>OX465569.1:13883259-15097653 GCA_950022955.1 Xestia ashworthii
ATCAACCCGTGCAGGTGTTAGTTATTATTTAGCCACAAACAAGTAGTCTACTTTGCTAATAAAATATAGTAAAGTATGCTGTTTTTGCTAAGTTAGTTAAGTATAAGTTTTTGACTATGTTTTTTCTTCTAAAAAGGTGTTAACTCTGTAAGACTTGCCTAAGTCCTAGCGGAAAGTACGAACTTGTGAAGGCGACTAAAACATTCGATTGAAAAAGTTACTGTCACAGATTGGAACTGTCCTTTTATTTCGGAAATCGCCTTGCACGACCATCTGTCTTTGAAACTACGCGCAAATTAAACTTTGCCCGTTCTTTTGAAAACATTTAGTTGGTTAATAGTACGGACACAACATGCTGCGAAGTCTTTGAGGTCTTTCTTGTCTTGTGTTGCCATGACCCAACTCGCTTGATGTGAAGTTATGATGCGGCCTAGAGTAGAGCACTCTTGCCTAGAAGAAACCGGTTCACTGGAAGTTTGAATCAATCCAGATTTTAATGATCAATAGGCAAGTCTTATCTTGGGTTATTCCCAAAGTACTCCAAAAAGAGTTCCAACACTACTCCACGAAAAATACAACATTTCTAATTAAGCTTCAATCCACTCCATGTTAATATTGAAATAATCTCAAACTAGATAATATTAAAACCCTCTGACTCTTTCTCAAAAAGTAGGTTTCTCACAATGCCTTTTTTGCAGAATGTCTCTTTCGCAAAATGTCACGTTAGTAATAGCTTAGAATAAAATTTAACCAGGTTTGAAAAAAAAGTAAGTATCCAATTTCTTACCACATGTTTAGTACCACAGCACGGTAAACTAAGTTTCAATTATACCTAACTAAATTACTATAGATTTACATTCAAAATTATAATAATTCAATACCGATACCGAGACACAAAATCCAGATTTGCAGACGATCCTTGTCATTTAAATCACTGTGTACCCTCATACATAATAAACGTGAATTATTCGACCCGACCTACCTTTCAATTCGTCCCATTCGACCCACATTTCATCCGGGATGAGATTAAGTTACCTGTCGAATGGAACAACACATGACCGTATTAAACCCTAATTGATACATATCAATTAGGGTTTAATACGGTCATGTGTAGTGTTAGTACATACTAACACTGGGTTTAGGGTTACCTATGTCCGTTGTTACACACTGACATGTAGGAGTGTAGAGGTTCAATACTGATACGTCATCCTGGCCACTAATTAACACTGGTAGCTTCATTTTAAATATTTAAATTAGAATATAGATTATAAAATAAAAAAAATAAAAATCTACAACCAAGTAGATTGTGTGATAGATTGCTTTTAGTGTTCTATCAGGCGTGCATCATTTACAAGTTCATGCGAGCAGCTGACGCATAAACCCCTACCACTATGCAGCTGACATTTTTTTTAAGCTCAGTATGATGTAAACGGTGAAGGAAAACATCGTGAGGAAACCGGCATGTCCTAGAACCATAAATTCGATGACATGTGACATCTACCAATCCGCACTGGGCCCGCGTGGTGGATTATATAGCCCATTCCCTCTCATAGAGAGGAGGCCTGTCCCAGCAGTGGGAACATTAATAGGCCGATAGTGATGATGATGAATGATGATGACGTAAACTATTTATGAAACAAGTTTCAGCCGGCGTACTATGACTTAATTTTTTTTTTTTCTAACCTAACCTGACCTCCCAATCCTACACCCAGGTGCGTCAGCTGACGCTTACTTATACATATATACTACGGAGATATTGGGGGTTCATCCAATTTTACTTCAAGTTTCTTATTTAAATACTAGTTTTTAAGGTTAGACATTTACTTTAAATTCCTCCATGACCCATTGACCATTCAATGCAGCCATCAGCACAGTATTTGGATGTGATACATTGAGTTTCACCGTAAAACGTGAATGTTAACCCCAAAAAAAATTCGTAACAATATTTTTTTGCGTAGGGTAACTTAGTTTGATGTACAGAATACTTGGTTGTCTTCGTAGAAGGTTCGTTTACACCTTCTATAATAATAATAAAGCCATTTATTCCTTACTGCCAGATTTACATTTTAAATGTTGTTAGCAGTTAGTTAGTTTATTTTCCTTAGAATTTATGTTAATCTTCTTTGTTTGGAATCTGGACCCCTTTTTGGGTAAAGGCCTCCTCCAGCTTCTTCCACACGTCCCTGTCCTTGCCTAGGTCTAAGTAATTGTTCCCTGTCACCTGTATAGTATCATCAGCCCACCTTCTCTTTGGTCTACCGACATGTTTTTTCCCTCCTGGGCCTTTCCATCGAGTGGTCACTATGGTCCATCTTAGTCACTCGAGATCTATTGAACAAGATGGCAACCGATCGCCGTAAAAACACTACCTGAAGTGCAATAGGCGTGATGTTTTGATAATATTATATTTTTACCAACGCAGAAAGATCCCAGTGGAGTATACCCGAAATACACGCAGGTGACACCCCGGTCATCACCCTATAAACACATAAACCACACATCACATCTAGAAAGTTCAGTCGCCACAAAATACTGCCTAAATCACCACATATCCAACCGGATTAGCGCTCCAGTACATCCATGAGTATGATCATCAACTAAATTACTCACATAAGCTTACTGCTGTCCCTCTAGTAATCCAGAAAGGTTCCGTTCAAACATTTAAATTTTAATCGTGTGTGCTTAGGATCTCGTTTCTTATTCAGTAGAAAATAAACGGGAATGTGTTTGTTGTAATAACATTTTGGTAATTAATTGAATGATAAGCTTAATTTTATGTGGTTCTGTGTTTTATGGAGTGGGGTGAGTATTATGGTGTTTATGAAAGGTTGGAAAAGAACTGTTTGTTTGACGTTTTGAGTGAAATGTTGTTCTTTTAAACACAATAGGGTGGTGGCGCCTTACACCAGTTACTTGGGCGGAAATATAAATTCTTAGCGTTTATCCCAGACGCAGGGAGCTGGTATGATGATATATGTATAGTGGACTGTATTTTGCGGGGGTTGAAAAGTACGTAGGTGGTAGGTCTGACCTTGCAAATGCGACACGAAATTAGGACGACGAGCTTGTAAATATGGACAGAGGGAGGGGGGATTTGGCAGGAAACATGCAGCACCACTGACCTGTAGATTCGCCGTCTTCAATATCTGTCCTCCGTCGGTCGGCAGAGGGTTCGAGTCCTTGCTGTATTTTAGGGACAGCGCACGAGGGGGCGCACAGACGCCTTTCACCACAAATAAGCACGCACTTTTCAGTGTTTTAGATAATAGTTTGTAAATGCACTCGCGGCAAATTAATAAGGGAGTATGTTCTTGGTAAGGCTACTCTCGTTCAAGTGGACGATAGTCTTCAATTTTTCACACAGTCACCGTCGGCGGTGACCAGGACAGCGATAGTCCAGGTGTGCATGTGGGAAAAGGATGGGATACCATAGGATAGTGACGCAGTTTGCAAGTCATTTTTACTTCTACCCTACAGAGAAAAATATGTTTAAATACGAAATCCAACATATTTCTTTTTTTTTTGTTCGGACGGAACTTGTCCAGTTTGTCCCGCTATCTCCTAGTGGCTTGTCGCGTCTTCACCTCACTGTGTCAGGGCACCAGTTTCCTGCAATTTTGGCCCACAGTTTGTCCGGCATGTGGCAGACATGTCATGAACTGCCCAGTCCCATTTCAGTTGGGCAGCATTTTGAGCTACATCGGCTATATTTGTTTTGGAGTGCAACGAATCGTGTTCAAAACACAATACTGAACACGATTCGTTAATTTAACACCTAATATTAGCTCTATTGCTCGTTGGCAAACCTTATCAGTCTTAAAAGTCGAAACAAAGCGTATTAATGTCACAAAGTGACATTATGTTTTTACATATTTCTAGAAAATACAAAGTTTGCTGTTTAAACAGAGAGACCCGATGCCCCTCATGACGTCATTCGACATATCGACGTACAAAATTCATACAAAATTCCGTTTATTTAGAAAGAGTTAGAAACAATATGTATAACTTTTACTTGTGTTATTTGGCCGATTTTGGTCTTTGTCATTATTTTAATAGTACTTTTACATCCCGTATGGAAATAAAGACAGAAAATTTATTTGTATAATAATTATTTCCTATTTGGTAGTAAATAGTGTACTCCCCGAATAAAAGAAAAAACTATCAAAAATTTTAAGTATATTTACCACCTAGCTAGGAGGTGACGGCTAAGATGACCGTTAATACAGATAGAAGTATGGAAGAGTCAGACATGTTACGCCGACTCCAAATAAGATGAAATAAGTGCAGGAGAATGATAATGACATCAGCAACTAGTGGAATGATGAGAAAACATAAATATGTTCTACATTCAAAAATTGAGTTGCCAAATATCATTCGCAGCTTTGCAGCAACAAAAATAAAATGGCATTAATGCAAACGAAAATCAACTTCAACAACAACAGATTGAATGAGGAAAAAATCATGCGGGCAATCTTTGGGGACTGTCGATACAAGTGAAAAGCGTTAGGTGACGGTCACGCGAGTTCCATGATTTTTGTTCACTCAAAAACTGCTTCACTTCAAAAATAAATTAGTCTTAATTCAAAATCCTTTCGTTTGCTCCCATCAAAATTTATTATCCACGAATACTAAAGCAAAATCATCAAGTACTCTTCATGCATGCAGCAAAGCGCCCAAAAATTTTCACAAAACCATCATATTTTGCACTGTAAGTTCTTAAGGTTTATTTTCAACTACACCTTCACCCATTCACAGACTAAGTACATAAATAAAGAGCTATGCGGCTTTCATTAAGGTTCTGTTTAACCGCAAATTTTGCGACCGAAAAGCCGGCGTTTGCTATGTACTACTATTGACACGTACTACTATTGACACGTACTAGCTATTCACGTGGTTTAACGAGCGAGCCAAAATGTTTGACAGTGACTGCTCAGGGCACGGGATTTTCAACTTTATATACTTTGGTGGCTGACTGTGTATAGAAGTAAGTAGTTTGTGGAATCACCTGCCATTAGAGCTTGTTTTGCCTAAACACGTGGTGTCCTATTGAAAGTCTATTGGATTTAATTTAGTTTTGATCCGTCTATGCACCTGTAATGATTTTGCTTACAGTTTTTCTGGCAGAAACTACTTCGTGTTTTTCTGATAAGCCGTGTCCTTCAAACTGTTCCTATATTTAATTTGCTTTGGAAAACAATTTCATAAACAATTTGATATATTTTTTTTTTAGGCTCGACTGGGGAAATACATCTTTCTATTATTGTATATATGTAGGTATATCTAGATTATAATAAAGTTTCTATCGTCAACATCATCATCATTAAGGTCAGCGCAGAATATCTTCTAGTTTTATACATTTCTTTTAATCGTCATCTCACTAGTAACCCTTTCCTGGCCATGACCTTCCCCCATCTTTTTTTTCATTTAACTTTACAATATTACAGATTTTTTTGCCAAGAAAAACATTAGTTCCTAAAACCAAGAGCACATAACCTTTTACATTCCTATTCATTCAGCAAAGTTGAACTCCCCAGCGCAAGCTTCATATCTCCAAATGCAGAGACCCTCAAAACTGCAGACCTGGCAATTCGCCAAGTGGCCCACGTTAAGATACGGACCGGTTCGAGTGGCTAATCCCGGCTTATTGCTGATATAGACCAACTCATGCGTTATTTTAGGATAAAACCGCCAGCTAATTATAAGGAATGGGTTTAAACGTTTATTTTGTTGAACTCATATACGGGCAAGTTTTCTTCAGTTTAAAAATTGCCCGGCACTGTCTTGTTGCTCTAGTGTAGGGGTCGGCAAACATGACTGATGAGCATGAAGTTCTGGGATCGTTTTCCAGGTTGAGCAAATAGTGATTGGGTTTTGCATTGTTTTTGTAGTCTAGATTAGAGCACGGTTGATGGCAATTGGCTGGTTCCTATTGCATGGGACTTAAACATAACTTGCAAGATGTGGGTATCGACAACGTGTGCAAAAATTAATTTAATTGACCTAAAACTGAGAGAAAAAAAAAATTCAAAAAAATTAAAGGTTTTATGTGCTGTTCTAGTTTTACTGGCAATTAGATTTACTGGCAAGATATATTAGTATCCCGCGTATGAGACAATTTAAATTGGACGACAGCCATTTGTGTTTGTTTGTTTACCTATTTTGGCGGGTTTGCGCACGTGATGGCTTGACCTAGTAGTAAATAGACAGGGCAACATTTATAATGAAGATTTTTTTGAAAAATGTGACCTATATTAAAAAGTGGTTCAATTGATTCTGCCCGTGATTCTGATCAAACTATTTTCAGGTTTTGCGCATTTAACGTTACACGTTGTATAAGTACATCCTTGTTGGTAATCCCTTAGGGGATAACAGGCACAATGATATGTTTTATTTTGCTTATTTTTCAGGAAAACGTAGTTATTAATTTGATAGCCTCATCATTTTTGAGGAGGGCCGATCTTTAGGTTAAGCCGTGCTTGCCTAGGTTGGTCTATGAATGGGTGACCACCCTTACACATCAAGTTTCCTCCGTGCCTCGGAAAGCACGTTAAGCTGTTGGTCCCGGCTGTCATTTGTCCATCTTTGGCAGTCGTTACAGGTAGTCAGTGGCCCAAAAAGTCTGACAACCAGTCTTACCAAGTGGTATCGTATTACCCAGTATTAACTGCGTTGTGGAGGTCAGATAGGCAGTCGCTCCATGTAAAATACTTGTATTCAGTTGCATCCGGTTAGACTGGAAGCCGACCCCAACATACTTGGTAAAAGGCAAGGCAGGTGATGATAGCCTCGTCCTTTTCTTTGGCAATAAGATCATTTGCGCGTCTCTAGGTCTCTTATATTCATTCAGAGATAAATAAATAAATATCGCTGGACATTAACACACAGCGCCACCTAGTGCCACACTAAGCAAAGCTTGTGTCGTGGACACTAGATAGTTGATATACTACATATATACTTTTTTGTTTGTAAATACATACTTATTATACATAAAGGGTGTAAAACACCTCTTCACGAAGCCGAAAGGCACTTGTTCTCCCCATCATTGCGATAATTTTTTTGTTCTACACCATACCTGGGAACCTTCTAGTTACGGAGATATGGGGGGGTCAAAGTTACAACTTTTTGACAAGGTTTTTTTAAATACAAGTTTTTTTTGTACGATTTTACTTTTAAAGCCTCCACGACGCCCGTACTATTCAATTCATCCATCAGCACAATGTTTTAAGTGCGTTACATTGAGTTCTACCACAAAACATGATTTATAACCTCAAAAAAAAAAGTTGTTTCCCAGCACTATTTTTTGCGTAAAGTTACTTAGTTTGATGTACAGAATGCTTGGTTAACGGCTTTGTGATGAGGTGGTTTACACCCTGTATAAACATCCATGACTCGGAAACAAATGTCCGTGCTCATCACACAAACATTTGCTCCTACCGGGATTCGAACCCAGGACCCTAAGAACGTAAGGCAGCGTCACTACCACTACGCCAATCGGGTCGTCAAATATAGATATAAGCTTTTAATTGAACATAAACGTTGCACTGTAGGTACAGAGTAGCAACACGTTTTTTTTGAACTCCGTAACCTGTGTTCTTGTTTTAAATTCCTGATAACTACTTCTACTGCCGGGTTTTACCAGGCTCAATGTTGACAAAACTTGACGACGCCGACGAATATTTATTTTTGCAATGGTGGCAGACAAATTTCCAAGAAATAGACGTGATGATAGCAAACTATGTGTCCATACATCAAAAACTGCACTTATGCGCAAGAGTGTTTTTTGTATGGCACCAACTATCTACAACAAATTGCCCAAAAGTTGGAAAGAGCAAACTATACCTAAATTGAAACAAACAATGAAATTGTTTTTGGCACAAAAAGCATATTATAGTATTCCAGAATTTTTAAATGACTCATGGTGATTATTATAAATAAATTAATATAACTAAGAGTGTGGTAAAGTGTGTTGTAGTAGTGGAGAACTAAAATATAAATGTTATTATTTGAATGCCTATTCAAGACATGTAAATCTTCATTGTGAATAAATCATAAAATAATGTAAATGATTGAATATAATACGTATGTAAAACTGTGTCTGATATTTAATATACTAATAAAATTTAAAAAATTGATTCTATTATAATCATTGTATTTAATTGATTGATAATATGTAATGTCTTAATATTGATTGATAAGTGTAAATCTAAAAATAATTAATGCAATAAAATTGTACCGAAAATATTTGCACGCCATGAGAAATGGCAGACATGTCGTGAGCCACTCTTATTTAAGATCTTGCATGCATGTATTATTTTATTTTAATTCTGTATGTAAACACATGTTTGAGCTAATAAAATTTCTTATTCTTATTGTTATTCTTAATGGTCGTAAAAAAACTTACTGACGAAAAAATAACATCATGCGTGTAATCCCACAAGGTTAGGCAGAAGTGTACTTAATAGTACTCAAAGGAGATCACACAGATTGGGCTATTTTCAAAAGTAAAATCCAACCAAAATAAACTTATTGTTTGCAGTGACTAGGTCTGAGCACCGTTGTTTAGGACGGGCAGGAAAAACACATTGATAAGTTTGGGCTTCAAAGAGATCGACAGATCTCCCTTTATTTTTTATTTTTTTTTAGGATGGGAAATCATAAAATGACTTCTCCCACTCTGGGCGGAGCGGGAGGGAGTGTCAGACTTTTACTGACTAAAACCCATCCATGTTCCTTCCTCGCCCTTTATGTTCCGGGGCCGCGGTATCTCTTTCGAACAGGCCCGCAACCCCGGCAGGCTTCGGCCCTTGCGGGCCCCTCTCTTTTGCTGACATCTCTTTGAGGCGCGCGTGGAACACGAACGCGCCGTCGACACGGCTCGACAGATCTCCCTTGATTAGCGTTTTCAACGACCAGTAGCATTTGTATTATATTAATCATTTTTTTTAAACTTGGGTATAGAACTTGGGTGGTTTAATAAAAAAAAAATATTTCCATAAACTCTATTTAATTATTGCGTTTAATTTAGTTGGCCGGCAAAAAAATACTAATCTGGGTGATCTCAGATATTTTGTGGTTGAATAACTTCTCGGTGAATTGACTTACGACTTCGATGTTGTAATAAAAAATGTTTACATGTTATGTTCTATTTGTTTGGCCGGCACTTTTGAAAATAGCCCAAAAATGTATGGAGGCTGGGTGATCTCCTTTCACCAGTTATGTTTAAGTCCCATGTAATTATTGACCTCAAAAAAACGCATTTAATACCTTAGCTGTACCGCATCGCTTAGCCAAAATGAGTACACTATAATAATATTTGTTATAAATAAAAAGTCAATATCTTAAAAGAATTATCTGTTCTTTAATGTTTTTTTACAAACACTTTATTTTTGAATGGTGACTAGTCAACGTAGGTACAATAAATAGGCCCTACGTCAGTGAACTAGCATGCAAGGTGTAAACAGACTCTACATCAAACCAAGTAACTCTACGCAAAAATATTGTTGGGAAACGAGTTTTTCCAGGGTGAAAAAACACGGTTTACTGTAGGACATGACTCAATGTAACCCACTCAAAACTGTATGCTGATAGATGCGATAAATACTACAGGGGTCATGGAGGTATTTAACAATGAAGTTATAAAATAAAAAAATGTGTTACTGATTCTGATTCTGATTCTTGTAAAGTTATTGTGTTGTGTTGTTGTTGTACGTACTAACCACACACCTAACAATTTAATACAGGTTTTTTTGATGTTATATTTCAGTTTGTTATGCTAGTTACTTCTTTACTCATCTTCTTATGTCTAGCCTTTTCCAAACTATGACAGAGACGGCTTCCAGTCTACACGGAAGCAGCTGCATGAGTACCAATATTTTATATGGCAGCCGGGACCAATTGCTTAACTTGCGTCCCGAGGTACTCGGGGAATTCGGTATGTAATGGATCACCCCATCCATGGACTACCCTAGGCAAGCGCGGCTTAACCCGAACTTCGACCCGAGCGGCTGTTATTATAAAGACACGTGCTCCTTGAAATACATACGTTACCTAAATATATATTTAAATTTGCATAACCATTATTAATCTGATGCTCGTGACTACGAATTCGCCACATGACGTCACTTTTTAATATTTTATCGAGAATTTTAAATCACGTCTTCCACCACTCAAAATATTTTCGATCGAAATAATTATCGTCTTTTGCAGTTATCTTGTAATTACTGATAAGCAAATTCTGAGTATTTAGATTTATTATAATCATTAGTCAGTTGTATTAAGACAGTGATGTTTCTTGTGAATTACTCGTAAAATGTTGAGATTATTTTTGGTATTTTCTTACTTTGTGTTATTCAGTGCTGAAAGTGCTTCGGAATATGAGTTAAATATACTGCATTATAATGATTTTCATGCAAGGTATGTATCTATTTTCTCTGCTTTGCCGGTTTGGTTCACTTTTGTATGAAAACTAGCTTAGGCCCGCGGCTTCGCCCCCGTGTATTTGGATAATTGATACTGATCCCAGGGGATCTTACTACCATAAAAAGCACACTATGTGTTAACAAAAAATAAATAAAATAAAATAAATAACACAGATAGTTATTAGAACTATCTGTGTGCCAAATTTCATCCCAATCCATTTAGCCGTTTAAGCATGAAAAAATAACCGTGTATTTTGGTTATTTTACATAAATATAAGAACGTTCACCTTGGTGCATCCACAACGTCCCTACCGTTAAGCAGTTCATGAAACGCCTTTCCAAGCGTTACTTTGACACTGCCATCAAACATAGGAACCCCCTAATCGCATCGGCCGCCCGGTACGAGTCGACCCATCGCGTATTAGCTCAGTCCAACGTCCGCGTCACACCTTAGTCACCCCCGACGATCCGATCACTATCTTGCAAGAGAGTAGGAAAGATACCAGTACAGTTCGTAGAATGTACAAATACAAACCGAAGACATTCCGACCTCGCCGCCGAGGTCCGGCGCGTAATCCCAAGTCAATCCCTCCCCGACCCTTGCCCGAGCCAGCCCGCGATGCTGAGCCTTTAGCAATAAAACAGTCCCTAAATAATGACAATCAGATCCAGCCTGTCCCTTTGCTGCCCCCAGCGACGCCCTAAGCCGAGGTCCGTACCCCACAGGGGGTGCCCTTAGAGCGCTGTCGCTTAGTTTTTAGTCATTTTTGCCCTGGCTGGAGGCCTTAAATTCAAGGCATCCACAGGACTTGCCCGGTTAAGCAGTAGCCAGTCTTCGTAGACTGAACTGCGAGATGCCCTACACAAAAAAAAAAAAAAAGCATCCACAACGCAGTTACTTTTTGTGGAGCAACGTTTACCGCAGTTTAGCATTAATTGATAGTAAGGTCATCATCACTGTTGTGTTTCCTCAAATGTTTGACAAAAGTATCTGAATGGTGTTTATGCCGCTCGTGGGCCTCTGACTTTGCTTAACATGCCGTCGAGAAATATATTTCAGGCATGCTGGTTTCCTCACGATGTTTTCCTTCACCGACGCAAGTGATAATTATGCAATACGCACATGAATCCGAAAAATCAGAGGGAGACTCACGACCTATGACTTGACAGTCCCACGGGCACACTACTAGAGTATCACAGCTATAGTAAAAGTATACTATAGTACCATTTCGTCAGTTATTTCTAAGTCCTTTGTAACTGGCCGAATGTCGGTGTATTAATAGGTACACCTCTACCGAACCGTTTAAGGATTATAGGCGTGATGCGATGTACTTGCTAGGGGAAACTAAGAGTTGAGGGATCAAGAACAAAACTGAATATTCGACAGCAAAGCTCGACAAATTCAAACCGTGCGTTTGACAGCTGCTGAAGTAGGATTATTTCTGAATTCCCGAACTTTAAATATTTCGCCGATTCTCTCTGTGTACTACTGGTGACAGTTTTGTGGTTGGTACTCTAATTAGGAATAGGTAGGGATTAAATCTAGAAACAATTTAAAACAGATCCCAAAAAAACGCATTCTTGCATAATTATGCCATGCAAGTTTGGAGTATGAGAACTTGTTCATAATTTATTATCATTATAAATCAGAAAGTGAATCTGTCTGACAGTTTTTGAATCTAAAAATAAAAATATCGGGTATCCTAGACCATTATTACCTAACCATGGGTTAAGACAAGATACTTTTAATGCGGATGGCGGCTTTGGAATACCATGGTAAATCTTTTGGACCTCCAAATGGGCAAAGCCGTGAGCAGTAATAGTTATACAATTCTCGCGTTTTTTCGCCTTCTCCTTTTTGTTTTTTTTTCCAATCAGCGCAGTAGCATTCTCTTGCCCACCCCGATTCAGTTAAGGTCAGTGCAGCATGTCTTCTTCTACGATGCTTTTCTATTACTCGTCATCACATCAGACACCTCCTTTCGTGCTATATCATGCTTCACAAAGTCTATCCATCGTTTCTTTGATTTTTCTCTACTTTTAAACCCATCCACATTCATTCTCAAAAATTCCACTCGACATTTTCGTCAATCAGCATAAAGCGATATGAAATGAAAATGTCTGTGATTTTCAGGTTTGTCGAGACCAGTCCAATGGGGGCAACCTGCAACCCATCGGAAAGTCCATGCATTGGAGGCTTCGCTCGTCTCGCTACCTTGGTCCGACAGCGCCTGGCCAGTGAACCCAACTCTCTCCTCCTCAATGCAGGCGACAGCTTCCAAGGCACTATTTGGTACAATATTCTAAGATGGAACGTCACACAGGATTTTATGAACATGCTACCTCATGATGCCCATGTTAGTTTTTGTATTTTTTTAATATTTGTTACAAGATCTACCTCATCGGTAGTTTTGTTTGTAACATCTTATTCTTCAGCAGAAGTCAATTTTAAGTGTATTAACATTGCAGGTTTTAATGCATGAAATAGTTACAGGTAGTCAATAGCCTAATCGTCAGACAACCAGTCTTTCCAAAGGGTAGCATATTACCCAGTACTAACTGGGTTGTAGAGGTCAGGTAGGCAGTCGCTCCATGCAAAATATGTTAAGGGGCATTCGGTTAGACTGGAAGTCGACTCCAACGTTGTTGGAAAATTCATTATCCAATTAGCTATTACCAGCTTTCATTTCTCAGCTCCAGCCTTGCTGGATGCAGCTAAACAACTGTTTTTTAAGTCTAAAATGGTCATGTCTTCAAAATTACAATGAATAGAAGGGGAGATTACCAATAACAAAGTACCAAAGGTGCATGGTAATTGACCCAGGCAAGGAGCTGTTTATGTCCATGGGTGATAATGATGATGATGATGAAAATGCTAAAGAAAAAATTATCAGCTTGTTTTTTTTACAGGTCCTTGGAAACCACGAATTTGACAACGGTATTGCTGGAGTTGTACCTTACTTGGAACATTTGAACTCCCCAGTTGTAACAGCGAACATAAATGATGACTTAGAACCAACAATGCAAGGGTTATACAAAAAGAGTATTATAGTGGAAAAGAATGGCAGAAAAATTGGTATAATTGGTGTTTTAATAGCCATTACTAATGTAAGTACAAAATCAAAAATGTATTTTATTTTGAAGTTTAAAATTTTCTACAATCCATCTTTCACTGTTAGAATTGTCACATCTTTGTCGACCGTGACGACAATCGAATTTCTTATAAGCCATATTAATGACAGAGAGAGTTGCATTCGGAATCTTTACTTAAATCTGAATTACCTACCGAATGAAACTCGAAGTTTTTCTTATTTTTATAAAGTTACAACACAGAATCTAGGATATAAATTTTTCATCAAAATGTTTTTGTTTTTCAGATTTTGGCATCGACGGGTAATCTAATATTCACAGATGAAGTTCAAACCGTTAGAGAAGAAGCAGAGAAACTAAACGCACAAGGTGTGGATATCATTATAGTTTTGTCACACTGTGGCCTAGACATTGACAAGTAAGTGTGTTAGAACTCGGATTTTAATAATTAATTTATTAGTTAAGACGAAATATATTACTACGTAGAAAATAATATGAAAGTTCAAGTAAGAAATAAATTAGATCAAACAAAAGATGGGTGGATCGAAAAATTCTAAAGTTTGTGGAGACGCATGGAGTGTACGGACGCGTTGCGCTGATTTTAATTTATTGTTTGAAATAACAGCAGACGATGATAATCATTCGCTCCACGTGAAATACTAGTATTCAGCTGCATCCAGTTAGACTGGAAGCCGACCCCAACATAGTTGGGAAAAGGCTAGGCTGATGATGAATAACAGCAGACGATGTTAAGGTACTTGACTAGTTTGTATAATTGCACAGTTGCACTGTGCCATTATACATTTCTCTTAATTCACAGATAATCACTTTTGTTAACAGAGAAATAGCCCGCCATGCTGGTCCTCACATTGACATCATAGTTGGAGGACATAGTCACACTTTGTTGTTCAACGGAGTTGTTCCTGAGGACAGTGGTTTCACACCATATGGACCTTATCCAGTTGTAGTGGAACAAGCTACTAGAAAAGTGAGAACCTTATATTAAAAAGATATTACAATAAACGGTGTAAATCGACCCATAAAGGTCTACGCAGACCGGGACGGCATGGCAAGGGATATAAATTTTTGCCAATGGACATTCAAACGCCGAAACGCACTTTTCGCCCCGTCATTAAGATCATTTTTTTTATCTGGACCATACCTGGGAACCTACTTGTTACGATATTGGAGGTCAAAGTTCCAACTGTTTCACAAGATTGTTTCCAAATAAATTTTTAAGGTCACATCTTTACTTGAAATACATCCCTAATCCGTTTACTATTAAATGCGTTCATCAGCACAAAGTCTTCTCCCAGCAATAATCTTTGCGTAGAGCTATTTTGTTTGAGGGCGCTACTGTGCGTAAACAAACATCTGTTCCGTGTATTTTATAGTTAAAAAATAGTTTGAGTGACAATACAGTTCATAAAAGTGATTACAGTTGTAACTATTCGGAGGCTACAGTGATCAAAGTTGAAGTACACAAGTTTTGGACTAATTCTACGAAGATTTCTTCAAATAATAATAAAGTGTCAAAAGTCAACGGGCAAAATTCAAAACGAATTTTTTACCGGCTGCTCATAAAGTGGAGCCGAAATATCGTCGTGGCCACCAAAAACAGCGAGTCAGACAAAACTCTGTTTAAGGTACGAAAATGATCATAAAATTATTATATTTAAGTGTCTGAATAAATCAAAAGCTGCTTATCATCCTGGCCAATTATTAATAACAGCGCCATCTATCATCGAATAGACGAAATAGCTCCAATTGTCTAATGAACCATCGATTGACTGAAGTAGAAAACACTAAAGCTCGCTAGATGGCAGCACCAGGTACGAAAACACTCAAAATGACACATAATTGCGCAGGTTGTAAACAAGATCTCTCAACCAGTGAATATCTTACCTGCACACTGTGTAGTCACAAATATGATCTTGAGTGTGCAAATATCCCCAGAGACCATTTTAAGGCAGCAATGACTGCAGACCAGAAAAAAACATGGAAATGTCAAGACTGCCGCTGCAAAATGCCAAAAATTGGAAATTCGAACACTCCTATACGTCCACAGATTACAATTCACAACCAGAAACCAACTTCACCTAATGAAGTATGTAACGTCACGCTTAGAAAAAGAACTACTTTCCCCAGCAACGATTCAACCACCTCTGATGAACTCAGTTTACTAGGAAATACACTCCATCCAGATGGAAACAAATCTACAATAAATAGCAACACACAGTCTGAACACTTACTGCAAAGTTTGAGTCTAATGATTATAACACGTCTTACTGAAAACAACGAAGCAATAATTTCCGAACTACGAAGCACTATACATATAGAAATTAACAAAGCCATTGCCAAACTCACAGAAGATTTTGAGCAAAAAACCAATTACCTATCAAAAGAAAATAATCAAAGAAAATTAGAAATGGAAAAAGTTGATACCAAAATAGAAACCCTAATAAAAGAAAATGAAAAACTCAAAAAAGAAATATTAGACATAAAAACATTACCTGCAACTTCAGTCATTAAATGCACAGAAAGTTATTCAAAGAAGATAGTTCTGTACGGCTTCACAGAGTATTTGAAAGAATCGGAAGTAGACTTGCATGACAGAGTAATTGATGTATTCCAAGATATTTTGCAAGTGGACCTAACGGGTTTTATAGAAAACATGTACAGGCTAGGTAGAAATACTACCAATACTCGACCCCTGGTGGTAGAACTACTAAGCAAAAGAATGGCGAAGTACCTAATCAAAAATAGTAATTACTTTCAAGGCACAAGATTATCCGTATCTGAATTTTTAGATGAAGATGCACGTAAACAAAGGCAACTCATGCGAGAAGAAATGTTAAAAGCACGAAAGAAAGGTCTATATTCAGTGATCCGGAACAATCAATTATACGTCCAGGGAGAAATAATAAACATGAGGAATAAAACATACCAACAAAACTATGGAACTAATAACACATACGATAATACATTGATAACGCAAAATAATAGCAACAATGAACACAAAGAAATAATAAGTGACATTAATACAGAAAACAACTCCTTTCGAAGCCACAGGACAACATTTTAACATTTTATTTCAAAATATACAAAGTATTTACAATAAACAAGACATATTTGAAGCTTTCATCGAAGATAACCCAACATTTAACGCAATATGTTTATCAGAAACCTGGTTATCGCGCGAGAAACTAACCATGGTACAATTTAGCGGATATAATATAGCTGCCTCATACTGCCGAAAGACGCGAGGAGGTGGTGGCGTATGCATCCTGCTCCAAGATCACATCGAATTTAGAGAGAGGAAGGATCTTACAGACATGTCCATAGAATATATTATTGAATTATGTGCAATTGAATTACCCAAAGAAAATATTTTATTACTAGCAATATATTGGAATAAAAGAGAGGAAGATATATTTATAAGTCAATTAAAAAATATTTTAAACTGTTTAAACAAAAAATATTACAATTTTGATATTATAATAGGCGGAGACTTTAACATAATTGTTTTAGAGAGCAACAAGAAAACTAGTCAATTCCTAGATCTAATGTTAGAATTCAAACTTACACAACACATACAAAAACCCACTCGTATTACACAAACTACATCTACATGCTTAGATTTAATATTTACAAACTGTAACATAAATAAAATATTCACAAACATTGAAGAGTTTGGTTTATCAGACCATAGCGGAACATCAATACATATCTCAATGCCACATGTAGCCACATCTCAACCTACTTGGTACGCAAAGAAGAGATTATTTAACGACACCAATATATCAAAGTTCAAGACTGCATTACAAGTTGTAGACTGGAACAAAATAATAATAGAAGGCCAAAATATGAACGACAACTATAAAGCATTCAATGATACGCTAACTAATATCCTAAACAAATGCATACCCTTACGTAAAATTAAATTAAAATCAAAATTTAAGAAAAAATGGTTAACCAAAGGTATTAAAACCTCCTCCAAAAATAAGAGATTATTGAAAATACTCACACTTAAAACAAATAACCCAATACTATCACAACACTATAAGAAATATGAAAAAATATTTAAAAAATCAGTAACAACAGCAAAAAAACTGGAATACATTTACAAAATAAAGAAATCGAATAACAAAGTCAAAACAATGTGGAATATTATAAACGAGCGAACCAATAAAACCATAAAAAAGACAAATTTAACATAAAATTACAAACAAATAACAATAAAACAACCACAGAGCCCAAGGAAGTAGCCAATACGTTTAACAAGTTTTTTGTTTCCATCGGTGAGGGATGTCCGGCGCGAACAAACGATGAGGCGACAAGCATACCAGTGGTTTCACATACGGAAAACACAATGTTCCTCACTCCAGTAGACCCTTACGAAATAAATATCATGCTAAAAACACTAAAAAATAAAAAAAGTCACGGCATTGACGAACTTCCACCCAGTTTACTCAGACAATGCGCAGATGAGCTTACACTACCATTTTATAAATTAGTAAACCAGTCTTTTGAGGACGGCGTATTTCCTGATCAACTTAAAATAGCATTAGTGAAACCTTTACATAAGAAAAATTACAAAACAGAGCCTAGTAATTACCGTCCAGTAGCGTTATTGCCAACAGCTTCAAAGATTTTTGAGAAAGCAATGTGCAACCGCGTTTACAGTTTCTGCGAAAAATATAAAATATTTGATGAATGCCAAAACGGTTTTAGAAAAAATCGATCAACAGCATTAGCGGTCTATAAATTTATACAAGAAGCCCTAAGCATAATTAATAATAAAAAATACGCAGTAGGGTTAATGCTTGACATGACCAAAGCCTATGATAAAGTGCAATATGATATTTTATTAAATAAATTATATAGATTAGGGATCCGCGGTAAATCATATGAATGGTTCAAATCGTATCTGGAAAATAGGGCACAGCTGGTAGAAATAGAATATTTCAATAACACTCTAAACGAACTTCAAAAGTTTCGGTCTGACAGAAAGGCGATTACCGCATCAATACCACAAGGAAGTGTTATTGGATGCCTTCTATTTCTCATTTACATCAATGATCTCCCAAAATTTATATCTGAAACCGGACCTTGCGTTTTGTTTGCGGACGACATCTCCATTCTCACCCAATGTCATGACAACACAAACTTAAACAGTACCCTTCATGAAATTCTCAGTAAAATAATAACCTGGATGAACGAACACAACCTCGAAATAAACTTTGCAAAGACTAAACTCATAACCTTCCACCCCCACCAAAAAAACCCTCTAAATGTACTTTTTTCTTTTAATAATCATACCATAGAAACAGTCAATGAATTTAAACTATTAGGCATAACTATAGACAAAAATAAATTGGAAGTCGCACGTACAAAACATTAAATCTAAACTTTCCAAATTTTTATACGCTTTTCGTGAAGTAAAAAAACCACTAATTTACAGACTGCCCTGGTTACATACTACGCCTATACTTATGCATGGCTTAGCTACGGCATTATAATGTGGGGATACAGTACAGATGCACTTACACTATTCACCGTTCAAAAAAAAATTCATCCGGATCCTGGTAAATATGCAACAGACAGATAGCTGTAAACCACATTTTAAGGATCTAAATGTTTTGACTCTGCCTTGTATATATATACTAGAAATATCCAAATTCGCTCACAGACACCAAGACTTTTACACTAAACGAGAAGACATACAAACAAGATACACACTCCGACACAAAACACGACTCAACCTACCACCATCCCGCTTAAAAATATATTCTACAAGTCCTTTGGTAATGTCAATCAAAATATATAATATGTTACCCGAGTCATTAAGAAAAGAAAAAAAACTTAATTTATTCTCTAGTAGGCTAAAAAAATTGTTATTGAGCAAATGTTATTACAGTGTCGACGAATATTTAAATGATAAATCTTTAAAACGGGAAAAATAATGTTCTTTTTGTCTGTTTCTAGAATAAGTTAGATTATAAGATATTTTTACTTTTTACTACTACTACCTTTTTTTTTGTTGTTCGTGTGTTTTGTTTTTTAATGACATTTTACTATTATGTTTTTATCTTACATGATTTATTTATTATTTAACACGATTTATCTTTTAATGACATGTTTTATCTTATCAGCTCACATGATTTAATTTTTTTTTATTTTTTTATATTGTTTTAGACGATTTATTTTTTATTGACATGATTTATTCTTTCGTTAACTTGATTTATTCTATTGAAATAATTATTTTCAAATTTTATTTGTATTATTTATTTTTAAATTGTAAACTTTATCCAACTTTCAAGTGTTAAATTGTATTTTTGAATTGTAAACGTTAAAATCCGTGTTGTGTTAGTTTTAAATGAATTTTTCGATACAATGTAAAAAAAAATTATGAAATGACCTCTAAATGATAAGTCCTCTCCACATATATTATCTTACTTTTGCTGTGCCCGACAGGGTCCACGATTGTCTCTAAATATATGTTTACCACCTAAGCCTACATTGTGGAATGCAATAAAGTATTGAGTATTGAGTATTGAGTATTGAGTATTGATATGCAGAATGCTTGGTTGAAATCTTCGTAAAGGGTCCGTTTACACCTCGTATTTGTGAGATAACAACTTACAGGATGAAGTTTTTCGATTTTTCAGGTTCTCATAGTACAGGCAGCAGCCCATACGCAATATTTGGGCGAGATCAAGCTAATTTTTGACGACGCCGGTCAACTTTTGAGATGGGCTGGCAACCCTCATTACATTGGAAACGACATCGAACAAGGTATGTCAGGCTCTGTTTGTATGTAAAGTCGAAGACTTTAATTGAAAAGCCACTTTCACTACTTTCCGATTTCGCATTTTATTAATTCACGAGTACCGACTAAACCCGATTTGCATTACACGGCTAAAATACGAGTAATATCAAGTGGCTCAACAATTTATGTCCCTCGACTGATAAACCTTGACCAATTTTCTGCATCTGCGTAACACGGAGTAATATCATCAATGTAAGAGGCTCCTATTATAAATGTGTTTCAATTTCTGCCATATCTTCTGCGCTAAGAATCCCTGCTTACATTATCATTGTTTCTACTTTCAGCGCCAGATGTTTTAGAAAAGATTAACACTTATCTTCCTGAGATTCTCGAAAAAGCCAACGAAGAAATTGGTACATCTTTGGTGGAACTATCAGCCAACTGCACATGCTCAGAATGCAATTTCGGCAACTTTATATGCGATGCTTTTATATTTGCAGTAAGTTTCTATTCTCGATTCTCCTTTAATGGTTCTAGAAGAATAGGGAGAGTTTCTTATGATTAGATGAAGGAAAACATCGTGAAGAATGCGGCATATCCTAAAACCGAAAAATTCTTAAGGGGCCTTTTGCAGGTTGTATAGTATTTTAATACAACTATTTTTTTGTAGGATCAATTCCCTTAATATCCGGATGCAAAAGCATGCGAATCGAACGGTAACGCAGAGGTAGACCTAATACACCCGATAGTTCACTTGATGAACCATTGCGAGATATTCAAGATTTTAACTGTTTTAGGCACTACCTTTCGCTGGTCCCAACAGCTGGAACTACGCTCACTTTTGCGCCGTCAATCGAGGTGTCATTAGACAAGCTATCAATAGAGGAGGTAATGTAGCAGGAACAGATGATAAATTAAAAAAAAAACCTTCCTTGGCATTCGGGTGAAAAGTACTGAATTGTTGAACTAATTTATAATTCAAATTTCAGTAATAACTTACGAGTCAGTGATGGTGTCAAATCCTTTTGAAAACAATGTTGAAGCTTTTGACTTGAAAGGTGAACACATTATGGAGATGTTGGAGTTTTCTGTAGCAAACGACCCCTGGCCTGGCGCAAGGATGTTACAATTTGCAGGTAATGATTTTGATAGATGTAATTTATTTTTTTATTAATTTAATTGAAATTGAACGGTTTTTGAATCTTAGAACTAACACACATAACAAAGTTTCATTTTGTGATAACATGTTTGTTACTTTATTCAAGCGGTGCTTCGATTACCGTTTCATCTTCACCGTGAACCATACCTGTACGTTTTATATTGCTCCCAAATTATTTCAGACCACCTGCTATTGCTTGCTGGACCTATAACAGTAGCTTTCATGGTTTTGTTTGCAACCCGATCATAATGTCGTCTTTTCCCAATTCATTTTATGTATTCGCAGCATATTTTCTTTCCTATTTCTCTATTATTCAGCACCTTAGTTTCTAGCCATCATCATCTTTCACATATTTTAGCCCGTTTTTTTGGGCTTTTCCTACTCTTTTAACCATCCGCATCCATACTTAACATTTCTTAACGACTTTTTCCTCCTGCGCATCACATATGAAAAAATGTTTGTGCTGATGATTTTACAAATAATTAGAAACTAAGCAAATGCTCTATTGCAGGGCTACACGTAATTATCGATGGTTCGCGGCCGGTAAACTCAAGGGTTCTCAACGTCAACATCAGATGCATCGAGTGCGATGTCCCTAGGTACGAGCCGCTCGAGCTTGACAAATACTACAAAGTCGTGTCGCAGAGTTTCATTGGCAATGGTGGTGATGGTTTTACTGTGAGTTTTCTAACCTTTTTTACTTTTTTTAAATTTGAAATGCAAAGCGTGGGACGTCTCCCTAGATGTGCCAGAATATAAAGAGGAGGCTGAGGTAGCGGCGGTGGAAGTGCTTTGGTCCGTACAACAATTGGAATGGTATTTTCAACATTGATAACATATAGATAGTGCTGAAACCTTTCTTCTTCATCAACCCTTGGCCACGTAATGCTGAGTAGATCTCTTCCAAATCTCTTAACTTTTGGCGGTTTTGTGTCATGTCTTTCCAGTTTTCAGCTTCATTTCTACATTGTTTCGTAGCAATAGCCTTTTAGTATTTTAAAACTCCTTAAATAAGTGACTACGATTGTTGTAAGTTATAGTACACTGACTTTTCAAACATTTCAGATGATAAGTGAAAATCGTAAGAACGTTAGAGTACTCGGAGTAGACTACGAAGTGCTGATGAACTACATACGTCATCAATCACCTGTGTTCGCCGAAACTGATGGCCGTATAACGATTAGCAATCCTTGCCAAGCGTAGGATGATCTTAAGTATTTTAGGCAGTTAAACTCTGCAGTACTGTATTTATTGTAAATTTAAGATGATATTAAACAGTTTAAACAGGAAATGTGTTTTAAATTAGATTTTATTAAAATTGCCATGGTCACTCAGACGCGACGGTACTGCAAGAGGTCAGTGATTTCACGCTGCACCGCAGCCACGCGCCGCGCCGTCGCGAGACGCATTCCAATGAAATAATAGTATTGTATTTTTACGTGTAGTAAATCAAATTATACTTTGAGTCGCTCTATTAAAATGTGCGCGTAGCATCGCGTCGCGTCGCGTCTTGATGTGAATTGACTCTTACACTTTAAACGAGATATTTAAAATGTTTATAATCTGTTTCGAAATCCCGTCATATCGGCATCAAGTGAGACAACGGTATATTTATCAAAATATTTATCTTGTTATATATTATTCTATTAAAAAAAAAATACTTTTGCAGCTTTGGAGTTGCACAGGTATTTTTTTAGCGTAGTGCATGCCGCCCTTAGCTAGATCTTTGACCTAAGACCTAAGACTTTGAAAAGATGCAAAAGGCGGTGGAGAGAGTATAGTGGTGGAGCATAGGATAGTACCTACACCCAGCAGCTGCTGGATGACAACCCATTAGGGTTTTCTAGCGTTTAATGAACCCGCGTGATCGTGGCGTGATCGTCGCGTGTGCCTACCGTGATATACGCAACATGCTTGTCGCTTCAGCGTATCATCAGATTGGCGATTTGATTGCCTGTTTTTGGTCAATGTGTTAGTAGCATGTGCGCAAAATTACACTGTATTAATAAATTATTCGCTAGCATCGCTAATAAGGATCTAATTGTAGGAAAAAATAAAGGGTAGGCTAATTACCCGGTAATTTTCTAATTGTTTTTAATTAACAAATTTTTCATAAATGGAACATGAAATAATTTAATCCCTTATACTGTCGATTAGTTAATTGAAAATACCACGAGTAGACAATGGGCGTTCAAAACAAAAGAAGCAGGTAGAGAGACTTATGTAGTAGTATCTGGAGAGGATATTAATTTAGTATATTCCGAACCATCGTTGTGAAAGGTAGTTCCAAAATTACTTGTTGTACTAAATTTTGTGACGTAGAACTAAAGTTATTTCCTGTGACGAAAATACTTCGCGATATTGTGTGTGCTTAAAAGAAATTTAAAGAGTCAAAGAAGAATAAAGTGAAAGTTAAAATAAAAGTTTTACAAAGTGTGGAACAGCAAATCGAAACATGGAACATTCAAATGATGAATCAAGACACTGCTGCATCGAAGCCATATCCCCGAGAGATGATTGGCTGGTCAAAATAGGCCACAGATATATAAATCTCAACTATCTGAAAAGTGAAGAAGGAAGAATCTTGGACCAGGACCATGTTAATCATGGATCACTCATATGTCCGGCCCCTCAAGCATCGGAGAGGACCTTATACGACACCATAGAAGAAGATCCTATAAGAAGCTTCAATTACATAGAAAAGGAATCAATCGAATCTCTGGTCCTGATTCCAGGGATGGCTCTTTACTTATCAGCAAGAGCCATCGAAAAACTCTGCGACAATATTTTTACAAGAAAAGGTATTGATGAAGAATTTGTTAAGCTCTTTTACCAGTATTTCTTTCGAGTCTACTTCAAAAGATTGTATTCGTGGGCCTCACTGCATTTGCTGATAAAGGCCAGTAAAGCCTACCCCGTTCATTTTAATATGACTATCGAAGCAATGTTTTTAGACACTGAACTTGCAAATAATATTTTACTAGATTATGTGGAGACTTTAAATGAGACCGACACCACGAAGTTAATGAAAATTGTAACAGAATTACAGTTGACGCCAGAACAATTTGATCATAATTTACCTGTGCTATACGTTATTTTTAATAAATGTCAGAAAAACGACAGTATTTTCCAATACATACATTCGAATTTAGAATCGTACAGCCTATATTGTGCTTGCAACAAAAATTACGGAAGACTTTTATTGTGCTTCGTACAAAATTTAGAAGGATTTAACATAACAGTTGTTAGGACACTTATACAAAAACACCGCACGTCTTTCAAACTTCCTTGTATGGCCACTGTAGAGAAATACGAGTCGGAATTAAGAGCTTTGCAGTTAAATATTCATGCAGGACCGATAATTGTTATTCCGAGAGAAATAGAATATTTACAATTGTAAAATATGTTTTTTTATTACTTAAACCTTTGTACTTGTTTGTGTAAAGTAGCAACATGTCAAAAATTTGATGTTTGTCAAGTGATCCAATTGAGTATTGAGAATTCTAACAACCACGCGAATGATTGTAATGAGGGATTTTCTTTTTCAACTCTTCATTAGTCGCTGAATAGATGGCGCTGATTTCAGTGTGTTACTGCAAGGAACAGAACGTCACATTATTTTACTTGGACCTAATGGTTATATTTGGAAGCTTATGCAAACGAAAGTGTCATAAAACGAACGTGTGTTTTTTCAAGCGTTTTGACTTTGGTATCTAGTAACATAGTTCAACGCCATCTACCGAGTTCTTGTAATTAATATTTAATATTTTATTTTTAATTCTCTAAAGGAAAACCTCTCATTTCTTAGGTATTTTTTCATGAGTTCTATTTCGTTACAAAAACTGGGCCTTAAGAGGACGCATTCAGAAAGTTGACAACCTCCCAAATATCTGTCAAAATGTTTAACTGTTTTGATTTATTCCGCAATGTTACTGTATGTAAATAAGAAATATGGCTTATTAGAGAGCTAAAATATTGATTTAATGAAATGCAATAAATAAATAATATCGTAACACCGAATAATTCGTTTTAGATGAGAAAAAACATCGAATTCAGTGTTTGAATTGCAATTCACTATTAAAATTTTAGTTCATTAGTTAGCCACAGTTCTTATTTCCATACATTAATATTACCAAATTAATTAAAATAGGTCAATACAAATAAAATAATTTTATACCGGTTTTTATTTTAAATATTTGACAGCTATTTGCGACGTTACCAACTTTTTGGATACGCGCTCTTAATAATATTAGAATTATCTTAAGAAAAACATATCATATTATCTTATTAACATGTGATTTTAGTTTGGTAATAAATAAAACTAGAGATTAAATGTTTATATAAACGACTCCTGGGTTATTTACATGTTTCACTGTCAACTTAAGGGAGAACGTTTTTTTGTGTTGTGTTATAATTTTAAGTATTTAAATTAACTATAAGTAGCATAGTTAAATAACTAGTGTGCTGAACTTACTAACGTCAATTTTCAATAATTTACTTATAGTAGGTTTCGTTATAGAGAATCTCTGTTGGTTTGACATTGAGCTAACAGATGGTTACAAACAAAACGTCAGTAACAAAAATAGCATTAATCTTTTTACTTCATTCATAATGAAGTGAAGAGTTGGTGCCGCGCGTAGGATATTTCAAGCTAACTTTGTTTATACACCGATAGCTACGAGCGTTGGCATATTAACTAACAGTTATAATTATGTTAGAGATAGACGTTAAACTTCAAAAAAATAGCTAATAAGGTTATATTTAAAACGATATTGTTTTTCTATGAAAAATATTACTTTTATAACTAGAATTAGATTAAGTGTAACTTTCTGCTTAAGTCAACATTTTCAATATCTTACTGTTTGGTTTTGGTAGGTTGCTATCTCTGTATGTTTGACATTTAACTTACGTTGGAAACAAAACGTCACAGAAAAGCTTTCTTTGATTATTCTATGAATGAAGTGACTCGGATAGGATATTTCAAGCTATGTTTTTTTATAGAAACACCAATTGCTACGACCGTAGCCATATTAACTTACAGTTATATGTACGACGATAAACTGAAAAAAAAAATAGCTAATAAGGTTGTATTTAAAACAATAATATTTTTCTATGAAAAATGTTACTTTGTAACCAGAATAAGATTAAGTGTAACTGCCTTCTTAAGTAAATAAAATGTATAGTAAAACCTCTGTTGTTTGTTTGAAATTTTCAATAGTATCATAAAATCCATTAAAACAAAAGAGTGGTAATCCTTCCAAGAAATATGTTTTACCTTCGAAAATTCTTGTTTGTTTATACTACAAAAGAGTACTAAGAATTTCTAAATATTAGAGACTTTAATGATTAAAGGATGACGCACGCTCCACCGTGCTGGGTCCGAACCGAGTGTTTTTTTTATAACAGTAAAAAAATACGAAAAATTATAAGTACTTATTTTTTTATATTAAAAAAAAATAGTTCCAATCGAATTGAGTTCGACGATCGAATTTATGGCTTTCGGTTCCAGAACGACCTAATATTAACCGAGTGTAATAATTAAACAAAACAGCTTTAGCTTCACAAACGATGATAGAAATGAACATATCTATAATTACACACAAACATACATACATATAGGGTGAAACACCTCATAACAATGCCAATAGGCACTTGTCCTCCTCCGTCAAACCGATTATCTTTTTTGTTTTACACCATACCTGGGAAACTTCTAGTTACGGAGATATTGGGGGTCAACGTTACAACTTTTTCACAAGTTTTTAATGATTTTTTTTACTTTAAATACTTTCATGAATCCTGTACTATTCAATCCATCCATCAGCACAATGTTTTGAGTGCGTTACACTGAGTTCTAACACAAAACGTGATTCTTTACCCCCAAAAAAAAAGTCGTTTTCCAGCAATAATTTTTGCGTAAGTTACTTAGTTTGATGTACAGAATTCTTGGTTGACGGCTTCGTGATGAGGTTGTTTACATCCTGTATATGAAACTAACTTTTGACCGCGACTTGACTCGCGTTGATTTAGAATTGAATTTGACAATCAATTCGTATAAATGTACACGACAAAAAAATCTATTGGTCTGTCATTTAGATTATCAAAAAATATTTGACCCGTACTTTTTCTTTCGTTACGTAAACCAAAATTGACGAATATACGACGCTTTTAAAATTCCTAATACGTCACGCCTTGATATATTTTTTTGGTGAGTTCTGACGTCACGAGCCCCCCGAGTTTTAATGTGTTTTATCTATGTCACTACTTTTTCAAGGCAGATTACTCGAAATAAATGTACGACTTTTAACGTACAACATACAGAAACGACTTCTTTGTCTCATTAGCTTTCCAAAATGTTGCCACCATATTCTCTTTTAGTAAGTGAATGACCAAATTCAAATATTTAAACAAATAAAAATAAAGAAACTTTATCAGCAATCAAGGCTCATTACCCGGAAATTTTCTAATTGTTTTTAATTAACTAATATTTCATAAATGGAACATGAAATAATTTAATCCCTTATACTGTCGATTAGTTAATTGAAAATACCACGAGTAGACAATGGGCGTTCAAAACAAAAGAAGCAGGTAGAGAGACTTATGTAGTAGTATCTGGAGAGGATATTAATTTAGTATATTCCGAACCATCGTTGTGAAAGGTAGTTCCAAAATTACTTGTTGTACTAAATTTTGTGACGTAGAACTAAAGTTATTTCCTGTGACGAAAATACTTCGCGATATTGTGTGTGCTTAAAAGAAATTTAAAGAGTCAAAGAAGAATAAAGTGAAAGTTAAAATAAAAGTTTTACAAAGTGTGGAACAGCAAATCGAAACATGGAACATTCAAATGATGAATCAAGACACTGCTGCATCGAAGCCATAGCCCCGAGAGATGATTGGCTGGTCAAAATAGGCCACAGATATATAAATCTCAACTATCTGAAAAGTGAAGAAGGAAGAATCTTGGACCAGGACCATGTTAATCATGGATCACTCATATGTCCGGCCCCTCAAGCATCGGAGAGGACCTTATACGACACCATAGAAGAAGATCCTATAAGAAGCTTCAATTACATAGAAAAGGAATCAATCGAATCTCTGGTCCTGATTCCAGGGATGGCTCTTTACTTATCAGCAAGAGCCATCGAAAAACTCTGCGACAATATTTTTACAAGAAAAGGTATTGATGAAGAATTTGTTAAGCTCTTTTACCAGTATTTCTTTCGAGTCTACTTCAAAAGATTGTATTCGTGGGCCTCACTGCATTTGCTGATAAAGGCCAGTAAAGCCTACCCCGTTCATTTTAATATGACTATCGAAGCAATGTTTTTAGACACTGAACTTGCAAATAATATTTTACTAGATTATGTGGAGACTTTAAATGAGACCGACACCACGAAGTTAATGAAAATTGTAACAGAATTACAGTTGACGCCAGAACAATTTGATCATAATTTACCTGTGCTATACGTTATTTTTAATAAATGTCAGAAAAACGACAGTATTTTCCAATACATACATTCGAATTTAGAATCGTACAGCCTATATTGTGCTTGCAACAAAAATTACGGAAGACTTTTATTGTGCTTCGTACAAAATTTAGAAGGATTTAACATAACAGTTGTTAGGACACTTATACAAAAACACCGCACGTCTTTCAAACTTCCTTGTATGGCCACTGTAGAGAAATACGAGTCGGAATTAAGAGCTTTGCAGTTAAATATTCATGCAGGACCGATAATTGTTATTCCGAGAGAAATAGAATATTTACAATTGTAAAATATGTTTTTTTATTACTTAAACCTTTGTACTTGTTTGTGTAAAGTAGCAACATGTCAAAAATTTGATGTTTGTCAAGTGATCCAATTGAGTATTGAGAATTCTAACAACCACGCGAATGATTGTAATGAGGGATTTTCTTTTTCAACTCTTCATTAGTCGCTGAATAGATGGCGCTGATTTCAGTGTGTTACTGCAAGGAACAGAACGTCACATTATTTTACTTGGACCTAATGGTTATATTTGGAAGCTTATGCAAACGAAAGTGTCATAAAACGAACGTGTGTTTTTTCAAGCGTTTTGACTTTGGTATCTAGTAACATAGTTCAACGCCATCTACCGAGTTCTTGTAATTAATATTTAATATTTTATTTTTAATTCTCTAAAGGAAAACCTCTCATTTCTTAGGTATTTTTTCATGAGTTCTATTTCGTTACAAAAACTGGGCCTTAAGAGGACGCATTCAGAAAGTTGACAACCTCCCAAATAAAATAATTTTATACCGGTTTTTATTTTAAATATTTGACAGCTATTTGCGACGTTACCAACTTTTTGGATACGCGCTCTTAATAATATTAGAATTATCTTAAGAAAAACATATTATTATCATATTATCTTATTAACATGTGATTTTAGTTTGGTAATAAATAAAACTAGAGATTAAATGTTTATATAAACGACTCCTGGGTTATTTACATGTTTCACTGTCAACTTAAGGGAGAACGTTTTTTTGTGTTGTGTTATAATTTTAAGTATTTAAATTAACTATAAGTAGCATAGTTAAATAACTAGTGTGCTGAACTTACTAACGTCAATTTTCAATAATTTACTTATAGTAGGTTTCGTTATAGAGAATCTCTGTTGGTTTGACATTGAGCTAACAGATGGTTACAAACAAAACGCCAGTAACAAAAATAGCATTAATCTTTTTACTTCATTCATAATGAAGTGAAGAGTTGGTGCCGCGCGTAGGATATTTCAAGCTAACTTTGTTTATACACCGATAGCTACGAGCGTTGGCATATTAACTAACAGTTATAAGAAAGTTAGAGATAGACGTTAAACTTCAAAAAAATAGCTAATAAGGTTATATTTAAAACGATATTGTTTTTCTATGAAAAATATTACTTTTATAACTAGAATTAGATTAAGTGTAACTTTCTGCTTAAGTCAACATTTTCAATATCTTACTGTTTGGTTTTGGTAGGTTGCTATCTCTGTATGTTTGACATTTAACTTACGTTGGAAACAAAACGTCACAGAAAAGCTTTCTTTGATTATTCTATGAATGAAGTGACTCGGATAGGATATTTCCAGCTATGTTTTTTTATAGAAACACCAATTGCTACGACCGTAGCCATATTAACTTACAGTTATATGTACGACGATAAACTGAAAAAAAAAATAGCTAATAAGGTTGTATTTAAAACAATAATATTTTTCTATGAAAAATGTTACTTTGTAACCAGAATAAGATTAAGTGTAACTGCCTTCTTAAGTAAATAAAATGTATAGTAAAACCTCTGTTGTTTGTTTGAAATTTTCAATAGTATCATAAAATCCATTAAAACAAAAGAGTGGTAATCCTTCCAAGAAATATGTTTTACCTTCGAAAATTCTTGTTTGTTTATACTACAAAAGAGTACTAAGAATTTCTAAATATTAGAGACTTTAATGATTAAAGAATGACGCACGCTCCACCGTGCTGGGTCCGAACCGAGTGTTTTTTTTATAACAGTAAAAAAATACGAAAAATTAAAGTACTTATTTTTTTATATTAAAAAAAAATAGTCCCAATCGAATTGAGTTCGACGATCGAATATATGGCTTTCGGTTCCAGAACGACCTAATATTAACCGAGTGTAATAATTAAACAAAACAGCTTTAGCTTCACAAACGATGATAGAAATGAACATATCTATAATTACACACAAACATACATACATGTGGGAATGTAAGGTGAGTAAAGTGGCAACACTGATTGAATGCGGGAATGTAAGATGACGGAGTGACAACACAGAGTGTGTGTCAAGACAGATGCGCGGAGGATAGGATAGAGATTACGACGGACAACGATTTAAGACGAAAGACGTATAATTTATTAAATAATAAGAGTTAAAGTGACATCTTTATTTATTTCGAATCCCACACACTACATTTTGGGGGCTCGTCCGGGATTAGAAATAAAAATAAAGAAGCGAAGCAAATGTTTTTACGTAGTGGTTTTGAAAAAACAATGACAAGTGAAAAACAAATGAAGATCGAGGCAGCAACAGGTTCCACGCTGCAAATGAGCGCGGACCTGGTGCCGAAGTATAGCGGTCAGAATGAATCCTATCCGGCGTCCCGATGGATTCAAGAAATTGAAGAAAACGCTGTAATCTTCGAGTGGACCCCAGTACAACAACTGCTGGTGGCAAGGCGTGCGCTTACAGGTACCGCGGCGCTTTGGCTGAGATCTGAGAGGCCATTCAAGACATGGGGTGAGTTGAAGGCCGAGTTACTAATAGAGTTCCCAGACACCACCGACTCTAAAACCATTCACGAAATGATGAGTGCCCGGAAGAAAATGAAGAACGAAACATGTATGGATTATTTGCTTGTGATGAAAGAAATGGCAAGAAGAGGCAAGATGGCCGACAGTGTCGCAATCAAATATATAGTTGAAGGTATCGATGACCACGAGGCCAATAAAATCATGCTTTACGGTGTTACTACGTATCCTCATCTTAAAGAAAAGTTAAAAATTTACGAGACTGTTAAGGAAAAGATGAAGCTGGAATATTCTAGAAGTACCTACAAAAACGAAAAACGCGGTTTCGTACGTTACGAAAAAACGATGACAAGGTGCTATAACTGCGGTGACGGCAATCATGTTTCGGAAGTCTGTCCGCAGAAGGCACAAGGTCCAAAGTGCTTTAACTGCAATGAGTATGGTCATATTGCACCGAAGTGCCCGCACAGAAAAAACATGGCTGTAGGCGGCCGTAAGGAAGATACGTCATCAAGATGGCGTAGTTCCGGCATTTCCGGTGAAAGAAAAGGTCACAACGACGCATCGACAAATGGGAGCGGGAGCGAACGAGTGAGCAAGGAAGCAATGTTCGGCCAATCACCGTTCAACAACGCGGATCATACGTCACACTCACTGAATGACAAAATGACAGATGACGGCAAATATTTAAAAACTCAAATTCAAAATCAGATTGACAGTTACGATGTAAACAAAGAATGGCGACGAGAAAAACCTTTAAAGATCGTAGAATTATGTGGAAAAACGACAAGTGCGCTTATCGATTCAGGTAGCGATGTGAACTTGGTGTCTTCTGAGTTTTGTGCTAATATCAGTAAAGTGATGAACAATAACATAACACTGTCTGGACTTGGTTTTTCTAAAGTGGAGTCACTAGGTTGTATAACTACAAATGTTGTTATCGACGGTACGAAATACGACGATGTGTTATTCTATGTGGTGCCTAAAGACTGTATGCCTTTTAATGTAATTATAGGTCACGATTTTCTTAAGAATGTTTTAACGATTATGAATGGAAGTTTGGTATGGATGAGACCAATACATGAAGATTGGTTAGGCAGATTGAATTGTTTTCCCTGTGTTTCAGATAGTATAGGTTATATTGGCAGCGAACAACTGAAGAGCCAAGTGGTAACTTTGATCGAAAATTACCATCCAAATCAAACAAAGGATATTCCCATACAACTGAAGATAGTTCTCAAAGATGATGTTCCCGTTGCTCAAAGACCACGTCGAATTTCATTCGTGGAACAAGAAGAGGTTGACAAACAGGTAGCAGATTGGTTAAACCAAGGAATAGTTAGGGTAAGCTATTCAGAGTATGCTAGTCCGTTGGTCCTGGTACGGAAGAAAGATGGTAGCACCCGCATTTGTGTAGATTATAGACGCCTCAATGAAAAGATGGTTAAAGATGAATTTCCACTTCCGTTAATAGAAGACTACATAGATAGGCTGGCAGGTGCTAAGGTTTTTAGTGTTTTGGACCTGAAAAATGGGTTCTTTCATCTTAAGGTTGATGAAGACAGTGTAAAATACACGTCTTTTGTTACACACAATGGCCAATACGAGTTCTTGAGAGCACCATTTGGTCTGTCTGTGTGTCCTAAGTACTTCATGCGTTTTATCACTTATGTTTTTAGAAATCTGATAGCAGAAAGAAAAGTTATGATCTTCATTGACGACATCGTAATTCCGGCGGATGATGAGTATCAAGCTGTGGAAAGACTAAAGGAAGTTCTGGAAGTAGCATCCCAGTATGGTTTGCAGTTCAGCTGGAAAAAAGCAGCCTTGGTATGTCGTAAAATTACTTACCTTGGTCATGTGATCGAAGATGGGAAGGTGAGGCCTTCCAATGACAAGATTGATGCGATAATTAAGTTTCCAGAGCCAAAAACTGTTAAACAGTTACATAGTTTTGTTGGTTTAGCCTCATACTTTAGAAAGTACATTCAGGATTTTGCGTTGATAGTTAGTCCATTGACTAATTTACTGAAGAAAGACACAAATTTTAAATTTAATGAAGATGAGAGTCGTGCCTTCAATACAATTAAAAATAAGTTGTCTAGTGATCCGGTGTTAAAGATATTTAATCCAAAACTTTACACAGAGTTACACACGGACGCATGCTGTGTCGGTTATGCAGCTATACTTATGCAGCGTAGTGTGGACGATCAGCAGCTACACCCTGTCTACTATATGAGCAGAAAGACAACAGATGCAGAGAGCAAGTATACAAGCTATGAACTTGAGGCATTGGCAGTTATCGAAGGTGTCAAAAAGTTTAGACACTACCTATTTGGTAGACATTTTAAGATTATAACAGATTGTAGAGCATTTCAAATGACTTTAAAGAAAAAGGAGCTGGGTATGTCAACTAGAGTAGCCAGATGGATTTTGTTTCTTCAGGATTTCGACTTTACTGTAGAACACAGAGAAGGTTCTAGTATGCGACATGCTGATGCACTGAGCCGTAATCCTTATGTAGCAGTTATCAATGAATTGTTTGACAGCATTAGAAAAGCTCAACAAGCAGATGAAGGTTTGAAAGCTATTACAAGTATTTTACAGAATGCACCATATGAAGATTATGTGCTGGACAATGGTCTTCTCTACAAAGGATTTGATAAGAAGTTGGTGATTCCGCGAAGTATGGAAGACGAAATTATCAATAGAGTTCACCAAAATGGTCATTTTTCCAAAAAGAAGATGTTAGAATTGCTTGATAAGGATTATTTTATAAAAAACGTAAGTAAAAAAGTTGAAGATTTTCTATTAACATGTATTCCATGTTTACTAGCAAGCAGAAAGGAAGGAAAACAAGAAGGATTCTTACATGTGATTGACAAAGAAGCTATACCCTTGCACACCCTGCATGTTGATCACATTGGACCGATGTCAGATACAAAGAAACAGTACAATCACATCTTGACTGTAGTTGATGGATTTACTAAGTTCGTTTGGATTTTTCCTACAAAGAGCACTACGAGCAAAGAGACGTTAGATAAGCTACGTATTCATCAGCAGCAATTTGGTAATCCAAGTAGGATTGTTACAGACAGAGGAACAGCGTTCACCAGTTCTGAGTTCCAAGATTACTGCAAAGAAGAAGGGATAGTGCATGTGAAAATTACCACAGGAATGCCAAGAGGAAATGGACAAGTTGAGCGTATACATAGAATAATTATTTCAGTCCTGTCGAAGCTGTGTATAGAAAACCCTACACTGTGGTATCGGCACGTTAGTCGTGTGCAGCGAGCTATCAATAGCACTTATCAGAGGAGTACAGGTACAACACCACATGAACTTCTGGTTGGTGTTAAAATGAAGAGCAAAGAAGATGTCAACATTTATGAAATGCTGCGGCAAGAAGAAAGGGATAGTTTTATTATAGAAAGAGAAGAGCTCAGGCAGAAGGCCAAAGAACAGATATTAAAGATACAAGAAGAAAATATTAAAAGCTACAATAAGAAGAGAAAGAAAAGTGTTGAATATAATAAAGGCGATAAAGTAGCAATAAGAAGAACACAATTTGGAACAGGGTTGAAAATCCAACCAAAGTATTTTGGCCCATACAAAGTTACCAAAGTGAAAGGAAAAGATCGTTATGATGTAGAGAAGTGTGATAGTAGCAGTGAAGGTCCTAACAAGACGTCAACTGCAGCCGACAGTATGAAGTTGTGGCCAACATGTTAACTTATTATGGTGTGAAGTATAAGGAATGTATGCATGATGATGAATGAATAGCTTAAAAGAGCACAATTTCATTGTGAATATTTTCATTTGGAATTTAAAGGAGACACGTCGTTTGCGATTAGGTTCTGGTATAATCTGTCTTATTTATTACATAGATATGTACATGATGTAATGATGCTGTAAGACTGCTTATTGTTTTGTTTTGTAAGTGATAAGGTTATACATTTTTTTTTTCTTTAGTTTCTTAGGGTGTTAAAGTTTAGTTGTATTATAAATGTTGTTAATTATTGTATTTAACATAAGTTAATTTTAATATTAATAACTTATGTTGTTTAAATGGTATGTGTTTGGTTGTAAGAGTAATGAGTGTATAGTAAGCGAGATATGAGGTGATGTAAGCAGAGCAACGCATGACTGAGGACAGTCATGAAAGTCAGAATGGCCGAATGTGGGAATGTAAGGTGAGTAAAGTGGCAACACTGATTGAATGCGGGAATGTAAGATGACGGAGTGACAACACAGAGTGTGTGTCAAGACAGATGCGCGGAGGATAGGATAGAGATTACGACGGACAACGATTTAAGACGAAAGACGTATAATTTATTAAATAATAAGAGTTAAAGTGACATCTTTATTTATTTCGAATCCCACACACTACATACATATAGGGTGAAACACCTCATAACAATGCCAATAGGCACTTGTCCTCCTCCGTCAAACCGATTATCTTTTTTGTTTTACACCATACCTGGGAAACTTCTAGTTACGGAGATATTGGGGGTCAACGTTACAACTTTTTCACAAGTTTTTAATGATTTTTTTTTACTTTAAATACTTTCATGAATCCTGTACTATTCAATCCATCCATCAGCACAATGTTTTGAGTGCGTTACACTGAGTTCTAACACAAAACGTGATTCTTTACCCCCAAAAAAAAAGTCGTTTTCCAGCAATAATTTTTGCGTAAGTTACTTAGTTTGATGTACAGAATTCTTGGTTGACGGCTTCGTGATGAGGTTGTTTACATCCTGTATATGAAACTAACTTTTGACCGCGACTTGACTCGCGTTGATTTAGAATTGAATTTGACAATCAATTCGTATAAATGTACACGACAAAAAAATCTATTGGTCTGTCATTTAGATTATCAAAAAATATTTGACCCGTACTTTTTCTTTCGTTACGTAAACCAAAATTGACGAATATACGACGCTTTTAAAATTCCTAATACGTCACGCCTTGATATATTTTTTTGGTGAGTTCTGACGTCACGAGCCCCCCGAGTTTTAATGTGTTTTATCTATGTCACTACTTTTTCAAGGCAGATTACTCGAAATAAATGTACGACTTTTAACGTACAACATACAGAAACGACTTCTTTGTCTCATTAGCTTTCCAAAATGTTGCCACCATATTCTCTTTTAGTAAGTGAATGACCAAATTCAAATATTTAAACAAATAAAAATAAAGAAACTTTATCAGCAATCAAGGCTCATTACCCGGAAATTTTCTAATTGTTTTTAATTAACTAATATTTCATAAATGGAACATGAAATAATTTAATCCCTTATACTGTCGATTAGTTAATTGAAAATACCACGAGTAGACAATGGGCGTTCAAAACAAAAGAAGCAGGTAGAGAGACTTATGTAGTAGTATCTGGAGAGGATATTAATTTAGTATATTCCGAACCATCGTTGTGAAAGGTAGTTCCAAAATTACTTGTTGTACTAAATTTTGTGACGTAGAACTAAAGTTATTTCCTGTGACGAAAATACTTCGCGATATTGTGTGTGCTTAAAAGAAATTTAAAGAGTCAAAGAAGAATAAAGTGAAAGTTAAAATAAAAGTTTTACAAAGTGTGGAACAGCAAATCGAAACATGGAACATTCAAATGATGAATCAAGACACTGCTGCATCGAAGCCATAGCCCCGAGAGATGATTGGCTGGTCAAAATAGGCCACAGATATATAAATCTCAACTATCTGAAAAGTGAAGAAGGAAGAATCTTGGACCAGGACCATGTTAATCATGGATCACTCATATGTCCGGCCCCTCAAGCATCGGAGAGGACCTTATACGACACCATAGAAGAAGATCCTATAAGAAGCTTCAATTACATAGAAAAGGAATCAATCGAATCTCTGGTCCTGATTCCAGGGATGGCTCTTTACTTATCAGCAAGAGCCATCGAAAAACTCTGCGACAATATTTTTACAAGAAAAGGTATTGATGAAGAATTTGTTAAGCTCTTTTACCAGTATTTCTTTCGAGTCTACTTCAAAAGATTGTATTCGTGGGCCTCACTGCATTTGCTGATAAAGGCCAGTAAAGCCTACCCCGTTCATTTTAATATGACTATCGAAGCAATGTTTTTAGACACTGAACTTGCAAATAATATTTTACTAGATTATGTGGAGACTTTAAATGAGACCGACACCACGAAGTTAATGAAAATTGTAACAGAATTACAGTTGACGCCAGAACAATTTGATCATAATTTACCTGTGCTATACGTTATTTTTAATAAATGTCAGAAAAACGACAGTATTTTCCAATACATACATTCGAATTTAGAATCGTACAGCCTATATTGTGCTTGCAACAAAAATTACGGAAGACTTTTATTGTGCTTCGTACAAAATTTAGAAGGATTTAACATAACAGTTGTTAGGACACTTATACAAAAACACCGCACGTCTTTCAAACTTCCTTGTATGGCCACTGTAGAGAAATACGAGTCGGAATTAAGAGCTTTGCAGTTAAATATTCATGCAGGACCGATAATTGTTATTCCGAGAGAAATAGAATATTTACAATTGTAAAATATGTTTTTTTATTACTTAAACCTTTGTACTTGTTTGTGTAAAGTAGCAACATGTCAAAAATTTGATGTTTGTCAAGTGATCCAATTGAGTATTGAGAATTCTAACAACCACGCGAATGATTGTAATGAGGGATTTTCTTTTTCAACTCTTCATTAGTCGCTGAATAGATGGCGCTGATTTCAGTGTGTTACTGCAAGGAACAGAACGTCACATTATTTTACTTGGACCTAATGGTTATATTTGGAAGCTTATGCAAACGAAAGTGTCATAAAACGAACGTGTGTTTTTTCAAGCGTTTTGACTTTGGTATCTAGTAACATAGTTCAACGCCATCTACCGAGTTCTTGTAATTAATATTTAATATTTTATTTTTAATTCTCTAAAGGAAAACCTCTCATTTCTTAGGTATTTTTTCATGAGTTCTATTTCGTTACAAAAACTGGGCCTTAAGAGGACGCATTCAGAAAGTTGACAACCTCCCAAATATCTGTCAAAATGTTTAACTGTTTTGATTTATTCCGCAATGTTACTGTATGTAAATAAGAAATATGGCTTATTAGAGAGCTAAAATATTGATTTTATGAAATGCAATAAATAAATAATATCGTAACACCGAATAATTCGTTTTAGATGAGAAAAAACATCGAATTCAGTGTTTGAATTGCAATTCACTATTAAAATTTTAGTTCATTAGTTAGCCACAGTTCTTATTTCCATACATTAATATTACCAAATTAATTAAAATAGGTCAATACAAATAAAATAATTTTATACCGGTTTTTATTTTAAATATTTGACAGCTATTTGCGACGTTACCAACTTTTTGGATACGCGCTCTTAATAATATTAGAATTATCTTAAGAAAAACATATTATTATCATATTATCTTATTAACATGTGATTTTAGTTTGGTAATAAATAAAACTAGAGATTAAATGTTTATATAAACGACTCCTGGGTTATTTACATGTTTCACTGTCAACTTAAGGGAGAACGTTTTTTTGTGTTGTGTTATAATTTTAAGTATTTAAATTAACTATAAGTAGCATAGTTAAATAACTAGTGTGCTGAACTTACTAACGTCAATTTTCAATAACTTACTTATAGTAGGTTTCGTTATAGAGAATCTCTGTTGGTTTGACATTGAGCTAACAGATGGTTACAAACAAAACGTCAGTAACAAAAATAGCATTAATCTTTTTACTTCATTCATAATGAAGTGAAGAGTTGGTGCCGCGCGTAGGATATTTCAAGCTAACTTTGTTTATACACCGATAGCTACGAGCGTTGGCATATTAACTAACAGTTATAAGAAAGTTAGAGATAGACGTTAAACTTCAAAAAAATAGCTAATAAGGTTATATTTAAAACGATATTGTTTTTCTATGAAAAATATTACTTTTATAACTAGAATTAGATTAAGTGTAACTTTCTGCTTAAGTCAACATTTTCAATATCTTACTGTTTGGTTTTGGTAGGTTGCTATCTCTGTATGTTTGACATTTAACTTACGTTGGAAACAAAACGTCACAGAAAAGCTTTCTTTGATTATTCTATGAATGAAGTGACTCGGATAGGATATTTCAAGCTATGTTTTTTTATAGAAACACCAATTGCTACGACCGTAGCCATATTAACTTACAGTTATATGTACGACGATAAACTGAAAAAAAAATAGCTAATAAGGTTGTATTTAAAACAATAATATTTTTCTATGAAAAATGTTACTTTGTAACCAGAATAAGATTAAGTGTAACTGCCTTCTTAAGTAAATAAAATGTATAGTAAAACCTCTGTTGTTTGTTTGAAATTTTCAATAGTATCATAAAATCCATTAAAACAAAAGAGTGGTAATCCTTCCAAGAAATATGTTTTACCTTCGAAAATTCTTGTTTGTTTATACTACAAAATAGTACTAAGAATTTCTAAATATTAGAGACTTTAATGATTAAAGGATGACGCACGCTCCACCGTGCTGGGTCCGAACCGAGTGTTTTTTTTATAACAGTAAAAAAATACGAAAAATTATAAGTACTTATTTTTTTATATTAAAAAAAAATAGTCCCAATCGAATTGAGTTCGACGATCGAATTTATGGCTTTCGGTTCCAGAACGACCTAATATTAACCGAGTGTAATAATTAAACAAAACAGCTTTAGCTTCACAAACGATGATAGAAATGAACATATCTATAATTACACACAAACAAACATACATATAGGGTGAAACACCTCATAACAATGCCAATAGGCACTTGTCCTCCTCCGTCAAACCGATTATCTTTTTTGTTTTACACCATACCTGGGAAACTTCTAGTTACGGAGATATTGGGGGTCAACGTTACAACTTTTTCACAAGTTTTTAATGATTTTTTTTACTTTAAATACTTTCATGAATCCTGTACTATTCAATCCATCCATCAGCACAATGTTTTGAGTGCGTTACACTGAGTTCTAACACAAAACGTGATTCTTTACCCCCAAAAAAAAAGTCGTTTTCCAGCAATAATTTTTGCGTAAGTTACTTAGTTTGATGTACAGAATTCTTGGTTGACGGCTTCGTGATGAGGTTGTTTACATCCTGTATATGAAACTAACTTTTGACCGCGACTTGACTCGCGTTGATTTAGAATTGAATTTGACAATCAATTCGTATAAATGTACACGACAAAAAAATCTATTGGTCTGTCATTTAGATTATCAAAAAATATTTGACCCGTACTTTTTCTTTCGTTACGTAAACCAAAATTGACGAATATACGACGCTTTTAAAATTCCTAATACGTCACGCCTTGATATATTTTTTTGGTGAGTTCTGAAGTCACGAGCCCCCCGAGTTTTAATGTGTTTTATCTATGTCACTACTTTTTCAAGGCAGATTACTCGAAATAAATGTACGACTTTTAACGTACAACATACAGAAACGACTTCTTTGTCTCATTAGCTTTCCAAAATGTTGCCACCATATTCTCTTTTAGTAAGTGAATGACCAAATTCAAATATTTAAACAAATAAAAATAAAGAAACTTTATCAGCAATCAAGGCTCATTACCCGGAAATTTTCTAATTGTTTTTAATTAACTAATATTTCATAAATGGAACATGAAATAATTTAATCCCTTATACTGTCGATTAGTTAATTGAAAATACCACGAGTAGACAATGGGCGTTCAAAACAAAAGAAGCAGGTAGAGAGACTTATGTAGTAGTATCTGGAGAGGATATTAATTTAGCATATTCCGAACCATCGTTGTGAAAGGTAGTTCCAAAATTACTTGTTGTACTAAATTTTGTGACGTAGAACTAAAGTTATTTCCTGTGACGAAAATACTTCGCGATATTGTGTGTGCTTAAAAGAAATTTAAAGAGTCAAAGAAGAATAAAGTGAAAGTTAAAATAAAAGTTTTACAAAGTGTGGAACAGCAAATCGAAACATGGAACATTCAAATGATGAATCAAGACACTGCTGCATCGAAGCCATAGCCCCGAGAGATGATTGGCTGGTCAAAATAGGCCACAGATATATAAATCTCAACTATCTGAAAAGTGAAGAAGGAAGAATCTTGGACCAGGACCATGTTAATCATGGATCACTCATATGTCCGGCCCCTCAAGCATCGGAGAGGACCTTATACGACACCATAGAAGAAGATCCTATAAGAAGCTTCAATTACATAGAAAAGGAATCAATCGAATCTCTGGTCCTGATTCCAGGGATGGCTCTTTACTTATCAGCAAGAGCCATCGAAAAACTCTGCGACAATATTTTTACAAGAAAAGGTATTGATGAAGAATTTGTTAAGCTCTTTTACCAGTATTTCTTTCGAGTCTACTTCAAAAGATTGTATTCGTGGGCCTCACTGCATTTGCTGATAAAGGCCAGTAAAGCCTACCCCGTTCATTTTAATATGACTATCGAAGCAATGTTTTTAGACACTGAACTTGCAAATAATATTTTACTAGATTATGTGGAGACTTTAAATGAGAACGACACCACGAAGTTAATGAAAATTGTAACAGAATTACAGTTGACGCCAGAACAATTTGATCATAATTTACCTGTGCTATACGTTATTTTTAATAAATGTCAGAAAAACGACAGTATTTTCCAATACATACATTCGAATTTAGAATCGTACAGCCTATATTGTGCTTGCAACAAAAATTACGGAAGACTTTTATTGTGCTTCGTACAAAATTTAGAAGGATTTAACATAACAGTTGTTAGGACACTTATACAAAAACACCGCACGTCTTTCAAACTTCCTTGTATGGCCACTGTAGAGAAATACGAGTCGGAATTAAGAGCTTTGCAGTTAAATATTCATGCAGGACCGATAATTGTTATTCCGAGAGAAATAGAATATTTACAATTGTAAAATATGTTTTTTTATTACTTAAACCTTTGTACTTGTTTGTGTAAAGTAGCAACATGTCAAAAATTTGATGTTTGTCAAGTGATCCAATTGAGTATTGAGAATTCTAACAACCACGCGAATGATTGTAATGAGGGATTTTCTTTTTCAACTCTTCATTAGTCGCTGAATAGATGGCGCTGATTTCAGTGTGTTACTGCAAGGAACAGAACGTCACATTATTTTACTTGGACCTAATGGTTATATTTGGAAGCTTATGCAAACGAAAGTGTCATAAAACGAACGTGTGTTTTTTCAAGCGTTTTGACTTTGGTATCTAGTAACATAGTTCAACGCCATCTACCGAGTTCTTGTAATTAATATTTAATATTTTATTTTTAATTCTCTAAAGGAAAACCTCTCATTTCTTAGGTATTTTTTCATGAGTTCTATTTCGTTACAAAAACTGGGCCTTAAGAGGACGCATTCAGAAAGTTGACAACCTCCCAAATATCTGTCAAAATGTTTAACTGTTTTGATTTATTCCGCAATGTTACTGTATGTAAATAAGAAATATGGCTTATTAGAGAGCTAAAATATTGATTTAATGAAATGCAATAAATAAATAATATCGTAACACCGAATAATTCGTTTTAGATGAGAAAAAACATCGAATTCAGTGTTTGAATTGCAATTCACTATTAAAATTTTAGTTCATTAGTTAGCCACAGTTCTTATTTCCATACATTAATATTACCAAATTAATTAAAATAGGTCAATACAAATAAAATAATTTTATACCGGTTTTTATTTTAAATATTTGACAGCTATTTGCGACGTTACCAACTTTTTGGATACGCGCTCTTAATAATATTAGAATTATCTTAAGAAAAACATATCATATTATCTTATTAACATGTGATTTTAGTTTGGTAATAAATAAAACTAGAGATTAAATGTTTATATAAACGACTCCTGGGTTATTTACATGTTTCACTGTCAACTTAAGGGAGAACGTTTTTTTGTGTTGTGTTATAATTTTAAGTATTTAAATTAACTATAAGTAGCATAGTTAAATAACTAGTGTGCTGAACTTACTAACGTCAATTTTCAATAATTTACTTATAGTAGGTTTCGTTATAGAGAATCTCTGTTGGTTTGACATTGAGCTAACAGATGGTTACAAACAAAACGTCAGTAACAAAAATAGCATTAATCTTTTTACTTCATTCATAATGAAGTGAAGAGTTGGTGCCGCGCGTAGGATATTTCAAGCTAACTTTGTTTATACACCGATAGCTACGAGCGTTGGCATATTAACTAACAGTTATAAGAAAGTTAGAGATAGACGTTAAACTTCAAAAAAATAGCTAATAAGGTTATATTTAAAACGATATTGTTTTTCTATGAAAAATATTACTTTTATAACTAGAATTAGATTAAGTGTAACTTTCTGCTTAAGTCAACATTTTCAATATCTTACTGTTTGGTTTTGGTAGGTTGCTATCTCTGTATGTTTGACATTTAACTTACGTTGGAAACAAAACGTCACAGAAAAGCTTTCTTTGATTATTCTATGAATGAAGTGACTCGGATAGGATATTTCAAGCTATGTTTTTTTATAGAAACACCAATTGCTACGACCGTAGCCATATTAACTTACAGTTATATGTACGACGATAAACTGAAAAAAAAAATAGCTAATAAGGTTGTATTTAAAACAATAATATTTTTCTATGAAAAATGTTACTTTGTAACCAGAATAAGATTAAGTGTAACTGCCTTCTTAAGTAAATAAAATGTATAGTAAAACCTCTGTTGTTTGTTTGAAATTTTCAATAGTATCATAAAATCCATTAAAACAAAAGAGTGGTAATCCTTCCAAGAAATATGTTTTACCTTCGAAAATTCTTGTTTGTTTATACTACAAAAGAGTACTAAGAATTTCTAAATATTAGAGACTTTAATGATTAAAGGATGACGCACGCTCCACCGTGCTGGGTCCGAACCGAGTGTTTTTTTTATAACAGTAAAAAAATACGAAAAATTATAAGTACTTATTTTTTTATATTAAAAAAATATAGTCCCAATCGAATTGAGTTCGACGATCGAATTTATGGCTTTCGGTTCCAGAACGACCTAATATTAACCGAGTGTAATAATTAAACAAAACAGCTTTAGCTTCACAAACGATGATAGAAATGAACATATCTATAATTACACACAAACATACATACATATAGGGTGAAACACCTCATAACAATGCCAATAGGCACTTGTCCTCCTCCGTCAAACCGATTATCTTTTTTGTTTTACACCATACCTGGGAAACTTCTAGTTACGGAGATATTGGGGGTCAACGTTACAACTTTTTCACAAGTTTTTAATGATTTTTTTTTACTTTAAATACTTTCATGAATTCTGTACTATTCAATCCATCCATCAGCACAATGTTTTGAGTGCGTTACACTGAGTTCTAACACAAAACGTGATTCTTTACCCCCAAAAAAAAAGTCGTTTTCCAGCAATAATTTTTGCGTAAGTTACTTAGTTTGATGTACAGAATTCTTGGTTGACGGCTTCGTGATGAGGTTGTTTACATCCTGTATATGAAACTAACTTTTGACCGCGACTTGACTCGCGTTGATTTAGAATTGAATTTGACAATCAATTCGTATAAATGTACACGACAAAAAAATCTATTGGTCTGTCATTTAGATTATCAAAAAATATTTGACCCGTACTTTTTCTTTCGTTACGTAAACCAAAATTGACGAATATACGACGCTTTTAAAATTCCTAATACGTCACGACTTGATATATTTTTTTGGTGAGTTCTGACGTCACGAGCCCCCCGAGTTTTAATGTGTTTTATCTATGTCACTACTTTTTCAAGGCAGATTACTCGAAATAAATGTACGACTTTTAACGTACAACATACAGAAACGACTTCTTTGTCTCATTAGCTTTCCAAAATGTTGCCACCATATTCTCTTTTAGTAAGTGAATGACCAAATTCAAATATTTAAACAAATAAAAATAAAGAAACTTTATCAGCAATCAAGGCTCATTACCCGGAAATTTTCTAATTGTTTTTAATTAACTAATATTTCATAAATGGAACATGAAATAATTTAATCCCTTATACTGTCGATTAGTTAATTGAAAATACCACGAGTAGACAATGGGCGTTCAAAACAAAAGAAGCAGGTAGAGAGACTTATGTAGTAGTATCTGGAGAGGATATTAATTTAGTATATTCCGAACCATCGTTGTGAAAGGTAGTTCCAAAATTACTTGTTGTACTAAATTTTGTGACGTAGAACTAAAGTTATTTCCTGTGACGAAAATACTTCGCGATATTGTGTGTGCTTAAAAGAAATTTAAAGAGTCAAAGAAGAATAAAGTGAAAGTTAAAATAAAAGTTTTACAAAGTGTGGAACAGCAAATCGAAACATGGAACATTCAAATGATGAATCAAGACACTGCTGCATCGAAGCCATAGCCCCGAGAGATGATTGGCTGGTCAAAATAGGCCACAGATATATAAATCTCAACTATCTGAAAAGTGAAGAAGGAAGAATCTTGGACCAGGACCATGTTAATCATGGATCACTCATATGTCCGGCCCCTCAAGCATCGGAGAGGACCTTATACGACACCATAGAAGAAGATCCTATAAGAAGCTTCAATTACATAGAAAAGGAATCAATCGAATCTCTGGTCCTGATTCCAGGGATGGCTCTTTACTTATCAGCAAGAGCCATCGAAAAACTCTGCGACAATATTTTTACAAGAAAAGGTATTGATGAAGAATTTGTTAAGCTCTTTTACCAGTATTTCTTTCGAGTCTACTTCAAAAGATTGTATTCGTGGGCCTCACTGCATTTGCTGATAAAGGCCAGTAAAGCCTACCCCGTTCATTTTAATATGACTATCGAAGCAATGTTTTTAGACACTGAACTTGCAAATAATATTTTACTAGATTATGTGGAGACTTTAAATGAGAACGACACCACGAAGTTAATGAAAATTGTAACAGAATTACAGTTGACGCCAGAACAATTTGATCATAATTTACCTGTGCTATACGTTATTTTTAATAAATGTCAGAAAAACGACAGTATTTTCCAATACATACATTCGAATTTAGAATCGTACAGCCTATATTGTGCTTGCAACAAAAATTACGGAAGACTTTTATTGTGCTTCGTACAAAATTTAGAAGGATTTAACATAACAGTTGTTAGGACACTTATACAAAAACACCGCACGTCTTTCAAACTTCCTTGTATGGCCACTGTAGAGAAATACGAGTCGGAATTAAGAGCTTTGCAGTTAAATATTCATGCAGGACCGATAATTGTTATTCCGAGAGAAATAGAATATTTACAATTGTAAAATATGTTTTTTTATTACTTAAACCTTTGTACTTGTTTGTGTAAAGTAGCAACATGTCAAAAATTTGATGTTTGTCAAGTGATCCAATTGAGTATTGAGAATTCTAACAACCACGCGAATGATTGTAATGAGGGATTTTCTTTTTCAACTCTTCATTAGTCGCTGAATAGATGGCGCTGATTTCAGTGTGTTACTGCAAGGAACAGAACGTCACATTATTTTACTTGGACCTAATGGTTATATTTGGAAGCTTATGCAAACGAAAGTGTCATAAAACGAACGTGTGTTTTTTCAAGCGTTTTGACTTTGGTATCTAGTAACATAGTTCAACGCCATCTACCGAGTTCTTGTAATTAATATTTAATATTTTATTTTTAATTCTCTAAAGGAAAACCTCTCATTTCTTAGGTATTTTTTCATGAGTTCTATTTCGTTACAAAAACTGGGCCTTAAGAGGACGCATTCAGAAAGTTGACAACCTCCCAAATATCTGTCAAAATGTTTAACTGTTTTGATTTATTCCGCAATGTTACTGTATGTAAATAAGAAATATGGCTTATTAGAGAGCTAAAATATTGATTTAATGAAATGCAATAAATAAATAATATCGTAACACCGAATAATTCGTTTTAGATGAGAAAAAACATCGAATTCAGTGTTTGAATTGCAATTCACTATTAAAATTTTAGTTCATTAGTTAGCCACAGTTCTTATTTCCATACATTAATATTACCAAATTAATTAAAATAGGTCAATACAAATAAAATAATTTTATACCAGTTTTTATTTTAAATATTTGACAGCTATTTGCGACGTTACCAACTTTTTGGATACGCGCTCTTAATAATATTAGAATTATCTTAAGAAAAACATATCATATTATCTTATTAACATGTGATTTTAGTTTGGTAATAAATAAAACTAGAGATTAAATGTTTATATAAACGACTCCTGGGTTATTTACATGTTTCACTGTCAACTTAAGGGAGAACGTTTTTTTGTGTTGTGTTATAATTTTAAGTATTTAAATTAACTATAAGTAGCATAGTTAAATAACTAGTGTGCTGAACTTACTAACGTCAATTTTCAATAATTTACTTATAGTAGGTTTCGTTATAGAGAATCTCTGTTGGTTTGACATTGAGCTAACAGATGGTTACAAACAAAACGTCAGTAACAAAAATAGCATTAATCTTTTTACTTCATTCATAATGAAGTGAAGAGTTGGTGCCGCGCGTAGGATATTTCAAGCTAACTTTGTTTATACACCGATAGCTACGAGCGTTGGCATATTAACTAACAGTTATAAGAAAGTTAGAGATAGACGTTAAACTTCAAAAAAATAGCTAATAAGGTTATATTTAAAACGATATTGTTTTTCTATGAAAAATATTACTTTTATAACTAGAATTAGATTAAGTGTAACTTTCTGCTTAAGTCAACATTTTCAATATCTTACTGTTTGGTTTTGGTAGGTTGCTATCTCTGTATGTTTGACATTTAACTTACGTTGGAAACAAAACGTCACAGAAAAGCTTTCTTTGATTATTCTATGAATGAAGTGACTCGGATAGGATATTTCAAGCTATGTTTTTTTATAGAAACACCAATTGCTACGACCGTAGCCATATTAACTTACAGTTATATGTACGACGATAAACTGAAAAAAAAATAGCTAATAAGGTTGTATTTAAAACAATAATATTTTTCTATGAAAAATGTTACTTTGTAACCAGAATAAGATTAAGTGTAACTGCCTTCTTAAGTAAATAAAATGTATAGTAAAACCTCTGTTGTTTGTTTGAAATTTTCAATAGTATCATAAAATCCATTAAAACAAAAGAGTGGTAATCCTTCCAAGAAATATGTTTTACCTTCGAAAATTCTTGTTTGTTTATACTACAAAAGAGTACTAAGAATTTCTAAATATTAGAGACTTTAATGATTAAAGGATGACGCACGCTCCACCGTGCTGGGTCCGAACCGAGTGTTTTTTTTATAACAGTAAAAAAATACGAAAAATTATAGTACTTATTTTTTTATATTAAAAAAAAATAGTCCCAATCGAATTGAGTTCGACGATCGAATTTATGGCTTTCGGTTCCAGAACGACCTAATATTAACCGAGTGTAATAATTAAACAAAACAGCTTTAGCTTCACAAACGATGATAGAAATGAACATATCTATAATTACACACAAACATACATACATATAGGGTGAAACACCTCATAACAATGCCAATAGGCACTTGTCCTCCTCCGTCAAACCGATTATCTTTTTTGTTTTACACCATACCTGGGAAACTTCTAGTTACGGAGATATTGGGGGTCAACGTTACAACTTTTTCACAAGTTTTTAATGATTTTTTTTTACTTTAAATACTTTCATGAATTCTGTACTATTCAATCCATCCATCAGCACAATGTTTTGAGTGCGTTACACTGAGTTCTAACACAAAACGTGATTCTTTACCCCCAAAAAAAAAGTCGTTTTCCAGCAATAATTTTTGCGTAAGTTACTTAGTTTGATGTACAGAATTCTTGGTTGACGGCTTCGTGATGAGGTTGTTTACATCCTGTATATGAAACTAACTTTTGACCGCGACTTGACTCGCGTTGATTTAGAATTGAATTTGACAATCAATTCGTATAAATGTACACGACAAAAAAATCTATTGGTCTGTCATTTAGATTATCAAAAAATATTTGACCCGTACTTTTTCTTTCGTTACGTAAACCAAAATTGACGAATATACGACGCTTTTAAAATTCCTAATACGTCACGCCTTGATATATTTTTTTGGTGAGTTCTGACGTCACGAGCCCCCCGAGTTTTAATGTGTTTTATCTATGTCACTACTTTTTCAAGGCAGATTACTCGAAATAAATGTACGACTTTTAACGTACAACATACAGAAACGACTTCTTTGTCTCATTAGCTTTCCAAAATGTTGCCACCATATTCTCTTTTAGTAAGTGAATGACCAAATTCAAATATTTAAACAAATAAAAATAAAGAAACTTTATCAGCAATCAAGGCTCATTACCTGGAAATTTTCTAATTGTTTTTAATTAACTAATATTTCATAAATGGAACATGAAATAATTTAATCCCTTATACTGTCGATTAGTTAATTGAAAATACCACGAGTAGACAATGGGCGTTCAAAACAAAAGAAGCAGGTAGAGAGACTTATGTAGTAGTATCTGGAGAGGATATTAATTTAGTATATTCCGAACCATCGTTGTGAAAGGTAGTTCCAAAATTACTTGTTGTACTAAATTTTGTGACGTAGAACTAAAGTTATTTCCTGTGACGAAAATACTTCGCGATATTGTGTGTGCTTAAAAGAAATTTAAAGAGTCAAAGAAGAATAAAGTGAAAGTTAAAATAAAAGTTTTACAAAGTGTGGAACAGCAAATCGAAACATGGAACATTCAAATGATGAATCAAGACACTGCTGCATCGAAGCCATAGCCCCGAGAGATGATTGGCTGGTCAAAATAGGCCACAGATATATAAATCTCAACTATCTGAAAAGTGAAGAAGGAAGAATCTTGGACCAGGACCATGTTAATCATGGATCACTCATATGTCCGGCCCCTCAAGCATCGGAGAGGACCTTATACGACACCATAGAAGAAGATCCTATAAGAAGCTTCAATTACATAGAAAAGGAATCAATCGAATCTCTGGTCCTGATTCCAGGGATGGCTCTTTACTTATCAGCAAGAGCCATCGAAAAACTCTGCGACAATATTTTTACAAGAAAAGGTATTGATGAAGAATTTGTTAAGCTCTTTTACCAGTATTTCTTTCGAGTCTACTTCAAAAGATTGTATTCGTGGGCCTCACTGCATTTGCTGATAAAGGCCAGTAAAGCCTACCCCGTTCATTTTAATATGACTATCGAAGCAATGTTTTTAGACACTGAACTTGCAAATAATATTTTACTAGATTATGTGGAGACTTTAAATGAGACCGACACCTCGAAGTTAATGAAAATTGTAACAGAATTACAGTTGACGCCAGAACAATTTGATCATAATTTACCTGTGCTATACGTTATTTTTAATAAATGTCAGAAAAACGACAGTATTTTCCAATACATACATTCGAATTTAGAATCGTACAGCCTATATTGTGCTTGCAACAAAAATTACGGAAGACTTTTATTGTGCTTCGTACAAAATTTAGAAGGATTTAACATAACAGTTGTTAGGACACTTATACAAAAACACCGCACGTCTTTCAAACTTCCTTGTATGGCCACTGTAGAGAAATACGAGTCGGAATTAAGAGCTTTGCAGTTAAATATTCATGCAGGACCGATAATTGTTATTCCGAGAGAAATAGAATATTTACAATTGTAAAATATGTTTTTTTATTACTTAAACCTTTGTACTTGTTTGTGTAAAGTAGCAACATGTCAAAAATTTGATGTTTGTCAAGTGATCCAATTGAGTATTGAGAATTCTAACAACCACGCGAATGATTGTAATGAGGGATTTTCTTTTTCAACTCTTCATTAGTCGCTGAATAGATGGCGCTGATTTCAGTGTGTTACTGCAAGGAACAGAACGTCACATTATTTTACTTGGACTTAATGGTTATATTTGGAAGCTTATGCAAACGAAAGTGTCATAAAACGAACGTGTGTTTTTTCAAGCGTTTTGACTTTGGTATCTAGTAACATAGTTCAACGCCATCTACCGAGTTCTTGTAATTAATATTTAATATTTTATTTTTAATTCTCTAAAGGAAAACCTCTCATTTCTTAGGTATTTTTTCATGAGTTCTATTTCGTTACAAAAACTGGGCCTTAAGAGGACGCATTCAGAAAGTTGACAACCTCCCAAATATCTGTCAAAATGTTTAACTGTTTTGATTTATTCCGCAATGTTACTGTATGTAAATAAGAAATATGGCTTATTAGAGAGCTAAAATATTGATTTAATGAAATGCAATAAATAAATAATATCGTAACACCGAATAATTCGTTTTAGATGAGAAAAAACATCGAATTCAGTGTTTGAATTGCAATTCACTATTAAAATTTTAGTTCATTAGTTAGCCACAGTTCTTATTTCCATACATTAATATTACCAAATTAATTAAAATAGGTCAATACAAATAAAATAATTGTATACCGGTTTTTATTTTAAATATTTGACAGCTATTTGCGACGTTACCAACTTTTTGGATACGCGCTCTTAATAATATTAGAATTATCTTAAGAAAAACATATTATTATCATATTATCTTATTAACATGTGATTTTAGTTTGGTAATAAATAAAACTAGAGATTAAATGTTTATATAAACGACTCCTGGGTTATTTACATGTTTCACTGTCAACTTAAGGGAGAACGTTTTTTTGTGTTGTGTTATAATTTTAAGTATTTAAATTAACTATAAGTAGCATAGTTAAATAACTAGTGTGCTGAACTTACTAACGTCAATTTTCAATAACTTACTTATAGTAGGTTTCGTTATAGAGAATCTCTGTTGGTTTGACATTGAGCTAACAGATGGTTACAAACAAAACGTCAGTAACAAAAATAGCATTAATCTTTTTACTTCATTCATAATGAAGTGAAGAGTTGGTGCCGCGCGTAGGATATTTCAAGCTAACTTTGTTTATACACCGATAGCTACGAGCGTTGGCATATTAACTAACAGTTATAAGTAAGTTAGAGATAGACGTTAAACTTCAAAAAAATAGCTAATAAGGTTATATTTAAAACGATATTGTTTTTCTATGAAAAATATTACTTTTATAACTAGAATTAGATTAAGTGTAACTTTCTGCTTAAGTCAACATTTTCAATATCTTACTGTTTGGTTTTGGTAGGTTGCTATCTCTGTATGTTTGACATTTAACTTACGTTGGAAACAAAACGTCACAGAAAAGCTTTCTTTGATTATTCTATGAATGAAGTGACTCGGATAGGATATTTCAAGCTATGTTTTTTTATAGAAACACCAATTGCTACGACCGTAGCCATATTAACTTACAGTTATATGTACGACGATAAACTGAAAAAAAAAATAGCTAATAAGGTTGTATTTAAAACAATAATATTTTTCTATGAAAAATGTTACTTTGTAACCAGAATAAGATTAAGTGTAACTGCCTTCTTAAGTAAATAAAATGTATAGTAAAACCTCTGTTGTTTGTTTGAAATTTTCAATAGTATCATAAAATCCATTAAAACAAAAGAGTGGTAATCCTTCCAAGAAATATGTTTTACCTTCGAAAATTCTTGTTTGTTTATACTACAAAAGAGTACTAAGAATTTCTAAATATTAGAGACTTTAATGATTAAAGAATGACGCACGCTCCACCGTGCTGGGTCCGAACCGAGTGTTTTTTTTATAACAGTAAAAAAATACGAAAAATTAAAGTACTTATTTTTTTATATTAAAAAAAAATAGTCCCAATCGAATTGAGTTCGACGATCGAATTTATGGCTTTCGGTTCCAGAACGACCTAATATTAACCGAGTGTAATAATTAAACAAAACAGCTTTAGCTTCACAAACGATGATAGAAATGAACATATCTATAATTACACACAAACATACATACATATAGGGTGAAACACCTCATAACAATGCCAATAGGCACTTGTCCTCCTCCGTCAAACCGATTATCTTTTTTGTTTTACACCATACCTGGGAAACTTCTAGTTACGGAGATATTGGGGGTCAACGTTACAACTTTTTCACAAGTTTTTAATGATTTTTTTTTACTTTAAATACTTTCATGAATTCTGTACTATTCAATCCATCCATCAGCACAATGTTTTGAGTGCGTTACACTGAGTTCTAACACAAAACGTGATTCTTTACCCCCAAAAAAAAAGTCGTTTTCCAGCAATAATTTTTGCGTAAGTTACTTAGTTTGATGTACAGAATTCTTGGTTGACGGCTTCGTGATGAGGTTGTTTACATCCTGTATATGAAACTAACTTTTGACCGCGACTTGACTCGCGTTGATTTAGAATTGAATTTGACAATCAATTCGTATAAATGTACACGACAAAAAAATCTATTGGTCTGTCATTTAGATTATCAAAAAATATTTGACCCGTACTTTTTCTTTCGTTACGTAAACCAAAATTGACGAATATACGACGCTTTTAAAATTCCTAATACGTCACGCCTTGATATATTTTTTTGGTGAGTTCTGAAGTCACGAGCCCCCCGAGTTTTAATGTGTTTTATCTATGTCACTACTTTTTCAAGGCAGATTACTCGAAATAAATGTACGACTTTTAACGTACAACATACAGAAACGACTTCTTTGTCTCATTAGCTTTCCAAAATGTTGCCACCATATTCTCTTTTAGTAAGTGAATGACCAAATTCAAATATTTAAACAAATAAAAATAAAGAAACTTTATCAGCAATCAAGGCTCATTACCCGGAAATTTTCTAATTGTTTTTAATTAACTAATATTTCATAAATGGAACATGAAATAATTTAATCCCTTATACTGTCGATTAGTTAATTGAAAATACCACGAGTAGACAATGGGCGTTCAAAACAAAAGAAGCAGGTAGAGAGACTTATGTAGTAGTATCTGGAGAGGATATTAATTTAGTATATTCCGAACCATCGTTGTGAAAGGTAGTTCCAAAATTACTTGTTGTACTAAATTTTGTGACGTAGAACTAAAGTTATTTCCTGTGACGAAAATACTTCGCGATATTGTGTGTGCTTAAAAGAAATTTAAAGAGTCAAAGAAGAATAAAGTGAAAGTTAAAATAAAAGTTTTACAAAGTGTGGAACAGCAAATCGAAACATGGAACATTCAAATGATGAATCAAGACACTGCTGCATCGAAGCCATAGCCCCGAGAGATGATTGGCTGGTCAAAATAGGCCACAGATATATAAATCTCAACTATCTGAAAAGTGAAGAAGGAAGAATCTTGGACCAGGACCATGTTAATCATGGATCACTCATATGTCCGGCCCCTCAAGCATCGGAGAGGACCTTATACGACACCATAGAAGAAGATCCTATAAGAAGCTTCAATTACATAGAAAAGGAATCAATCGAATCTCTGGTCCTGATTCCAGGGATGGCTCTTTACTTATCAGCAAGAGCCATCGAAAAACTCTGCGACAATATTTTTACAAGAAAAGGTATTGATGAAGAATTTGTTAAGCTCTTTTACCAGTATTTCTTTCGAGTCTACTTCAAAAGATTGTATTCGTGGGCCTCACTGCATTTGCTGATAAAGGCCAGTAAAGCCTACCCCGTTCATTTTAATATGACTATCGAAGCAATGTTTTTAGACACTGAACTTGCAAATAATATTTTACTAGATTATGTGGAGACTTTAAATGAGACCGACACCACGAAGTTAATGAAAATTGTAACAGAATTACAGTTGACGCCAGAACAATTTGATCATAATTTACCTGTGCTATACGTTATTTTTAATAAATGTCAGAAAAACGACAGTATTTTCCAATACATACATTCGAATTTAGAATCGTACAGCCTATATTGTGCTTGCAACAAAAATTACGGAAGACTTTTATTGTGCTTCGTACAAAATTTAGAAGGATTTAACATAACAGTTGTTAGGACACTTATACAAAAACACCGCACGTCTTTCAAACTTCCTTGTATGGCCACTGTAGAGAAATACGAGTCGGAATTAAGAGCTTTGCAGTTAAATATTCATGCAGGACCGATAATTGTTATTCCGAGAGAAATAGAATATTTACAATTGTAAAATATGTTTTTTTATTACTTAAACCTTTGTACTTGTTTGTGTAAAGTAGCAACATGTCAAAAATTTGATGTTTGTCAAGTGATCCAATTGAGTATTGAGAATTCTAACAACCACGCGAATGATTGTAATGAGGGATTTTCTTTTTCAACTCTTCATTAGTCGCTGAATAGATGGCGCTGATTTCAGTGTGTTACTGCAAGGAACAGAACGTCACATTATTTTACTTGGACCTAATGGTTATATTTGGAAGCTTATGCAAACGAAAGTGTCATAAAACGAACGTGTGTTTTTTCAAGCGTTTTGACTTTGGTATCTAGTAACATAGTTCAACGCCATCTACCGAGTTCTTGTAATTAATATTTAATATTTTATTTTTAATTCTCTAAAGGAAAACCTCTCATTTCTTAGGTATTTTTTCATGAGTTCTATTTCGTTACAAAAACTGGGCCTTAAGAGGACGCATTCAGAAAGTTGACAACCTCCCAAATATCTGTCAAAATGTTTAACTGTTTTGATTTATTCCGCAATGTTACTGTATGTAAATAAGAAATATGGCTTATTAGAGAGCTAAAATATTGATTTAATGAAATGCAATAAATAAATAATATCGTAACACCGAATAATTCGTTTTAGATGAGAAAAAACATCGAATTCAGTGTTTGAATTGCAATTCACTATTAAAATTTTAGTTCATTAGTTAGCCACAGTTCTTATTTCCATACATTAATATTACCAAATTAATTAAAATAGGTCAATACAAATAAAATAATTTTATACCGGTTTTTATTTTAAATATTTGACAGCTATTTGCGACGTTACCAACTTTTTGGATACGCGCTCTTAATAATATTAGAATTATCTTAAGAAAAACATATTATTATCATATTATCTTATTAACATGTGATTTTAGTTTGGTAATAAATAAAACTAGAGATTAAATGTTTATATAAACGACTCCTGGGTTATTTACATGTTTCACTGTCAACTTAAGGGAGAACGTTTTTTTGTGTTGTGTTATAATTTTAAGTATTTAAATTAACTATAAGTAGCATAGTTAAATAACTAGTGTGCTGAACTTACTAACGTCAATTTTCAATAATTTACTTATAGTAGGTTTCGTTATAGAGAATCTCTGTTGGTTTGACATTGAGCTAACAGATGGTTACAAACAAAACTTCAGTAACAAAAATAGCATTAATCTTTTTACTTCATTCATAATGAAGTGAAGAGTTGTTGCCGCGCGTAGGATATTTCAAGCTAACTTTGTTTATACACCGATAGCTACGAGCGTTGGCATATTAACTAACAGTTATAAGTAAGTTAGAGATAGACGTTAAACTTCAAAAAAATAGCTAATAAGGTTATATTTAAAACGATATTGTTTTTCTATGAAAAATATTACTTTTATAACTAGAATTAGATTAAGTGTAACTTTCTGCTTAAGTCAACATTTTCAATATCTTACTGTTTGGTTTTGGTAGGTTGCTATCTCTGTATGTTTGACATTTAACTTACGTTGGAAACAAAACGTCACAGAAAAGCTTTCTTTGATTATTCTATGAATGAAGTGACTCGGATAGGATATTTCAAGCTATGTTTTTTTATAGAAACACCAATTGCTACGACCGTAGCCATATTAACTTACAGTTATATGTACGACGATAAACTGAAAAAAAAAATAGCTAATAAGGTTGTATTTAAAACAATAATATTTTTCTATGAAAAATGTTACTTTGTAACCAGAATAAGATTAAGTGTAACTGCCTTCTTAAGTAAATAAAATGTATAGTAAAACCTCTGTTGTTTGTTTGAAATTTTCAATAGTATCATAAAATCCATTAAAACAAAAGAGTGGTAATCCTTCCAAGAAATATGTTTTACCTTCGAAAATTCTTGTTTGTTTATACTACAAAAGAGTACTAAGAATTTCTAAATATTAGAGACTTTAATGATTAAAGGATGACGCACGCTCCACCGTGCTGGGTCCGAACCGAGTGTTTTTTTTATAACAGTAAAAAAATACGAAAAATTATAAGTACTTATTTTTTTATATTAAAAAAAAATAGTCCCAATCGAATTGAGTTCGACGATCGAATTTATGGCTTTCGGTTCCAGAACGACCTAATATTAACCGAGTGTAATAATTAAACAAAACAGCTTTAGCTTCACAAACGATGATAGAAATGAACATATCTATAATTACACACAAACATACATACATATAGGGTGAAACACCTCATAACAATGCCAATAGGCACTTGTCCTCCTCCGTCAAACCGATTATCTTTTTTGTTTTACACCATACCTGGGAAACTTCTAGTTACGGAGATATTGGGGGTCAACGTTACAACTTTTTCACAAGTTTTTAATGATTTTTTTTACTTTAAATACTTTCATGAATCCTGTACTATTCAATCCATCCATCAGCACAATGTTTTGAGTGCGTTACACTGAGTTCTAACACAAAACGTGATTCTTTACCCCCAAAAAAAAAGTCGTTTTCCAGCAATAATTTTTGCGTAAGTTACTTAGTTTGATGTACAGAATTCTTGGTTGACGGCTTCGTGATGAGGTTGTTTACATCCTGTATATGAAACTAACTTTTGACCGCGACTTGACTCGCGTTGATTTAGAATTGAATTTGACAATCAATTCGTATAAATGTACACGACAAAAAAATCTATTGGTCTGTCATTTAGATTATCAAAAAATATTTGACCCGTACTTTTTCTTTCGTTACGTAAACCAAAATTGACGAATATACGACGCTTTTAAAATTCCTAATACGTCACGCCTTGATATATTTTTTTGGTGAGTTCTGAAGTCACGAGCCCCCCGAGTTTTAATGTGTTTTATCTATGTCACTACTTTTTCAAGGCAGATTACTCGAAATAAATGTACGACTTTTAACGTACAACATACAGAAACGACTTCTTTGTCTCATTAGCTTTCCAAAATGTTGCCACCATATTCTCTTTTAGTAAGTGAATGACCAAATTCAAATATTTAAACAAATAAAAATAAAGAAACTTTATCAGCAATCAAGGCTCATTACCCGGTAATTTTCTAATTGTTTTTAATTAACAAATTTTTCATAAATGGAACATGAAATAATTTAATCCCTTATACTGTCGATTAGTTAATTGAAAATACCACGAGTAGACAATGGGCGTTCAAAACAAAAGAAGCAGGTAGAGAGACTTATGTAGTAGTATCTGGAGAGGATATTAATTTAGTATATTCCGAACCATCGTTGTGAAAGGTAGTTCCAAAATTACTTGTTGTACTAAATTTTGTGACGTAGAACTAAAGTTATTTCCTGTGACGAAAATACTTCGCGATATTGTGTGTGCTTAAAAGAAATTTAAAGAGTCAAAGAAGAATAAAGTGAAAGTTAAAATAAAAGTTTTACAAAGTGTGGAACAGCAAATCGAAACATGGAACATTCAAATGATGAATCAAGACACTGCTGCATCGAAGCCATAGCCCCGAGAGATGATTGGCTGGTCAAAATAGGCCACAGATATATAAATCTCAACTATCTGAAAAGTGAAGAAGGAAGAATCTTGGACCAGGACCATGTTAATCATGGATCACTCATATGTCCGGCCCCTCAAGCATCGGAGAGGACCTTATACGACACCATAGAAGAAGATCCTATAAGAAGCTTCAATTACATAGAAAAGGAATCAATCGAATCTCTGGTCCTGATTCCAGGGATGGCTCTTTACTTATCAGCAAGAGCCATCGAAAAACTCTGCGACAATATTTTTACAAGAAAAGGTATTGATGAAGAATTTGTTAAGCTCTTTTACCAGTATTTCTTTCGAGTCTACTTCAAAAGATTGTATTCGTGGGCCTCACTGCATTTGCTGATAAAGGCCAGTAAAGCCTACCCCGTTCATTTTAATATGACTATCGAAGCAATGTTTTTAGACACTGAACTTGCAAATAATATTTTACTAGATTATGTGGAGACTTTAAATGAGAACGACACCACGAAGTTAATGAAAACTGTAACAGAATTACAGTTGACGCCAGAACAATTTGATCATAATTTACCTGTGCTATACGTTATTTTTAATAAATGTCAGAAAAACGACAGTATTTTCCAATACATACATTCGAATTTAGAATCGTACAGCCTATATTGTGCTTGCAACAAAAATTACGGAAGACTTTTATTGTGCTTCGTACAAAATTTAGAAGGATTTAACATAACAGTTGTTAGGACACTTATACAAAAACACCGCACGTCTTTCAAACTTCCTTGTATGGCCACTGTAGAGAAATACGAGTCGGAATTAAGAGCTTTGCAGTTAAATATTCATGCAGGACCGATAATTGTTATTCCGAGAGAAATAGAATATTTACAATTGTAAAATATGTTTTTTTATTACTTAAACCTTTGTACTTGTTTGTGTAAAGTAGCAACATGTCAAAAATTTGATGTTTGTCAAGTGATCCAATTGAGTATTGAGAATTCTAACAACCACGCGAATGATTGTAATGAGGGATTTTCTTTTTCAACTCTTCATTAGTCGCTGAATAGATGGCGCTGATTTCAGTGTGTTACTGCAAGGAACAGAACGTCACATTATTTTACTTGGACCTAATGGTTATATTTGGAAGCTTATGCAAACGAAAGTGTCATAAAACGAACGTGTGTTTTTTCAAGCGTTTTGACTTTGGTATCTAGTAACATAGTTCAACGCCATCTACCGAGTTCTTGTAATTAATATTTAATATTTTATTTTTAATTCTCTAAAGGAAAACCTCTCATTTCTTAGGTATTTTTTCATGAGTTCTATTTCGTTACAAAAACTGGGCCTTAAGAGGACGCATTCAGAAAGTTGACAACCTCCCAAATATCTGTCAAAATGTTTAACTGTTTTGATTTATTCCGCAATGTTACTGTATGTAAATAAGAAATATGGCTTATTAGAGAGCTAAAATATTGATTTAATGAAATGCAATAAATAAATAATATCGTAACACCGAATAATTCGTTTTAGATGAGAAAAAACATCGAATTCAGTGTTTGAATTGCAATTCACTATTAAAATTTTAGTTCATTAGTTAGCCACAGTTCTTATTTCCATACATTAATATTACCAAATTAATTAAAATAGGTCAATACAAATAAAATAATTTTATACCGGTTTTTATTTTAAATATTTGACAGCTATTTGCGACGTTACCAACTTTTTGGATACGCGCTCTTAATAATATTAGAATTATCTTAAGAAAAACATATTATTATCATATTATCTTATTAACATGTGATTTTAGTTTGGTAATAAATAAAACTAGAGATTAAATGTTTATATAAACGACTCCTGGGTTATTTACATGTTTCACTGTCAACTTAAGGGAGAACGTTTTTTTGTGTTGTGTTATAATTTTAAGTATTTAAATTAACTATAAGTAGCATAGTTAAATAACTAGTGTGCTGAACTTACTAACGTCAATTTTCAATAATTTACTTATAGTAGGTTTCGTTATAGAGAATCTCTGTTGGTTTGACATTGAGCTAACAGATGGTTACAAACAAAACTTCAGTAACAAAAATAGCATTAATCTTTTTACTTCATTCATAATGAAGTGAAGAGTTGTTGCCGCGCGTAGGATATTTCAAGCTAACTTTGTTTATACACCGATAGCTACGAGCGTTGGCATATTAACTAACAGTTATAAGTAAGTTAGAGATAGACGTTAAACTTCAAAAAAATAGCTAATAAGGTTATATTTAAAACGATATTGTTTTTCTATGAAAAATATTACTTTTATAACTAGAATTAGATTAAGTGTAACTTTCTGCTTAAGTCAACATTTTCAATATCTTACTGTTTGGTTTTGGTAGGTTGCTATCTCTGTATGTTTGACATTTAACTTACGTTGGAAACAAAACGTCACAGAAAAGCTTTCTTTGATTATTCTATGAATGAAGTGACTCGGATAGGATATTTCAAGCTATGTTTTTTTATAGAAACACCAATTGCTACGACCGTAGCCATATTAACTTACAGTTATATGTACGACGATAAACTGAAAAAAAAAATAGCTAATAAGGTTGTATTTAAAACAATAATATTTTTCTATGAAAAATGTTACTTTGTAACCAGAATAAGATTAAGTGTAACTGCCTTCTTAAGTAAATAAAATGTATAGTAAAACCTCTGTTGTTTGTTTGAAATTTTCAATAGTATCATAAAATCCATTAAAACAAAAGAGTGGTAATCCTTCCAAGAAATATGTTTTACCTTCGAAAATTCTTGTTTGTTTATACTACAAAAGAGTACTAAGAATTTCTAAATATTAGAGACTTTAATGATTAAAGGATGACGCACGCTCCACCGTGCTGGGTCCGAACCGAGTGTTTTTTTTATAACAGTAAAAAAATACGAAAAATTATAAGTACTTATTTTTTTATATTAAAAAAATATAGTCCCAATCGAATTGAGTTCGACGATCGAATTTATGGCTTTCGGTTCCAGAACGACCTAATATTAACCGAGTGTAATAATTAAACAAAACAGCTTTAGCTTCACAAACGATGATAGAAATGAACATATCTATAATTACACACAAACATACATACATATAGGGTGAAACACCTCATAACAATGCCAATAGGCACTTGTCCTCCTCCGTCAAACCGATTATCTTTTTTGTTTTACACCATACCTGGGAAACTTCTAGTTACGGAGATATTGGGGGTCAACGTTACAACTTTTTCACAAGTTTTTAATGATTTTTTTTACTTTAAATACTTTCATGAATCCTGTACTATTCAATCCATCCATCAGCACAATGTTTTGAGTGCGTTACACTGAGTTCTAACACAAAACGTGATTCTTTACCCCCAAAAAAAAAGTCGTTTTCCAGCAATAATTTTTGCGTAAGTTACTTAGTTTGATGTACAGAATTCTTGGTTGACGGCTTCGTGATGAGGTTGTTTACATCCTGTATATGAAACTAACTTTTGACCGCGACTTGACTCGCGTTGATTTAGAATTGAATTTGACAATCAATTCGTATAAATGTACACGACAAAAAAATCTATTGGTCTGTCATTTAGATTATCAAAAAATATTTGACCCGTACTTTTTCTTTCGTTACGTAAACCAAAATTGACGAATATACGACGCTTTTAAAATTCCTAATACGTCACGCCTTGATATATTTTTTTGGTGAGTTCTGAAGTCACGAGCCCCCCGAGTTTTAATGTGTTTTATCTATGTCACTACTTTTTCAAGGCAGATTACTCGAAATAAATGTACGACTTTTAACGTACAACATACAGAAACGACTTCTTTGTCTCATTAGCTTTCCAAAATGTTGCCACCATATTCTCTTTTAGTAAGTGAATGACCAAATTCAAATATTTAAACAAATAAAAATAAAGAAACTTTATCAGCAATCAAGGCTCATTACCCGGTAATTTTCTAATTGTTTTTAATTAACAAATTTTTCATAAATGGAACATGAAATAATTTAATCCCTTATACTGTCGATTAGTTAATTGAAAATACCACGAGTAGACAATGGGCGTTCAAAACAAAAGAAGCAGGTAGAGAGACTTATGTAGTAGTATCTGGAGAGGATATTAATTTAGTATATTCCGAACCATCGTTGTGAAAGGTAGTTCCAAAATTACTTGTTGTACTAAATTTTGTGACGTAGAACTAAAGTTATTTCCTGTGACGAAAATACTTCGCGATATTGTGTGTGCTTAAAAGAAATTTAAAGAGTCAAAGAAGAATAAAGTGAAAGTTAAAATAAAAGTTTTACAAAGTGTGGAACAGCAAATCGAAACATGGAACATTCAAATGATGAATCAAGACACTGCTGCATCGAAGCCATAGCCCCGAGAGATGATTGGCTGGTCAAAATAGGCCACAGATATATAAATCTCAACTATCTGAAAAGTGAAGAAGGAAGAATCTTGGACCAGGACCATGTTAATCATGGATCACTCATATGTCCGGCCCCTCAAGCATCGGAGAGGACCTTATACGACACCATAGAAGAAGATCCTATAAGAAGCTTCAATTACATAGAAAAGGAATCAATCGAATCTCTGGTCCTGATTCCAGGGATGGCTCTTTACTTATCAGCAAGAGCCATCGAAAAACTCTGCGACAATATTTTTACAAGAAAAGGTATTGATGAAGAATTTGTTAAGCTCTTTTACCAGTATTTCTTTCGAGTCTACTTCAAAAGATTGTATTCGTGGGCCTCACTGCATTTGCTGATAAAGGCCAGTAAAGCCTACCCCGTTCATTTTAATATGACTATCGAAGCAATGTTTTTAGACACTGAACTTGCAAATAATATTTTACTAGATTATGTGGAGACTTTAAATGAGAACGACACCACGAAGTTAATGAAAATTGTAACAGAATTACAGTTGACGCCAGAACAATTTGATCATAATTTACCTGTGCTATACGTTATTTTTAATAAATGTCAGAAAAACGACAGTATTTTCCAATACATACATTCGAATTTAGAATCGTACAGCCTATATTGTGCTTGCAACAAAAATTACGGAAGACTTTTATTGTGCTTCGTACAAAATTTAGAAGGATTTAACATAACAGTTGTTAGGACACTTATACAAAAACACCGCACGTCTTTCAAACTTCCTTGTATGGCCACTGTAGAGAAATACGAGTCGGAATTAAGAGCTTTGCAGTTAAATATTCATGCAGGACCGATAATTGTTATTCCGAGAGAAATAGAATATTTACAATTGTAAAATATGTTTTTTTATTACTTAAACCTTTGTACTTGTTTGTGTAAAGTAGCAACATGTCAAAAATTTGATGTTTGTCAAGTGATCCAATTGAGTATTGAGAATTCTAACAACCACGCGAATGATTGTAATGAGGGATTTTCTTTTTCAACTCTTCATTAGTCGCTGAATAGATGGCGCTGATTTCAGTGTGTTACTGCAAGGAACAGAACGTCACATTATTTTACTTGGACCTAATGGTTATATTTGGAAGCTTATGCAAACGAAAGTGTCATAAAACGAACGTGTGTTTTTTCAAGCGTTTTGACTTTGGTATCTAGTAACATAGTTCAACGCCATCTACCGAGTTCTTGTAATTAATATTTAATATTTTATTTTTAATTCTCTAAAGGAAAACCTCTCATTTCTTAGGTATTTTTTCATGAGTTCTATTTCGTTACAAAAACTGGGCCTTAAGAGGACGCATTCAGAAAGTTGACAACCTCCCAAATATCTGTCAAAATGTTTAACTGTTTTGATTTATTCCGCAATGTTACTGTATGTAAATAAGAAATATGGCTTATTAGAGAGCTAAAATATTGATTTAATGAAATGCAATAAATAAATAATATCGTAACACCGAATAATTCGTTTTAGATGAGAAAAAACATCGAATTCAGTGTTTGAATTGCAATTCACTATTAAAATTTTAGTTCATTAGTTAGCCACAGTTCTTATTTCCATACATTAATATTACCAAATTAATTAAAATAGGTCAATACAAATAAAATAATTTTATACCAGTTTTTATTTTAAATATTTGACAGCTATTTGCAACGTTACCAACTTTTTGGATACGCGCTCTTAATAATATTAGAATTATCTTAAGAAAAACATATTATTATCATATTATCTTATTAACATGTGATTTTAGTTTGGTAATAAATAAAACTAGAGATTAAATGTTTATATAAACGACTCCTGGGTTATTTACATGTTTCACTGTCAACTTAAGGGAGAACGTTTTTTTGTGTTGTGTTATAATTTTAAGTATTTAAATTAACTATAAGTAGCATAGTTAAATAACTAGTGTGCTGAACTTACTAACGTCAATTTTCAATAATTTACTTATAGTAGGTTTCGTTATAGAGAATCTCTGTTGGTTTGACATTGAGCTAACAGATGGTTACAAACAAAACGTCAGTAACAAAAATAGCATTAATCTTTTTACTTCATTCATAATGAAGTGAAGAGTTGGTGCCGCGCGTAGGACATTTCAAGCTAACTTTGTTTATACACCGATAGCTACGAGCGTTGGCATATTAACTAACAGTTATAATTATGTTAGAGATAGACGTTAAACTTCAAAAAAATAGCTAATAAGGTTATATTTAAAACGATATTGTTTTTCTATGAAAAATATTACTTTTATAACTAGAATTAGATTAAGTGTAACTTTCTGCTTAAGTCAACATTTTCAATATCTTACTGTTTGGTTTTGGTAGGTTGCTATCTCTGTATGTTTGACATTTAACTTACGTTGGAAACAAAACGTCACAGAAAAGCTTTCTTTGATTATTCTATGAATGAAGTGACTCGGATAGGATATTTCAAGCTATGTTTTTTTATAGAAACACCAATTGCTACGACCGTAGCCATATTAACTTACAGTTATATGTACGACGATAAACTGAAAAAAAAAATAGCTAATAAGGTTGTATTTAAAACAATAATATTTTTCTATGAAAAATGTTACTTTGTAACCAGAATAAGATTAAGTGTAACTGCCTTCTTAAGTAAATAAAATGTATAGTAAAACCTCTGTTGTTTGTTTGAAATTTTCAATAGTATCATAAAATCCATTAAAACAAAAGAGTGGTAATCCTTCCAAGAAATATGTTTTACCTTCGAAAATTCTTGTTTGTTTATACTACAAAAGAGTACTAAGAATTTCTAAATATTAGAGACTTTAATGATTAAAGGATGACGCACGCTCCACCGTGCTGGGTCCGAACCGAGTGTTTTTTTTATAACAGTAAAAAAATACGAAAAATTATAAGTACTTATTTTTTTATATTAAAAAAAAATAGTCCCAATCGAATTGAGTTCGACGATCGAATTTATGGCTTTCGGTTCCAGAACGACCTAATATTAACCGAGTGTAATAATTAAACAAAACAGCTTTAGCTTCACAAACGATGATAGAAATGAACATATCTATAATTACACACAAACATACATACATATAGGGTGAAACACCTCATAACAATGCCAATAGGCACTTGTCCTCCTCCGTCAAACCGATTATCTTTTTTGTTTTACACCATACCTGGGAAACTTCTAGTTACGGAGATATTGGGGGTCAACGTTACAACTTTTTCACAAGTTTTTAATGATTTTTTTTTACTTTAAATACTTTCATGAATCCTGTACTATTCAATCCATCAATCAGCACAATGTTTTGAGTGCGTTACACTGAGTTCTAACACAAAACGTGATTCTTTACCCCCAAAAAAAAAGTCGTTTTCCAGCAATAATTTTTGCGTAAGTTACTTAGTTTGATGTACAGAATTCTTGGTTGACGGCTTCGTGATGAGGTTGTTTACATCCTGTATATGAAACTAACTTTTGACCGCGACTTGACTCGCGTTGATTTAGAATTGAATTTGACAATCAATTCGTATAAATGTACACGACAAAAAAATCTATTGGTCTGTCATTTAGATTATCAAAAAATATTTGACCCGTACTTTTTCTTTCGTTACGTAAACCAAAATTGACGAATATACGACGCTTTTAAAATTCCTAATACGTCACGCCTTGATATATTTTTTTGGTGAGTTCTGACGTCACGAGCCCCCCGAGTTTTAATGTGTTTTATCTATGTCACTACTTTTTCAAGGCAGATTACTCGAAATAAATGTACGACTTTTAACGTACAACATACAGAAACGACTTCTTTGTCTCATTAGCTTTCCAAAATGTTGCCACCATATTCTCTTTTAGTAAGTGAATGACCAAATTCAAATATTTAAACAAATAAAAATAAAGAAACTTTATCAGCAATCAAGGCTCATTACCCGGAAATTTTCTAATTGTTTTTAATTAACTAATATTTCATAAATGGAACATGAAATAATTTAATCCCTTATACTGTCGATTAGTTAATTGAAAATACCACGAGTAGACAATGGGCGTTCAAAACAAAAGAAGCAGGTAGAGAGACTTATGTAGTAGTATCTGGAGAGGATATTAATTTAGTATATTCCGAACCATCGTTGTGAAAGGTAGTTCCAAAATTACTTGTTGTACTAAATTTTGTGACGTAGAACTAAAGTTATTTCCTGTGACGAAAATACTTCGCGATATTGTGTGTGCTTAAAAGAAATTTAAAGAGTCAAAGAAGAATAAAGTGAAAGTTAAAATAAAAGTTTTACAAAGTGTGGAACAGCAAATCGAAACATGGAACATTCAAATGATGAATCAAGACACTGCTGCATCGAAGCCATAGCCCCGAGAGATGATTGGCTGGTCAAAATAGGCCACAGATATATAAATCTCAACTATCTGAAAAGTGAAGAAGGAAGAATCTTGGACCAGGACCATGTTAATCATGGATCACTCATATGTCCGGCCCCTCAAGCATCGGAGAGGACCTTATACGACACCATAGAAGAAGATCCTATAAGAAGCTTCAATTACATAGAAAAGGAATCAATCGAATCTCTGGTCCTGATTCCAGGGATGGCTCTTTACTTATCAGCAAGAGCCATCGAAAAACTCTGCGACAATATTTTTACAAGAAAAGGTATTGATGAAGAATTTGTTAAGCTCTTTTACCAGTATTTCTTTCGAGTCTACTTCAAAAGATTGTATTCGTGGGCCTCACTGCATTTGCTGATAAAGGCCAGTAAAGCCTACCCCGTTCATTTTAATATGACTATCGAAGCAATGTTTTTAGACACTGAACTTGCAAATAATATTTTACTAGATTATGTGGAGACTTTAAATGAGACCGACACCACGAAGTTAATGAAAATTGTAACAGAATTACAGTTGACGCCAGAACAATTTGATCATAATTTACCTGTGCTATACGTTATTTTTAATAAATGTCAGAAAAACGACAGTATTTTCCAATACATACATTCGAATTTAGAATCGTACAGCCTATATTGTGCTTGCAACAAAAATTACGGAAGACTTTTATTGTGCTTCGTACAAAATTTAGAAGGATTTAACATAACAGTTGTTAGGACACTTATACAAAAACACCGCACGTCTTTCAAACTTCCTTGTATGGCCACTGTAGAGAAATACGAGTCGGAATTAAGAGCTTTGCAGTTAAATATTCATGCAGGACCGATAATTGTTATTCCGAGAGAAATAGAATATTTACAATTGTAAAATATGTTTTTTTATTACTTAAACCTTTGTACTTGTTTGTGTAAAGTAGCAACATGTCAAAAATTTGATGTTTGTCAAGTGATCCAATTGAGTATTGAGAATTCTAACAACCACGCGAATGATTGTAATGAGGGATTTTCTTTTTCAACTCTTCATTAGTCGCTGAATAGATGGCGCTGATTTCAGTGTGTTACTGCAAGGAACAGAACGTCACATTATTTTACTTGGACCTAATGGTTATATTTGGAAGCTTATGCAAACGAAAGTGTCATAAAACGAACGTGTGTTTTTTCAAGCGTTTTGACTTTGGTATCTAGTAACATAGTTCAACGCCATCTACCGAGTTCTTGTAATTAATATTTAATATTTTATTTTTAATTCTCTAAAGGAAAACCTCTCATTTCTTAGGTATTTTTCATGAGTTCTATTTCGTTACAAAAACTGGGCCTTAAGAGGACGCATTCAGAAAGTTGACAACCTCCCAAATATCTGTCAAAATGTTTAACTGTTTTGATTTATTCCGCAATGTTACTGTATGTAAATAAGAAATATGGCTTATTAGAGAGCTAAAATATTGATTTAATGAAATGCAATAAATAAATAATATCGTAACACCGAATAATTCGTTTTAGATGAGAAAAAACATCGAATTCAGTGTTTGAATTGCAATTCACTATTAAAATTTTAGTTCATTAGTTAGCCACAGTTCTTATTTCCATACATTAATATTACCAAATTAATTAAAATAGGTCAATACAAATAAAATAATTTTATACCGGTTTTTATTTTAAATATTTGACAGCTATTTGCGACGTTACCAACTTTTTGGATACGCGCTCTTAATAATATTAGAATTATCTTAAGAAAAACATATTATTATCATATTATCTTATTAACATGTGATTTTAGTTTGGTAATAAATAAAACTAGAGATTAAATGTTTATATAAACGACTCCTGGGTTATTTACATGTTTCACTGTCAACTTAAGGGAGAACGTTTTTTTGTGTTGTGTTATAATTTTAAGTATTTAAATTAACTATAAGTAGCATAGTTAAATAACTAGTGTGCTGAACTTACTAACGTCAATTTTCAATAATTTACTTATAGTAGGTTTCGTTATAGAGAATCTCTGTTGGTTTGACATTGAGCTAACAGATGGTTACAAACAAAACTTCAGTAACAAAAATAGCATTAATCTTTTTACTTCATTCATAATGAAGTGAAGAGTTGTTGCCGCGCGTAGGATATTTCAAGCTAACTTTGTTTATACACCGATAGCTACGAGCGTTGGCATATTAACTAACAGTTATAAGTAAGTTAGAGATAGACGTTAAACTTCAAAAAAATAGCTAATAAGGTTATATTTAAAACGATATTGTTTTTCTATGAAAAATATTACTTTTATAACTAGAATTAGATTAAGTGTAACTTTCTGCTTAAGTCAACATTTTCAATATCTTACTGTTTGGTTTTGGTAGGTTGCTATCTCTGTATGTTTGACATTTAACTTACGTTGGAAACAAAACGTCACAGAAAAGCTTTCTTTGATTATTCTATGAATGAAGTGACTCGGATAGGATATTTCAAGCTATGTTTTTTTATAGAAACACCAATTGCTACGACCGTAGCCATATTAACTTACAGTTATATGTACGACGATAAACTGAAAAAAAAAATAGCTAATAAGGTTGTATTTAAAACAATAATATTTTTCTATGAAAAATGTTACTTTGTAACCAGAATAAGATTAAGTGTAACTGCCTTCTTAAGTAAATAAAATGTATAGTAAAACCTCTGTTGTTTGTTTGAAATTTTCAATAGTATCATAAAATCCATTAAAACAAAAGAGTGGTAATCCTTCCAAGAAATATGTTTTACCTTCGAAAATTCTTGTTTGTTTATACTACAAAAGAGTACTAAGAATTTCTAAATATTAGAGACTTTAATGATTAAAGGATGACGCACGCTCCACCGTGCTGGGTCCGAACCGAGTGTTTTTTTTATAACAGTAAAAAAATACGAAAAATTATAAGTACTTATTTTTTTATATTAAAAAAAAATAGTCCCAATCGAATTGAGTTCGACGATCGAATTTATGGCTTTCGGTTCCAGAACGACCTAATATTAACCGAGTGTAATAATTAAACAAAACAGCTTTAGCTTCACAAACGATGATAGAAATGAACATATCTATAATTACACACAAACATACATACATATAGGGTGAAACACCTCATAACAATGCCAATAGGCACTTGTCCTCCTCCGTCAAACCGATTATCTTTTTTGTTTTACACCATACCTGGGAAACTTCTAGTTACGGAGATATTGGGGGTCAACGTTACAACTTTTTCACAAGTTTTTAATGATTTTTTTTACTTTAAATACTTTCATGAATCCTGTACTATTCAATCCATCCATCAGCACAATGTTTTGAGTGCGTTACACTGAGTTCTAACACAAAACGTGATTCTTTACCCCCAAAAAAAAAGTCGTTTTCCAGCAATAATTTTTGCGTAAGTTACTTAGTTTGATGTACAGAATTCTTGGTTGACGGCTTCGTGATGAGGTTGTTTACATCCTGTATATGAAACTAACTTTTGACCGCGACTTGACTCGCGTTGATTTAGAATTGAATTTGACAATCAATTCGTATAAATGTACACGACAAAAAAATCTATTGGTCTGTCATTTAGATTATCAAAAAATATTTGACCCGTACTTTTTCTTTCGTTACGTAAACCAAAATTGACGAATATACGACGCTTTTAAAATTCCTAATACGTCACGCCTTGATATATTTTTTTGGTGAGTTCTGAAGTCACGAGCCCCCCGAGTTTTAATGTGTTTTATCTATGTCACTACTTTTTCAAGGCAGATTACTCGAAATAAATGTACGACTTTTAACGTACAACATACAGAAACGACTTCTTTGTCTCATTAGCTTTCCAAAATGTTGCCACCATATTCTCTTTTAGTAAGTGAATGACCAAATTCAAATATTTAAACAAATAAAAATAAAGAAACTTTATCAGCAATCAAGGCTCATTACCCGGTAATTTTCTAATTGTTTTTAATTAACAAATTTTTCATAAATGGAACATGAAATAATTTAATCCCTTATACTGTCGATTAGTTAATTGAAAATACCACGAGTAGACAATGGGCGTTCAAAACAAAAGAAGCAGGTAGAGAGACTTATGTAGTAGTATCTGGAGAGGATATTAATTTAGTATATTCCGAACCATCGTTGTGAAAGGTAGTTCCAAAATTACTTGTTGTACTAAATTTTGTGACGTAGAACTAAAGTTATTTCCTGTGACGAAAATACTTCGCGATATTGTGTGTGCTTAAAAGAAATTTAAAGAGTCAAAGAAGAATAAAGTGAAAGTTAAAATAAAAGTTTTACAAAGTGTGGAACAGCAAATCGAAACATGGAACATTCAAATGATGAATCAAGACACTGCTGCATCGAAGCCATAGCCCCGAGAGATGATTGGCTGGTCAAAATAGGCCACAGATATATAAATCTCAACTATCTGAAAAGTGAAGAAGGAAGAATCTTGGACCAGGACCATGTTAATCATGGATCACTCATATGTCCGGCCCCTCAAGCATCGGAGAGGACCTTATACGACACCATAGAAGAAGATCCTATAAGAAGCTTCAATTACATAGAAAAGGAATCAATCGAATCTCTGGTCCTGATTCCAGGGATGGCTCTTTACTTATCAGCAAGAGCCATCGAAAAACTCTGCGACAATATTTTTACAAGAAAAGGTATTGATGAAGAATTTGTTAAGCTCTTTTACCAGTATTTCTTTCGAGTCTACTTCAAAAGATTGTATTCGTGGGCCTCACTGCATTTGCTGATAAAGGCCAGTAAAGCCTACCCCGTTCATTTTAATATGACTATCGAAGCAATGTTTTTAGACACTGAACTTGCAAATAATATTTTACTAGATTATGTGGAGACTTTAAATGAGAACGACACCACGAAGTTAATGAAAACTGTAACAGAATTACAGTTGACGCCAGAACAATTTGATCATAATTTACCTGTGCTATACGTTATTTTTAATAAATGTCAGAAAAACGACAGTATTTTCCAATACATACATTCGAATTTAGAATCGTACAGCCTATATTGTGCTTGCAACAAAAATTACGGAAGACTTTTATTGTGCTTCGTACAAAATTTAGAAGGATTTAACATAACAGTTGTTAGGACACTTATACAAAAACACCGCACGTCTTTCAAACTTCCTTGTATGGCCACTGTAGAGAAATACGAGTCGGAATTAAGAGCTTTGCAGTTAAATATTCATGCAGGACCGATAATTGTTATTCCGAGAGAAATAGAATATTTACAATTGTAAAATATGTTTTTTTATTACTTAAACCTTTGTACTTGTTTGTGTAAAGTAGCAACATGTCAAAAATTTGATGTTTGTCAAGTGATCCAATTGAGTATTGAGAATTCTAACAACCACGCGAATGATTGTAATGAGGGATTTTCTTTTTCAACTCTTCATTAGTCGCTGAATAGATGGCGCTGATTTCAGTGTGTTACTGCAAGGAACAGAACGTCACATTATTTTACTTGGACCTAATGGTTATATTTGGAAGCTTATGCAAACGAAAGTGTCATAAAACGAACGTGTGTTTTTTCAAGCGTTTTGACTTTGGTATCTAGTAACATAGTTCAACGCCATCTACCGAGTTCTTGTAATTAATATTTAATATTTTATTTTTAATTCTCTAAAGGAAAACCTCTCATTTCTTAGGTATTTTTTCATGAGTTCTATTTCGTTACAAAAACTGGGCCTTAAGAGGACGCATTCAGAAAGTTGACAACCTCCCAAATATCTGTCAAAATGTTTAACTGTTTTGATTTATTCCGCAATGTTACTGTATGTAAATAAGAAATATGGCTTATTAGAGAGCTAAAATATTGATTTAATGAAATGCAATAAATAAATAATATCGTAACACCGAATAATTCGTTTTAGATGAGAAAAAACATCGAATTCAGTGTTTGAATTGCAATTCACTATTAAAATTTTAGTTCATTAGTTAGCCACAGTTCTTATTTCCATACATTAATATTACCAAATTAATTAAAATAGGTCAATACAAATAAAATAATTTTATACCGGTTTTTATTTTAAATATTTGACAGCTATTTGCGACGTTACCAACTTTTTGGATACGCGCTCTTAATAATATTAGAATTATCTTAAGAAAAACATATCATATTATCTTATTAACATGTGATTTTAGTTTGGTAATAAATAAAACTAGAGATTAAATGTTTATATAAACGACTCCTGGGTTATTTACATGTTTCACTGTCAACTTAAGGGAGAACGTTTTTTTGTGTTGTGTTATAATTTTAAGTATTTAAATTAACTATAAGTAGCATAGTTAAATAACTAGTGTGCTGAACTTACTAACGTCAATTTTCAATAACTTACTTATAGTAGGTTTCGTTATAGAGAATCTCTGTTGGTTTGACATTGAGCTAACAGATGGTTACAAACAAAACGTCAGTAACAAAAATAGCATTAATCTTTTTACTTCATTCATAATGAAGTGAAGAGTTGGTGCCGCGCGTAGGATATTTCAAGCTAACTTTGTTTATACACCGATAGCTACGAGCGTTGGCATATTAACTAACAGTTATAAGTAAGTTAGAGATAGACGTTAAACTTCAAAAAAATAGCTAATAAGGTTATATTTAAAACGATATTGTTTTTCTATGAAAAATATTACTTTTATAACTAGAATTAGATTAAGTGTAACTTTCTGCTTAAGTCAACATTTTCAATATCTTACTGTTTGGTTTTGGTAGGTTGCTATCTCTGTATGTTTGACATTTAACTTACGTTGGAAACAAAACGTCACAGAAAAGCTTTCTTTGATTATTCTATGAATGAAGTGACTCGGATAGGATATTTCAAGCTATGTTTTTTTATAGAAACACCAATTGCTACGACCGTAGCCATATTAACTTACAGTTATATGTACGACGATAAACTGAAAAAAAAAATAGCTAATAAGGTTGTATTTAAAACAATAATATTTTTCTATGAAAAATGTTACTTTGTAACCAGAATAAGATTAAGTGTAACTGCCTTCTTAAGTAAATAAAATGTATAGTAAAACCTCTGTTGTTTGTTTGAAATTTTCAATAGTATCATAAAATCCATTAAAACAAAAGAGTGGTAATCCTTCCAAGAAATATGTTTTACCTTCGAAAATTCTTGTTTGTTTATACTACAAAAGAGTACTAAGAATTTCTAAATATTAGAGACTTTAATGATTAAAGGATGACGCACGCTCCACCGTGCTGGGTCCGAACCGAGTGTTTTTTTTATAACAGTAAAAAAATACGAAAAATTATAAGTACTTATTTTTTTATATTAAAAAAAAATAGTCCCAATCGAATTGAGTTCGACGATCGAATTTATGGCTTTCGGTTCCAGAACGACCTAATATTAACCGAGTGTAATAATTAAACAAAACAGCTTTAGCTTCACAAACGATGATAGAAATGAACATATCTATAATTACACACAAACATACATACATATAGGGTGAAACACCTCATAACAATGCCAATAGGCACTTGTCCTCCTCCGTCAAACCGATTATCTTTTTTGTTTTACACCATACCTGGGAAACTTCTAGTTACGGAGATATTGGGGGTCAACGTTACAACTTTTTCACAAGTTTTTAATGATTTTTTTTACTTTAAATACTTTCATGAATCCTGTACTATTCAATCCATCCATCAGCACAATGTTTTGAGTGCGTTACACTGAGTTCTAACACAAAACGTGATTCTTTACCCCCAAAAAAAAAGTCGTTTTCCAGCAATAATTTTTGCGTAAGTTACTTAGTTTGATGTACAGAATTCTTGGTTGACGGCTTCGTGATGAGGTTGTTTACATCCTGTATATGAAACTAACTTTTGACCGCGACTTGACTCGCGTTGATTTAGAATTGAATTTGACAATCAATTCGTATAAATGTACACGACAAAAAAATCTATTGGTCTGTCATTTAGATTATCAAAAAATATTTGACCCGTACTTTTTCTTTCGTTACGTAAACCAAAATTGACGAATATACGACGCTTTTAAAATTCCTAATACGTCACGCCTTGATATATTTTTTTGGTGAGTTCTGAAGTCACGAGCCCCCCGAGTTTTAATGTGTTTTATCTATGTCACTACTTTTTCAAGGCAGATTACTCGAAATAAATGTACGACTTTTAACGTACAACATACAGAAACGACTTCTTTGTCTCATTAGCTTTCCAAAATGTTGCCACCATATTCTCTTTTAGTAAGTGAATGACCAAATTCAAATATTTAAACAAATAAAAATAAAGAAACTTTATCAGCAATCAAGGCTCATTACCCGGTAATTTTCTAATTGTTTTTAATTAACAAATTTTTCATAAATGGAACATGAAATAATTTAATCCCTTATACTGTCGATTAGTTAATTGAAAATACCACGAGTAGACAATGGGCGTTCAAAACAAAAGAAGCAGGTAGAGAGACTTATGTAGTAGTATCTGGAGAGGATATTAATTTAGTATATTCCGAACCATCGTTGTGAAAGGTAGTTCCAAAATTACTTGTTGTACTAAATTTTGTGACGTAGAACTAAAGTTATTTCCTGTGACGAAAATACTTCGCGATATTGTGTGTGCTTAAAAGAAATTTAAAGAGTCAAAGAAGAATAAAGTGAAAGTTAAAATAAAAGTTTTACAAAGTGTGGAACAGCAAATCGAAACATGGAACATTCAAATGATGAATCAAGACACTGCTGCATCGAAGCCATAGCCCCGAGAGATGATTGGCTGGTCAAAATAGGCCACAGATATATAAATCTCAACTATCTGAAAAGTGAAGAAGGAAGAATCTTGGACCAGGACCATGTTAATCATGGATCACTCATATGTCCGGCCCCTCAAGCATCGGAGAGGACCTTATACGACACCATAGAAGAAGATCCTATAAGAAGCTTCAATTACATAGAAAAGGAATCAATCGAATCTCTGGTCCTGATTCCAGGGATGGCTCTTTACTTATCAGCAAGAGCCATCGAAAAACTCTGCGACAATATTTTTACAAGAAAAGGTATTGATGAAGAATTTGTTAAGCTCTTTTACCAGTATTTCTTTCGAGTCTACTTCAAAAGATTGTATTCGTGGGCCTCACTGCATTTGCTGATAAAGGCCAGTAAAGCCTACCCCGTTCATTTTAATATGACTATCGAAGCAATGTTTTTAGACACTGAACTTGCAAATAATATTTTACTAGATTATGTGGAGACTTTAAATGAGAACGACACCACGAAGTTAATGAAAACTGTAACAGAATTACAGTTGACGCCAGAACAATTTGATCATAATTTACCTGTGCTATACGTTATTTTTAATAAATGTCAGAAAAACGACAGTATTTTCCAATACATACATTCGAATTTAGAATCGTACAGCCTATATTGTGCTTGCAACAAAAATTACGGAAGACTTTTATTGTGCTTCGTACAAAATTTAGAAGGATTTAACATAACAGTTGTTAGGACACTTATACAAAAACACCGCACGTCTTTCAAACTTCCTTGTATGGCCACTGTAGAGAAATACGAGTCGGAATTAAGAGCTTTGCAGTTAAATATTCATGCAGGACCGATAATTGTTATTCCGAGAGAAATAGAATATTTACAATTGTAAAATATGTTTTTTTATTACTTAAACCTTTGTACTTGTTTGTGTAAAGTAGCAACATGTCAAAAATTTGATGTTTGTCAAGTGATCCAATTGAGTATTGAGAATTCTAACAACCACGCGAATGATTGTAATGAGGGATTTTCTTTTTCAACTCTTCATTAGTCGCTGAATAGATGGCGCTGATTTCAGTGTGTTACTGCAAGGAACAGAACGTCACATTATTTTACTTGGACCTAATGGTTATATTTGGAAGCTTATGCAAACGAAAGTGTCATAAAACGAACGTGTGTTTTTTCAAGCGTTTTGACTTTGGTATCTAGTAACATAGTTCAACGCCATCTACCGAGTTCTTGTAATTAATATTTAATATTTTATTTTTAATTCTCTAAAGGAAAACCTCTCATTTCTTAGGTATTTTTTCATGAGTTCTATTTCGTTACAAAAACTGGGCCTTAAGAGGACGCATTCAGAAAGTTGACAACCTCCCAAATATCTGTCAAAATGTTTAACTGTTTTGATTTATTCCGCAATGTTACTGTATGTAAATAAGAAATATGGCTTATTAGAGAGCTAAAATATTGATTTAATGAAATGCAATAAATAAATAATATCGTAACACCGAATAATTCGTTTTAGATGAGAAAAAACATCGAATTCAGTGTTTGAATTGCAATTCACTATTAAAATTTTAGTTCATTAGTTAGCCACAGTTCTTATTTCCATACATTAATATTACCAAATTAATTAAAATAGGTCAATACAAATAAAATAATTTTATACCGGTTTTTATTTTAAATATTTGACAGCTATTTGCGACGTTACCAACTTTTTGGATACGCGCTCTTAATAATATTAGAATTATCTTAAGAAAAACATATCATATTATCTTATTAACATGTGATTTTAGTTTGGTAATAAATAAAACTAGAGATTAAATGTTTATATAAACGACTCCTGGGTTATTTACATGTTTCACTGTCAACTTAAGGGAGAACGTTTTTTTGTGTTGTGTTATAATTTTAAGTATTTAAATTAACTATAAGTAGCATAGTTAAATAACTAGTGTGCTGAACTTACTAACGTCAATTTTCAATAACTTACTTATAGTAGGTTTCGTTATAGAGAATCTCTGTTGGTTTGACATTGAGCTAACAGATGGTTACAAACAAAACGTCAGTAACAAAAATAGCATTAATCTTTTTACTTCATTCATAATGAAGTGAAGAGTTGGTGCCGCGCGTAGGATATTTCAAGCTAACTTTGTTTATACACCGATAGCTACGAGCGTTGGCATATTAACTAACAGTTATAAGTAAGTTAGAGATAGACGTTAAACTTCAAAAAAATAGCTAATAAGGTTATATTTAAAACGATATTGTTTTTCTATGAAAAATATTACTTTTATAACTAGAATTAGATTAAGTGTAACTTTCTGCTTAAGTCAACATTTTCAATATCTTACTGTTTGGTTTTGGTAGGTTGCTATCTCTGTATGTTTGACATTTAACTTACGTTGGAAACAAAACGTCACAGAAAAGCTTTCTTTGATTATTCTATGAATGAAGTGACTCGGATAGGATATTTCAAGCTATGTTTTTTTATAGAAACACCAATTGCTACGACCGTAGCCATATTAACTTACAGTTATATGTACGACGATAAACTGAAAAAAAAAAAGCTAATAAGGTTGTATTTAAAACAATAATATTTTTCTATGAAAAATGTTACTTTGTAACCAGAATAAGATTAAGTGTAACTGCCTTCTTAAGTAAATAAAATGTATAGTAAAACCTCTGTTGTTTGTTTGAAATTTTCAATAGTATCATAAAATCCATTAAAACAAAAGAGTGGTAATCCTTCCAAGAAATATGTTTTACCTTCGAAAATTCTTGTTTGTTTATACTACAAAAGAGTACTAAGAATTTCTAAATATTAGAGACTTTAATGATTAAAGGATGACGCACGCTCCACCGTGCTGGGTCCGAACCGAGTGTTTTTTTTATAACAGTAAAAAAATACGAAAAATTATAAGTACTTATTTTTTTATATTAAAAAAAAATAGTCCCAATCGAATTGAGTTCGACGATCGAATTTATGGCTTTCGGTTCCAGAACGACCTAATATTAACCGAGTGTAATAATTAAACAAAACAGCTTTAGCTTCACAAACGATGATAGAAATGAACATATCTATAATTACACACAAACATACATACATATAGGGTGAAACACCTCATAACAATGCCAATAGGCACTTGTCCTCCTCCGTCAAACCGATTATCTTTTTTGTTTTACACCATACCTGGGAAACTTCTAGTTACGGAGATATTGGGGGTCAACGTTACAACTTTTTCACAAGTTTTTAATGATTTTTTTTTACTTTAAATACTTTCATGAATCCTGTACTATTCAATCCATCAATCAGCACAATGTTTTGAGTGCGTTACACTGAGTTCTAACACAAAACGTGATTCTTTACCCCCAAAAAAAAAGTCGTTTTCCAGCAATAATTTTTGCGTAAGTTACTTAGTTTGATGTACAGAATTCTTGGTTGACGGCTTCGTGATGAGGTTGTTTACATCCTGTATATGAAACTAACTTTTGACCGCGACTTGACTCGCGTTGATTTAGAATTGAATTTGACAATCAATTCGTATAAATGTACACGACAAAAAAATCTATTGGTCTGTCATTTAGATTATCAAAAAATATTTGACCCGTACTTTTTCTTTCGTTACGTAAACCAAAATTGACGAATATACGACGCTTTTAAAATTCCTAATACGTCACGCCTTGATATATTTTTTTGGTGAGTTCTGAAGTCACGAGCCCCCCGAGTTTTAATGTGTTTTATCTATGTCACTACTTTTTCAAGGCAGATTACTCGAAATAAATGTACGACTTTTAACGTACAACATACAGAAACGACTTCTTTGTCTCATTAGCTTTCCAAAATGTTGCCACCATATTCTCTTTTAGTAAGTGAATGACCAAATTCAAAAATTAATTAATACAAATAAAAATAAAGAAACTTTATCAGCAATCAAGGCTCATTACCCGGAAATTTTCTAATTGTTTTTAATTAACTAATATTTCATAAATGGAACATGAAATAATTTAATCCCTTATACTTTCGATTAGTTAATTGAAAATACCACGAGTAGACAATGGGCGTTCAAAACAAAAGAAGCAGGTAGAGAGACTTATGTAGTAGTATCTGGAGAGGATATTAATTTAGCATATTCCGAACCATCGTTGTGAAAGGTAGTTCCAAAATTACTTGTTGTACTAAATTTTGTGACGTAGAACTAAAGTTATTTCCTGTGACGAAAATACTTCGCGATATTGTGTGTGCTTAAAAGAAATTTAAAGAGTCAAAGAAGAATAAAGTGAAAGTTAAAATAAAAGTTTTACAAAGTGTGGAACAGCAAATCGAAACATGGAACATTCAAATGATGAATCAAGACACTGCTGCATCGAAGCCATAGCCCCGAGAGATGATTGGCTGGTCAAAATAGGCCACAGATATATAAATCTCAACTATCTGAAAAGTGAAGAAGGAAGAATCTTGGACCAGGACCATGTTAATCATGGATCACTCATATGTCCGGCCCCTCAAGCATCGGAGAGGACCTTATACGACACCATAGAAGAAGATCCTATAAGAAGCTTCAATTACATAGAAAAGGAATCAATCGAATCTCTGGTCCTGATTCCAGGGATGGCTCTTTACTTATCAGCAAGAGCCATCGAAAAACTCTGCGACAATATTTTTACAAGAAAAGGTATTGATGAAGAATTTGTTAAGCTCTTTTACCAGTATTTCTTTCGAGTCTACTTCAAAAGATTGTATTCGTGGGCCTCACTGCATTTGCTGATAAAGGCCAGTAAAGCCTACCCCGTTCATTTTAATATGACTATCGAAGCAATGTTTTTAGACACTGAACTTGCAAATAATATTTTACTAGATTATGTGGAGACTTTAAATGAGAACGACACCACGAAGTTAATGAAAATTGTAACAGAATTACAGTTGACGCCAGAACAATTTGATCATAATTTACCTGTGCTATACGTTATTTTTAATAAATGTCAGAAAAACGACAGTATTTTCCAATACATACATTCGAATTTAGAATCGTACAGCCTATATTGTGCTTGCAACAAAAATTACGGAAGACTTTTATTGTGCTTCGTACAAAATTTAGAAGGATTTAACATAACAGTTGTTAGGACACTTATACAAAAACACCGCACGTCTTTCAAACTTCCTTGTATGGCCACTGTAGAGAAATACGAGTCGGAATTAAGAGCTTTGCAGTTAAATATTCATGCAGGACCGATAATTGTTATTCCGAGAGAAATAGAATATTTACAATTGTAAAATATGTTTTTTTATTACTTAAACCTTTGTACTTGTTTGTGTAAAGTAGCAACATGTCAAAAATTTGATGTTTGTCAAGTGATCCAATTGAGTATTGAGAATTCTAACAACCACGCGAATGATTGTAATGAGGGATTTTCTTTTTCAACTCTTCATTAGTCGCTGAATAGATGGCGCTGATTTCAGTGTGTTACTGCAAGGAACAGAACGTCATATTATTTTACTTGGACCTAATGGTTATATTTGGAAGCTTATGCAAACGAAAGTGTCATAAAACGAACGTGTGTTTTTTCAAGCGTTTTGACTTTGGTATCTAGTAACATAGTTCAACGCCATCTACCGAGTTCTTGTAATTAATATTTAATATTTTATTTTTAATTCTCTAAAGGAAAACCTCTCATTTCTTAGGTATTTTTTCATGAGTTCTATTTCGTTACAAAAACTGGGCCTTAAGAGGACGCATTCAGAAAGTTGACAACCTCCCAAATATCTGTCAAAATGTTTAACTGTTTTGATTTATTCCGCAATGTTACTGTATGTAAATAAGAAATATGGCTTATTAGAGAGCTAAAATATTGATTTAATGAAATGCAATAAATAAATAATATCGTAACACCGAATAATTCGTTTTAGATGAGAAAAAACATCGAATTCAGTGTTTGAATTGCAATTCACTATTAAAATTTTAGTTCATTAGTTAGCCACAGTTCTTATTTCCATACATTAATATTACCAAATTAATTAAAATAGGTCAATACAAATAAAATAATTTTATACCGGTTTTTATTTTAAATATTTGACAGCTATTTGCGACGTTACCAACTTTTTGGATACGCGCTCTTAATAATATTAGAATTATCTTAAGAAAAACATATCATATTATCTTATTAACATGTGATTTTAGTTTGGTAATAAATAAAACTAGAGATTAAATGTTTATATAAACGACTCCTGGGTTATTTACATGTTTCACTGTCAACTTAAGGGAGAACGTTTTTTTGTGTTGTGTTATAATTTTAAGTATTTAAATTAACTATAAGTAGCATAGTTAAATAACTAGTGTGCTGAACTTACTAACGTCAATTTTCAATAACTTACTTATAGTAGGTTTCGTTATAGAGAATCTCTGTTGGTTTGACATTGAGCTAACAGATGGTTACAAACAAAACGTCAGTAACAAAAATAGCATTAATCTTTTTACTTCATTCATAATGAAGTGAAGAGTTGGTGCCGCGCGTAGGATATTTCAAGCTAACTTTGTTTATACACCGATAGCTACGAGCGTTGGCATATTAACTAACAGTTATAAGTAAGTTAGAGATAGACGTTAAACTTCAAAAAAATAGCTAATAAGGTTATATTTAAAACGATATTGTTTTTCTATGAAAAATATTACTTTTATAACTAGAATTAGATTAAGTGTAACTTTCTGCTTAAGTAAACATTTTCAATATCTTACTGTTCGGTTTTGGTAGGTTGCTATCTCTGTATGTTTGACATTTAACTTACGTTGGAAACAAAACGTCACAGAAATGCTTTCTTTGATTATTCTATGAATGAAATGACTCGGATAGGATATTTCAAGCTATGTTTTTTTATAGAAACACCAATTGCTACGACCGTAGCCATATTAACTTACAGTTATATGTACGACGATAAATTGAAAAAAAAAATAGCCAATAAGTTTGTATTTAAAACAATAATATTTTTCTATGAAAAATGTTACTTTTGTAACCAGAATAAGATTAAGTGTAACTGCCTTCTTAAGTAAATAAAATGTATAGTAAAACCTCTGTTGTTTGTTTGAAATTTTCAATAGTATCATAAAATCCATTAAAACAATAGAGTGGTAATCCTTCCATGAAATATGTTTTACCTTCGAAAAATCTTGTTTGTTTATACTACAAAAGAGTTCTAAGAATTTCTAAATATTAGAGACTTTAATGATTAAAGGATGACGCACGCTCCACCTTGCTGGGTCCAAACCGAGTGTTTTTTTTTATAATAGTAAAAAATACGAAAAATTATAAGTACTTATTTTTTTATATTAAAAAAAATAGTCCCAATCGAATTGAGTTCGACGATCGAATTTATGGCTTTCGGTTCCAGAACGACCTAATATTAACCGAGTGTAATAATTAAACAAAACAGCTTTAGCTTCACAAACGATGATAGAAATGAACATATCTACAATTACACACAAACATACATACATATACGTACGTATGATATGTCATACCACGTACGTATATGTATGTATGTTACGCAATATTCAACCGAGAGACCTACTATGGTAGGTCTCTCGGTTGAACATTGCGTCGAACTGTCCTGTGTTGAGCTAGATAAGCATGTAATTGTGTGTGTGTACAGACCCCCAAACTATCTAAACTTTTCCATATTTGAATCAATAATGGAAGATGTCCTGGCAAAACTTACAGCCAGTAATAAATCTACAAAAATTTGTGGTGATTTCAATATCAATATTTTAGAAGAACATTCAAATAGTTGTCGGTTATTAAATCTTTTTAAGTCATTTGACCTGGACTAACGTTTTTATTGAACCTACTAGAATCACAACATCTTCTGCTACTTGTATAGATACTGTTTTCTGCGATTGTGATTTCTTAGATAAAGCCATAGTAAATTGTTTGCCGTCTGACCATAGCGGACAAATTGTAACTTATAGGTGTAATACACCATTACAAAAAGTACAGATTAAACTTAGACCTATAACTTCTAGCAAATTAAATAGGTTTAATATTTCCCTACAGAACAAGTTAAGTGTTATGAGCCATGACGATATTAATATAAATCAATTTTATAATCGTTTCTTTTCAATAGTTCACACGGAATTCAACAAAACTTTTGAAAAGAAGATAAAAAGTATTTGCCCTAAATTCATATTTAGCGATTGGGCAACTAGAGGCATCAGAAAAAGTAGGGAAAGACTATTTGAGCTTTATGGCCTTTTATTTACACTGAAACTTTTTACAAGTATGTTGCTAAGTATTCAAATTTTTTTAGAAATACATGCAAGGTTGCTAAAGCTCTGCACATTAGCAACAAGATCAAAATAGCAGAAAATAAAATAAAGACAGTTTGGGAAGTCATAAATAACGAGACTAACAGGAAGAAAATACGTAACACTAGCTACACATTAGATACAGCAAGTGGTCCTAAAAGCTCTAATCAGGAAGTAGCTCAAGAATTTGTAAATTTCTTTACAGAAATACCATTAAAAACTACGGAGGCTCTAAATTCCTCTCCTGAAGTCTCTACGGGTTTTTTAAAGGCGAATGTGTCTGGCTGCCTGGCTGAATTTAAATTTAAACACATTAACCCTATGGTAGTTATTAAAGCTTTCCGGCAAATAAAAATCAAACTGACCGAAGATCTATGGGGAATGTCTATCAAAGTTTGTACATCCACACTTGAGACAATAGCCCCATACTTAGCTTTAATTTTTAATCTATGTGTAGACCAAGGAGTTTTCCCTGATTTAATGAAATACAGTAAAGTCATACCTCTTTTCAAATCCGGGGACAGTAAAGATACTAACAATTATAGACCTGTATCCGTGTTGCCAGTTTTTAGCAAGGTTTTTGAAAAAGTAATGCTTGATCAAATGCTCTATCATTTTAACACCAACAGAATCTTACATGATCAACAGTATGGTTTCACCAAGGGACGTTGTACAACTGACGCCGGTGTAACCTTATTAAAGCACATATTTACTGCGTGGGAAGAGTCCCAAAATGCCATAGGAATTTTTGTGACCTCTCCAAAGCGTTTGATTAATCAAATATTTACTTACCGATTGTACTCCTTGGGATAGTTATTATTTGGGGGATTATTATGGAATAGTTGGTATTAATACACACAGTACAATAAACAACCATTATTAATAAATACCAAGTTTTTACATTTAAATATTCTAACGTGTCACAAAACAAACAACGTGTATTGCCTTGACAACCCTGAGATTGTCAACTGGCTGTTACAGCGTAAACCGGTTTTTTCCACTCTCGCCGCGTACGCGACAAGCGACCAGGACCCCAATTCTGCTATTACAATAGTGTCACAATGGTCTATCATTGATTTCATAATTGTTGATGAATGACAATGGGATCTCCATAGTCATTTTGCTAAAAGTTCGTAATCTGCTAAATGATCTCGCAATAGGCTAGTTTCCACCATCAATAAATTGCAAAACTAATTAGTCCGTCAGTTAGAGTATTGGAAAATAGTGGACATGTATTTTGTGTTTTTGTAAATCATTGAGTACTGACAAAGATAAAACGCATCAAAACTCGGGAGTGGGGGCTCGTGACGTCACAAAGCACTAAAAATTATAGCACGGCGTGACGTATTACGAATTTTAAAAGCGTCGTATCTTCGTCAATTTTGGTTTATGTAACAAAAGAAAAAATACGGGTCAAATATTTTTTTATAATCTAACTGACGGACTAATTACATTTTTTTAGGACACAAGCCTATTGTGTTAGAATGACACTGTTGTATTGCCATTATTATGAAACCTGTTAATAGAAATTATAGTGAAACACACGAATGTCGGTTGAACACTGATTTATTATTCTAGTACCTTCAAGTACATAATAAAATATATAAACCTACCTACATATACTACATCTTTCCCCTTTTCAAAATAAAAAAAAGAAATAACAGAGAACAATGTTTTTAAAATTAATCGACATAGTAGGTAAGTGCGGCTAGGGAAAAATAGGTTGTATTACAATACTAACAGTACCTTACTTACTACTTACTTACTACTTACAATAAAATAATAACTTAAGTACTACATGGCTCATTAGTTAGATATATTATATATTTTTAATTTCTGTATTCAATTCACTAATTTTCTCCATTATTTGTTCCAAACAATAAGTTATAACCTATTGACGTCAGCATTCGAGCCTTGGACCGAGTGTTTGGACCTTGAACTACAGAAAAAGCATCGTCTCGGGGGCTGTCACTGTCTCCTGGCGGCGTTGACGATTCACCTTCACCATGTTGTTCCTCAAACTTTGGTGTGATCTCACGTCGTCTATATTCCCTTTCTTTTGATACATGAGACTGATCAAGGTTGGGTTGATCTACTGAAGTGGCTAATTTTGAACATGGGCCAGATTCGACGCCCGGACTTCCTGAAACACTACTACGAGCTACCAAGTGACGTCTACTACGCCTGTAACGTTGTCCGTGCTCATCTTGCACCACAAACGATCGTGGTTCCGACGCACGCGCAGTTATCAAGACCGGTTTTCTTGATCCTTTATCTATCAGCGTTGCCCTGTCACCTGACGATAGCAATGGCAGCTGTTTCGCTGAGTGATCATAGTATTGTTTATCTTTTTCTCTCTGTGCCATTAGCGCTCGGTAATTACGATCTTTATCGACTGATTCGCGTAGTAACTTTGAACTTACAGGCAACTTAGTGTTAATACGCCTACCCATTAATATTTGTGCCGGTGAATCTAAATTAAAACGAGGAGTAGCTCTATAATTTAACAAACTAATGTGAAAGTCTTGGCCAGATTCCACGCATTTTTTAAGCATGTTTTTAATAGTTTGTACTGTCCGTTCGCTTTTCCCATTGGATTGTGGATAATGTGGTGATGAAGTCACATGATGTATTTCCCACTCTCTCATGAACTTTTTAAACTCATGAGAACTGTATGCAGGACCGTTATCTGAAACAAGTTCCGCTGGAATCCCATGCCGCGCAAACTGATCCTTCAAAAAAGTTATTACCTGTTTACTACTCGTGCTCGTTAACTCCCCAACTTCCACGTAATTTGAAAAATAATCAACTAATATGATAAATAATTTCTTTCTATATTCAAATATATCAGAAGCTAGCTTCTGCCAAGGAAGTGACGGCACATGATGCTGCATGAGTGGCTCGCGCCGCGGCGTCGGCGCATGCAGCGCGCACGCAGGGCAGCGGCGCACCACGCGCTCCACGTCCTCGGCCATGCCTGGCCAGAACATCACCTCTCGCGCGCGACGCTTGCACCTCTCTATGCCCAAGTGCCCTTCATGCACTCTCACTAGCATTTCTTCACGTAAGCCCCTTGGAATGAACACACAATCTCCTTTAAATATGATACCATTTATGTAACTCAATACTTCGCGATAGGGCCAGAACACGTTTACCTTTTCATGAACGTCACGTCTGTGTTTTGGCCAACCGTTGACTATATACTTCACTATCAAGTTACTATCCTTATCTACTTTTGTTTCCTTTAAAATAAGGTCCATTTTTTGTTCGCTGAAAGGTATGTTTTCTATCATAAAACATGTTTGAATTTCCACCTCATCTGAAATGCGATCAAACAGCAAGTCTTTCAGTGGGGCCCGTGATAGGGTATCGGCGATATACATGTACCTACCTGGCGTATATACTACTTTGAATTCATACCCCTGTACCCTTAGCATCATACGCTGCAGCCGCGCCGGCACTGAAACTAAAGGTTTGTTGAACAGCGCCTCGAGTGGCTTGTGATCTGTGTGAACTGTTACATCCGACCTACCATAGATGTACTGACGAAATCGCTCCACCGCAAATACTATTGCCAGCATCTCTTTCTCAATCTGCGCGTAACGCGACTGCGTGTCGGTGAGCGTCATGGAAGCAAACTCAACGGGCCGGCCCTCCTGCAGCAGCACGGCACCCACCGCGTGGCTGCTCGCGTCCACCGACAGTACTATCGGCGCTTCCAGCGAGTATAACGCCAACACTGGAGCGGTAGCCAATTTATTTTTTAGCTTGTCTATCGCATCCGTATGGTTTTGTTCCCAAACCCATTCTGATTCTTTTTTCAATAATGATCTCAAGACGTTTACACATTCCGCATAGTTCTGTATAAACTTGGACAGGTAGTTAACCATACCTAAGAACCTTTCCAAGGACTTCCTATCATCAGGGTATGGCATTTCCATAACCGCTTTAACCTTTGACTCGTCAGCCCTCATTCCATTTTTGTCGAATTTATGACCTAGGTATGTTATCTCAGTAACACCGAACTTGCATTTTTCACGGTTAAACCTGATACCTATTTCTTTTGCCCGTTTCAGTAAGCGACCCAACCTCAAGTCATGCTCCTCCCTTGTGCTACCCCAAATAATGACATCATCAATAAACGACTCGACCCCTTCTAAGTCTTCAAGGTGCTGCCTTAGTTTTCCGTGAAAAACTTCAGGAGCACAATTGATGCCGTATGGTAGGCGCAAGAATTGATAACGGCCAAACGGCGTACCGAAGGTGCACAAATCCGCACTTGCGTCATCAATCTCCACCATCCAAAATCCACACCTAGCATCAAGCACACTGAAAAAGCATGCATTCCTCAGTTTCACAGCTAGTTCTGTAACAGTAGGAAGCGTGTACTGAGCGCGACGCACCGCTCGGTTCAAAGGTCGCGGGTCCAAACAAACTCGAATACTGCCGTCTTTTTTAGCAACTAGGACGATTGCGTTGACCCAGTCTGTGGGATGAGACACTTTCCTTATAACACCCAAACTTTCCATTCTCTGAAGCTCTAAGTGCAACTTTTCTTTCAATCCTAGCGGTATTTTTCTAGTAGGACAAATTACGGGTTGTATATTCTTATCTATGACTATGCTATACTTTCCCGGTAGTTTTCCGAGTCCTTCAAACAATTCTGAATACTCTTCAATGTTTATTTCATTGACACACTTAACCAATTTTAACAAAATACTACCTTCTAGGCCAAGAACATTTTGACAATTCAGATCCGCTACTACAAATGGCAACATATAACTCTTACTATTATAAATAATACTAATCTTGTCAGTGCCAACTATAGGTAACCGGTTCCCAGTAAATGAATGAACGCGCTTTGTAAATGGTTTTAGATTTTCCATTGATAAACCTAACCTCAAATATTCAGCTTTAGAGATAACGTTAAGCATTGAACTGGTATCTATTTTTAGCACTAACTTTTTACCGTTACATTTCATATTTTCAATCCATTCTTTATGAGACTTACTCAGTTTTTTGTCCTCATCTACAGTATTCACGTAGAATAACACGTCACTCGAATCGTCACTAACTTCCGACCGCGCACATAAATCATACACCTTTTTATTTTGTTGCACTTTTTGTGGACACACCATAGAAAAATGTCCTTTTTTATCACACACAAAACATATCGCACTTCTCGCCGCACACCGCTCGTCGCCGACGCACCTGCCGCTGCCGCAGGTGGCGCAGGGGGCACGCGCTACGCCGCCTGCGGGCGCCCTAGCGCCGCCGGCGGCGCCGCCACCGCGCTGCCGCGCTCCTCGCCTACCGGTGGATCGCCGCGAGCCGCCTCGCGCCCTCATCGCGTTCACCTGCATGTCTTCTGAAGCGCCGTCGATGCATCGACTTTCCTCTTGCGACATTTCTGCCGCCTGACAGATTTGTATCGCCCTGGCCAAAGTCAACTCATCTGTGAGTCAATTTCAACAACTCGATTTTTTACCTAATTTCCATGGACATTTTCTTTTTCAGGTTTTTCAAAAAACTTTAATTATAAAGCGCAACATATCCACATTATATATACATTTTCTAAATGGGGATTACATAATTAAATTACTTAGAGAGTTATTTGGGTCACCGAAATTGGTGAGCCACAGAAATTTTATTATTGCCACCGAAATTGTATTGGTGACACAGAAATTGTGCGTGTGCACTGAAATTGTGAAATACTAAAAGAAATACAACGTGGTGTACTATTGCTTAAATCAGTCTTACAAAATTAGCAATCAAGGAACTGATTATGTTTTTTACTCCAATGATGAGGTAAAATTTACTTGAAACTTATACTAACAACCTAGGTAGGGGCGAGCCTCAGCTACCTACCGGGTCACATGTGACGGATAGTGAACTATCCTGTAGTATGAAGGATAGCTGCGAATAAAAGGAAACCGATATAAGCAGTTCCGGACCGAGCTGGTAGTTACCACTCTAGAAAAGGCACGGAAGTCCCGATGACGACCTTACGACGTTGGCTTAATAATTAACAAAACCATGAAACAGTATGTGGTTGAAGTTAACAGCATTTCGGATCGCCTAGCTTATGTGGTTGAAGAAGACTACGAACACTAAGACTCAGCAAAATATATAAAATCAAAATTTACAGGCATTTGCCCCACCATCAGGCTACCAGGACCAAATTGTAGAACAGATCTACGAAGAACTACGAGCTCTGAAAAAAAATTAAGACCCAATATACCGTAATAATGGCCGATTTCAACGCGTGAGTTGGTAACAAGGAGAACAGAAGAGAAACTGGCATAGTCAACTAGCAAGAAATGCTGGAGGACAAATGTTCCTCAATTTTCTACAAGCTAACTCACTATATGCTATGAACACCTTTAAAAAACACGAGCAGCCTAGCGATCATCGATTGGTTAGAGCAGACATATAATATGTAAAACTACGAACATCGCGAATGAATCTTGTTGTGAGGAAACATCTTCCAAACGATACCAAACTCAAGATACTGTAAGCTAACGAAGATCTATATAAGAATGCTGTCGATGTAAAACTCAACTGCGGACGATTAACCACCATGACCATAGATGAGATTAACAATAAATTAACAACAGCATTAACTCACGTCCTTAAGGAAATCACCTCAAGTGTCCTACCAAATAGACCGACTAAATTAACACCAGGTACTATAAAGATGATGGACCAAATAGGGTCACTATGCAGTGAGGGAAACGTGGATAGTCAGGAATACAGAGACCTACATAAGTACATCCGTAAACAGACTTGGAACGACTTGACTGACTATAACACCAATCTCATACAGGAAGCGTTAGAGAAGAACAGCAGCCGAAGGGTTCTTAAATTGAAGCTGAACGAGGGCAGGAAACAGATCTTCAAGCTTCTCAACGGAAATGGGGAAGAAGTCACAAATAAAAAGGCTACTTGCCTAAGAGTCCTATGAAACTCTTTATAAGAGTAGAGCAGCACCGAGCCAGACAATAGCAACTCTAGGGCAACCCCGATTACTAATCCAGAATGTAGGTTCCGAAGAAATTCCCGATGTCATTCCAAATGAAGTAATACAACAACTTAAAAATTGGAGAGCACCAGGGGAAAAGGGCATGTTACCAGCAATGTGCTCGCAGTATTATTCACAAAATTTTCATCGTGGAATCTAAAGTACCTGCATCATTGGCACAACGCAATAATCACCCTGATCCACAAAAAAGGGGACATCAAGAAGCTGCCACTACAGACCCATTAGCCTGTTGTCACATATTGTTATAAGATCTTCTCGAGAGTTATAGTTAACAGACTCGCCAGGAGGCTAGAATTTTTCCAACCAAGAGAACAGGCAGGATTTCGCTCAAGTTTCAGTACCAATGACCACCTACAAACACTTAAAACAGTCATAGAGAAATGTAACGAGTACAGGAATGACCACTTCGACTACGAGAAGGATTTGACTCGATAGAGTGGTGGTTCATAGAAAGAGCCATAGCCAGATGCCGCATCGATGAAAGGTACATACAAATTCTCCATCACCGCCATCAAAACGCTACTGTCTGTGTCTCCTTGCACGAGAAAATCGGGAAATTCCATGAACAGAGGGGTGTCAGGCAAGGAGACACAATCATCATCATCAACCTAGCCTTTTCCCAAGTATGTTGGGGTCGGCTTCCAGTCTAACCGAATGCAGTTGAATACCAATATTTTTCATGGAGCGCCTGCAAGGAGACTCAATATCACCAAAATTATTTACCCTGGCACTAGAATACATATTCCAGCAGATGCAGTGAACTGGGAAAGGGCTGATGATAGATGGAGAGAGACTGACAAATCTGGAGTTCTGTCTGGTGTTCTGTTCTGTTCTGTGTGAATTTCGGCATAACAAATATTTATTAATTTTCAAAAATCTTCTTTAACATTAATACAATAGTTGATTCGTACAATTTCTGTGAAGTCGTGTAATTTCCGTGGGCACCCAGATGCCACGGAAACCACAGAAATTGGCCCACAGAAATTGGAAACGTGGCTATTTTTTCAGAATTACAAGAAACTACCAAGGCTATGACTATTGTTTTCTATAATCTTAAATGTGTACCAAAGGCTGCTTAGCATGCTTAAAAGTGATACCTTTATTTCTTGGAAAAATCCTTTTAAAACTTGATCACCGAAATTGCAAAATTTTGTTCCGAGTGAACCGAAATCACTTTCTTAAATTTTTGGCGGGTAGACGTGGCAATATGGTGCACTACCATTCTAACTGTGTGTAAGTGCACGACTGTCTCTTGCCGGGCAGGAATGTATTGTTCGTTTAAACTCATTGGTGGAAGCTCAGGACTGTGAAACAAAATGACCATAGAAATTTGTAATTTCGCACGGACAAAACTACCGTTGACATTTACTCATTAACTATTAGTCTTAGCATTCAAAAATAATTAGTTTCTTGTTGGGCAATTATTACTTAGCACAAACAAAATACTTTTTCCTACATATGTTGGAGATTATCTTCATGAGAGGTAAATGCTGTGTATGAAAGTGATTGTGGACAGGACACAGAAATTGATAATTCGTCATTTACCGATGTTTTTCTTAAAAAGTAATAGTCTTACAAATATAATTTAAGTGGCTTCATTTAGATTCACGTTACTTTAAATCTGAAAAAAAAAATCGTTGCATTAACTGTAAAGCAGCACTGCGTTTTCAGCCTAGACGCGTAAATTTTCCGCCTGAGAAATTCACTCCTGTACGCAGTAGACGATCTCTTACTTTGTTGCTTGTAATCCCGCACACGATCTTATCTCGGATCAGACTGTCATGAAGGTCACCGAATTCACAAGACTGACTCAGCACGCGTAATGCCGTCACATACTGGTCTATGTTTTCTCCTTCTTCCTGGCTACGTGTGAAGAATTTGTACCGCGACACGGTAATATTCGGTTTTGTACCGAAATGATCATCAAACTTTTTCAACAGACAGCCGATGTCATCTTCACTTTCACCCTCACTGTAGGTAAAAGTAGTGAAAATCTCGTAACCCGCTGATCCAACGAGGTTCACCAACAGAGAAGCCTGTACTTCCTTGGGCTCCTTGCTCACTCCAGAGGCTTTTAGAAATACGTTAAACATTTTTTTCCACCTGCGCCACGCATCAGACCGCGTGGCGGGGCCGCCTTCTAAAACCAGTTCTGCTGGAGGACGCGCGTGTTCCATATTTCTTAGTAATTATTTATCACTTTCTACACGAATAAAAGTCGTTTTTTATCGAATTAGGTAGAAATATACCACCAATAACGAATATTATTGAAAACCGCTGTCACCATATAGTGAAACACACGAATGTCGGTTGAACACTGATTTATTATTCTAGTACCTTCAAGTACATAATAAAATATATAAACCTACCTACATATACTACAGAAATGATTTTCGAAAATATACTATTCAATTTAAATGCACAACAACGTGTTGGTCTTTTCTTTGTTTTATATTTATTATGATTACATAATTATTGTTGTTGGTCTTGCGACTCATGAATGCTTCTCAACTTAAAAGGGGATAATATACAAGTCTATGATTAGAGCTGTCGTACTGTATGGATCAGAATACAGAACTGTGAAAAAGTTGGATAAGATTGGGAATGAGTATATTAGTGGAAGATTGAAAAAAGCGCCTGTTACAAAAAAAGCGAAGAAAATCGTTTGTCTTGTCTTGGTATGGACAAGTAATGAGGAGGAATGAAACGCAAGTGACTAAAAGAGTGGTAGACATGAATATTGGTGGATGGAGAGGGAGAGGAAAACCAAGGAAAAATGGATAAATTGAATGAGGAATGATGTGAAAGAGAATGGACTCAATGATGCCGTGACGTCTCACAGTTGAGAATGGAAGAAGAAAACGTGTTCGTCGACCCCATTTAGAATGAGTCAAGGGCAGGGAATGATGATATTGTTATTTGGTTTAAATTTATGATTACATATCTTGTTTTGTTATTTCATATATTGCATCGCCTAAATGATAGCCCTGCAATCAGTTATGCAATTCCATCGAAGATTACATCTCAATCGACATTATTCTCGATATCAGTATTTTATTATCTTAATACGATTCCTTATTAATACGTACCTTATCATCCTTATCGTGTACTTATCTTATCAATTCAAATTGTACATGTAAGTTGGTTAAAATAATTTAGATATTATAATGTATGTTTAATAGTGCGTCCTACTGGTGTTTAGCTACAATGCTTAGGCTACTTTTGTTATTTTCTCATTTTATTCTGTTCAATGCTCAGTCTGCGTCGGAATATGATTTGAATATACTGCATTATAATGATTTTCATGCGAGGTAAGTGATTTCTCTCTATCTATTGTTTTATATTAATATGTTGGTTTCAAAGAAGTGGATAATGTAGGTGTGTTTCTTCTGTTAAGGAAAACATAATCAAAGAATCAATTTGGTGGTATGGGCGTTTGTTATTGTCTTGCTTAACTGTTCGAAGAATATTTTGCTAATAAAATAGAACCGAAGAATAAGTGCTATTTTTTATTTTATTTTAAAGTTCTTAACAATGACAACGAACAAAGATTCCTACGAGTTATCTTGATTGATTTCTTTATAAAATATATAAAGGTACACATTCGAATGGCAAGGGCTCATAGTAAATTGTTGCTAAGCCCAACTAGGTCCTTAGCTTTAAACCATAACATAACATCACGCTTGTAAGCCCCAAAGGCTTTGGCAGAGGTGAACCTAATAGTACACCGCCAGTTATGTCCTCCATGTTATAGGGAGCGAGCCTATTGTCATCAATCGGGCGCAAACCCAGGTTCTGGAACTGCCACTGAGAAATTCCTGAAAAATCCAATAATTTTTTGCCCGATCTGTGAATCAGTCATGATCAGTCGTGTTTCGTCCACTAGACCAACGAGGTAGTCAGCAAAACCATTAAATAATACGATTAAAGGTATCAATACAAATATAACAAAAAAATTATACTAATGCACTGTTTTAGATTTCACGGTTATTCACTACACCGGGATAATATTCGTGATTTTCTTCTGGTTCTATGAGATCCCGATATTTCGACGCTGTTGCAAGCATCATGATCGCGGGAATACTGAAGAGTGGGACGAGCCTCGAAATATCGGGATCTCATATAAGGGTGGGACGAGCCTCGAAATATCGGGATCTCATAGAACCAGAAAAAAAACACTGATATTATACTGTTAGTACTTTAAATAATACTAATACTTTACTGTCCTTTAAGACTAAAATCAAATGAAGGCAACTAAGTTCAAACTCAGTCTGACGATGCTGAAGGTCGGGCCCCCAGAGTTTTATCTAATAATCTATCGTATTATAATCTAAGCCAATAAATAGGGTATTTACATAGCGTTATGATAACAAACCAGCATGTCTATTGCCCGTGTATAGAAAGTCGATTCGTATCTTATTAAATAATAGCAGATATTGTTTTATTGTCAGTGTGTGATATACGCTAAAATTGTGAAATTGCTTTAGTCTTTTAGCAACTATATAACGTGTTTCTGAAAGTACAGGTGTTTTAATGTAGGAAAAAAAGGTATACTTCTGCCTAAATCTTCGGAAATCACATGCGTGATGTTATTTATCTAAAAAACCCAACATCAATATCGCGAAAAAAAATACCAACTGTTCCATACACTAAACTTCAATAAGTACCTAAAAGTCTCACATGTATGCCACAGCTAAATATTGCATTTTTGGTCCCATTTCCGAAGTGTCAGTGTGTTGATGATCTTAATTTAATATCTACCAGTGTTTCTAAACTAAAAAAAAAATACTATGTAAAAACTTCTTTGAAGTTCACTAAAATCTTTTCAACGTTTTCTTAATTCGCTCCGAGTGCTTACTTCTTACTTTATCTAGCCTTTCTACTGTTTATTGCGCTGCCCCAATAATGTCAGTGAAAACTTTTAATTGGTCTTCTTTCAATAACTGTCAACTATTGAACTGTTTCCTAGCTGTAAATCTTAAGAAATAAAAATTAAATTAAATTGATACCGACTTGAAGTTCTGACATCGACATGGCTACGTGTTCTCATTCAACTGATCTTTTTATCAGGTTTGTAGAGACCAGTCCATCGGGGACAATTTGTAACCCATCGGTCAATCCCTGCATTGGTGGCTTCGCTCGTCTCACGACCTTGGTTCGTGAGCGCTTGATCAGTGAACCCGACTCCCTTCTGCTGAATGCAGGTGACAGCTTTCAAGGCACTATTTGGTATAATATTCTACGATGGAACGTCACCCAGGAATTTATGAACATACTGCCTCATGATGCTCATGTAAGTGTCCGAATTGTAATATTATTGTTCTAGAATCTTGGAAATACAGGGTGTAAGCCGTCAACCAAGCATTCTGTACAACAAACTAAGTAACTTTGCACGAAAATTTTTGCTGTGGTTTTACCTACCAGGGAATCAAACCCAGAATCTCATGCTCAGAAGGCGCGCTGCAACCGCTCAACCAACGGCAGTCTTCAATTCACAATAACATTGTACAACCTTGAAAATGTTATTGTATATTAAATAATTAACAATCTTGGTATCGATCATAAACGATTTATTAAAACGATTATTCAAGTCGTCATTAAATACATGAGTTATACACGTCACAGTCAAAATTGTTAATCAACCAAAACTACTTTTGACTGGTGAAAACCAGTCTAAAAGACTTTTGACTAGTCAAATCTATTTGAACAATAACAAAGGTTTTGTTTTTTATTCTAGGACTCGGAAATCAAAACTAAAGCGTTCTTAAGCAACATATTTTTAATGCAGAAAACGCATTTTAACTTAATAAGGGTTTTGACTGATTAAAAGTTTTGGCTATAACATATACAACTACCAAAATGCATAAAATAAACGAAGAATTTTATAAGCTTTAGCTAGAAATAAATTTAAAGGGTGTAAAACACCTCTTAACGAAGGCAAAAGACACTTGTTCTCCCCGTCATTGCGATTATTTTTTTATTCTACACGCACACCATACCTGGGAACCTTCTAATTACGGAGATATTGGGAGTCAAAGTTCCAGCTTTTTGACAAGTTTGTTTATAAAATACAAGTTTCTACTGAAAGCTTTTTACTTTAACCACATCTACGACCCCCGTACTATTCAATCCATTCATCAGCATAGTGTTATAAGTGCGTAACATTGAGTTCTACCCAAAAACATGATTTATCACCCCAAAAAAAAAGTCATTTCCCAGCAATATTTTTTGCATAAAGTTACTTAGTTTGATGTACGGAATGCTTGGTTGACGACTTCGTGATGAGGTAGGTGGTTTACATCCTATATTGATAAAAATAAATAAGAACCTGCACAACCGAGAGGTATGCAGTCTCAGGGAATATTTCCTGGAAGCTGACGTGGGGATGCACCGAGATGTGGTCTCAGTGGACAAGGGCCTCACCCCGCTCTCCCTGGCTAACGAGAACTGGCGCAAGCCTAAAGTATTAGACACTAATGACCGCAGGGAAGAATGGCAAAGCAAGGAGCTTCACGGACGCTTTTACCGGGCCCTACATGGCCCTGATGTAGACTTCTTAGCGTCCGTATCCTGGCTACGCTTTGGTGACCTCTTCGGGGAAACCGAAGGTTTTGTTTGTGCAATTATGGACGAAGTTATGATGACGAATAACTACCGAAAATACATTGTGAAGGACGGCACGGTTGACATATGTCGGGCATGCCACCGTCCGGGAGAGTCGATCCGACACATTATTTCTGGGTGTTCTAGTCTGGCTAACGGAGAGTACTTGCATAGACACAACCTTGTTGCCAGGATTATCCACCAGCAACTTGCTTTGAAATACAACCTTGTGGAATCAGAAGTGCCATACTATAAGTATTCGCCCGACCCAGTTCTCGTAAATGGTAATATCACGTTGTATTGGGACCGACCTATCACCACCGACAGGACTGTTGTTGCCAATAGGCCTGACATTGTGGTGATAGATCGATTGGAGCGTCGCACAATGATTGTTGATATAACGGTCCCGCATGACGAGAACCTCGTGAAAGCAGAGCAAGATAAAAAAAACAAATATCTAGATCTGGCTCGTGAGGTTGTCGACATGTGGGATGTGGGTACAGCAGTCATTGTGCCGATAGTCGTGTCGACCAATGGCTTAATAGCCAAGAGCCTCGACCAACATCTTAGGAGGCTCTCGCTTGGCAGCTGGATCAAGGGCTTGATTCAGAAAGCAGTACTTCTCGACACGGCACGTATTGTTAGGAGGTTCCTCTCTCAAGAGCCCTGACCACTGGTAGCTCGGACCCTGTCCCCAGCGCTGGTGGGCAACTGTGTTTTATGTTTTTAAATGATTTATTGTTTAAATTTAGTTTTATAAATAAATATTTAAAAATGTAATTAATATGTTAAGCAATGAATAAAGGGAATATAGGATGATCTTTTTGTATCCTCCAATCGAAATAAAGACGATTTTATTTTACAGGTACTAGGAAACCATGAGTTTGACAACGATATCGATGGAGTCGTCCCTTATTTGAAATATTTAGACTCCCCAGTAGTCACAGCGAACATCATTGACGATGAAGAACCGAGGATGCATGGACTGTATAATAAGAGTATCATCGTAGAAAGAAATGGCAGAAGAATTGGTATCATTGGTGTAATAATAGCTACTACCGATGTAAGTTCCAAATTCATAATCTGCTATGACCCTTGCAGATTCTTGTGTCTTCTACGTCCTTACGTCTAGGACTCAAAGCACACACGACGTTTGTTACGAGTACTACTCACATGTGACTTGACAAAAAAAGGCCTTTTGTTGGACACAATTCATCTTCTAAAGCATGACCTACCATCAAAGTTCATTCCATTTTTGTCGGTACATCTTCTTTTATACCTCAATAATATTTCGAAAAAACTTTTCTCGAAGGAACTTGCTTCTTTACACAAACCTTTAACCCCGTGTTAAATCTACTGCAAGAGAAGTAATGTTACTGACGCAGCCCGAAGAATTGCCAAACTTACGTGGCAGCGGGCAGGGCACGTTGCTCGCAGAAATTATGGCTGATGGGGCCGGAGAGTTCTAGAGTGGCGATCGCGAACCGGAAGACGTTGCGTTGGAAAACCTCTCAATAGGTGGACTGATATGACTTGGTGAAGGTTGCGGGCATCCGCTGGATGAAAGTCGCACGGGACCGGTTAATGTAGCGACACTTTGGGGAAGCCTTTGTCCAGCCGTGGACGTTTTCCGTCTGAAATGATAATGATGATGATGAAATCTAGCAATGTACTTCTACTTCTCCAATTTGCATTTTCCAGAATTTGGCATCTACAGGTAACCTGAAGTTCACAGATGAAGTTGAGACCGTAAGAGAAGAAGCTGAGAAACTAAACGCTCAGGGCGTGGATATTATTATTGTTTTGTCTCACTGTGGTCTAGACATTGACAGGTAAGACATTTTGTAATCAGAAAGTAAAAACAAAAAACATTTCATAGGTTGCTGCACTCTGTGTAATCTACGTCTAATTACTTCAACACAACTGATGTCAAAACGGTAATATAATATGAAAATCTTGAAGAAACCGTGCATGGCCTAGAACCATTCATCCCCGGGCCTGGGATTATATCCCCCTCTTTCGCCGAGAACTTAACTTTTGAAATACTATTTTTTAAGGACATAACTTTACTTTAAATACCTACCTCTATAACCCGTTTTCTATTAAATGCGTCCATAATCACAATGTTTTCAATGCATGCATGGAGTTTTACCGTATAATGTGATTTATTACCCAAAAAAAAAAGACGATTCTCAGCAACGATTTTTGCGTAGAGTTACTTAGTTTGATGAACAGAATGCTTGGTTGACAGCTTCGCCAAGGTTTTATAGTCTGAAAAGATTATGCTATGCGATATGATAACAACATTTTTGTAAATGATTTTAAATTCATGCTGAAATATTTTGTCAACAGAGAAATAGCCCTTCATTCTGGGCCTCACATTGACATCATAGTTGGAGGACATAGTCACACTCTCTTGTTCAATGGAGATGCCCCCGAAGACAGTGGTTTCATTCCGTTGGGACCCTATCCAGTTGTAGTGGAACAAGCTACTCGAAGAGTAAGTTTTGTGTGTTACTATATGTGTAACTATATGAACGTAAACGTGTGGTCTAGTGGTTGCTGACGCAACTGCTGACCTTGAGGTCCTTGAATAGGATTCCATTTCTAGTATAATTTATTTATTTTATTAAAGTGATGTTGAGTTTGTCCATCAGGAATTTCTTTTTCGTCAGGAAATGTGTCCAATTGATGGCAATAGACACGCCTTTTCTAACATGAGATTTAGACTTATCTGTCGAGATCTGGACATATTGTAGCTTATTCTACCTCATTCAGTGCCTATCCTTCGTGGATTACTAGTGCATAAAACACAAGAATAATTTTTTTCGCAATCTCCAGGTCTTAATTGTGCAAGCAGCAGCGCATACGCAATATTTGGGTGAGATCAAGCTCACATTCGATGCTGGTGGTCATCTCCTAAGATGGGCCGGTAACCCTCATTACATCGGAAATGACGTCAAGCAAGGTACGGTTATACGGTTTGGAAAATTGTGAATAAAAACACAATTTTGGTAATCTTCAGATATAAATAAACCAAGACAATTAACTTTTCTGAAATTAAAAATTTCTACTACCAGCTGAAGATGTTTTGGAGAAGATTAACAAATATCTGCCTGAGATGGAAAAGCAAGCTAAGATAGAAGTTGGCTCATCGATGGTCCAACTATCAGCGGACTGCGCTTGCTCCGAGTGCAACCTTGGCAACTTTATTTGTGACGCATTTATGCATGCAGTGAGTATTTTTTTTTAATCGACTTGCCAATCAATTTAGCTGACCGTCGCTTCATATTCATTTATTTGCGATCCACAAGGTAAAACATGGTGTTAACAAAAAATGCTTAGAGCTAAGAACCATTGTAGACCCTGTCAGGGCACAGCAAAAATATAATTCTTACATGCTAGAAATTAAACTATACATGAAACCGAATAATAAGTTAGACAAAAAGAAAATAAGAAAAAAATGAAGAAATATAAATGTCAAAATACTGAAAGTTAGAAGTTAAAATGTCAGTCGTACACAGTATCACAGCCAAAAATTAAAATTAAAGTATACATGTTTTTTTTATTATTTAAAACTCACAAAACAATTACATACAATTAACAAGCAAAGCTTCAGTGGACATAAGCCTTTTAGCCTTGTACTTGTACTGTACTGTGTACGACTGACATTTTAACTTCTAACTTTAAGTATTTTGACATTTACATTTCTTTTTTTTTCTTTTTGTTTATCTTATTATTCGGTTTCATGTATACTCGTATTTTAATTTTTAGCATGCAAGAATTATATTTTTTTGTGCTGTCTTTCCCAGCCTTCTTTTATGAGAGTGTAGTCTTACGCTACGCTTACCAAAACACGTCTACACTCAAGGACGTGTTTGCTTCACCGGCCATCGCCTCTTCGACAAACCGTCCACTTCAGATTGCTTCCTTTGCATTCTACATCAGTAACTCTTGTCTACCTCTATTCTATGAATCTTGATAGAGACATGAAACAAACTGTTCCAGGCTCTTAGCAGAGCTGACGGAAATAACTGGAACTACGCGCACTTCTGCGTCATCAATCAAGGTGGAATCAGGACAGCTATTGATCACGGATGTAAGATCTAACATAGATGTTGTTGTTGTTGATGGTGATGATGTTGTTGTTGATGTTGATGGTGATGTTGTTGTTTTTGTATGTTGTTGTTGCTGTTGATTTTAAAATCGTTTGTCCATTGTAGTGAACTACAAAAACAACACCGGTGACTTCTTACAGTCTTCGGTCAAACTTTTCCGTGTCTTCAACTTTCACAGCCATTCTTAGATAGTAGTTGCTGTGTTATAATTGTATGTGTGTTGTAATTTATGGCAATCGTGATATTGCTCCCATAAGTCAACTTGTGTAATTAATAATGGTTCAGTAGCTATGCCTATTCCAATTTTGATCACTGAAAAGATAAATTGGTCGCAATGTGCGAGTAATAATTTGCCGATGTTTGTCCAATTTCGTTACCTGCTCAAATTACTCGTGTATGATCGCTAAGCTTTGATAAGAGTTGGTGTGATCAGAAGAGGCGAGGCAAATGATTCACTTTCATAAAATGAATTAATTTAATATTCTGATTGCAAGGTCCTGGGTTCAATTACCGGGTCGGGCAAAGAGATATGGGCTTTTTCATCAGGATTCAGTAGCAGCTACGGAGTATGGAATTGCGCCTGGTTGATGGCAATAGGTTCACCCCCTATTACATGGGGCTAAAACGTAACTGGTAATTGTGGGTATTGTGAACATCACGCCTGCAATTGCAGGCGTGATGTTCTATTTAATATTCTGTGTAAAGGCAGGCAATCGCTTTGAGTATCTGGCTAATTGACCTACACAACTCGGTTACTGGGTAAAACGATACCCCTTGGCAAGACTGATACTCAGATTTAGGCCTAATTTCGCCAAACAGTGTTTGTTAAATCTAAATTGGTCATTAACTAATGAATTGTTAATAATAACAGAGCTGTCAAATCATATTACGTCCTACGGGAAGAATGTAACAGGCCGTTAGCAAATTGAAGATTTAACTGAATGGCTCGCAAGTCATTCCCTCTTTTTTCAACCGGCCAAATCGATATGGTAGTTTTTGATATATCGTCAGTACGGAAAAACACAATTTTGTATCTGGTCATATTATACGTCACTTGCAATGCTACACGAACAATTTCAAATGACGTTTGGTCCGTGGGATTTCATACAATTGTGCCTACTTTTGATTTTAAACTGGTCAAATGTCAAAAGTGTCAAGTGTCACGGTGATTTGAGGTTAGCTTTGTGTTGTTTGGTGTGTTGTTTGTTGAGTTTGGATACTGATAATTTCTATTATTAAATTCCTTAATTTGTGTAAATGACGAAGAAAACACGCGGACCGAATTTTTCAGCAAATGAGAAAGAAATTTTAGTAAATTTGGTATCAAAATATAAGGCTGTTGTAGGGAACAAGAAAACGGATTCAGTAACCACCGCTAGTAAAAATTAAGGGTGGAAGAAACTCACGGAAGAGTTCAATTGCGATAGCTCTTTCTATGTGCGAAACACAGAACAATTAACAACGTGCTGGGATAACATAAAACGCACCACGAGGAAAGACAAAGCAGCATTGTATGCAGCAGCGTCCATCTTGATTTTAACCGTCTGTTAGCTGTCTAACGGACCTCTGAAGCAGTAATTAGATTTGATGCCTTATTAAGAGAATTTAACACCCGTTAACACGTGGTGGGAAACTCGATAACTTTAACAGCTCGTTAAGTAACCTAACAGTCCGTTAAATATTCAACAGAGTATGGTGAAATTGGCCCTTATTCTAACTGACATAGACAATATTCTAACTCTACTCTTCAAAATTTCACTTCCATTAAAGTGCCCATTCCACCATCTAAATAATATATTACATTCGTTCCAGATGCTCTGATTCGTTCCAAAACTTTCCAACTTTATGTATTTTAAAATTTATATTACAGTGATAACTTACGAGTCGGTGATAATGTCTACCCCCTTTGACAACGTCGTTCAAGTTTTTGACTTAAAAGGCGAACATATTATGGAAATGCTGGAGTTTTCTGTGGCCAACGACCCTTACGCTGGAGCGAGGATGTTACAAGTCTCAGGTAATCAGCGAAATGTAACTTATTTACTAAGTTTTCTAACTTATTACCAAAGACACGACGTCTATCAAATAAAATAACGCCTTCTTCAAAGTTAGAACATAAAACTAGTTTAAAACTTTAGGCATTTTACATCAAGTTAAAATGAAAGTTTTGAAACTGTAATGCACCTTCTAAATTTTATTCAGTATCTTTTGTGGCGTTGGAACCTAATTCTGATGTTACTTTAAGTTTTTCATGTTATAAATAAAGTCATTAATTTCTTCTTTGCAATCAAGAAACCTATTTTCAAATTAGGCTTGGATTGGATGAATGGATGGGCTAGCGACTTTGATTTGAAAACTGACTCAGAAGAACCAATATTTGCACGCAATGTTGGCTTTACAATGAGTTCTGCAAAATTTGGGCTATAACAAACGAATTCCCTTGAAATGCTGTCCATTATTGTTTACCAAAACCCTAAACAGTGGACTGAATCGAAAATTTTGATTTTCGCTATTGGAATTACAAATAACTGCTGTATAAAACAATTTTATATCGGTTCAGCAAATTTTGTGTAATGGTCCGTTAAACAAATACGAGGATAAATCTTGGGGCTATGTTTGCATAGAGTAATGGTTTATTATTTTGGTAAATATTGTAAGACTGCTTTTTACGATGATATATGGTAAAATTAATAGTTCCACGAAGCTCTACTGAAATAGGGAAAGCACACTTATATACCGAGATCGATTAGGAATAAGAATCGGCCAAATCTGATTAAAATCTTATACGATAGATGCTTGGGAGACAATTCGTTGGTACACTCGCTGTCAAAGTTAGTATTCACAAGATTCCCTACTAATTTATCGTCTTCTTATTTCAAATATCGCTCAATCGCAGGGTTGCGCGCGATTTTCGACGGCTCGCAGCCAGTAAACTCGAGGGTTCTCAACGTCACCATCAGATGCATCGAGTGCGATGTCCCTAGGTACGAGCCTCTCGAGCTCGATAAACACTACAGGGTGGTGTCACAGAGTTTTCTCAGCGGTGGCGGCGATGGTTTTAGTGTGAGTGACAACCCTTCTACGTAATCTGTACTAATATTTATAGCGCTAGTTATTAAGTTGAGGTGGAGCTCGTGACTAAATAATAACAGAGGCTCGGGTCCATCTTTAGTTTAGATTGGTCTGTGGATGGGTGACCCCCTACATACTGAGTTTCCTCCGTGCCTCGGAAAGCAAGTTAAGCTGTTGGTCCCGGCTGTCATTTGTAGATCTATGACAGTTGTTACCGGTAGTCAGTGGTCCAAAAAGTCTGATAACCATACAATACCCTTGGGTATTGTATTACCCATTTCTAACTGGGTTGTGGAGATCAGATAGGCAGTCGCTTCATCTAAACTACTGCTATTCAGCTGCATCCAGTTAAGACTGGAAGCCGACCCCAAAATAGTTGGGAAAAGACTAAGCAGCTGATTATGCGCTAGTAACTAAGTCTCCATTTATTTTTCGTCTTCAGACCTTATAGACTGCATGGATAGATCATGATGGTCTAGAACATAAGATATTTTTTATCGTGGTAGTACGTTTTTGTGGTTTCATTGAAGAGCTGATTGGCATGGATCAAAATGAATACCTCTAGAATTTTCGTCTCATGGGCTTAACGACTAAACAATCTATTTATCGCGACTAAAACCAATATAAATCTATAAGTCACATGAACAATCTAGTAGCACGGATATTATGTTGACGCAAAATGATTGTAATGTCCCAATGAAAATCTAATAATTTTAAACCCTGACACCGATCTATAAGGTCCCTTATTTCAGCTAATATCAATAGCTTACAAGGTTCACCTACAAGTTAACATTAGCATAATATTGTCTCCATAATGTACATCGAAGTTACCGTGAAATTGGAATATTTCATCAGACTTGCTTTATGAAGAAAATTTTGTAGGTAAATGTCGAAAAGCTAGCCTTAGTTTTTGCAATTTCGCGTATCAATGATTTATTTTCCGAAAATGGTTTTTTCTATGTGAAGCTTTTGCAAAGCAATACACATATCTGTAAAGGTCACTAGCCCATCGATCTTTCATTACTTTACCCCTAGATTTTCCTGTTGAAATCCAGTTTTTGTTTTCTCTAATGCCCGTTTTAATTAAGATTAAGCGACATCTAGATGGATGCTTGAATACGGGGTGGAAACAGTTACCACGAACATCATTTAATTGAAAAGAAAAAACAGCTTTTCAATACTTTTTGACCGTGTACGTACTGCACAATTGTAGGAACCAATTTGTTTTTTAAATAAAATCGATCAAAAATTTCTGTGGAGCTCAGAATGATGTACTAAATGTATGGTAACCATTTTCACGGGTGTATTCTACCCCGTATTATTGCACTTTTAGGGATCTGAGACTTTTGCGCGAACCCAATTGCGCGAAATGTCCTGGTGCGCAAAAGCCCAATAGTGCAAAAGTCGATTCGCGCTAATGTCTGTCGCGTAAGTGTCCTGATACCCACTTTTAGAATGCCAGCAAGTAGCGCTTTAATTAACGCATTCATTTAAGTGTCGCCTAGTGTTACTGAAATCGGTCACAAGCTAATTTAAAACTTCCAGGACTAAAAGCAGTTTTCGATGGATCTCGACCATTAGGCAGCCGAGTCCTTGAAGTATCCATTCGTTGTATAGAATGTGACGTTCCCAGATACGAACCTTTTTCACTTGAAAAGACCTATAGAGTAGTTACAACCGACTTCATAGCCAATGGCGGGGGAAATTATACCGTGAGTCTTACCAATATGGCTGAAATTCTTTTGTTACAAGAAAAATGTCCGTTACTTTTCAAATTGTATGTCCCGTGTTCCATACTTTGGTCGGTACCTATATTATTTTGGGCCAATGGTTATGCACTGTGGTTATGCAGGTGTCAGGGTAGATTTTTAACCATCATATTGTGTCTTCATCTCTTTCATAATCTCACGAAAAAGTACTACCAGGATACAAGTTATCCTCTGTCATGGTGTATCAATGTGCCAAATTACAACAATACAAATTCGCTTTCGTATTTTTTGTTAGGAGCTGTAGTATTTTCAAACCTGTCAACTAACGACAGCGGTTCTTGTGTTATATTTAGTTGTTTTACGTGTTCTAGAATTATCAGAAAGTAATGTATTAACACTGAAAACAGGGTATACAACCTGAAAGGGTGTTGTCACCGTAAAATTGTCAAACACGTTAGATTGTAATCTCTCCAGCGAGATAGTAAACTCTCGAAATATTGTCAACTGAACATACTGCTTACAATATAACGCTTTATTATTCGGTAGATTGTAATCTATCGAAGTGAAACCGTAATACTGTGAAATTAAGTATCTCTGCCTCCATAATCGGGACTTGGGGCACCCACGTTAAGTTAGTTAGGTTCCTTTAAACCCTGCAGACAGAATAGTGGTCCCGCGTAGCGGGGCTCCGTCGACTACGCTTTTTAGGGGAATATAAAGTGTTTTGAGGTTAGGGTATAATAATCGGTATTTCTCAGGTATGGTACATTATCTTTTCATGAGAGTGGTACCATGGGGCAAGGGGGACCCCTCATTACCTCCCCCTCCTGCACACCGCACGAGTTGACTTCCATCGCATACATTTCACAATATCACGGTTTCACTTCGATAGATTACAATCTACCGAAAAACAATGCGTTATATTGTAAGCAGTATGTTCCTTTGACAATCTTTCGAGAGTTTACAATCTCTCTAGTTATATTACAATCTAACGGGTTTGACAATTTTACGGTGACGTAGTCATACTACAGGATGTGCTACAGACCATCAAACTGAACAACTTTCTCCATAGGACCAGCATCATAATTAAAAAAATATTATTTATTTATTTATTATTTATTATTATTTATTTTATATTCATAATATTTTTTTGTGTGAGCAGTGAGCAGGGGTGGCCCAGTGGTGGCGGCCCCGGCTTACGAACAGTTATTTGTGGATTCGAACCCAGGCAAGCGCATTAGTTCGTGTAATTTATTTCATCACCGTAGCTCTCAAAACGGTGAAGGAAAACGTAGTGAGGAAACCGGCATGTGCTAGGACCAAAAATTCGAAGTCATGTTACATCTACGAGTACCTATCTCCACTGGGTCCGCGTGATGGATTATAGGCCATTCCCTTTCATAGAGAGGAGGCCTGTGTCCCAGCAGTGGGAACATTAATACGCTGATAATGATGATTATGACTCTCTCTTCTAAATATTAATAGTTATTTTAACTTTACAGATGATAAGTGAAAACCGAGGGGAGGTAACCGTCCTAGGAGTAGACAACGTTGTTCTAATGGACTACATACGTCAGCAGTCGCCCATATTCGCTGAAACTAATGGTCGTATGACGATAAGCAATCCGTGCATTGTTTAACAAGCAAAAAAAACGATGAAGCTGTCACTTTTGTGGCACTATTTGTAAGATTTACAAGAAAAGTTGTATGAAAACTTTATTATTTACTGAATTTGTTGTTTTATTTATTTTAAGAGTAAGTACAAATTGGAATTGGAGAGCAGCGGTGGCCCAGTGGTGGCGGTCCCGACTTACGTTCAGTAAGTCGTGGGTTCGAACCCAGGCAGGCGCATTACTTTGTGTAATTTATTACATCACTGCTTCTCTCAAAACGGTGAAGGAAAACATCGTGAGGAAACCGGCATGTCCTAGAACCATAAATTCGAAGACATGTGACATCTACCAATCCGCACTGGGCCCGCGTGGTGGATTATATAGCCCATTCCCTCTCATAGAGAGGAGGCCTGTCCCAGCAGTGGGAACATTAATAGGCCGATGATGATGATGATGAGAAATTGGAAATAATCTAAATTAATCTTAAACTATGGAAAAGCATAATAGGTACTAAATCACTACGTATTATAAAACAAAGTCCTCCGCCACGTATGTCTGCTTACTATAAAGTCAAAAACTACTGTTCTAGTTTCTGGTACAGTAGTAGTATCCGCCAAGTCGAGCAAAAAATAAAATTTGTACTTTTCCATTTAAAAACTTTTTAGTGGTTCACATGTGCTTGGTACACATGGAAAGTGCAAATCGTTACAATTACAACAAGCCCAAACACGACTAGGATGCATTGTCTCATTATGCAGTAGCAATTGCCGTTGGCTTCCTTATGCCAACAGTTGGGAATGTATTGGCAGACGGTTAGTTGTTCCGCCAACCTAAACTAAAATAGGCCCATTGTCATAAACATGCACTATTTGCCCAACGAATAGCCAACAAAGGGCCTTCTGTTACTATTCCTACTGTTGGGTGATTTTTGCAGGGATTTCAGTTATTATAACACCATTGGGCCAACTAACGACGGGCCTGCTGCATCTATTCCTACTGTTGGGAGATTTTTGTAGGGATTTAAATTACTAAAACAGCATTGGGCCAACTAACGACGGGCCTGCTGCTTCTATTCCTACTGTTGGGAGTTTTTTGTAGGGATTTAAGTTATGATAACAACTTACATCGGTCCAACTTAAACCTTTCAATGGGCCTGTTAGGGATGATACGTATATACTGGTACACCCAGTATAAGCTTACTAGTACTCTCTTAACTCTTAGTAACTCTTAGATTTACGAAACATATCTACACTAATAATATTATAAAGAGGAAAACTTTGTTTGTTTGTTTGTTTGGTTGTAATGAATAGGCTTAAAAACTACTGGACCGTTTTTAAAAATTCTTTCACCATTCGAAAGCTACATTATCCACGAGTAACATAGGATATATTTTATCCCCGTACTCCCACGGGAACGGGAACTATGCGGGTGAAACCGCGGGACGTCCGCTAGTTTTTTATATTTTTGTTTATATTTGAGATTTATGGTTTATATTGTAAACAAAGTGCAAAATTGAAAATTAAGAATAATTTAAGAAGGACATTCCGTCACTAAATGTCCTTGGTGGGCGGTATGTTCATGCCGAAACCGTAATGATAATATCGTAAAGGTTCAAAAGTTGTACCCCAACCTCGATAGATGGCGTTGTAGTCCAATTAGAAGTCGCTATCGTTGTGTTACCACGATTTGGTTTGGTTCGAGTGAATTTTAGTAAATATATCACCAGCTTGGGCGCCGGACAAACACGAGTGGCGTACGGCGTATGGCGGTGGCGCTGAGTAAGTGGCGCCGCTACTTGCTACTGCCTCGCCCCCCGCGTACCCGCACACGCGCCAGCGCCATACGCCACTTGTATATGACCCGCGCCTTAGATCAGAAAGCAATTTGGTTTTATTTAAACCCTATTAGTGTTCACACAAGGTTATTAGTTGGTTGGTTGGTGGTAGGCAAATCCACGTTGGCCCCACCGCAAGTTGGGCCTTCGTAGGCAAATCCACGTAGGCCATCAGTTTTGGGCCCAACCCGCAAACTGCCCGCCAATTGTATGCATTTGCCAACTAACCAGGGGTATGTGGCCCAACTAAATGCCAACAAAAAATGCTACTAGGGGGAGTTCCGTGTCTCTTGGCTTCATCATCAGATCTGATAGTAGAATGGTTCTTATCAAACGCAAATGCTTCATTTGTTGTAGAAAATACCAAAATCGCTGTACGTTACCTATCCTATAAAATTTGAAGAGTTCCCTCAATTTCGCCAAGATTCCATCATCAGATCCCGACTTGTTCTCTGACTCGACTTGTGGGAAAGTATACCCTTTCCAACAAAAAAATAATTTTTCAAATCGGATAGCAAACGACGGAGTTATGCGCGAACAAACATAAAAAATAAAAAAAAATAGAAACATCCGAATTGAGAACCTCCTCCTTTTTTAGAAGTCGGTTAAAAATTAAAATAATTTACAACATAACATTGTATTATAAATTCATAACATCATACCTGTAATCCCCAAAAAGTTCGGCAGAGGTGTATCTAGTACACCCACATTTTGCCAGTTATGTTTAAGTCTCATGTTATAGGGGACGAGCCTATTGCCATCAACCGGGTGCAAATCTAGACTCCGTAGCTTCTACTAAGAAATTATTGATGGAAAAACCCAATATTACTTTAACCCGGTAATCAAACCCAAGACCTCATGCTCACAAACCAGACCAGCCTTTCCCCCAAAGTGGGCAATAACGCCCCACGTGGGCGCTGCAGGCCTAAAAGGGGGCAGTAAGAAACTCAGAAAGAAAATGGGGGCAAAAAAAAACTATAATCTATAAGTTTTTTAGCAGTAACAGTTGTTAGTTTTTAGCAGCTTGTTAGCTGTTAGTTATTATTACTTTTTAATTAAATTATTAATTTTTTTTTTTTTAAGGATTTTAAATTTTAATAGTAGGTGAAAAAATTAAAAATATTCTCATATTGGGCAGTAGACAAAATAAGTTTGGGAACCCCTGAACTAGACCAACGAGGCAGACCCATTAGTTAAAAACCCATCAATATTATCCACAAGCAAGATAAAATCTTATTACTGTTCAGAAAACATTTAAAAATATTCTCATTCACAAGATTTATACAGTGCAAAAGCGAACTGCTCAGAAAATAAAAAGTTTCAGAAACTAATTGCCATAATAAATTATTCAGCAAAATGATCTGGTACGAACTGCTCACAAAAAATCTAGTTAGTCATGGACCAAGAATCGTTATTCATCTTATTGAAAAAACTTATTTAAATGGAGTGTGAATGATTCTCATATTTCTGAGTCAGTTCTCTTTAATATGAGACGTTTTATTGAGAAAATCTTTCAGGAATGTAAGCTCGGTTTTTACATGATATTGGAGAATGATTGTTCCTTTTATCCGTATTTGGTATAATGTTACATGAATGATGTTACATGAATGTTACTTGTCATTACTTATATTCAATTGTGAAGGTTAACTTATACCAGTATAATATTATCCTAATATTGACAGAATTTGGTTGGCGGAGGCCAATCTCAAGAGGTCACAGTACGGCCGTTTTTCCATACAAACGTAGTCCCCTATTTCTCTCTGGATAATTCCACTAGAAGAATATTATCTTTAACAATAAATCTATGACCACCGTTGGCATGTCTTTATTTTTTCTTTTTTTTTTTTCATAAATAACATCTTAAAAGCATTCAAAAACCTAAAAAAATACAAAACGAAAAAAGACAATAAGAACACGGTCAAAACCATTCTATTTTTTATTGAAAATATGGCTAAATACGTCTAACTTTGTAGAATTAATCAGGGGACTACGAAACGTTGTTTTTGTGTACTTTTAATTGGTATTATCTGATGTTGTCTCTTTCGCGCTCTGCGCGCGGTCGTTTGGGCACTGCGCGACAGTAATACATTTTACAAATACCTATTTTTCAATTCTTTCGGCCGAGGTGTTTCCTCTTAACGGTGAATTTGCGACTACCAGGCCAACAGGGCAGTCGGTCTTTGTATAAGTAATGCAAAACAATATTTCTGACGATCACTACAGGTGTAAAGGATTATTCTTAAACTCAAAATAAATGAGTACTAATTGATTTGTGAATTGGCAATTGAAGAAGAGTCAAGTTATCTACACTAACAAGACCATCTTGTATGGCAAATTGTTCTTGGATCTTGCACGACTTTACTGACGCCAAAACTCATAAAACTTCGCTCCCATTCTTGACCCAAAATACATCGCAATATTTAACTTCAGTTTATTCATAAAAATACCTTGAAAGTAAATACACAAATGTTAATAGAAAACTTATCAAGCTCTGACGATATTTCTGCATTTTTTAAAAGTAAGTAGATGCAGTTTTAATGAAAAGTATTTTGAGGAAGCAAGTTTCGCAGACCGGGGAGGACAATTAAAAACAGTTTTCTTTTCAACACTAGCACTGGGTAAGTAGTTTTCTTTGATTTGTTTTTCGCCATTTTCTCAAATAAGACTAAAATGAAAGGCGCGGCCTCCGTCAGAGTAAATGTTGTATTTTAATTAATTGTTGTTGTTTTCAGTTCTTAATTAATTGCTTCGTTTTTACATTTTCAAAGTGGATTTTATTTCACTACATAAGTTTTTCAACTAACACTGTTTGCTTTCATGGTTTAAAACTAAACTTAAGGGATATCTTTCGTGATTATCTGTAATTTTTTGCTCCCGTTATTTTGTTTATACTGCAACCGCCATGATTACGGGATGACCGCCGTTTGTCTGCACCTGCACCACACGGAATATACATATATACCGTTTAGTTTAGTTTTTCAACTATTAATGACTGAAGTATGATTACCAAGGTCACAGTGGCAAGACTATTGGTAATTGCTTTGATATTACACAATAACTCAATCACTGAAAATATTCCTTAAGATAGCCAGGAGCCTCATCCAACTATATCGAATTTGAATTACGAATATAATTGCAGCAATTTCCTTGAATATTCACAGTCGGGTATAAACCAAAGCTCCCATTAAACTACTCGCAGTATAAAGGCTTTGCACACCACTAGTTACTGAGATGCAATGAACCGTGAAATTGCACCGAGCTGCACTTTGAAAACTCTCTAGCATGTGTAGTCAGCCTTACGAGTACGTTGCTCGTAAGGGCAACTACATACTAAGCCGGTGGCACAGATTCAGATGCTGGCAGTTTTTTGTTGCGCGGGTGTACACTGGCCTTGTTAGACAGCCGTCAGTCACGTCGTGGCCGTGTTGGCCGCCAGCATAGCGAATAGGAACCTTATTTCTTGTCTTCTTAATTAAAATCCTATGCCAGAGGCAGAGAGCATCCATAAAAGTCCACCATCGTGAGCGACATTCCTTCTTCGTTTTGTCGTATCTATGTACTTCTATATTTAAATAGTTTGGTCCCAGTAGGTAGCCACGTTTATTGCAGCAGCAGAGGCGCTATTCAGGTCGTCATGAGTGCGCAGGTAAACGGACACCTGGGTCACTCCAGCAGATGGGGCATAGTGTGGTCCGGAGCGCCGCACTTGCACTCGGTGTTGGAGGAACCAATAATACACCATTTTGTCAGATTATTTTTGCAGCGGCCCACTTGCAAACGATTTAGAGCTTTCCAAATAGGCCATTGTAGTTCACTGCCGGGACCCAGGTATTCCAAACGTCATCCCGATGCTCGTTGGCTCTGGCAATGCAATGCGACGCCGGGTTCTTAGGGTACGGTTACTATTATACCTTATCAACTTAACTATCATTAAAAAACCATTTGACCATCGTTGCGGGTCTCCAGAGTGTACCACATACAAACTTAAGCTCGAACAGTTAATCCTCAACACTAACTACTAAAATAATGGATAGTTTAAATATAGGACAATTAAATCTCCACAACGATAGGGTGGCGACCTCTGAATTAGACAAATTAATTATCGATTATAACTTAGACATTGTACTTGTTCAAGAACAATACCAGAATGCACACTTACGTCACAAAGTAGTTCAGCTGGACAGCAAAGCACGAGCCGGAATTTACGTGACGCGTTCTTCTAACTTTACAGTAACATCTTTGCGTAACCTCATGACGCCCCACTGTGCCGTTGCGGAAGTCTCATCAGCTTCTTTCAAAGTTTACGTTGTGAGCTGTTACTTTCAATACTCAGATCCTGTTGCTCCTCATATACATAACCTCCGTCACGTCTTGCAATCACTCGCGGGCTGTAAAGTTATCGTTGGCGCTGATGTTAACGCGTCATCGTCTCTGTGGTATGGCAAGGTTAGGTCAACGGATTCCGACCGACGTTGTGCTGTTGAAGATTTTATTGCTGAAATGAACCTATCGATTCATAATACCCCTGATGCACCACCTACTTTTTGCAGCCTAATGGGCGAATCTTGTATTGACGTCACACTTTCTAGTGCAGACGTTCGCTTGGATAGGTGGCGTGTCTTACCAGATGCGTCTTGTAGTGATCATCGCCTGATCGTGTACGAATTTGTTCCGATGTCTACTCAAGGTCCGACTCATATCACTGGTAATTTTAGATATAAAAGTAAAGGCGCGAACTGGGAATTCTTTAGCTCGCTTTTTGCAAGTCACGTCAAAGACTTCACTCGTGATGGGCTGTCAGCTGAAGAAAGTGCTGAAATTATGTCAGACACCTTCACTTACTGTGCTGACATCGCTATTGGTCGCGCATCTATGACCAACCTCCGTAGATGTGATTGGTGGTGTGACTACTTAATTGAACAACGTAAAAGCTATCGCCGAGCGCGTAGACATTTAAATAAGCTTAAAAAACAAAAAGTCACCGGAGACCCATTTACCATTGCTTTAAATGCGTTTAGAGTTGCCAGGTCCCGCTACAGAGCATCGACGGAAAAATCTAAGGGTAATTTACTGCGAAAAATTGTTGAAAAATTAGATAAAGAAGGTCCGTGGTCTCCTTTGTATCACGAGTTCAAGGCTAATCGATCGGTCGACCTAGCATTTATCCAGAACATTAAAGTAAATAATAAACACACCACCGGTATTGAGGAAACGACCGAAGTTCTATTAAATACTCTGATACCTGATGATTCGCCGGTAAATGACAATGACTACCATCAACAGATCAGAGCGTGGGCTGCTGTGCCACCTGAATCACCAGCGTCAGACCTTCCATCTATTGACGAATTCATTAATGTTGTCAGGAAACTGCCTCTTAATAAATCAGCAGGTGAAGATAAAATATCTAATCGGATGATAATAGAAGCGTGTAAAACAGCGGGCGACGCCATTCTATCTGTTTTCAACCGATGTATTTCGGAAGGCATTTTTCCTCGCGTATGGCGTCGTGGCTTTATACGAATAATTCCAAAAAGTGGCGATAAGCCACCGGACGACCCTAAGTCGTACAGGCCCTTAACCCTACTACCAAATTTGGGAAAACTCCTGGAGCACCTTATCGTGCCGCGTTTGCTACCGGACGGACCAAAGTTTCATAACAACCAATTCGGTTTCACCGTGGGTAAATCTACTGTTGACGCGGCACTTTCTGTTAGAAAAATTGTCAATAATTCTGAACATAAGTACGTGGTTGGAATCTTTCTAGATATTTCCGGGGCTTTTGATAACGCTTGGTGGCCGATGCTACTACTTAAAATGAAAAATCGTGGCTGCTACAAAAACATATATAATCTTGTTTATTCATTCTTTTTAAATGGTACCGAGCAACTAAAACTCGGACATCATTCTATGTCAAAGTCCCTTACCATGGGATGTCCACAGGGCTCGGTAATCTCTCCGTATGTATGGAATATAGGTTTTGATGATTTCCTCGCGATCCCACTTCCACCCGGCTGTTCATTAACCGGTTACGCGGACGACGGCCTGTTGCTCATTCAGTCAAGTACCCGGGCTGGACTCGAGAATTTAGCTGACACTTGCCTACGATTAATATCTCAGTGGGGCGATCGGAACCGTCTGACCTTTGCACCGCATAAAACTTTTCAACTAATTTTAAAAGGTGATCTTAAATCGTGGCCGAGTATTAAATTTAATAACGTTCCTGTGAAAAGAAAGCAGTCCGTGTGCTACCTTGGTCTGGTCTTAGAGCGGAATTTTTCATTCGTAGATCACATAAAAAATGTCGGTGAAAAAGCTAAAAAGAACTTTTATTCCTTAACGAGGATATCCAAATCAACGTGGGGACTGTCATTTTTAACTTTAAAGACCATCTATGTGGCTACTTACTTGGGTTGTATGTGCTACGGGGCACCTGTTTGGGCCGATAGGGCCACCATAGGAGCGGTGCGACGTAAATTGCTTCAAAGCCAGCGTTTGGCGTTGATATTCTTATGCAAAGCGTATAGGACGGTTAGTACCGAAGCTTTGCCGGTGCTTGCGGGTGTACTTCCAGTCGATCTTGAGGTGCAGCGGCGGGCTGCAATGTACTATAACGCGCGTGAGACCACGGACGCAGACTTTTTAACCATACGTGATCGTGCTAGGATTTCTAGATTATTCAAACCACAGACCGACGTCTGGGAGGAACTTTTATCTGAATGGCAATGTAGGTGGGACAATTCCATCAAGGGCAGACACCTCCACCAGTTCTTTCCATCCGTTCGTGAGCGGCTGGACAGGACATGGCTGGAGGTTGATCACTGTGTTGCCCAATTTCTCACGGGTCATGGCAACTTCAAGAGTAAATTATTTTCCTTCAAACTTGTTGACTCGCCTTTTTGTCAATGTTCAACATCTGACTGCGAATATGAACAATCTGCACATCACATTTTGTGGGAGTGTAGTCTTTGGCAAAATGAACACAATATTATGTTGGATAGTGTACAAGTTACATCCGGAGTTATTTACTATGCGGACCTTGTAGAAACTAGAGCAAATTTCCGTGCGTTCAAGCGTTTTTGCCATACCTATTATTGGAATCAAATATAACAGCTCTCAACTTAGGACCCATTAACGTTAATATTTATCCGTGGTGCTAGGCAACTGGGCCTATCCCAGTTGTAAACGTCCCTTTGTGCCTATTGGCTTTGTTTCGTTCTGTCTCCTGCTGATATGGAGGGAAGTGGAAATTACAGTTTTTTTTCCTACTCCTCCGCTATACTTTCTGATTAATTTCGTTGCGGGATCCAAGACAGTTAAATTCATTCTCTGGGACTTCGTCGAGCTTCATTGTCTCGGCGCTTTTCTGGTGGTCGCCACTGTTGATTCTGGCTTTCAGGAGTTACAGTGGTTTGGGCGTGTGTGGCGGGCTTGTCCCAATAAAAAAAAAAATACCTTATCAACGAAAGTAGAATAGCTGAATGCTGACCTGACTTGCCTGGTCAGCATTTAGACACCATATTCATGGGCTTACACGCCAGTTCCGTCTGAATCTCGGTACGGGTTGGAAGTCCTACATCATTCTATTTCCTGCAATTATTTTACCCAGTTTTTTTTAACTATAATCTGAACTCTTGTATAATGCTACGCTTCCGTTCACCTTGATGGTTCCAATTCATCGCTTATGTAGGAGCCTTTAGAGGGACTAAATAGTACTATGTTTTAAGGGTATGACTAGTAAGTACACAGATTGGTTTAACGCTACTCTTGTGGCCGAACGTTTTACGGTTACCTAGTTAGGCAGTAAAATAAAAGAACTACTGAAGTGATAATCTGGAGAATTGCTATCTAAAACGACAGAATCGTACATTTGGAGTTATAAACTGTGAAATGCTAAAATAAAAAAAAATCATTGACTCTGTTTTTTATGCTATGGTGTTCCACAGGGTAGCGTACTGGGACCACCGCTTTTTTTAAGTATACATATATTAACGATCTCCCGAAAATAACAACAAACAAAATGGTTCTCTTTGCGGATGACAGTACAGCAGTTAAAATCTTGAAAGGTAAATATTTTATCCATAATAATATTATGTTTATATTATATTTAGATTATGTGTGCTATTTTATTATTTTATTTAAAAAAAAAAAACACCATTCCTGATCAATGAAGTTTTTTAGAAGTCTGCCTTTTCCCACAAAATTAAATACTAGGTACTTATATTATACGTAACAAATATCCTTTAAATGCAGTTTTAAACGTATAGATGTAGTTCTATACACACTAACACCACCACTCACCACCACCACTACCACCACTTCAACTCGACCCCTTCACCATATTTTATGAATATTTTTTTTTAATAAATGTGGTTATCATCTTCATCATCATCATCAGCTTTTAATGTTCCTACTTGTGGGACAGGCCTCCTCTCTATGAGAGAGAACTCCTCTCTATGGTCCCGGCTGTCATTTGTAGATCTTTGACAGTCGTTACAGGTAGTCAGTGGTTGACATCCAGTCTCACCAAAGGGTATCGTATTACCCAGTACTAACTGGGTTTTGTAGATCAAATAGGCAGTCTCTCCATGTAAAATACTGGTATTTAGCTGCATTCAGTTAGACTAGAAGCCGACCCCAACATACGAGAGTTGGGAAAAGACACGTCAGCTGTGAGCGTAAAACATCGCGACGTAAGCTTTTTTTTTTTTTTCTATTTATTTAAAGGGGCTTGTTCAATTTGAAGATGTCGCCCCTGTAATACAAATTACAAAATCAAACACATATTTATTTCAAAAACAATCACACCGTAGATTAACTTAGGCTATTCTATTTTTTTAATGCCCATTTGAGCGAGCCTGTACAGCAATCTGGCCTCCCTAAAGGCTTCGTTCCGGACACTAAGCTTGGAACATAACAACTGATTGATTGTAAATAATGAAAACTTTAAATGGATTCCAAAAGCCGGGTCCAGACATGCTCATAGTGCCGTTCACACATTACGTGTTACACACGTCTGGACCCGGCTTCATTTTATACGAATAGATTGCGTCTTATTCGAAAGAAGCTCTGGTAAAAATAATTTTATTTGCAAAATAAATGGCTGAAAGGTCCAGTTGGAGATACGAGTACATCTAATTCCAAAATATCTAGCTGGATCGTAAAACCACTATCCATCAAACCTAGATCGTAAATTTTATGCTTATCGTTGTAAGCATCTTTTTAGGATTCCGTACTCATTTGGTAAAAACGGCACCCTATTACTAAGACTTCACTGTCCGTCTGTCTGTCACCACGCTGTATCTCATGAACCGTTATAGCTAGACAGTTGACATTTTCTCAGATAATGTATTTCTGTTGCCGCTATAACAACAAATACTAAAATAGAATATAATTAATATTTAAGAGGGGCTCCCATCCAAAAAACGTGATTTTTTGCCATTTTTGGTTCGATATTAATAACGGCAACAGGTAGGCGCTTGAAAGAATAATTAGTTGTATATTCACTTTAAATGTACAACTAATTATAACAAAACAAATAATTAAATGAAATATTAAGAGGACCATACAACAAACGTAACGTTTTGTGAAATGTTGTAGATAATGGTACGGAACCTTTTGTGTGCGAGTTCGACTCGCACTTGGCCGGTTTGTTTTTTATTCGGAGCACATCTGGCAAGTTAGAGGTACCGGATTAAAGGCCTAGATATCAAAATTTAAGTTTTGTCTTCAATTTAAGTCAAAATAAAAGTTTCTGCCAACTATACCTAAGCATTATTTACCACTAAGCATTATCTTCCTTGCCTTTTTCCAACTATGTTGGGGTGGAGCTGAATACCAGTATTTTACATGGAGCGACTGACTCTCTGACCTCCACAACCCATTTAGTACTGTGTAATACGATAACCCTTGGTAAGACTGGTTGTCAGATTCTCGAGCCACTGACTACTTGTGACAACTGTCAGAGATCTACAAATGACAGTCGAGACCAACGGCGCGGCGGGTTGTTTGCCACTACACGTCATTAAAAATTATGGACAAAAAGCTTTTGGAATGTACACTGTATGTCCGTCTTATGACGACAGGCCGTGTCGACGCGACGACGCGTTCGTGTTCTACGCGCGCGCACCTCAAAAAGATGTCAGTAAAAGAAAGAGCCGATGCCTGCAGGAGCAGCGGGACTGTTTGAAAGAGATACCGCGGCCCTGGAACACAAAGGGCTAAGAAGAAACATGGGTAGGTTTTCGTCAGTAAAAGTCTGACACTCCTGGGAGTTACTTGATGATGACCCTGGCCCTGAACCATTAAAAAAACTAATTTATTTAGTCACCTTAAAGTGAACAAACCCGCCAATAGAGTTGTATACTACCCTAAAATACACAAAAATCAAAGAAGAAGTTAAGTAAAATAGGAAGTTCTTTGAGGTAAAATGGATACATCCATTTTACCTCCTAGAACTTCCTATTTTACATTCCAGTTCCAACCGGCATTCACTTGTGCAAACTTCAGCCATATCTAGATGTAATTCATCACGGATAGTTGGTAATCCCTCGGAAAGTTGCCTTGATCCACATTCCTTGCCTACAAGTGCGCTTACTCAACGGCGCTTAACTTTTCCTGTTATCTGTTTTGCGTACTTTAGCAGAAAGTTTCAGTAGAGAAACCTATGTCAATGTTTTTATTGCAAGATCGAATGACGCGGGTAGATTGGAAGAGTTTTCCCGGTCAAGGGCTAAACGATGGGCGATCGTTCTTGTAATATTTTCTTTATAGTTGGCACTAGTTGTTGTACCTGTGACTTTCGTCTGCGTCGATTATTATAAAAATATTACTTCTCTATTTGAATCGGATTTGGTATTCTATTTCATTAATACGAGTAGTTTTAGCCTATTTAGTTGGATTGTTCTTTTTTTAATTTATTTGATGTTATAAAAAAGATTTCTACGAAGGTAGCATTATTAGCAGTATTTTTATTTATTATCGTCGTTACCTTGTAAAAGTCTTCACATTCGAGTTTGCCTTTGGATCAAATAAAAAAATGACAGCGTCAGCGGGAGCTTTCTTCAAAATGGTGACCCAAATGTTTACGTTCCATGAAGTCAAATGCGTTCAGTACTACAAAACATTAGACGACAGCGCTTTATATCGCCTTAATACAACCCGACCAAGTGAAATTGCTCTTGATAATTTGAGATGATTGAATTTGAGATTATTTGTTGTTGATTGATTTGTCGCTACGTAACTTGGTAGAAATTCTTTGTTTACAAAAATTATAGCTTCTCGTGGCGCGGACTATAGCTGCATCTTATTGCCAGGTTAATTAAATTGAAAATAACATTTTTTTTAATAGTCCTATTTTGGTTCAATCAATCAACCGGGCACACCATTCATGCCCGGGTGACGGTAAATAGGCTCACCCCCTGTAACATCTATATTTCTATACTTATATTATAAAGCTGAAGAGTTTGTTTGTTTGGTTGGTTGTTTGTTCGTTTGTTTGTTTGTTTGAACGCGCTAATCTTAAAAACTACTGGTTCGAATTGAAAAAATCTTTTTGTGTTGGATAGTCCATTTATCGAGGAAGGTTTAAGGTTATATAACATCACGCTACGGCTAGTAGGAGCGGAGCATAAATGAAAAATGTTGAAAAAACGGGGGAAAAATATTCTTTTTTTTGTCTCTTATGTGACGCAGATTAAGTTGCGTGGGTCAGCTAGTGGGTCATAAACATAACTGGTGAGTTGTTCGTGTTCTATTACGTACACAGGTCTGATATCCATGTTATGATAAATCAATTATTCAGCAGCTGTAAATTCTATTTATAACCATTTCTGATTTCTGTTGCAAAACATAAATATAGATATTTTATTCTTAGAGGGTTGACAGTAACTACAAAACGCCACCTACGATCCTTACACCCCTCTTGCCTTGTCTACGTTCATACATCTGGTCATAATATTAATTTCATCATCATTATCATCATCATCATCATCGAGGAGCTCGTGGCTAAATAATAACAGCCGCTCGGGCCAATCTTTAGGTTGCTCTGTGGATGGGTGACCACCCTTACATACCGAGTTTCCTCCGTGCCTCGAAAAGCACGTTAAGCTATTGGTCCCGGCTGTCACTTATCTATCTTATAGGCAGTCGTTATACCTATAACGACTTTTGACGACTTTTTGGGCCACTGACCACCTGGTCCAGGACCAGGTGGTCAGTGGCCCAAAAATTCTGACAACCAGTCTTACCAATTGGTATCGTATTACCCAGTATTAAGTCGGTTGTGGAGGTCAGATAGGCAGTTGCTCCATGTAAAATACTGGTATTCAGCTGCATCCGGTTAGACTGGAAGTCGACCCCAACGTAGTTGGGACAAGGCTAGGCAGATGATGATCATTATCATCATCAGCCTATAACGTTCCCACTGCTGGGACACAAGTCTCCTCTCAATGAGAGGGAATGGGATATAATCCACCATCATAGTTGGGAAAAGGCTAGATGAATGATTATAATTAGTTATGAATACGTTCATACAACCAAGATTTGATAATATACTGTCACTAGATCCATAACTTAGTCATCATCATCACCAGCCTATTAATGTTCCCACTTATGGGAAAAAGGCCTTCTCTCTATGAGAGGGGATGGGCTATAATCCACCACGCGGGCCCAGTGCGGATTGGTAGATGTCACATGTCTTCGAATGTTTGGTTCTAGGACATGCCGGTTTCCTCACGATGTTTTCCTTCACCGTTTTGAGAGCAGTGATGATAAAATAAATTACACAAAGTAATGCGCCTGTCTAGGTTCGACTTACACCAATATTTATTTACACCAACAATAATCGTTAAATGCTACAAATGAAACACGATTTAGGTAGTAAATTGTTGATTTGTTAGCTTCATAAGGCATTTAATGCTAGTTTCTATATAAAGGGGTGAGTACACCCACATGTTTTACGATGTCTCGTAAAATGTCTTAAGAGGCGTTTCCTTGTGATATTGGGAAGATGTCTACGGATCATTTTTGGTAATTTGTTGGAATTCGGATAGTTATATGAAAATAACTTAACAGAACGCCTGTAACCCCCAAGTGTCAGGCAGAGGGGGACCTATGAGTGGTTCCATGTAACAAGGGACCCCAATGGGGAAAACCCAATAACCATTTGCTCGACCCGGCAATCAAAGCCATGTCCAGTAATATGAAATAGCAAAGAATAACAAATTGTGTTCACTGTGTTCAGTTCCTTATTTGTGTGAAATTAATGATTTTTAGAACTTCGTGTTCTGCAAAGAAGTGGTATCGTATTTAACAGTATTAACTGGGTTGTGGAGGTCAGATAGGCGATAGGCAGTCGCTCCATGTAAAATAATGGTATTCAGCTGCATCCGGTTAGACTGGAAGCCGACCCCAACAAAGTTGGGAAAAGGCTGGGCAGATGATGATGGTGTTCTGCAAAGACTGGCACTTTTTTTTCGCAATTCATCAAATGGCCTCTAGTCATTTGATGATTGGTGATGCCCTCTGGGCGGAGTGGAAGGGACTGTCAGTCTCTTACTGACTAAAACCCATCCATGTTCTTTCTTTACCCTTTGCGTTCCGGGGCCACGGTATCTCTTTTAAACAGTCTCGCAGCCAAGGACTGGTACTTAATTTATTGTTGATGCTATGCTTGATAAAAATTTCACCACATAGTTTTTGATAGATTCGACTTTTGAAGTAGGTCCCTAATGGAACCAAAAATATTAATCTATTTATTATAATCTCTACTTCAAAATGCCTAAGTTCAAAAGAAAGTGAAAACAGATACATAGAACAAAGTCTTGCCCTTAAATGAACAATAACAGAGATTTGTGGTCAATATGAGCGAAGCGCTCGTAAACTGGTACCTTCGACAAATATAGCTCGTCATACATAGCCGTTATATGGTATGAGAAACCTTATCACCCTCGTTATAAGACGTGATAAAATCAGTTATAATTACGGAAACCTTTGCCCTGCATTGGGAATAGAGGGAGGGCATAAATTAATCATAACAGTAAAATCGATTGATTCCATGAATGATGCGTTTAATCAAAAGTTTAATTGCATTACTTTTAATTGATCTCCTTCGAGTTAGGTTACATTAAACCCTGCTAACAGAATTAAGAGGCTTTTAAGTGCAAAATATTGTATAATATTTACCTTAAACTCAGCCAAACCCAATATCAAATAAAAACAAAAAAATATTATTCAAAACTTTTTTGCAAAAAAATAGAACCGACTTCAAAAAAGTGAAAAATAACTTTAGCTTCAGAAGTCGTGACCATTGTTTGATTGATTTATTGTTTTTTTGTCACCGACTTCTGAAGCGAAAGTTATTTTTCACTTTTTTGAAGTCGGTTCTATTTTTTTGCAAAAAAGTTTTTATTTTTCACTTTTTAGTGGTTCACTTGTGCTTACCCCTTCACAGCGTACCGGTGCGGTGGCGTGATGTTATGTTATGAACTGGTGTAAACAATAGACAGACAATAGATTTCAGCAATCCCAGTCCATTTGCTATCATTTATTGAGGAGTTCCGTTCCATATCTCCGAAGTTCGTGATCAGATCATGACAATATTTCTATGGAACCAACTTGGAAGTATACCCTTTCAAACAAAAAAAGAATTTTTCAAATCGGTTCAAGCGTCTTCGAGTAATCGGTGAACATACATAAAAAAAAAATACATACATTCGAATAGAGAACCTCCTCCTTTTTGAAAGTCGGTTAAAAAGTAATGTCTTGTACCAAAGCAAGATCAATGAAAATAGTAATTAGAAGATTTTTCTCGTTTATCAAACTCAAGGAATGCTTGAATCAAAGAATATACAGTACACGCCACGAGAAAGCTATATTTTTTGTAAACAAAGAATTTCTACCAAGATACGTGCCATCAATCAACAAGAAATACTCTCAAATTCAAACAATTCAAATTATCATACGTGTTTATTACGACCCAAGAGCTAGACTAACCCGACACTATACCGAAGACATCCCGGACGTCAGCCTGTACGAGATTAGGATGGCTCTGAAACAGCTCAAAAACAACAAGGCACCGGGGGATGACGGAATTACGGCCGAACTCCTGAAGGCGGGTGGAAAACCGGTACTTAAGGCCCTTCAGAAGCTGTTTAATTCCGTCATACTCGAGGGGAAAACGCCACAGGCATAGTGCAGGGGTGTGGTGGTGCTCTTCTTCAAGAAGGGTGACAATGCCCGGTTGAAGAATTACAGGCCCATCTCACTTCTAAGCCATGTCTACAAGTTGTTTTCAAGAGTCATCACGAATCGTCTCGCGCGCAGGTTTGACGATTTCCAGCCACCCGAACAAGCCGGTTTCCGAAAAGGCTTTAGCACCGTGGACCATATACATACGCTTCGGCAGGTTATACAGAAGACCGAAGAGTACAACTTGCCTCTCTGTTTAGCGTTTGTGGACTACGAGAAAGCCTTTGATTCGATCGAGACCTGGGCTGTACTGCAGTCTCTCCAACGGTGCCAAATTGACTACCGGTGCATCGAGGTGTTGAAGTGTTTGTAGAAAAACGCCACCATATCAGTCCGACTTCAGGACCAAGCCTCGGAACCTATCCTTTTACAGCGAGGTGTAAGACAGGGAGACGTAATATCTCCGAAACTGTTCACCGCTGCACTGGAGGATGTCTTCAAGGTTCTGGACTGGAGAGGGAAAGGCATAAACGTCAATGGCGAGTACATCACTCACCTTCGGTTTGCCGACGATGTAGTGATCATGGCTGAGACCATGGAGGACCTCAGTACAATGCTCGATGACCTCAGTAGAGCCTCCGAAAGAGTGGGTCTAAAAATGAACATGGACAAGACGAAGGTCATGTTGAATGCCCATGTCACACCCATTCCTATCAAGATCGGAGGCTCTACACTCGAAATTGTAGACGATTATGTATACCTAGGACAACCGGTCCAGTTAGGTAGGTCTAATTTCGAGAAAGAGGTCAATCGTCGAATCCGACTCGGCTGGGCAGCGTTCGGGAAACTGCGCGGTATCTTCTCGTCCAACTTACCGCAGTGTCTCAAGACGAAAGTCTATGACCAGTGTGTGTTGCCAGTGATTACATACGGGACCGAAACGTGGTCGCTCACAATGGGCATTATCAAAAGGCTTAAAGTCACCCAAAGGGCAATGGAGAGGGCTATGCTCGGAGTTTCCTTGCGTGATCGAATCAGAAATGAAGACATCCGCAAGAGAACCAAGGTCACCGACGTAGCCCGAAGAATTGCTAAACTTAAGTGGCAGTGGGCAGGGCACATTGCTCGCAGAACGGATGGCCGATGGGGCCGAAAAGTTCTGGAGTGGCGACCGCGAACCGGAAGACGATGCGTTGGAAGACCTCCCACTAGGTGGACCGATGACCTGGTGAAGGTTGTGGGAATCCGTTGGATGCGAGTCGCACGGGACCGGTCAATGTAGCGACATTTGGGGGGAGGCCTACGTTCAGCAATGAACGTCTTTCGGCTGAGATGATGATGATGATGAATACGAAACTAACGAGGAATTTTACTTGGTCGGGTTATATTTTGGCGATATAAAGCGCTGTCGTCTAATGTTTTGTGATATACTGGAACGCATCTGACATCACGGAACGAAATCATTTGGGCCGTCATTTTGAAGTAAGTTCAGGCAGACGCTGTCATTTTTGAATTCGATCCAAAGGTTGCGAACCCGAATGTGTGTTTACAAAATTTTTTGCTTCTCGTGGCGGGGACTATAGCTGTATCAATTAAGGTTAAACTAGAACATATTTTAAATTGGTTTCGTTGGTTATATAGTTTGGTTGGACCTGGGTTTGATTTGCAGGCTAAGTTTTACTGTTTTTTTTTTCCACATGGAATTTCTCAATAGCAACTACGGAATCTGGATTTATGCCCGGTTATGTTATAAATAGAATATTGTATTGTATTGTACAACGGGCCGCAACTCCACGTCAAAGCGCGTATAAATAGAACATACCGTAAATATATTAGGCAGTCGGGCACAGTTTTGAGACGGAACCCTCAGCAGTACGAACTTGTCCGGTTTTTTCAATACCTATTTGTCAACAAGTCCTTATTTAAAAAGACTGAGCTTGTGAAAGTAAGGCGAGGATTTCATCATTTTACTTTTTCTTCTATCTTATAACTTACAAGCTTTACTATAAAACTTCAAAGAGGCTCTATTTTAGGATTTTATGTTCTTTGCAATCAATTTAGAAGAACCAATACAGTTATAAAAGAAAATATACTGAAGTTTTTTTGTGCAATATTGGTTCTTTGACAATTTCTATTTGAGCACTTAAATGTTCGCTATTGTTTTATTTTAAAATTTTGTTCTTCTCAAATAACATTCTTTTTTCAATACTTTAATAGTATCTATTTGTAATAATAAATGGTAGATTGTGCTCTTGCTTAAAATAAACTAGACTATGAAATTGCTGATAAAGTTAGGTTAAATGTAGGTACTGCGTGTTATTTATTAGATTCTTGATGCTTTGCGATCGCTTTGACCAATAATAAAGAATTAGTTTACTTGAATGACTACTAGGTTTATAATCAATGCCCGGAATAGGTACATTGATTTTATGTACTTGTATCACGAATTGTCATAGAAATCATAACATGCAGAAGCCTTTTTCCCGGGATTTCGTTTCAGTACTTACGGGATTAAATTAAATATTTTGAATGCATGGATTCTTAAACCACTACATAAATAGAAAGCTAATAAAACATTTTAAATTGATTTTTATATCAATGTAAACACTAATATTATGAAAAGAAAGGTTTGTACGTTTGTAATGGATAAAGACAAAAACTATTGGACGGATTTTAAAAATTCTTTCACCTTTTCAAAAGTTTCCACAGGAATAACTATAACTCTACTTTTTTGAAATGCACGCGGGCAAAGCCGCGGGCAGCAGCGAGTGCTTAGTCTCGCTTGTCTTCATCGTACATGTTCCTAACAATTTTGAAATTCCGGATTTTTTTTTTTTAATTCCTGAGTCCCGGAAACCCGGAGGCCTGTCCATATTAATATATACGTTTCAGGTTATTGACCCCAAATCAATCTACCTATTCCGGGCTTTGCTCATAATACACTCAACTTCACAAACTTTTTATTGGGGATCTGTATAAACATTAGCCACCACGTGGCCCCCGACGCCCGGTGCGTCTCCCGCGGCGGCCGGGAAGAGAGGCTCTCTCCCTCTCTCGTTCCGCCACCTCCTTCGCTAGCATGACTGCTTCGCAGAAGGAGGTGACGGCTTCCCATTCCGTCTCGCTCCGGACCATGGATTGAACCAGGGCCGGACGCGAGAGGTCGCCGCCGCCGATCGCCGCTACGAGGACACGGCGGTGCTCCGCCCACGCAGGGCAGACTTCTACCGTGTGCTCCACCGTGTCCTCCGGTCGATCCTCACAGTGGAAACACCCGGGCGTTTCCTCCCGCCCGATTCGGTGCAGGTACCTCCCGAAACATCCGTGTCTGGTGAGGACCTGCGTCAGGCGGAAGGTGAGGGCGCCGTGGCGCCTCTCAAGCCACTCCTCAAAGAGGGGACTTACCGCCACTGAGAGATACTTCTCGACGGCATGTAAAAGTTAAGTCAAAGGCCCATGGGTGGCATAAAAACTCTGAAACCAGGCTATACGATAAACTATGAAAATCGTGTCACACAAACTAAGTTACCACATCAGATGAAATTAATTTAGAAGATAACAGTTGGTATCTGTCGGATAATTTACCAGAAACTTATCTAGGGGTAGTAAGCCCGGTCATAACGGAAGATGTTTCTTGCCACAACAATAATAACACGGTGTGTACAAGATATAATGTTATATTTTCCGGTTAATAAACAAGATCTCCCCTCTTCCGCATTACAAGAGTTACAACCGCCTAATAATCTTACCATGTCTACTCGCTACAGGAAACAAGCTGTATGGTACTCGTAGATACTTCCTACAACGCAATGTTATATTTTGTAGACAAGCTGAGGAATTTCTCACTTGCAGTCCTCAAAAAACCCTTGATATAAAGAGTGTAAAAAGACTCTTAATTAACGAAGCCGAAAAACCCTTGTTCTCCCCATCTTTGCGATCATTCTTTTGATCAAGACCATACTTGGGAACCTTCTAGTTACGGAGATACTGGGGGTCAAAGTTACAACTTTTATGTTTTTTTTTTTATTTTAATGCAAGGTTTTTACTTTTAACACCTCCTCGTTCTATTCAATCCGTCCATCAACACAATGTTTTGAGTGCGTTCCGTTGAGTTCTAACACAAAACATGATTTTTCACCCGAAAAAAAAAAGTCGTTTCCCAGCAATCATTTTTGCATAAAGTTACGTATAATGTACAGAATGCTTGGTTGACGGCTTCGTGATGAGTTTGTTTACGCCCTGTATTGTAGTCAGCGACTGCTGAGGTCCTGGGTTCAATTGTTAGGTAGGGCAAAGTAAGTGTTATTAGATTTTTGTAATATGATTCTCAGTCGCCTTCGAAAAGCTTGATTAATAGGTACGCTTTTTATTTTTTCATAATCTTTAATCAAAGAGATTACAGAAACCTAATGTTATACACAAGCAATATTTCATAGCACCTAAATAATAAGTAAGTTAGCGGTGACCTTAATTAACTTAAAATATAATAAGGTTTCAAAGATTAGTTTGGTCTCAGACATTAAGAACTTGTTCCCAGGAGAAATCTGCGACGCAAAACTTTGGAGGTTCGACTTTTACGTTTGAGATAAAAGTCCGATAAGTGGTGGAATTTCAACTTTGTTTGTGAACTAGAAAAAATGCATGAGAAGACCGCCATTACTGTTTTTACTACGTAAATGTGAACATTAAGAGGAGAGGGTCCATTATAGAAATACTTTCTACGATACGAACAAGCATTTTTTTTTTAAATACGTAATATAAAAAAATGTATGCCCTGTGATACCCCGTAGAATAGACGACAAAAAAATAATAATTAGTCCGTCAGTTAGATTATCAACAAATATTTGACCCGTATTTTTTCTTTTGTTACATAAACCGAAATTGATGAAGATACGACGCTTTTAAAATTCTCAATACGTCACGCCTAGGTATAATTTATAGCTAGTTATGACGTCACGAGCCCCCACTCCCGAGTTTTGATGCGTTTTATCTTTGTCAATATTCATTGATTTACAAAAACAAAAAATACGTGTCCATTATTTTTCAATACTATAAATGACGGACTAAACAGATTTGCATTTTTTTGACACTGTCGTCATGCCAATTCCCGAAAGGTATGGCAGAGGTGTGTCTAGCTATAGTACACCTACTGTTTTATACAGTTATTATGTACAGAATAAAACCTATGTATTCCGGTGTCAGAGTTTTTATATCACCCCCGGGTCTCTGACTTGGCTTTAAATGCCGAGAGGAATAAAATATCCCTCAGGCATGCTGGTTTCCTCACGATGTTTTCCTTCACCGAAGCAAGTGAAGTGATAATTATACAATACTAGCCGATGCCAGCGGCTTCGCCCGCGTAAAATTATATGCAAAAATCTTCCTCTTGAATCACTCTATCTATTAAAAAAACCCGCATCAAAATCCGTTGCGTAGTTTTAAAGATCTAAGCATACATACGGACAGACAGACGCGGCGGGAGACTGTTTTATAATATGTAGTGATGCATTTAATGAATTCACAAAAACCAGAGTTGCGTGTGTTGGGTTCTAATTTGAGACCTACTCGTATGACTTGACAGCTTGACAGTAATTACACCATTAACATAAATGGTACAAATCCACCATTAACATAAATGGTGCAAATCCACCATTCTGTTTATTATTTACGCTTAAGATGACCTTAATATTTCTTTACCTGAGTATTCGTGCCAAGTTTAATTAAATCGTGCATCAGGATCTTTTATTCAAACAAAGGGTCACCAACAGACAATTAAACCCAGAATATAAATAACTCTTCCAATGGGATGAAAGCGCAAAAAAAGCATTCTTTTTTTGTCATAACATTTTGGGCAGTTCATCAAATTGTAACGCAAAGGGAGTTATAGACACATGTCATTATTTATATGCTATACAGTTGTCACAATGATACGAAAATTCATAGTTTTTGTTTACCACTAGCTGCTGCACGCGACTTCATTCGCGTGGAAATTGTGATGTGTATATTATCGGTGCGAAAAAAGAACCTTTACCTAGGGTATGATCTATCTCCTTGCCAAAATTCATTATGATCCGATCAGCCTTTTAGTCCTGAAGAGGTAAACAACAAACATACTTTAGTTACATACGCATTTATAACATTAGTATTGAAATATTTTCTCACACGGTGGGGACATAATTATGTGTCCTAGCACTGGAAAAATAAAGAGCTTATGATGATATATGCCTATGTTACATTTGTAAGAAGATTCCATTGATTGTGTGTTTATTGACTGTCGGAAGATATCCCGTAATACCGCATTTACACATTCGTGCTCACCACTCGCCTCGTCACTCGACGAAACATTCGTGTACGAGTGCCGTCGCGAACTACTTACTGTTCACACATTCGCGGGGTGGTTACGATGGTGGTCCCATAGAGAAAGTTGTTCAGTTTGATGGTCTGTAGCACACCCTTTCATATGACTACCCTTTCTGTTACACGTTGTATAGTGGATATTCGGCGTGTTGTGTTTTGAATTCTAAAAGAGCTCTTCCTTTTGATAGAGCTCTAGGAATTTTAAAATTAGTAGGTACATCTGTCCACTCCATTTTGTCTATGTGCGTCCGGTTGGGTCGGGTGCTAGCTGTCAACTGCATGCAGGCGAATGTGTAAACAGTAAGCTCGTGTTCGCCATTCGTGTCCTTTGTTCTGCGTCCGAAAAACCGCTCCAAACGCGAGCGCGCGAATCGAGAGGCGAGGCGCGAGGCGATTGGCGAGCTTACTGTTTACATAAGCGTGTTCGTTACTCGCCTCGCGATTCGCGTGAATGTGTAAATGCGGCATAAGAGACAGTATAAAGTAATCTTAAACAGTATCTATCAATAATAATTGTTGAGTATACATACAGACTGTGCAGTGGTGGCCCAGTGGTGGCGGCCCCGAATTACGAACATCGAATCCAGACAGGCGCATTATTTTGTGTAATTTATTTATTTTATCATCACTACTGCTCTCAAAACGATGTAGGAAAACATCGTGAGGGCACGTTTTGTTCTGGAACCAAAAAAATCGAAGTAATGAGACATCTACCAATCCGCGCTGGACCCGCGTGGTGGATTATAGCCCATTCCCCTTTCATAGAGAGGAGGCCGTGTCCCAGCAGTTGGGAACATTGTGCTGATGATGATGAAGAAGATGATGATGATGATGATAATACAGGTGTAAGAAGAAATTTATTTTCTATTGCACAATCGGGGAAATCAATTGTAACCTTTTAGGCCTATCCTAGTTGTAAACTTACCTTTGTGCCTATTGGCCTTGTTTCGTTCTGCCTCCTGCTGATATGGAGGGAAGTGGAAATTACGGTTATTTTTCCTACTCCTCCGCTATACTTTCTGATTGATTTCGTTGCGAGATCCAAGACAGTTAAATTTATGCTCGCGCCGTCTCGGCGCTTTTTCGGTGGTCAAAGCTAGAATCAACAGTGGCGCTGTTGATTCTAGCTTTCAGGAGTTACAGTGGTTTGGGAATTGTGTGGCGGGCTTGGCCCAAATTAAGATGTAACCATTTCTATATTTATCAATTATTATTGAATATACGGACAGTCTAGGTTGGTAGTCAATATAATTAACAATTAAATCCCCTCACTTCGCCATCAAAATACGATAGTTCTCACAAGGTTGTAGTCTTCCTCGCTACGTGTGGATCGCACAGTGGATCAGATTATGAGCTTAACGTCGACACCAATTATTTGTTTCAATCAATGCAAGCGTGACTCAGGGACGATCCCGATGAGCTGCAAACATTATATGCATTATTCAGTTTTTATTGCTGAAAGGATTAATCGTCTGTGATTTGTTAGGTTTTTTATGGACTATAGTTCGAGAAACAATGTTTGAACTAGCAGAAACGTGTGGATTTAATTTCGAATAATTTTGAAATTGTTTAATTCGTTGCGCCAGTAATTCATTTTTATAGTTTTGACTTCATAAATCAAAGGTGAAACAAACATCTGTAGAATAGTAGGATACTCTACCTATGTATTTTTGATTCTACAATAAAATTCATTCATTCACTCATTCATGTAGTATTTTCGGTTAAAAAATCGAACAAAAATGCGTTATATTACGACTGCCGGTAGGTTTATAAGTGGAATGATGTGACAATTTGGAAAAAAAGTGTGTTGAAGGTGTCAGTTGAGGGCGGTAGCAGTAAACATCTGACGGATCTACAGAAGTCTATAAGCTTAGTCTCAGCACTGAAAAAGCATGATTCAACTCTTCAACCATTATAATACATAGGTACTAGTATATTAGCCTAACTTAATCTAAGTATTAGAAGAAATCCACTGAATCTTAGAGCAGAAACTCCACAAAACACCTAAAGCATGCTACGCAAACTCCTAAAATAATCATAACAGAGGTAAATAAGCCAAAATCTACATAAAATACGAAAGCACGTAACCCAATGTAGACACACAGTTAAAATGACCAACCCGTCCACCATCAAAATGCAATGAAGCATGATTACATTCAGTTAGTGTTCCGAGAACTAGACTAGATGCATAATTCATACTCCAACTGGCGTTCAATAATTCAGGCCGAAGGCCGAAAGCCGAGAGCCGAAAGCCGGGCACTCGATGGGTTCAGATGTTTTATTTTAGTTATCACTTATTCAGTTGTTCGCGACTTGAATGATGATAAACTGTATTTGTATGAAGTTATGAAGGGAGCGGGTTGGTTATTATGATTTATGGTAGCGGTTTGTGTGGAATAACTATGTTTGGAGGTTTGGCTATTGTGAATGTTGAGGAAATTGGGGAAATTCTCGATTGACGGATCAATGAAATGTAAATAGAGTATGGATACAATTATTGAGAAGTCGTTAAAGGGACACATTATTTAAAAAAGACATATGCAACAGTTACGAAGCCACGTAGCTCCGTTGTTAAGCTAAAAAAAAAACAAAAAAAAATTAAATAAAACAATAATATTGTTTAATCCAAATAATACACACACAGTTTAAAAAAAACAAGACACACAAAACAACAAAAAACATAATTGAATGTAGCAGTTTAAAATTATCACGATAGCAAATAGTGTAAATTACATTAACTTTAAAATTATTTATTAAAGACTAAGACACGCTGCCTCGTTGGTCGAATGGTCGCAAGCAAGTCTGCTAAGCATGAGGACTTGGTTTCGATTCCCAGGTTAGACAAATTATTACTTGGTTACACCAAGAAGTTCTCAGTAGCAGCCACGGAGCCTGGAGTTGCGCCCGATTGATGAAATAAGCTCGCCCCCTACTACATAGGATTTAAGCCGGAAACACAGTTACGTGGCGTGGCGTGGCGTGGCGTGGCGTGGCGTGGCGTGGCGTGGCGTGGCGCTTGCTGTCGTGACGTTGACTGTGCACATTATTATGTCGTGTCGTGGCGCGCTCTGGCGTTATTTCTGAACAGTACATATCGAACCTTCTTCAAAATTCAGTTGCAAGATTTGACCACGGCAAGTTGAATGTGTCCGCTCGCGCTACGAGCCAGGCGGTGTAGAAACACATTTGGCTGTTGTGGCGTGTCGCGCCATAACCCCCACCACCGCTCTGGCGCAATCGGTGGTGAGCAGTCAGCGCCACGCCAGAACGCGCTACGACACGACACGACCTACAAATATGTTTCTGATATGTTTCTAAACCGATATGCTTCTGGCGCGCTACGCCACGCCACGCCACGTAAGTGTGTTTCTGGCTGAAAACATTCTTATCTGGCGAAACATGGGTGTACTGTTAAGTTCACCTCTGCATAGCCCGTGGGGATTACAGGCGTGATGTTATGTATATCTAAGACACGAAAATAAACTCGATCATTACCTAAAAACACCATCATTTTACGGTGTCATTATAAGACATAACCGCACTCAGAAAACGACGAGTATTTACACAGAACGTCGTCGTAAAGAGGACAATCGCTTTTTGTTTAACACCCTCTTATTTACGACTTCACCGTAAAATATATATTTTGGTTGTAAACGTGAGTTTTAAAGTGGGTGTAAACGGATATTTTAACTCTTTATTGGCAATGTACATCGTAAAATGTGGTGTAAGGAAGAAACGCACATCTTCGCGGGCAATTTTCGGTACAAAACAACCCGAGATGCAGTGAAAATGGCTGTACGCGGAAGTAAGTATGATTTTTAGAACTCTGGTTTAGTTTCATCATTTTAGGTCCATGTTCACCAAAAAGATGACGGTCTCATTATCTAAAAACAGCTGTCACTGTGAGATATTCCTATACAAAAATGTGTTTTAAACAGCTGTTTTTGTTCATCTTTTTGGTGAACATGGATCTAAAAGGATGAAACTAAACCAGAGTTCTAACCTTAAAGGTGTTCTGTTTACTCGGTGTCATAATAACTTACATATTTAATACAAAAAGAGCGACACGTAACTTTTTTAAGTAAATGAGAAGTAATTTGAAACAAGCAAAAACGCACACTATGTAAGCGAGCATGATATTACAAGTTGAGAGATTAAATTGTTGTTAAAATACTTGGCTCAATGCTGATCCTGCTCCACAACCACGGGCTTACGAATTAAGGCTTAAATGTTTGGAAGAGATGGTAGTTCTTTCTTTCTTCCTTTTTTTTTAACTTGTTTAACACTGTTTTATTTAAATTAGAAGCATTATTTCACTTTTTGATGTGAGTACCAAGTAGATATTCAATAATGGTTAGTGTAATCTTAAAATATTTTTACCGTCTTTTTTTTCTCTTTCTACCTTTTGCTCACATATTGGATGTCTGGTAATTCGTGTACGATACTTAAACACGTGATCGAGTTCATGATAACAAACAACTTTAACTATGGGACCAAACCTGACGACCAAACGCCCGGGTGTCTCCACTGCGAGGATCGACCGGAGGACACGGTGGAGCACACGGTGGAGGTCTGCCCTGCGTGGGCGGAGCACCGCCGTGTCCTCGTAGCGGCGATCGGCGGCGGCGACCTCTCGCGTCCGGCCCTGGTTCAATCCATGGTCCGGAGCGAGACGGAATGGGAAGCCGTCACCTCCTTCTGCGAAGCAGTCATACTAGCGAAGGAGGTGGCGGAACGAGAGAGGGAGAGAGCCTCTCTTCCCGGCAGCCGCGGGAGACGCACCGGGCGTCGGGGGCCACGTGGTGGCTACCGGCCACCGTAGATGCGGGCCTGTGGACGGTTAGCTATGGGCTAGCTAGCCGTCCGTCCGTCTAATGACGACAGGCCGTGTCGACGGCGCGTTCGTGTTCCACGCGCGCCTCAAAGAGATGTCAGCAGAAGAGAGGGGCCCGCAAGGGCCGAAGCCTGCCGGGGTTGCGGGACTGTTCGAAAGAGATACCGCGGCCCCGGAACATAAAGGGCGAGGAAGGAACATGGATGGGTTTTAGTCAGTAAGAGTCTGACACTCCCTCCCGCTCCGCCCAGGGTGGGAGAAGTCATTTGATGATTTCCCATCCTAAAATAAAAAAAAAAAAAAGGCGAACACAAATGTACTGAAGAGCTGGTTTTTTTTCGCGATCTCTGGTTTGGTCCCATAGTAAAAGTTGTTTGTTATTATGAGTACAATCAGGTGTTTAAGTATCGTACACTAATTGCCAGTCAGGCTTAGTTTTGACTATTTATTAAGTTTGACTGCACGAAATAACACGCAATTGTTGAAGGTTCATGCATTATCTTTTCATACCAAGAATGCAATCTTCATTCTTTAATCCAAATGCAGTCTGAAAATGTCCACCCTCTTTCATCTCCCTTATTTTCCACTCAAAACTCCAATATGTGAATATACGACCTATTTACTCACTATAATAATGCACAGGACAGACTTAATGAAGCAGCTTTGAAGTCCCAAGGAGTCTTTAGTTAAGTCCACGTCTTACTTATAGTATGCACTAAGCTTTGATGAAGTCTGTTAGTACCTAGAGATGTATCTTCTAGGAAAGGTTTATTAGATCCTGGAACCTATTTGATGTTGTTGTCAACAACATTGTTGCTTAAGTGTGAAAGCGTTAGTGTTGTGGGTTTAATTTATATTCAAACTAGCGACCCGCTCTTGTTTTAGTCGGGTGCAATGGTGACACGTCAAAACATCGATATTGTTGTGGTTTATCTGAGGCCATAGTAAATATAACAGTCATATCATATACTTTCCAGAATAAAAGCTCTCAATGATGGTGATTCCAGTATCAATATGAATCGTTTGGCCAGGCAGCCCAGTTATGAAGATGCAAAACTTCTGCTACTGTTTTCCTTGGTCTCCTTTTTCTTGTAGAAGAAACATTAGTGTGATTTTTTTTGGGATTTCGTGTTACTCTAGCGCTGAAGAATCTTTTTAAACGTCGAGTTTTATATGCTGAGTTTTATTCGCCGAGTTTTCCCTGGCTCAGCTAAGTCCTTCTTCTACGGGCCGAAAATACTACAACGCTTCGATGCTGGTGCACCGAGCTGGTCGACTGCGCCGTTTCACCAACAACCTACGTGCAACATCATCATACATCACTACACAGAACTTCGGCCAACTTCAATCTCCGTCCAGCAGCGGGATTTCGCCTGTAACTACAGGGGAGTATCTATCCCTGCCGGAGTGCAACAGGGGAGTACCTATACCTGCAGGAGTGACCACAGACGTTCGTAACCTACGACCTTACAGTGTGCCTCCGGCTTTACTAGTTAGGCTTCTAGTATTTATTAAGAAATGTCTATGATAAAATAATTATCAATATCAATCATGATATTGTCTGATCCTAATTCGTTATCAACGATAGCTTAATTGACTAATATGAAAGAATCGATATGATTATTAAGTGTATGTTGGCTCGTTACTGACTGACTTATTATTTCTCATTAGTTCGCGAATTACTTTCATTTGTCGTGATTGTAATAGTTTTGTATTGTATGAATCTTTATCAAGACAAAGATAAGAATAGTTTCAATGGAAAAGTAGATACCTTAGGGGGAATAAGGCCTGAATTCTTTTCACACTGACGGTCGGTTGTGACGTCAGCGAGAACAAAATACGGATGTCGGTCGCCGCTGACGTCAGCGTCGTCCGCAACCGGCCATGCACGACTGACGGGTCAGCGCGACAAGAATTCAAGCCCGAAAATTCTATAAATTGAATTCTGATGGAATTCTTGAAAGAGCCTCGTTGTACAGTGGTCGCAAGCGTAACTGCTGAGCAAACTGAGTTATTATTTCTACAAATATAAAAATATTAATTATGTTAACTGCTTAGCCTAAATACAAGCAAATTAACACACAAAAAAAAAAAACATTTTTATGAGTTAAAACAGTGAGAGAGTAAAAATTACACCTGAAATGACATATCAAAAACTTAAAAAATATGATCACGTTTTCCCAACAAAATGGCCAAATAGCTAAAAAACTCATAGAAATGATAAATGTTTTAGTTTAGACGACGCATACAAATTAAAACAGATGTTATTGAGCTTGTGCCAGATTGTGCAACTATGAATATACTATTTTATGCATAAATGTAATTTAGAGTCGGATTTACCGCCGATTAAAAAGTCGCACGTACGAATCCTATCACGTTAAAAATTGTGATGACATTTTTATTACGTTTTTTTTTCATTGATGTTTGTTTTTGTTCATTGATTTAGAATACGCAAACATGACTGGGTTATTTAATTGATTACTAACGTTATATCAATTTTTAACCGACTTCCAAAAGGAGGTTCTCAATTCGTCGAAACCTTTTTTTTATGTAACTTCCCGCGCGTGAAGCCGCTGGCAGAAGCTAGTTTTCTACATAGGTCGTGCCTACTGAAGAAGAAGCAAAACCAGCTTTACAGCAAGATTTCAAGAGAGATTCTTAAATAAGCTAAGAATGCTTGACAGGTCGGTTTTCACATCAGTAGACACACAGCTGTCAATGTCAATGTCACATTGACAGCTGTCATTTTGAATGGCGCTTTTTTGTAACCATTTACATCAGCCATAGAAGGGATAAAAGCTGAAGGGATCAACATGTGTGTGTTTAGTAAACAGTATTCTATTTGCATTCAGGACCCGAAATCTCAAATATTTATTCTCTTTCATAATGGTCCGACAGATATAAGACCGATAATATTTTTTTTCTCAAGTTTTTTGCCTTCATAAGAACAATACGGCTCTTCAGATTTCCATCTTAATTTCGCTACGAATGTTTAATATCTCGATCCGAAATGGACTTTTTATTCATTTCAATGTAATATCGTTTTCTGTTTATGCCTACGCAGATAAAAAGATGAGAGCTTTATTATAAAAGTAATAACAATCAGTAGGATTATTGAAAATCGTTTGGATAATCTTAGAATTTGAAGACCTTAAGAGGGTTTTGTCGCTTGGAATTTGGTACTTTAGGGGCCAACCTATTCAAAGGTAGCAATTAGAATAAATTCCAATTGCTTGGAGATCTTTCTGCTTCAGGCTTAGATATATTTTTCAAAAGAAGTCATCATATATTTTTTCAAGACATTTTGTGAGTTGTGTTTTACTTAACGTGGAGAATGGTTGTTTTTTGCATTTTCGTTTGGTCTGAAATATATTTTATCTGTAAGGCAAAATTAACGTTTCTTAATTTTTGTATGGGAAAACAGACATCTGTTTTAAAATAATTTCTCGATTATAGACATCTAGTGTAAAAAATCAGCCCTTAGGACCTAAACAAAGTAACATTATACGAGTATCAGCCATAATGATGATAGAACGATAGAATAGTCAAATGGATGGGACTGATACTGAACATAACCTAGAAATAAACTATGATAACACTGAATTATTGACCTTCTACCCAAGGCAAAAAAAAACCCTATATATAAACTTCAGTTTAAAAAATTACAAGTTATAAATTCACCTTATTAGGATTAGACATAGACACACACATAAATTGAAAGTCGCATGTCCAGAAAGTACGAGCAAAATTTTCAAAATTCTCATACGCCCTTCGGGGAATAAAAAAAACTAAAGACATAAAAACTGCGTTGGTAGCATATTACGCGTATGCCTATGCATGGCTTAAATACGGTGTCATATTATGGGGAAATAGTACACTATTCACTCTCCAAAAAAGCTAATTAGGATTATAGTAAATATTGAACAAACGGATAACTGTAGGTAAGCCTCACTTCCAGGAACAAAAAATGTTAACCCTACCGTGCCTCTACATCTTTGAGATCTGTAAATTTGTAGGTAAATACCAGCAGTGGGAACATTATAGGCTGATGATGATGATGACCCGAACTTCTAAACAAAAAGAGAAGACATTCAAACTAAAATAGGCTTGTTAACTGAAAAAATCTAATTAGTCCGTCACTTAGATTATCAAAAAATATTTGACCCGTATTTTTTCTTTTGTCACATAAACCAAAATTGACGAAGATACGACGCTTTTAAAATTCCCAATACGTCACTGTTCGGTATCATTCTGAGTGAGTTGATACCGAACAGTGACGTCACGAGCCCCCACTCCCGAGTTTTGATGCGTTTTATCTTTGTCAATATTCGTTGATTTACAAAAACAAAAAATACGTGTCTATTATTTTTCAATACTCTAATATTGACGGACTAAATAGATTTGCAATTTATTGATGGTGGAAACAAGCCTATTACTCTAAGACATAAAATAGATTAAACATCCCTACATCCCGATTAAAAATGCATTCCTCAAGTACATACGAGTATGTCATGTCGATAAAAATATAATTAGTTACCAGAGGAAATAAGAAGTATAAATAAATACAACATCATCATCATCATCATCCGCCTAGCGTTTTCGCTTCCAGTCTAACCGGATGTAGCTGAATACCAGTATTTTACATGGAGCGGCTGCCTATCTGACCTCCACAACCCAGTTAATACTGGGAAATACGATACCACTTGTTTAGACTGGTGTCAGACTTTTTGGGCCACTGACTACCTGTAACGACTGTCAAAGATGGAAAAATGACAGCCAGGACCAACTTAACGTGCTTTCCGAGGCACGGAAGAAACTCGGTATGTAAGGGTGGTCACCCATCCACAGACCAACCTAGGCAAGCATGGCTTGACCTAAAGATCGACCCGAGCGGCTGATATCATAAAAATTAAAATTATTTCTATTAAACAAAAGTTACTATGATGAGAACGAATACTTGAATGAAAGATTTTAATTAAATATATAAATAGGTACAAATTTACACCAAAAATATTTAATAATTAAATATTTTTGGTGTAAATTTGTACCTATTTAGGCTATTTCCTTTAGTTTAATAATTAAACTAAAGGAAATAGCTACCTAGCTGCCTGCCTACCAAATAATAGAAATGTATGCTTGTTAATTGTATGTTATGGTTTTGTGAGTTTTAAATAATTATTTGGTTTTCATGTATAATTTAACTATCATTTTTGGCTGTGTTACTGTGTACGACTGACATTTTAACTGCTAACTAAGTTAAGTTAAGTATTTCGACATTTAAGTATATTTCTTTATTTATTTCTTGTTTTGTTTATTTAATTATTCGGTTTCGTGTATATTTTAATTTTTAGCATGGAAGAACTAGATTTTGCTGTGCCCTGACAGGGTCTTAGCTCTAAGCCTTTTTTGTGAATACCATGTTTTACCTTGTGGAATGCAAATAAATGAATATGAATATGATACCGAAAACACATGGAAAAGACGTCAGTCGTGTTGAAATTCGATTCGATTGATTCGGTTTTTGCGTCGGGGGTTAATAAAACGGATAATGAATATTTATAAATACAACAAGACGAAACCAAATATGTATAAAAATAAAAATTATATAAAAAAAAATATGTATAAAAATAAAAACATGCCATATTAAAATAAAATAAATAAATAAATATTGGTGGACATTACACACCGCGCCATCTAGTGCCACACTAAGCAGGGCTTGTGTCGTGGTCACCAGACAGTTGATATACTACATAATATACTTTTTGTTTGTAAAAACATACTTGTTATACATATAAATATCCATGACTCGGAAACAAATGTCCATGCTCATCACACAAACATTTAATAAATATCGCTGGACATTAACACACAGCGCCACATAGTGCCACACTAAGCAAGGCTTGTGTCGTGAACACCAAGTAGTTGATATACTACATATTATATACTGTTTTGTTTGTAAATACATACTTATTATACATATAAACATCCATGACTCGGAAACAAATGTCCATGCTCATCACACAAACATTTGTTCCTATCGGGATTCGGACCCCAAGAACGTAAGACAGCCACACTACCGTTGCGCCATTCGGGTCGTCATATTATGCTACGGGCTATGCCCCGCGCACGTGGTGCTACGCCGTAGCGGATCGGCTACGAGTGCTACGCTGTGCTACGCTGATTTTTATTCACCCATAAAGTCCTCAACGCGCTTAAAGAAGTTTTCACTTCAATAAAATAAGAGGAAGATATGTTTACACAAACTACAAGTGAGGTAAACTCCACCTTACTTTTACATTCGTTTTCGTACAACACGACACAGATCTTTTACAACCCTCCAACGCGACACACCAAACCAACAAATCATACACAAACAACAAATGATAAATAAACTCCAGTAACACTTAGGAACAGTATCATTCGAGGTAACAGACTAAAATCCTCCTTTCCTTACTAATACATATTATAAATGCGAAAGTAAGTTTGTTACCTTTTCACGCCAATCCACTGAACCGACGATCCTGAAATTTTTCATCACACGTTACAAACGGAGGTACCTTTCAAAAAGTACTGTTTACGGGGAAAACAACAATAACGTTCTTATCATAAAAGATGGCGCCACGTCTGAATGAATTATATTTTTGAAGTGAAAACTTCTTCTTCAAAAATATACTAAAATATAAAAATTAATAATAAAAATAAATAAAAATATAATTGAGCACATTTGAGTGACAAAAATCATGGAACTCGCGAGACCGTCACCTAACGCTTTGTAGCACTTCACTTCGTAACGTTTCGTAGCCGATCCCTTACTGCTACGCCGTTTTCACTTCGATCGGCAGTCACCAAAGACTGCCTCACATGTTTTTTTTTTATTGAATTAAGTGAAAAAAATTGAGTGCGAAATTCAAAAAATTGAGTGCGAATTGATTGTGAAATTCAAAAAATTGAGTGCGAATTGATTGTGAAATTAAAAAAATTGAGTGCGAATTGATTGTGAAATTCAAAAAATTGAGTGCGAATTGATTTTGAAATTCAAATAATTGAGTGCGAATTGATTGTGAAATTCTAAATTAATGCGAGCAAAGCCGCTGGAAAAAGCTAGTTCCGTATAAAAGCAGTAGTCGAGAACTAAAAGCCAGTACCACCTGCACGGGTGCGGTAATAAATCTTACGTACACGCGTTTTATACCGCGTAGTAACCCCGACAGCATTTGATATACGAAGCATCCCAGTGCTTTGGAAATTCTGAATTTTATTGGAATATAGAATGTTCTAAAGTGCCGTTTTGGTTGTTGATGAGGCTTTTGAAATAGTGGGGTATGTTTTTAAAAAGTAGCTTGAATTAACGTGCAAGCGTTGCAAGGAGTATCTAAGGGACATAGCAGGTTCTATGGTTTTGTGTATCTTCATGGATAAAAGTGGCGAATTTATGTATGTGTGTACGTATAAGTTAATAATTTAATTATGCCTGAGGGAATGGTCTATGCTCAGTTACTACTTTTGATACTACTTGACAGCTGCTTCCAATTAGACCGGAAGCCGACGCCACTGTACTTAGTTGGGAAAAAAGTACTTATCACCAAGTTGCAAACAGATTACTTGTAATGCCACGTTGTCTCGTCTACCGTAAGTTAATGTATTTTCTTGACTGTCTATTTCGGACAGATGGCGTCATTAAATTTAATAGGAGGGCTTTTCCAACGATATTTACTTATATACATACAAAGGAGACTTGTGTAACATATCATTAAGCTAAGTTAAAAATGATGATGTGTGTTAAGAGTAAAAGTCACTGACTATGTATCAAAAATTCACTGTAACTGCTTTCAAATAAATCTGTTTGCATCAGTTGAGAACTATTGGACTAAAGTATTTTCGTCATATATTTGTTGTATAGTTTTTAGAGAAATAAAAATTGGAAAAGTACCCGAATCCTATTGGATTTAGACAGAACAATGTATGTCGGGTTAGCTAGACGAAACTATAATTTAAAGGAACAAATTCAAATATTACTATTTATTATTCGAAGGTTTGTACAGCTACAGATCTCGAATCTACATTATTGTATAATCTAGTTTAACACCCTAGGCCCAAACTATGTAGAAAATTAGATTTTCAGTTTAAATGGGTAGGTATATTCATGAGATTCTAACTTTAGGGTCCGACATATTTCAGACATTCCGGATTAGTGTTACCTAAATGTTGGGATAATCGTCTAAAAATAATATAGTAATTCGTTACGATAATACATAAATTACGAGTAAGTATTTAAGTTTTAGAACTATGATAGCCGGTTTGACCAGAGGTCTGCTAATAATCACTTCAGGGTAATGATTAAAAAACTCAGATCTACACTAAAATTAAAGAAAAGAAAGATTTTTGTTTGTTTGTTTGTTACGATTTAACTTAAGAACCACTCAACCGATTTAATAAATTTTCTCACCATTAGAAAGCTAAATCTTTACTGTGTAACCAAGGCTATAAATTATATTGATATCATGCAAATTCACTGAGCCATCAAAATTTTGGCGGAGGAAGTCGCGGGCGAAGTGTGTATGCTAACTTTTTTTTAAATAAATGCTTTATTTCCAAATTTACAATTTTCAGAATAGCACTATGTAGATAAGACTATATAAACCTAAAAATTGTAAAAATACCACTGAATTTAAACCGCTGGCACCCAAGCTAAGATTAAACTTGTGTTGGTGTCAGAGCTCTCTCTTTATACATTGCCAAGATAATAACTATAGACTTTGTGATGGAAAAAAACCCAATACCTCTTTCCCGACCTGGAAATCGAACCCAGTAGGTACCTCAAGGATCAGCAGCAGTGCTTTCAATTAGTAGACCAATGAAACTACCTACTGAAACCAAATTCCTTGATCACCTTTCATGTCAACTGCGCCACAGTACTTTAGACGACTTCCTATTCTACACGAATATTACTTCGAAATAACCTTAAAACTTCGCAATATATAATATCCAACAACTGTATTATTATTTCCTTCCCGTTTTGTACCGAGCAAGTGCTAAAAGTCCCATAAGTAGAACGGATTACACTACTTATGTAGTTTAGTGGAGTGTGCGGACTGCGGGTTCAGTACACGCGTAACTTCAAGCTCTTGTTGAGTAAATATCTCTTAGGAGACAAAATATGAGCGATGTGTAGTGAATAACTATGAGTACTTCAGTAAGTGAGACAAATTCGTGGTGCTTTAGACGTGGAATATTGTTAGTCTGTAACTCGATGTAGTATAAATAAGGTGTTAAAAAATTAACTGTAAGAATTTCGTGTACGTACTCGGTATCAAAAAACACATTATATTAAAAAAAAAAAACTTTTTTTAAGCATTTTCAGTTTTTACATAAAAAAACATTGCCAGTCCAAAGTCTGCAAAATGTGATGGGAAAGATAGAATCAGCTGTCTACGTTTGCGCTGTCGCAGGAGTGAACGACCCCGCGCACGGCGTCCTGCACGGTGCAGTCACAGTACAGTCAAGTGCGCGTGTTCAATCATTTTGTGCGCAGTGAAAATATTGCATATCTTTGAAACGGATCGTTATATTAATTTCTTTCGTGATTATTTATATTTGTGATTCCAAACAACTCCTCAGGTTTCTTGCAGTTAATTTTTTAACACCTTTTATAAAGGGTGTAAAACACCTCTTCACGAAGCCGAAAGGCACTTATTCACCATACCTGGGAACCTTCTAGTTACGGAGATATTGGGGGTCAAAGTTCCAACTTTTTTTAATTACAGGTTTTAATTGTATGAGTTTTACTTTAAACTATTCTACGACCCCCGTACTATTCAATCCATCCGTCAGCACACTGTTTAAAGTGACACATTGAGTTCTACCACAAAATATGATTTTTCACCAAAATTAAAACAGTCGTTTCCCAGCAATAATTTTTGCATAAAGTTATTTAGTTTGATGTACAGAATGCTTGGTTGACGGCTTCGTGATGAGGTGGTTTACACCCTGTATCTCTCTTTTCTCTGCCTTAGCGTCATATTGTATTAACATAATCTTCCTGCCTTGTACCATGTTACTTGGGGTCGGCACAACACGGATTTTTCTTCCATTCTCTTTTGTCAACCGTCAGGCGTTCATTTACTCCTTTATCTTTCATATCATTCCTCACAAAACCCAACATCGTTTTTTTGATCTTCCTCTCCTTCTTCATCCATCAACATTTATAAAAGGTGTAAAACAACTCTTAACGAACCCGAAAGGCACTTGTTTTTCCCATCATTGCGATCATTTTTTTGTTCTACGCCATACCTGGGAACCTTCTGGTTACGGAGATATTGGGGGTCAAAGTTCCAACTTTTTGATAAGTATTTTAAACACTAGTTTTTATTGCAAGGTTTCTACTTTACACACCTTTACGACTCCCCTACTATTCAATTCATCCATTAGCACAATGTTTTAAGTGCGTTACATTGAGTTCTACCACAGAACATGATTTTTCACCCCAAAAAAGTGGTTTCCCAGCAATATTTTTTGGGTCATCATTATCATCATCAGCCTATAATGTTCCCACTGCTGGGACACGGCCTCGCGCATTAATTAATAACTTTATTAATTAATTATCTCTTTTAAATTAGAGAATGCGTGGTTGACGGCTTCGTGATCTGGTGGTTTACACCCTGTATTAATATTTCTCTGCCGTGGTATGATCCCACTGATGGGACCTTCTCTCTATGAGAGGGTTAGGAATGTAATTTATCACTAGCATGGATTGGTTGATGTCAAGTGTCTTCAAATTTTAGGTTCTACCACACGCCGGTTTCTTTCAGCGGGGTTCTTAGGCGTATCGTATTACCCAGCACTAACTAGGTTGTGGAGGTCAGATAGGCAGCTGAAGATCCTGCCGGGGCAGTGGGACAGTTTGACAGTTTGACAGAAATATTACAGCCTTGGAATACAAAGGCCAAGAAGGGACATGTGTGGGTTTTAGTCAGGACAAGTCCGACACTCCCCTGCTCTGCCTAGTGCGGGAGGGGTCGTTTAATGATTTCCCAACTGAAAAATAAACCGACGGTGTAAAATACTGGTATCCAGCGGCATTCGGGTAGACTGGAAGCCGACCTCAATATATTTAGGAAAAGGTTTGAGCAGCCGATTGTTTTCTGATTGAGGCATTAGTAAGTACTGCACCAATATCTTTACGGGATATTGTGATATCAATTTTTCTTCATAAATTGCCTTAATCGTATCTTCCCACAAGTGCTAACCCAATCTTGGCAGAAAACCAAGCTATTAAAACTAACTTAGCCACCAAAAATCACTAACATTCTGCCATCTAAGCCCATAACTATCTTTATGAAAATTGCCCGTCTCCGAAATCGATCATACTTTATTTCAAAAATTGTGCACCGGGCAGATACTTATTCAAATTTTGTCCAATATAATGCATGTTGTGGCAAGTTTCCGTGATAACTGGGCAAGGCTTACATTGGCTCTCTTCCAAGAGGACACGTATCGTACAGGCTAGATTAATTGTTACTTCTTTTGCCAAGTGCACTCTAAGGCCTAGATTTACGACTGGCGTTTCCCAGGTTTTTGTGAATATTGTGTTTGTCATTTGTTTTGGGTTAGGGTTGGCAGTTTTTGTGTAGATGTGGACTTATCATTGTGCTTCAGCAGCTTGTTTGTTTCTGATTAGATTATTGCATGGCTGATATTACATGCTTGTAATAACAAGCAAATACTTTGAAAGCGGTTTGACTCCATAATAGTGTTATAGTTGGATGACTAATAATAATTTGGTAATTAATTTAAATAAAACTAAGGTGATGCACTTTCATCAACGGCAAGCACATCCAAATATTGTTGTAACTTATAATAACCATTAAATCGAAGAAGTCAATAATGCTAAGTTTTTGGGTAGTATCTTCGATAGTAAGCTTACTTGGAAACCCATGATAGAAGAACTTTGTAAACGCCTGAGTAAATCTGCTTATGTACTCTCTCAGTTGTCAAAAAAGGTGAATAAAGATACGTTACTGGTAGCATATCATGGACTTGTAGCTTCTGTGTTGCGATATGGTGTAATTTTGTTGGGGACAGTCGACTGATCGTGATCTTATATTTAGGATGCAAAAAAGATGTGTCAGAACAATGTGTAATATAAAAACAACGGATAGCTGTAGACCCCATTTTAAGTCTTTAAAAATACTAACCCTTCCCTCATTATATATATTGGAAACTGCGTTGTTTGTGAAAAGAAACACACAATTATTTGAAAAAACATCTTCCACTAAAAAAACTCCATTGCGTGCCCAATATGTAAATAAACTGTGTAATCTTAAATGTAAGACCGCATTGGTGCGTTTTTTTGGTATGGCACCTAAAGTATTTAATAAAATTCCTGATGACATAAAAAACATGACATTAAATAAGTTTTCTCAAAAATGGTATGTAATGTTGACATAACATCTCTAAAAAGTATCCAGAAAGTGAACTCTACCGGAGACTATTCACAACTGTCCGGTAAGAAGCGAGATTTTAAATTTGGAATCTCCTACTGTCCAGTAAGTAAGTATGTAATTTACTTACTGGACACTTGGTCATCCTTCATCCCTTTTTTTTTTATGGCTTCGCACGGTTTAGGTCATCCTCTTTAGATCTGCTTAGAAAAAAAAAACATAGTACCAGACACAGATTAGAGTTTAGCCATTATAACATGGTTAGAGGGAGGCTCCAAATATATATCTATCTCTTTTTGGTATGACATTTTATGAGATACATAATATATTTTGGAGCCTTAAACATCCATTTTATTGTCTGTGACACTTTTTTTTTTTTTTTTTTTATGGGTCTGTGACACATAACGCGACGCAGAAAAAGTATGCACGTTGCGTTTTGTACTTAGTAATGTTGTAGAAGTATAGTGTGGGATTTTATGTTTGTATTTAGTCATTTCAGTTTATAAATCATGTTGGATTAAAACTTTCCATTCTAAAATTAACATGGAGTTTCAAAAACAATAATTTACATTTTTTACTAAAACATTCATGTAATGTAAAAATAGAACAATGTTTAAAACTAAACGCAAACTTTGTAGTAAAAAAAACAACGACTGGCGGGATTTCACATTCAATTGCGACAATTGTGTTTTAATTTACCGCGTGAATTTAAATAATCCCAAAAAATGAATTCAAGCGAATCTGATTCGGAAATAGATGGCACTCCTCCTGATTTAAAAGCTGAGGCCAAATTAGCAAAAGAAAATTTACTTCCGCCAAAATCCAAGGAGCGATACATGAAAAATTATGAAAAATTTATGAAGTGGAAGGCAGAAAAACAAGCCAACAGTTGGTCTGAAAATGTATTCTTGGCATATTTCAGCTTTCTTCGCCAAACAATGCAGCCGACAAGTTTATGGGCTGTGTATTCTATGCTTCGATGTGTAGTGCAAAATAAACACGATGTAAACATTAAGAATTATTCCAATTTAATAACTTGGTTGAAAAGACAATCGACTGGCTACAAAGGAAAAAAATCGAATGTATTTACCAGCCAAAACATACAGAAGTTTATAAATGAAGCACCCGATGAAGTTTATTTAGCAGTGAAGGTAATATTTATTTTGTTTACTTATTTAATTTAACTTGTTGTGATGTACGAGTAAGTGGTCTGTTAGTCGGTTGCAATAATATAAATATGCTATTAAATCTGGTTCCAAATAACAAACTTATTTTTATATTCTCGATTTAAATAGTTTTTTTTTGTTTTTAGGTTATTACTATAATGGGAATTAATGGCGCCTGCCGATGTATGGAGCTCTGTAATATTAAAAACAGTGACGTGGAATACCATAATGAAATAATTTCGGTAAAAGTACGAGAAACAAAAACAAAAATTGATCGCTCTTTTGTTATACACAAGGAGTCTGCTCATATTGTAAGGAAATATCATGACCTGCGCCCTGAAAATATGAAAAGTGATAATTTTTTTATCAATTATAGAAACGGGACATGCTTGCGGCAAAACATCGGTCGTCATAAGATTGCCGCAATACCTAAACAAATAGCAGAATATTTGAATTTACCAAATCCAGAGAGCTATACTGGCCATTGTTTCCGGAGGTCGTCTGCTACCCTTCTTGCTGACTCTGGAGCCAATCTCACGACAATAAAACGACACGGGGGGTGGAAATCGGACCGAGTTGCAGAAGGATACATAGAAGAGTCATTAGAAAATAAAAGTGAAATTACAAGCAATATAAATAAAAAAATTAAATTGAATACTCAAAACACATCATCTTCCACCTCCCCGCAGCCGTCTACATCGCGTCAACAGCAGCTAAGCCTGGCTCCGCAGCCATCTACCTCTCGCCAAGAACCGACCACTATTCCCCTGCCCGTAACATCATCGCAAGCATCCACCTTCCCAAACAACCAAATTAATGTCTCACAGACATTTACTGCCAGCCAAGAGTCCGTTAATCAAGATGTACAACAAACAAATATAAATGCCCCCGGTAAATCGATCACAATATCTATCAGTAATTGCCCTAATATGAATGTAACCTTCAATATTAATTAAACGAATTTGTTGTTAAACTTTCTTTCATTTTTGAGAAAAGCATTATACAAACCTCAACCAGTAAGAAAGCCATCCTGGCCTCGTATATAACCGGACCTCACCTGCGGTTCGGTCCGGTTAACTCATACTCGGCCAGGAAGGCTTACTTACTGGATTCTGCTGTAATGTACTATTAAAAAAGCTCTCATCAAATTATTAATTGACAAATGTCATTATAATGTGGACGAATTTTTGAACGACCAATCATTACAATAATGCATATTATGAAGTACTATGACTATTTATTAATTTTATTGTATTTAATGTTTCGTTTTTATTGTTTTTTCTTTTTATGTATTAATTTATTTAAAATTATTAATGATTATAATGTAATGACACCTAATGGGTCACTTATAAATTTGCATGTCTTAATTATGACAAAACATAGCGCACCACCTAATTATGTAAACACCTAATGTAAACTCCTATGTTTCACAAATAAACTGATTGATTGATTGATTTGACAAATAAAAAACTTTGATAATTATTTTATTTTTAACCGACTTCCAAAAAGGAGGAGGTTCTCTATTCGACTGTATGTATTTTTTTTTTTATTTTTTTTTTATGTATGTTCACCGTTTACTCGAAGACGCCTGAACCGATTTGAAAAATTCTTATTTTGTTTGAAAGGGTATACTTCCAAGTTGGTCCCATGGTCGCCAAGTCGGGATCTGATGATGGAATCTTGGCGAAATCGAGGGAACTCTTCAAATTTTATAGGATAACGTACAGCAATTTTGGTAGTTTCTACAACAAGTGAAGCATTTGCGTTTGATAAGAACCATTCTACCATCAGATCTGATGCTGAAGCCAAGAGTCACGGAACTCCATAATGAGACAATGTATCCTAGTCGTGTTTGGGCTTGTTGTAATTGTAACGGTATGCACTTTCCATGTGAACCACTAAAAAGTGAAAAATAAAAACTTTTTTGCAAAAAATAAAACCGACTTCAAAAAAAAAAACCAAAAAAGTGAAAAATAACTTTAGCTTCTGAAGTCGGTGACAAAAAAAATAAATCAATCATACAAACGTCACCGACTTCAGAAGCTAAAGTTATTTTTCACTTTTTTGGTTTTGTTTTTGAAGTCGGTTTTATTTTTTGCAAAAAAGTTTTTTTTTTTATTTTAAACAGATTTTTTAACAAAATTAATTTCTGTTCATTTTGTATAAAATTTGCACGCCGTTGACGCCGAAAATATTTTTTATACTTTTTTCAACTATGTTGGACTGATATAAAACTAGATATTTTATTTTATTTTAGTGAATTACATTTTTTTGACGTATCCAGTTACTTAGCAGATATTTTTGTTTGAAAGGATTTTTTTCTGATTTACCCTTTTAAATATTTACATAAAACTTGTAGCCATAAGTATCTTTTATTAGATACAAAGTAAACAGAATTGCAAGTACAAAACACTTCAGAATTTCATATTCTAAGAGACCATTTTTAAACCGTAGAGAACCGCAATAATAATACACACTTTACTATTCCCACATAAGTGGTACATTTCCAGTATATTCAAGCACCAGTGCCGGCGCAATTGCCGTAATAATTTTTATTAAGTGCCGTCACAGTATGTCGAGTCGTTTGCGGTGAGAAATCTTTTTTAATTTGTTGAATGGGAGAATAATGACTACTAGAAAGAACTGCATTGACTCCGTGCCAGAAGTGCAGAAGAAATTAGGTATTTTTGTGATTTTTTTATGGTCAATTAATTGTATTTGCTGAATGAATGATGAGGAAATGAAGAAATATCTATTTTTTAAGAACTAGCTGGTGCCCGCGGCTTTGCCCGCATGGAGTTCAATAATTATCCTTCTGAATCATACTATCGGGATAAATGTACCCTATGTGTTAATCCAGGTTATGAACTATCTGTGAGATATATTTCATCCATATCCGTTAAGCAGTTTTTGCGTGAAAGAGTCATAGGTCCTCACAAACTTTTGCATTTATAATATTAGTAAGATTTCACCATCATCTGAATTTCTAGTTTTCTTGTGGGGGGAAACTTAACGTGGTACAACATTGCCTCTGAGTCTAGCCAGATGTCTTGCTCAGGTCCACTTGAGTCGCACCACGCGGTCCCCGATGTTACGCACCCGATCTAAGTGGGTTATGCCGAGCATGACTCGCTCCATGGCCTTTTGTGCCACTCGTACTCGGTGCCCAGTCTCCTTTCTGAGCGTCGATGTCTCGCCAACGTAGGTTATTGTTTTCAAGACATACTGGTTGAAGAAGCGGGTTTTTAGACACTGAGGGATCTTTTTGGATCGAAAAATAATGTTCCAGTTTACCAAATGCCGCCCATCCGAATTTTACTCTCCTAGGAATCTCCGTGATGGAATGCTCCTTGTCAAAAGAAAGAACATGTCTCAAAAATATATAATGATCAACCATCTTCAGACGCTCGTTCCCAACCACAACAGCTGAGAAAGAGTCGTCTGGAATGCCTGACATCACCTTCGTCTTGAACATGTTCATTCTTAAGCCAACTTGTATGGAAGCATCTAAAAGTTGTTTCAGCATGCATTGTAGGTCTTCCAGGAATTTGGCGAACAACACGAGGTCATTCGCAAACCGAAGGTGCGATATGTAGACACCGTTGACGTTTACACCCATTCAGCCACCCATCCATTCCAGTTCACCCATTTCATAACACCTACATTTCTCTAATTATTCTGTTAGATATGCACGATCGTACCTTTAAAGAGTGGTAATGTGCCATATTTTTAGCCATAGAATTGATGACCGTTGGGGTCATAGATAAATATTTCTGTGGTTGGGGTAGACCTGTTTTTAATATTTCTGTGGGTAGACGTGTTCTTGGGTAGAAACCGCGGATTGGCAGAAGGTGTGACACCCTCAGTCTCGGTGAGGCGACGATATTCGTAAGTGGCGTTTGAGGACTCCTAATGCCCAGCAGTGGACTGTAAAAGGCTGATGTTGAACTTTAGAGGTCTTAATATATCCTATATTCCGCGTTCTAAAGCTCTCTTTTAATTAATAATATCCTAGCGAAGGTACACACGTTTTTGATAACGATCGATCGTGAGAAATCATTTTTTTTATCAGAAAGAGGTAAGTACTCAATTTTGTTTGAACTAAAACTGAAAATAAATTGTAGACTTTATTTACAAAAACCCTAACTTTCAGATAAAACTTAACTTATTTCTCAGAATAAAACTAGTCCGTCCACTGTTAATTTTCTTAGGAAAACTACAGCGAAAATAAAACAAATTATACTTTGTCCAACAAATATAATTGTTTGCAAGTGCAGCTGTACCCTAAGAAGTGGACAGGTGTACGATTTATTCAAAAAGTTCCCTTGTTCAACAATATTGGATTAGTTGTACAAAGTATTTCAGTACAAGCCATTTAAATTACAAGTAGCCAGATGGTGGGAATTATTTGAAAAACATTTCGAGGCTGGATTTGGTTGCGTGAAGTTGGTCCCAGAACTCATTATTGTCGGGTCTTGTAGTTGGAAAACATAATGCCAGATCTATAGATACAATACGTTAAGTTGTCGTCAGGGCGTGGATGGGTGATATTATATACGGTGTCTTTTAGAGCGTTTGTCTTAGAATGAGATCTAAGTACAAACGTTTCTTAGCACGTGATTTGGCTTAGAACTGTTCCTATTTCTATACTGCTCTTGTGCACTTTGCCAGTTGTGTGGCATGCAAGGTATAAACGGCCTTTCACGAGGCCATCAACCAAGCATTCTGTATATATATATATTTTTTTTTTTTTACTACACAAGGTTAACAGGTAAAACGATGGAAGCTGCAAAAGTATAAACTGTAGCGCAGCCACCAACGCCCTCCTCCAGATTATAATGGAAAGATGTTCCACACAAAAAGTGCTTACAGTTAATTTAGGTTTACTTAATTAATAACAAAAAAAAAATAGTTTAATAATAAAATAAAAAAAGGAAAGTACACTACTGTATATTATATTATACGCAAAAATCATTGCTGGGAAACGTTTTTTTTTGTTGCGGTGAAAAATCACGACTCAGTGTAACGCTGTAAAAACATTTTACTGATGAAAGCATTGAATAGGACTCGTCGTCATTTAAAGTAAAGTTACAGCCTTAGAAACTTGTGTTTAAGAGGCCTGCGGAGCATGCGAAGTTCATACAAACGTAATGCCAAAATAGTTTGTAAATCAAACATATTTTTAAGGTAGTGTGTATTTGTTTCGATTGGATTATAGAATATATAGGTTCCCAAATACATATTTTGAATGTACACTGATTTAAACAAGAGTTACGAGAAAAATAAATTTTCTATAGAAATTTTAAATTCCTCATATCTCGTCTTTATCCTCTCAAGCGCTCCGAACGCTAGACTGGGCGGGGAAAGAACGCTGCTAACGCTACAAGGTCAAGGGTTATTTCGTGTAATTTGACCCTTGTATATAAAAACACTTGACGATCGCAAACTACAAGACTTAGACCAAAATAAAATTTACTGTGAATAGCTGAATAGTTAAGGAATCTATTTAACCAAAAACCAAGAAATATAATATTAATTTAATACTCTAAAATAAATGTTGAGTTTGAAAAACAGTCACGTAACGGCTACTTCGCGATTAAAAATATTTTTTTTACGAAAAACTATTAATTCCTTATCAACAAAAAAAATCTAATTAGAAACTAGATTATATTCTCTTTCCAATAAGACCAAAATCTTATTAGATTCTAATTGGAATGTAGATCCTATTAGAATCCAAAGTTACTGGGGAACCTATATCACCAGTAGCAGTTGGGCCGCTGGTACTTTTTAACACACATGTTTACGTAACTTTTTAACTCTACGAGTCCTCTTTTTGTTGTTTCTAAAATTCTAAAATGTACTCACCATACTCAATTATTGATATTTCTCGGATAATATACACGTTTTAATCACATAAAATTATATATTCAATGTTTACATACAGCACGTTAGGTATACATACCTATCACTTTTTCACAGGAAAATTACTGCAACTTTGAGATTCCGAAACTAAATTGCTTAGCCACTATATTGTAGCACGGTTCTTCACCTTCATTTTGATGTATAATACTATACTAAAATACGACTATTTCGATAAGAAAACAATTTAAATACGAAACGGCGCCGGCGCAACACGGAAAAAAATGGCCGGATTTGTTTACACTAAAGTTTTTTATTTTATTTTGACGTTTGTCGATGCATTTGGGCACAGATAATTATTATAGAGTTGGGAAATATTGTTGAGAATGTAGTGGAGACCATAAATGCATGGCCATAGTAAGTACAGTCGAGTTTTAATGCATTTTTTGAAGGCGGGTATTTGAAAATGCGACTGGTTAAAGGCTTTAACCAGCAGCGTGCAACTGGAAAATGAAGGTGGTTAAAGCCTTTAACTAGCAGCGTCTCAAAGAAGATATTGTATCATTGTACTTTCAAAATATTTATTTGGGAACATAAATATTATGTAATTCAATCGAAATATATACGCACTACCCTTTTTTTTTTTTTAGGGTGGGAAATCATCAAACAACTTCTCCCGCTCTGGGCGGGGCCGGAGGGAGTTTCAGACTTTTACGGACTAAAACCCATCCATGTTCCTTCCTCGCCCTTTATGTTCCGGGGCCGCGGTATCTCTTTCGAACAGGCCCGCAACCATACACACTACCCTAAGAATATGTTTGAATTTTATATTTTGTTTGGTTTTACGTTTGTATGAAAAACGCATGCTTCGCCGGCCCCTTAAGAAAAGATGTTCGTAAACTTTGACCCCCTATATCTCCATAACTAGAAGGCTCCCAGGTAAGGTCTAGAACAAAAAAAAATATCGCAATGACAGGGAGAACAAGTGCTTTTTGGCTTGGTTGTAGGTACTGTTACACCCATTATAACAGGAATAAATTAGACGAAGTACGTGTTATGTATCGTTTATGCAAAAAAAAAATACAAAATAATTTATTTTCTTTCACAACTATTCACAAGTGATGTACTTACACCTAGTGGTTGTAATTACCTTTTTGACAAAAATTGCCTGTGCTAGGTCACTTCGCTCTTCCAAACCTTAAAGTTACGTGGCGTACCAACAATTTTAAATCTATACTATATATATATATATGTCACCGTAAAATTGTCAAACACGTTATATTACAATATAACGTGTGTCTCTCTAGCGATATTGTAAAGTCTCGAATTATTGTCAACTGAGCATACGGAAGTATCTCTGCCCGGAAATAGGGGCCCCGCGAAGCGGGGCTCCGTCGACTACGTTTTTTAGGGGAATATAAAGTGTTTTAAGGTTAGGTTATAAAAATCGGTATTTCTCAGGAATGATACAATATCTTTTCACGAGAGTTGTACAACTGGGCAAGGGGTGTCATTTGACAATATTTCGAGAGTTTACAATATCGCTAGAGATATTACAATATAACGTTTTTGACAATTTTACGGTGACATTATATATATCGCATGAGAGTTTGTTTGTTTGGTTGAACGCGCTAATCTCAGGAACTACCGGCTTGAATTGAAATATTCTTTTTGCTTTGGATAGTCCATTTATCGAGGAAGGCTATAGGTTATATAACATCATGCTATGACCAATAGGAGCGGAGCAGCAATAAGAAATGTTGCAAGAGGGAAAAAAGCTTCCGTTGAGCAGGCGATGCATTGCGATATCAAAACTTCACGCGAACGAAGTCGCGGGCAGAAGCTAGTCTTATAGATTTCGGCCAAAGTTGTTCAGTCTATTACAGGATTATAGGAAACACATCGAGAACTCTTCGAGTCATCGAGTCTATGTCACTGAAAGCACTTAATACACGACCAAGAGTGTCCTGTCTGCGTTCATGGGTAGACAAAAGTATGTCTGGCAAACAATCTGGTCTGTCTAGAGAGGCCAAATATTGCTTAGAAAACGTGCCCAGACTAGATATTCTATATTATTTTATTACTTTTGGTTCTGGCGAATTTTAGGAAAAGCTTTCTTTTAGTACTACCAGATGAATATGGTAGTTTTATTTAGTAATTAAAAACCGACCGTAAGCTGGACTCGTGCACCGAGGGTTCCGTAATATACTTGTAGGTATTTTGTTACTACTTACATATTATTTATGTTGTTATTATTTTTTTGCTGTTAGAGATGGCTTCTTACCTTTCATGATTCTAGGTCAACGGAAAGTACCCTATAGGTTTTGATTACCTTGTTGAATCGCTAAATATGCGACGTAAACCGTCATATCTTTTGATTGTGTTGACTTACCAGTCATTTTTTACTGCTCCATGGCGTAGCAGTCTTGAGTTTGATATTATATATTTCAGCTTACCCATTCCCTCTCATAGAGAAGAGGCCGTGTCCCAGTAGTGGGAATATTATATGCTGATGATGTTGATGATGATTTCAGCTTGAGACCTTGGCGTGTTCGTGAGAAAAAGGGTATTGGCATACAGAAAACATAATGATTCTATTGCAGTTTTGTCGACTGGGGTACAGAACACCAAAATAGAACTAGTTCCGTTTTTTGGTGAGCAAAAGTGTGTTAAACGTCCACGGTTTAAATAAATAAATAGCGCTGCACATTAACACACAGCGCCATCTAGTGACACACTAAGCAAGGCTTGGTTCGTGGATACCAGATAGTTGATATACTACATATATACTTTTTTGTTTGTAAATACATACTTATTATACATATAAACATTCATCATTCATCATTGAAATTTTTGGCAAACTGCTCTATATTAAAGTTGTTTTAGTTTTTAGAAGGCTTTCACCGACGCTCATTTTGTTTGCAAAATTATGGATACTTTTAGTCGTATAGTGCGGTGTTTAAGCACTGTACTTAGTGTAAAAGCGGTGAAGTACTTAGTCGTTACACTGAGACAGTTTATGGATATGAAGACCAAGGTTTGATGGAATACATTATAATGTTATGGAACATGTCGCGGTACCTCAAGATTTAGTATTTTCTTCACCAATTTTCAACGACCGCATACTCAGAGTTAAAGTAAACATAAGAAAAAAAGTAAAGGTTTATACAAGTGACTAAAATATTCAAAGTGTTACATATCTGCAATTACTTATCATAAGGTTTCTGGTAACTTAGCATAATCAGCTATGTTCCAACTGCTGGGAAACAGAGCTTCCCTTTGTGAGAAAATGGACCATAATCCACTACACGAACGCAATGCGTGTAGATGGATGTCAACAGGCAGTGTAAAAACCTCCCTTGATCTGTCAAGCTTGACCGTAGCGGTCAGAAGCCATTGTTTAACTATTGTGTCTATACTTCGCTGACAGTTAATGAACAGGGGCCTAATTCTGCTATTTTAATAAATTCGTCACTCCAACACGATTCCATTCTCATCCCACTGTCATTTTGCTTAAAGTTCGTAATCTGCTAAATTCACAATAGTCGGTCAAAGGTCTCGTAATAAAATTGTGTTTTAATGGCATTGTCGTATTGTCATTATTATAAAACCCTTGGTACAAATTGTTTTCGAAATCTACTACTAAATGCGAAAATTTATTCATGCCAGATTTCATGCACGAGATTAATATTCTATGACATTTCTTTCAATGGAGTGTCAGTGGTTGTTCATTGAGAAGTCATAATGGCGCCATTATGATAGTAGAATTAACGAACTTGTCAAAATTTGACAGAACTTGATCATTATGAAATCAATGATCGAATACTCTGATACTATTGTAATAGCAGAATCGAGGCTCTGATCAATTTTAGGATTCCGTTGCTAAGTGGCAGAAAACCTAGCCCTTGTTGACGACTTCCTTTTTTAATTTTACGCTAGTTCTTTTTAAACCCAATTTTATTACAGGCGGCTACTTAAATATTCCTAGAGTATTAGGAAATTAACCTAAAGCGTCTTCCGTGAGAGGTTATGAGTTTTATGCTTGTGCCAGTCAAGTATCACATTTTAATTCAATTTCCTTAACTTTCATATTCATATATTCCTGTGTTTCATGTCTAAAATAATTGATTCAAAACGACATATTGGCACGCAAAGAAAAACGCTGTAAAAGATATAAAACGAGCAATATCCCCAAAGGAAATTACTCAAAAGATGTTTTTTGGAGCATCACTTGATAAAATTATACGATGACATTTTAATATAACGTACGAAACACACAATTTTTTCTCATTTTATAAAATAACGCTTTGAAATTCATAAAATTGATATATATAGCAGAGAACAGTTAAAGAAAAACCTACTGGTCAAGCTTGAGTTGGGTTTAAAATCAGGGTGCCGTGCAAAAACAAAGAATAAAATTATATTGTGCTCGTCATTAAGCCTGTTAATTAACATACCTATATCGTGATGGTCCAGTGGTTAAGGTCTGTTGCACGAGGTTGTTGGTTTAAGTCCGGTCGTGTAAAAGTGGATAATTATGTCCCATTTACTTTACATTCTTTCTAAAGAATTAAATTCCGCTTTGATCAAACGTTGTGATCAATGCTCGCTCGTGCCATCCTTAATAAAATAAAAGAAAGGGCCTCTGACCTGCAATGTTGAGGTCAAGAGCAGGCCCATTTTATAATAAAAATAAATAACAGGTGCATATTATTTTAATTTTAATGCAACTCACATGTTAGACGGCCCTCTGATCCCTAAGCGTGTAAGTGGGTGATGAAAAAAATATCATAGAACAAGTAGGTACTTGGAGGACTATAACATGATTAAAATTACAAATATAAACAACCACCAAGCTCAAACACAAAGACCAAAGATAAAATAAAAAGGTTCCGCGTTCCACTCGGCGAGGGAATCCTAAAAAAGAAAATAAATTCTGTTCCCAACACAAAGTGTCACAAACTATGAAATATTAACTCTGCAGTCAACAGAATGCAGAGTGTCTAAGTAATTGAATAAAAATCTTGGTGAGTAAATTATGACGGTACGAAGTTATATAGCCGGGTGTTGGTTGGCACGGAGTATTATGATTATGGAGTGTTTGCGATCTCATTCGGGTTATTGTCATTAACGAAGCATTAGTAGCCCAACTTTGTTAATATTTGGGAGAGTTGAGAGAGGCGCAGCAGTGATATATTAAGTTGATTGATTACCAGACTCTAGAGTGTTATAATTTAGAAGACTCTAACTATTTGAAGCTTCACACTGATGTATTGTAGGATAGGGTAAGACACAAATAAAAGTAAATATAAATCAGTCTAAGGACAGTTACATCAGAACGCGGATTTTGGATGTAAATCAGCCTGGTGGCCACTGTTTGCCCACTGGCCTCCGCTCTATGAGAATCAAGCTGGCCCAGTATAGGTTGGTAGATGTTACACATCTTCAAATTCTTCTAGGACATCTTGCCTCCAAGTCCACGACCTACAAAAAGTAAGTCAGGGCCATTACCATAGGGCGACTAGTGCTCGTGATTTTTCCAAATACGAGTATCTATAACAGGAACTGAGTTTAAGCAGATGTACCTATCTCACATTAATCAACCTGTGTTACTCCATTTGCTTTCTACTCTGTGAGTCTGGGCAATGTCTTGGGACGTGGCGTGCAATTTGTAGGTACATGCATTGTTTACATCTGATGGAATGGGTATTCCGCTGTAGAGCATTCTGGGAAGGATCAAAATGTCACGTATATTTCTTAACTTAACTTCATATTGTAGAAGGAAGTAAAGTGCGTGTGTGTTTTACAGTTCTTATTAAATAGGCAAACCTCGTTCCTATTAAAATTAATCATCACTGTACTGGAATAAGTACCTGAAACCGTTAAAACCCACATTAAATAATTCCAGGTAATATTTCAGTTATTCATTAAAATAGAGATGAATAAATAAATATTGATGTATGGAGAGGGAGCGGAAGTGATAAAAAAAGAATAGATTGTGCGATGATTGAAATGAAAAGAAATTAATAATAGACTGACGACTGATTGTAACAAGGGCGAAAACATCATTAAACGTTATTGAATTCTTGCTTGAGAGGCAAGTAATTTCCATTAACCTTAAGTAAAACAGTAAATTTAAGTGAAGTAAAATAACTCAAAATAACTAGGTACTTGCCGCTCTGCCGCCTACAAGCCATTCACCGATAATTCCCCACCGACTTTTACAACTTGCGTGGGACGAAACACAGCTGCACTCCAAGTTCTCCCATCCCAGACGATCCCAGACCATCCCAGACCAGATATTTCAATACATCCGAGAACATATCCCTCGTTTTATTGCACTTAACAAACTATATTTTCCTTTTACTGAAATTAGATCCCAGTTGCTTCCGTAGTTTCTTACTTTACGAGATATTTTAGGAGTCAAACAAGTTTCCCCATGTATAAAGTTCTGTCTAGTAATATTACCCAACGGGATCAAACTCACGACCTCGTTTCCCTTCTAGTTTAATGTATATGAACTGAGCTAGACTGAGCGGTTGTCTAAACAATCTTATGGTCGATGAAATTTTGGGGTTCCTCCTGTGTTTGCAAATATCTTCTGTGATTGTTCATTCATTGAGAGTGTTTAGAACCATGCATGTCAAAATACGCTCACCAAGATTTAAGTTCAAAAAGAATGTATTAGTTAGACATTCCTAACTAGATGGCGTTGACGTCGAAATAGAAGTCGCTGTTAAGATTCTCCGCCATTTGGTTGGGGTCCTGTAAATAGAGTTCAAAAAGGTGGATAAAAATAGTTCAATAGTATTTGGTTGTTTCCTTTACACTCGACCTTACGTAGAAACTCCTAAAGTTCCAACCTCTAAATGCGATTCAATTCAGGTCCTAAACTGAGTCGCAAGCTGTCAGTTCCATAGAAAAACTGTCAGAAAACTGACAGCTCAAACCTAAATTGAATCGCATTTGGACGTTGTGGTAACCCCGCGATCGTAGTGATTATATACTCTGTGGTTCAGATTCCTAGTACTGGCGGACAACCGCCGCGTCCGGTGCTCATCAGAGAGTCTGCAGTTCATTTATTGAGTGATTAGGAGACTACAACCCGGTTATGTTATCTCTGGACCTTGCGTCGATTCTCATCATCTACGCCTAGTCTTTTCAACTATGTTGGGGTCGAAGTTCCATTCTAACCGGATGCAGCTGAATACCAGTATTTTACATGGAACGATTGCCTATCTGCCCTCCACAACTCAGTACTGAGTAATACGATACCCCTCGGTAAGACTGGTTGTCAGACTTTTTGGGCAACTGACTGTAACGAATATCAATGATTTAAAATGACAGCCGGGACTAACCGATCAACTGCTGCACAACGTGTATTCCGAGGCACGGAGGGACCTGGACCTGGCGTCGATGACTTTCATAAGAATAAAAGTCTAAACATAACCAAAAATTCAAAAACAAAGCAATTGATAGCACGAAAATATCATGAAATGAATCGGCAACGAAATTGCTAACCGTACTGACGAAAAAGTAAAAATAAAACTCATTGACGCCAGTTACCTGTACTTTCGAGATCTAGCATTAACTGCAAATATCCTGGGACACGATAGATGGACCAAAACACCAACATTTAGGCAAAACGCCAGTATGTAGAGTGACGTCACATAACAGCAATTACTTTTGAATTAGGATAACATAGACATTACCCAATCAGTGCATTCAAATACCCTGATAAAAATATTCAAGACAATACAAAATTTGCTGTCATTTAATATTTAATTTGAAACCATTTTTATTGACACCGTTTATTCCCAAAGACCACTATTAACATGCTTCATAATCAAATGATTCTAATACCGTATGCCAAAAACAAGAAAACCAAGCACTTTCCACTACATTGCGTGCTTTGCTCTAACATTTTTTAACTCCCTCTAATTACACTGCAGTAAACCAGCAATGGATTTGAAAATGATTTTTGTTCCCATTCTGTTACGTGCTGATCCCGAGTCGGTCGTTAAGCCTCGATTGTCGTCGTAACATGGTTTTATACTATCTATCAATTCGGTGTATAAAATTTACGAGTGTGGGATGTGCGCGGTCGCTAGTAAAGTACCATCCTGTGTATGTCTCTTAGGTATATCATTCAAAGGGTCTGTAGTTAGGAAGGTCATTATTTTGAAGATATAATCACGGTTTGTAATAATCTTGGACCAAGAAGTCATGATAATTCTCGGAAACTTTATTAGAGGATTTTCGAAAAAAAAAATATCGAGTGCACGAGTTCACGCAATATATTTTGGTGGTAAACTAGGGTGGTAAGTTTTATTCGAAAATAAATTGCGTAGATGATCGATAACTTCAACTCAGCTTCTTAAAAAATACTGAGCTTCCACAGGAGTACTCAGCTTCCTAAGAAGTACTCAACTTCCTAAGAAGGACTCAGCTGCTCCCTAAGAAGGTGATTTTCAACTATTTAAGAATTGCCCTTGACCACGTCTTTGGCTACGTATCATCAAATTATTCCTAGACGCTGTTACGGGGTCATGGGCTAACTGAATACAAAATTTCATTGAAATCCGTAGAGACATTAAGGCGTGACCAAAAGAGAAACACATTTTCACATTTATAAATTACAAAGACCAAGATAACTGACCAACTTTGTTAATCCTATCACCAGCTCAGTTTCCAAAAAATATTTATACTCAAGACAAATCCAGTTTACTAGTAAATTCACACTCTCCAACACCCACGTATTCCAAGAAGCACTTAATATAAACTACAGATCAAAACAGATTGGCTCACATATTACATAATCCCCCAAGGACCAAAATATTCCACACCAAAATTACACATTCTCTCAGATCTTTCGCCAGCCTCTGATAACATCAAGAAGTACACACTCTAAATAAAACTGATTACACAAGCTGTCTTCTAAATTTCCCCAAACTCGGAGTCGAAAAGAAGGTGTCTGAATGCCTGATAAGCTCGAGCCATAACTAAAGCGCGTACATTAGCTCTAAATTTCGAGCACCCACGACGACTACATCTCACCAACAATGTCGTGGAATATTTTCGAGTTGTTTGCCCGGAATAATACAGTTTAAATGGCTTATACAAAAGTCGCCCCGAGTTTTTACGGTTAAGTTGATTTTTTTTGGGCAGTTTAAGGTTTTCGACTTTTTGTGATTTTTTTTTGTGGAAAAGTAATATATACGAGTATCATCGTTCTTTGTTGGTCTCTCGCAGTTGAGAATGGTTTAAGCTTTGAAGCGTTTATATTTATTACGTAGCACGATTACATTTTTATTTCGTCGTTTAACATAACGCCTGTAATCTTCGATGAGTTAGGCAGTGGTATATGTGGTGTAACTGGCCTGTGGACGGTGAGCTATGGGCTAGCTCGCCGTCCGTCCGTCTTATAACGACAGGCCGTGTCGACGGCGCGTTTGCGTTCCACGCGCGCTTCAAAGAGATGTCAGCAAAATGAAGGGGCCCGCAAGGGCCGTAGCCTGCCGGGGCTGCGGGACTGTTTAAAAGAGATACCGCGGCCCCGGAACATAAAGGGAAGGAAGGAACATGGATGGGTTTTAGTCAGTAAAATATATACATATGATGATTTTCCATCTGGAAAAAAAAAGGCAGTGGTGTAACTAATAGTAACCACATTTCACCAGTTATGTTTGAGTCCCATGTAATTGAGAGCAAGCCTAATGCCGTCAATCAGGCACATATCCAGACTCCATGGCTGCTACTGACATCTTATCTATCTCATCAACTTTAAATAAAAGTAGTGGCGTCCATGGTCAAATTATAAGCTATTTCGTTCCTGTTTTACCCAACTACGGCAAGCCAAAAGGAAGGGTTATGATTTTAGCATTCTATGTATGTTTGTTTGTATTTACATACGTTTCTCCGTAAAGCATAAACTATTCATTCGATTTTAGCGGATCAATCGATTCGTTATTATGGCCCTAGTAATATAGGGTATACTTATTTAAACCGACTTCAACAATAGGAGTAGTCAATTTTACCTTGTAAATCGCGAATTTAAATGGAGCGTGATTTTTCAGTTGTCGGGTTTTGAGTACACCAGACAAATTCTTGTTACAAGTTTTACGTCAATAGGTTATCTTGCCAATATTCACAAGGACTACCTTGTTAATATCTTGAAGGAAGTTCTTAATATTACGGGAATCGTAGAAAATCGATATTGCTTCGAGTTTGGCTTAGTCGAAATTGTTTCATAATTGGCTGTATCCCTTGGGATGATTCCTTGCTATCTATTCCTCGTCTACAGGGAAACCCTGTGGCAATTAACAGGCTAAAGTTGTATAATATTTTGTGTCAGGTTAATGAGAATTTAGATTAAAACCAGCTTCATGTGAGAGCTACATCAGATTACATTTATAATCTGTACGTGTAGTGTAAAATTGTACTTTCGGCGTATTTACATATCGTCGGGGATAGTGCAAAACCGTGAATCTACCATTGGTAAAAGCCGCGGATCTGCATTTGATCTAATTTTACAGGGACAGGTTAAAACTGTTTTATACAAATGGCCTCATACGCAAAATTTTTTTTGTGCGAAAACTTGCTTTCTATTGGTCGAACGAAAGGGGTGTGTAATATATGATATAATAACAGAAAGTATATTTACACTTGAAATAACGTTCACATGATATAATTTTCATATGCTATAAAAATAAATAACCTAATTTCATGTGATCTAATCTTATATTTCAAATAAACTTCTTTTACTATAATAACATTTAGTATAACGTTCATTAAAAATAATTTTCAATTTGTATAATGCTGTTTTAATATAACGTTTAGTTGACATAACTTTTATTTGACCTAATTTTCATAATTCCTCATTTTCAGCCGAAATTCTGTAATGAATAAGTAAATATCAGGAAACATCATAATGCCCTATCAAACCTCAAATAACCCAAATGATTCACCTACAACAGTGAGGATCTGTCGCTCGGCGGCCGCTGCCGCGGCACGCTCGCTCCGCTCGCTCGCCTTCGCGCGCCAAAAGGTCACAGTTCTAACCTAACCCACATCATTCACCCACAATACAGGGTAATGATTCACCTGCAACAGCGAGGATCTGGCGCTCGGCGGCCGCTGCCGCGGCACGCTCAAAATTATAATTAACGTTATTATAGATTTTGAATATTATGCTAACTAAATATTATACTAACTTAATATTGTACTAAATTAATATTAGTTTAAGAGTGCATTATAGGAAATGTTAATTAAGACATATAAAATTAGATAAACTGAAATTATATCAATAATTCATTATATCATTTCATCGTTATACTAAACAAAAAGTATATTAAATGAAATTAGGTCACGTGAACGTTAGACTTTCTGTTATTATAATAATATCAAATGGCACGCACCCGAACGAAAGTCACGTCAGCAAAAAGGCTGCCAATCGGGATCTTACGTGGAATGCCCGCAAAAGCTTATTTTTTTTTAGATATTGGTTTCAATCCTTTTTCATTTGACTGTACTTTATAACGTGCGTGGGAGTTGACAACAAAAAAATAAATTAAAATTGGAAGGTACCAACGCAAAATGTAACTTTATCTAGGCCTTTAGCTACAAAGAATAGGCCAGGACCTAGCTGTCACATATATTGTCTTGGCTAAATAAAGTAAGTAGACAAAGTGCATACTACGAACGCTCGGGGTTTAATTCTCTGGCTCCCTCACCTACGGGGCCATTATTTTTCATTTAAACGTTGAGTCCGACATCTTATTTTTATAGCTTCCTACTGTGTGGGCTAAGCGGCGTAAACTTAATGTACCTACTCTCATTTCTGAAGGAACATTTATGTCTTGGCAATTTATATTAGGGATCATATTAGTTATATGAAAGTAGCTTTTGCTCACACATTGACATCCGCAAGAGAACCAAAGTTAGCCCGAAGAATTGCCAAACTTAAGTGGCAATGGGGAGGGCACATTGCTCGCAGAACGGATGGCCGATTAGGCCGAAAAGTTCTGGAGTGGCGATCGCGAACCGGAAGACGTTGTATTGGAAAGCCTCCCACTAGGTGGATGATCTGGTGAGGGTTGCGGGAATCCACTGGATGCGAGTCGCACAGGACCGGTCAATGTGGCGACACTTGGGGAGGCCTGTCCAGCAGTTCTTTCGGCTGAAATGATGATGATGATGATCAGCTTTTGGTCGTGGCTTCACTCGCGTTAATTTGACAATTAAACTCTTAACACACTACTAAAGTTTTCACAATAATATAATTCAATCATGATTCGAAAGATACGTGGCGCCATCTGTTATCATAAGAAAGTTCTTGTTATTGTCCTCGGGAAAAGTACTTTTTTCGGGATGTTAATTTCCCTTTGCCCGTTTTTATACACCTGACAACGTATATGCAAAATCTCAGGATGGTCGGTTCTGCAGGGTTTTGGCGTGAAACGGTGACAAACAAGTGGGTGTATCGTAAACTCGTTGGCAGCACGTCGCCTCGCTGCATAGCGAGAAGCCGTGCGTCGCAGCGCGAAACAACCTGGCCTTTTTAATTTTGTATTTTTCTCCCTCTTCCTCTTCTGCAAGAACTCCGATTATAACAAGTCCCAGTCTATCGTTATAATTGCACTCGAGCACACGAGCGGACTGCAACAATTCTACACGAAGGCCGAACGGAAACGAAAGTTGTGCCTCGCAGCGTCGCGCTGCGTCGCGCTGCGTCGCGCTGCGTCGCGCTACCGCGCTACCGGCGATGCACCGCTGCGTCGCCGGCGCAACGGGATGTCTTAAACCGCAGCGTTGCATGGTGCAACGTATTATGAATTCTCACATTGGAATGTGTATCTTTTCATGTAGTAAATAAAGTTATATTTTGAGTCGCTCTATTAAAATATGCGCGCCGCGTCGCGTCGCGTCGCGTCTCGGTGTGCACTGACCCTAAGCATGATTTTTTGTTTCATCATGACTGTGTACATCGATTTGACAATTATAAACTGCCATAAGAACGCGTTGTATTGTAACAGTTCACAATCGACAGTTTATAATCTCGTGAGATAGATTATATTATAGCTTCCAGTATAACCATATATGTATCTGAATACCAGTACTCTGCTTATCTGACCTCCACAAAAGTGTTCTCAATTACGGTGACATATCTATTGCATTTAAGTTATTTACTGTTTTTATATTAAGTGTCTCTTATCTTGTTTCTTGCCAATAGTTCCGGATAGTTGAGCACTCGCTTCAAGTAACGAGATCCTGAACAAACTGTTCTTCAGTGATTTACGAACAGTTACAAATCTGCCCCAGTTCGCGTGCATTTTTTAGATCCGTAGATTAGTGTGGCCCCGACTAACTGCACGATGAAATATTATGAGCTAGGAGATTATGAGATTTTGTTAAAAGTGGTGAAGTACTTTGTAATATTATTTTTAATGCACTTTTTGAGCGTTGAATGAAACTATTTTATATTAGTTTCTGTCAGCGGCTTCGACCGCGTGAACTTTGATAATTGTCCCATTGGATCTTACTATTGGAATAAAAAGTAACCTATGTTTTAATCTAGGTTTTAAACTATAATTGTGAAAGCTTTCATCCAAATCAGTTCAGTAGTATTTGCGTGAAAGAGTAACAAACATCCATACATCTATTAAAATACTCACAAACTTTCGCAATTATAATATTAGTAGGATCGTGTACTGTACCTACGATTGATGGTCTGTACGTAAGTGCAAGGATATTTTCTTATTTTAAACTTAAACTTTATTATTTTAAGTACTATTAAAAAGGAGAATTTTTAGCAAAAAAAGTTGAAAAGGTTTTGATAACTTTTCCAGACTACAAAATCAATTCAAGTATTCCATCAATATGAATCTGCATCGAGGACCTCGGCAAAGTTTTAGCAACAATATTATTTTGTGGAGTTGGTCTCACATATTGCTTATAGTGCTTATATCCAAGCCAAGTTAATAAAGAGCCAATCAAAGTGGAACTGATCTTTATAATAACATGTCATTGGCAAGCGGTATGGAATAGACTAGATCAGTGGTTCCCAACCTATGGTCCACGGACCACCGCGGTGGTCCAAAGGAGCTTCGAATATGGTCTGCAAAAGGTTAAAATATTATTCGTATACTTTTTACTTGCACAAGTAAAAAAGTACGAATATAACCCAACCTAATTGAACCTATCAGAAGCGAGGTGCTAAAATTGTTTGAGAATGTACTAGCTTTTTCCTATTTCCGTATTGATTGCAAAATTTTTCGAACTCACTTCATAGCATTGGTATCCTTCTTCTTAATTCTAAACGTTTTCATCCCATTATCCAATTTTTGCATTGTGTGAGTTAAAGATTGACCCCATAAATGTAATAGTGCCGGTGTCCATGCATATCTAGAACTTTATGGCCCCTGCTAACAATAAAGATATCAAAGTGGTCCCTGGTCCAAGAAAGTTAGGGAACCACTGGACTAGATAATACTTTATCCTTAACAAGTTTTCAATGAGTACCTTCTTTTTTGCTTTAAACACCCACTTTCTTTACTTCTTCAGGAAAGTCTTCTTTTGTTTTCATAGTGCAGATTATGTTGTTTTAGTGGTAATCTATTTTCGATCTTTTTTTATTTCTTATCGGCCAGGCAATAAATCCAGATACGTTAACTTTTAAAGCAAAATGGCATGGCTTATATTTCAACTTATGATATTTTAAACGAGTCATCGTTAATGGTACAATACAGTTCAACAAAAAAATGATCGCAATGACCAAGTGCGAAAGGCACAAATGGTCATTGCGATCATTCGATCATTAGGCTTCGTTAAAAGGTTCTTTTAAATTCTTTATATCTACCGTAAGGTATAAACATAGCAATCTCTGTGAAGTTACAATGACATAAATCTCACTCTTCTACAAAAACCAGACACTCGTAACAAAATCACTTACAACCAAACTATAAACGAAATCTTCACTATAACGCTGAATATTTAATTAAATCACTGGCCAAAATATAATCTGCAGATGATAGTAAAAGCTGACACTACGACGACCCGGCCATTAAAACGTAAACCGTGAACATCTACACAGGTAACTTTATTAGTCCCTTAACTTATATAGAATGAGCCTGAGGGAGTTTGTGTTTGATTATTGAAGATTTTTAAGGAGCAGGAAGCAATTTCCTATTTATGGATACTTTGATAAGTCTGTAGAAAGGTCAGATATATTGTAATCTGCCGTGTCGACAGTGCGTTCGCGTTCCACGCGCGCCTCAAAGAGATGTCATCTAAAGGAAGTCGTCCGCAAGCCTGCAGGCGCTGCGGGACTGTTCGAAAGAGATACCGTGGCCCCGGGACATAAAGGGCGAGGAAGGAACATGGATGGGTTTTAGTCAGTAAAAGTCTCCCGCTGTGCCCAGAGTGGGAGAAGTCATTTGATGATTTCACATCCGAAAAAAGAATTGTACCTAATGGTACACCCATCACATTTCGAAACTTTAAATAAAAGCTTAAATGAAACGAAATGGGTATGCAATTTGCGAAATGATTACGTCCTCGACTATCTAAAATGCTTGACGTGTGAAAACATCGAATATTTTGGTACTGGGGCAGAAAAGTTTTTTTTTTGTAATTACTCATTAGATTAAAGACATCATTAGTTTGAAAATAAGATCCGTTACAGAATCGAGGTATTAAATACGCGTTTTTTTAGCCAGCACTTATGTGTAAAACTTGCAAAGTTGCAATAGTTAAACCATGCAATTGAAAAAAAAAGCTTTTCCCAATACAGTAAATTAAAAAAAAAAAAAAAAAACGAAATTGCGACCGAATTTTGATCACACGATGAACATTAGTTATTTTTCTTGAACCATACCAAATAATTCCCTAATTTCCCACTGCACGTCCAAAGCTTACCTCCCTTCTCTCCCCCAACTATCTCTATCTATGTCTATTATCTTTATAATTATCCAAAGATTCCTACTCCAGTCAGATATAGTAAGCAGGAAATTAAAAAAAAAATGAGAAAAGGACACAAAACTAATTTCTATCAGATCCCAAATCACATTTCAAGCTACTAATCCATACTACCTATGTAAGTAAATTGTCAAACATCTGCTCCAACCAAAGCCAGAGGTACAAAACAAGTCTACCGCAACTTATTAATTACTTCAGATACACAATATACGATGGGGTGAGCGCCTAAGCTCCTAACTTTGATTATAACCTTGGACTCGGCTCTGTGCTACCCAGATACGTACGTGCGATAGTTTCGGTGTACGTTGATTGTCGGCTTACCAATGCTAACGGTAAGTCGAAATAGTCAGGTAAACTTCTGTTTTGGTGATTTTTTAATTATGATGATTATAAAAATAAGATTATGGTAATTGTTTGGGTTGTAATGAAAGACGTTACTATTAAGGATACATTTTATTTATGTACATGGCTGTATACAAGTTTGTCTGTGCCTGTTGAGTTAGTTTATGTATTTTCGTCAAAACACATCAGTACCTACCTATACAAATCGTTTGGTGAATATTGTAATTTTAATACCCGTTATCCCAATAGCTTCCCTTTGCCAAACATAAAAACTGATCTGTATAGAAGAAACTGTTATCCCATGTCTATTAAATTATTTAACAAATTACCTAATGAACTAAAAGACCTACCCATTAGTTAATTCCGAAAAAAAATTGTACTCTTGGTTAGTCACAAAATGTTTCTACACTACCCAGGAATACCTTAGTTATAAGAATAGAAAATTATTATAACACCTCACTAAGTTCCTGTTCTAGTGCAATAATAGTGAGATATTTAATTTGGTATGTTTAGTCATATCACCCATTTTGTTTGTTATTTTAAGCTTCTAATTTATGTTTCGTATAGGTACGAGAAATGATTTTTATGAGGATCCTTATTGTTAGATTTGAAATGTAACAATTATTTACCATCTATTTACCCAAATTATGCGAATAAATTATTTGATTAGACACTTGTGGTCGCTAGTGTTTTATTTTCTTACTTATCTGTATGCGTTTTCCGGTCTATACATGTGCAAGTTATTAAAAATAGTTATTTCAAGAAATCTGTTAATTATTTCAAAACCTTAATAGTAACCTCGTGTAATAATCTTAAAAAAGGGGTTATGAAGAGGTAAACACTGTATTTCGCCAGTTATTTTCAAAGATAAATAAGGGCGAGAATATTGCTATCGGCTGGGCATTGAATCCTGACTCTCCAGGCTGCTCCAACAACAACAAGAGAAACTCCATAAAAGACAACCTAAAACGCAGTAAAAATGAAGTGACAGAACAATTAGGTACATAAAGGGTGTAAAACACCTCTTCACAAAGCCGACAGGCACTTATTCTTCTCGTCATTGCGACCATTTTTTTGTTCTACGCCATACCTGGGAACCTTCTAGTTACGGAGATATTGGGGGTCAAAGTTCAAACTTTTTGACAACTTTTTTAATGTACAAGTTTTTATTGCAATATTTTTACTTCAAATACCTCCACAAATCCCGTACTATTCAATCCATCCATCAGCACATTGTTTTGAGTGCGTTACATTGAGTTATATCACAAAAAGTGATTTTTAACCCCAAAAAAAAGTGGTTTCCCAGCAATAATTTTTGCGTAAAGTTACTAAGTTTGATGTAAAGAATGCTTATTTGACGGCTTCGTGATGAGGTGGTTTACACCCTGTAGATTAGAGATGCCTCGATGGATCAGTTGCAGTGGTCGCAATCGACTGTTGAGCTTAAGCTGTTCTTGGCTCGATTCCTAGGTCGGGCCAATTGTTATTAGGTTTTTCTAAAAGAATTTCAATTTGTGCCCGGTTGATAACAATATGTTATTACATGAGACGTATGGGGGAAGCGTCAGGGTAGCCCGCGAAATTCAAGTTTTCTTTCGTTTTCATCAATACAACCCTCTAATCCAAACTAATATTATAAATGCGAAAGTAACTCTGTCTGTCTGTCTGTCTTTCTGTCTGTCTGTCTTTGCTTCACGCCTAAACTACTGAACCGATTTGTGTGAAATTTGGTACAGACATAGTTTGGAACTTGAGAAAGGACATAGGATAGTTTTTATTACAAAAAATAAAATAAAAAATAAAATTTATTCCGGACATACAGCGCCATCTATTGGTCAAGAGTCGGCATCAATTCAGTACTGAAAATTCATCGGAAATCCAAACTATCCAATCCAAACTTCCAAACTAATATTATAAATGCGAAATTAACTCTGTCTGTCTGTCTGTCTGTCTTTCTGTCTGTCTGTCTGTCTGTCTTTGCTTCACGCCTAAACTACTGAACCGATTTGTGTGAAATTTGGTACAGACATAGTTTGGAACTTGAGAAAGGACATAGGATAGTTTTTATTACAAAAAATAAAATAAAAAATAAAATTTATTCCGGACATACAGCGCCATCTATTGGTCAAGAGTCGGCATCAATTCAGTACTGAAAATTCATCGGAAATAATGTAAATAAATAGTAAAAAGATATGAAAAATATAATATAATACAACTTTTAGTACAAAGAAAATGCTCTAACGGAGTAAAGATAATTGTGATCGCGAAATGGTGTCGATCGTTACACGAGTTCGGTTCATGTTATTGTTTTAATTCATCGGAAAAAAGTAAAGAAATAGTAAAAAGGTATGAAAAAAATAATATCAATATAATAAAACTTTTAGTACAAAGAAAATGCCCGAACGGAGTATAGATAAATAATCCGAGTTGTCACTATGCTCGATAGATGGCGTTGGGATCGAAATAGAACTCGCTATGGTTTCGTTACACGCATTTGGTTGGGTATAGGCCGAGCGCTTCGATACTGTAGTGAAGTGTAGTGGAATTGTGGATTGATCGTTTCGTAAATTCAAAATTGGCTCCGTTGTATTAGTAGATTAAAAGGTTTATTTGTTGGGTTGTCTGGTGGTTGTTTTCAAAATTGGTTCCGTTGTATTTGTCGATTAAAAGGTTTATTAATTGTTGGGTTGTCTGGTTATTGAATAATGTAAGTTTAGTCTGATCTCGATTATTAGTAGATACTAAAATATTTGTCAAGGGAGAAACAGTCTTTTTTTCTGAAATGGCAAATCAAAATAATATTTTGAAAATAAGGGAAAAATAACATTTTCGTCTTTTTCGATCGGCAATAACGGCTTTAATGCCCTAAGTGAGTATACATATCTTCAATTCAAACGCAGAGCTCATTATGTTGATTTTTGAAGAGTTCCCTAGAATATCTTCCACATTTCATTTTGAAGAGATCCCGCGAGATCAGGAACTATGTGGGTAAAACCAAAAATCTGCCGGAAGTCACTATTCCACGCGAACGAAGTCGCGGGCAAAAGCTAGTTTCATATAAGTCGACGAACGATGTATTCAACGTCAAAGTCGTTCCTGGACTTTTGTGAGCTTGGAGGTTTGTATTGATGATTTCGATGATCATAATTCTGTAACTACATAAATTAACGTCTTACAGTCGCAAACGATATTTTCAACTTCATACAACCTACCACTGGCTGGCAAATTGCCAAAGCCTAAGAAAATTTGAATTTCGCGGGCTACCATGACGCTTCCCCCTTAAATGTAACTGGCAAAATATAGGAGCACTATTAGGTACACATCTGCTTAACCTTTAGGGAATAACAGGCGTGAAGATATGTTATATTTTGAGACAATTTCACGTTGCTGCAAAAAAATGGATTTATAATCAATCAATCAACAATGCCTGTCGCAGTTCGCCAATGGACATACAATATGTACGCCTTACCAAACTTGTGTTGCAAAAAGTAGTCTGTGACAGCCGCTCGTTTAGTTTCTTACAGCTGAAAGAACTAAAGTGGGTTGAAAAAGACAAATTGATTATTTTTATAGAGCATATAAGTTTTGAAATGTTGCGAACATTCAGACATGGATTCATGTATTTGTTCCTTGATTGACAGAGACTTCCTACTTCCTACTTAAGCCGCAAGAAAAGTGTTGACACTTGGAAAAGTGCGTTCTCACATCCCGAATGGCAAAAAAGTAGAAGAAGGAAGTAAATACGATTTTTAGTATGAGTGAGTGAGACAAGACTTACTCAAATGTCATCATCATCTTCCTTTACTTGTTCATTGTTATTTGGGGTCGGCTCAACACGTTTTTTTTCTTCTATTCTCCTCTGTTAATAGTCAAGCTATCATTTACTCCTTTATCTTTCATATAATTTCTCACACAATCCATAAATCGTGTCCTTGGTTTTCATTTCCTTCTCCATCCATCAATATTGGTACAACTCAAATAAAAAACAACATGGCCATTTTCTAACGAGGTAAGGCGAATTACTTTCTTATGTCATCATCATCATTATTTCAGCCGAAAAACGTCCACTGCTGAACATAGGCCTCGGACTAAGCGTCGCCACATTGACCGGCCCCGTGCGACTCGCATTCAGCGGATCCCCGCAACCTTCACCAGGTCATCGGTCCCCTTAGTAGGAGGCCTTCAAACGCAACGTCTTCCGGTTCGAGGTCGCCGCTCCTCAAGACTCTTATGTATCATTACAAGCCGCCTTAAGAAAAACTTACGCTTCTCACGCTAAGAAGCAATTCATCAATGACCTCTACTCAACCCTAAAACCGAACTCAAAAGGCCAATAAATCTATCACCACTGTATCTCAAACGATAGTCGGCGAAGACAAACTTCGCGGTTACAAACTTAATAAATTATTACAATTTTGAGTTACGCATGCTCTGCCAGTTGGTAGGTACAAGGCTCTAAGTTATGGCCGGTCAGGGCGGGGTTAAAAGACAAGATAATAACAGGGTAACCCCAGATAGGGTTGCCTAGGTTTAAGGTAACATTTGGCAGGTTTCCACTTCAGAGGAAGGGATAATGATTGTAGGTAAAGTGGATTTGTTTTTTGTGTTTTAAGGCTAGATATTTGATCTAGATCGCTGTCTTAGTCCGAGTGATTTAGGTACAATTTAGGTTTAGCAAATAATTGGTCATGAAAATGTCCAACTGGTCACTGGTCAATTATACACATTAATGGTATAAAACAAATGTACTTCAATAGTTATTGTGTCTGCTGTTTTAATTACCATGTACACTTAAAACAAGTCGCAAATACAAAACTTTTCAAAAAAAACTTGCCAAAAATTACATCAAGGTGAACGTGCTTGAAGAATGTCAAAACATGATACACCACATTTGAAGACTTGTCAAATCAGCATTTAAACACGCACAGCTTGTCAACGGGGGCATGAACACGCGGTAGGTCCAAAGGGTACTGTTCATAAATTATACAAAAAGAAAAAAAAAATATCAGCTTCGGCTGGTAAAATTTTCATGTTTTCAAAATCATGTTGATATTACTATCATGGTCAGTTTCCCCTGAGTAGTCAATTTTCTAAAAGACATGGATTGCACAACTCAGAGCGATTACAAGTCAATTGCTACCACAAGCATCGATCACTGACTCAGGTATATTACGACCTCAGATTTCGGTATCGTTTGGTCAAACACCAAACGCTCAAGTTTCTTTGGTTGTCAAAAACCAAATGTTACTGACACAAAAAAGATATTAAGGCGGCCCTAATGCTTCAGGCATTTTATATACATGAACCAAGAGTACTAGAGAGATAAAAGGCAGATGCTTTGCTTGGGAGGAAAAAGAGGAAACTAACTTCCTCTTCGCAGCCCTAGCTCCATGCACCACGGTCCCTCTTTAGCATATAAATAATAGTGCCCCAAAAAGGGTCCAAGGCAGTGAATTGTTGACGCCCCAGTATATTATTGAGCGCCACTTTCGCCACTAAACTGTGAGGTTTTATTTTATTCATGTTTATTAGGGTTCTCGGTCACCGGGGATTATTTGCTTTAAGTTATAAGCTGTTGGGAATCCGCTCGGATTGGACTTGCAAATGGCGTGCGTTAAATCGTGCGTTCGTCCTATGTAAGCATTTGGTGTTTTGATGGCCGCTGGTGACCCTTTAATATTGGGTGTATTTTTTAAGTAAGGTCCATAAATCTGCTTCGGTCTGGATCATTTCAAATTTTTTGATTGAGTAAAATTTTGAACTATGGTTGGCCATTTTGTTTCGAATAGATTTTTCACGTTACACATCAAAACCTCGAAATCAGTTCATGTTATCTGTTGCCTGAAGGTAAACCCAGGTGTAGGAATATCATCAAGCGAGTAATAATCTTAAAATATAGGTGTCAGATATCATCCAGCAGCACATACATTGAGTAATGTATCTATCAACGTAAGAATACTCCCAAGATCTCTACATAAACTAAAGAAGATTTTTATTGCACTATCAAAGAAACTTCTCTACCGCACTCCATTTTCTAAAATAGCGAACATCGTTCAGGTTTTTCCGCTACGAGCCACAAAATAATCTTCCTCGCTAGGCGGCTGTTATTGTAACTCATACATTATATCCGCAATATCCCATGTTTACTTTGCAAAGAGTAAAGTCTATACGAGGGAAGGTGAAAAAATGGTTTCTCGGTGAATAACGTGAATATTGTGGAAATTTGAATCTTATGTTGGGATGGTTGTATTAATAAGACTGGAATTCTGGTTTCTCAGTTTGTTTTGCCTATAAAGGTAGTTTAGATAGGTTGTTTAGATAAGTTTAATTACGCTCTTGGGGAAAGAAGGTAGGTAGGCACTTAGGCTGTCTGCGTCAACAGTTAAATCTTTTTGTTTTAAATTAAAATCTCACTTAATTGCGAGAAAAATGTTCGCTCCCTTTTTACATCATGACTCACACCAATGGGGTGGGCGGATGTGGTGTTACGGTTGTTATCGGGTATAGCGATGTAAATCGCGTGGATAACGCCCGATGTTGTTGGGTTAGACTCACAAGTGAAGGACAAAAAGTTGCAACCCAGTTCCTAAGCTAAGCCAAGTCCGGCACACTGGACATCGGCCTATCCTAATAGGCCAATGTCCAGTGTGCCAGATTTGGCTGAGTTATTATGCTGAGTTAATAATGCTTTACTTTCTGATTAATTTCGTTGCGGAATCCAAGACAGTTAAATTCATTCTCTGGGACTTCGAGCTTCATCGCTTCGGCGCCCTTCTGGTGATCGCCACTGTTGATTCTGGCTTTCAAGAGTTACAGTGGTTTGGGAATAGTGTGACGGGCTTGTCCCAAAAATAAAATGCTGTTTTCAAAAACCGATTGATGTAAAATATGATACCACAGAATGAAACGTCCCTTTATTTTATTTTGCATGGTAACGGTGTAGACAATACAGGGTGTAAACCACCTCATCACAAAGCCGTTAACCAAGCATTCTGTACATCAAAATAAGTAACTTTACGCAAAAAATATTGCTGGAAAACAACTTATTTTTTTGAGGTTATAAATCATGTTTTGTGGTAGAACTCAATGTAACGCACTTAAAACATTGTGCTGATGGATGGATTGCATAGTACGGGAGCCGTGGAGGTGTTAAAAGTTAAAATCCTACAAAAAAAAACTTGTATTTAAAAAAAAACTTGTCAAAAAGTTGTAACTTTGACCCTCCATATCTCCGTAACTAGAAGGTTCCCAGGTATGGTGTAGAACAAAAAAAATATCGCAATGATGGGGAGATCGAGTACTTTTCGGTTTTGTGAAGAGGTGTTTTACACCCTTTATATTTCTTACTACTTTAATGAACGCGTTTGTGAGAATGGATGGATTTTTCTTACCCCTTCACGTTAAAACCACTGAACAGATTTTGAAGAAAATTTACAGCGAAATAGCGTAGACATCGAAATAACATAAAGCCTGTAATAGGTGTAAAACACCAAAAGGCACTTGTTCTCCCTGTAATTGCCATAACTTTTTTGTTCAACACCATCTAGTTACGGAGATATTGGGGGTCAAAGTTACATCTTTATGACAAGTTTTTTTTTTAATACGGTTTACGGTTTAAGAAATTTATTTCACTCAAAAAAAAAAAAACTTTAATACAGGTTTTTGTTATGAGCTTTACATTATGAGAGACCCCCGTACTATTCAATTCATCTATCAGCCTAATGTTTTAAGTGCGTTACATTGAGTTATACCACAAAACATGATTTTTCACCCCAAAAAAAAAGTAACCTAGCAATTATTTTTGTGTAAAGTTTCTTAGTTTGATGTACAGAATGCTTGGTTGTCGGCTTCGTGATGGGGTTCTTTACACCCTGTATGTAGTTTATGAAAATATTGTGTAAAAAAAATATTTACACAGTCGAAGCCACAAAAATAATTGCAAGATCAGACTGCTAAATCTTCAAAGCTTGATCTCATTATTCGAGCAATCTGCATTACAAGCAGATAATGTACTTACAGCAATGGTTGAAGGCTTACATGATTAGATGGCCAGCAGTGCATACGTAATGATAACATCGCCTACAAGCTCCATTAAGTGATTAGTGTACCAGCTAATTGTGTTAGACGTATTTAGTTTAGTGTAAGTTAGGATCTGGTGTGTTTTAGGTAATGCAGAGTGCTTTCAGGTCGTGGTTTCAATGATATATTTTCATTGGAATTTCTGTCCCAGCGGCTAATTTTAGCTAAGTTCACGAGAGATAATAGTAGAAAAATGGTGGCGCTTCCCCATCCACTGCCCGCTATGCATCACAGTCCTCACTTGGCGTAGTGAATTTTTTGATCGTTTAGGAAAAAAGTAGCTACCTTTTTATTAGGATGGAAATGATAGATATGAAGCTGCAACACCAAACTGTACACCCAGATTTTGTTGCAATTGGTTTTTTTGACTTGCCTCCCAGTATCGAGGTAATTTTAAGCATAAGTTCACGTTATCTATTCTTTATCACACCAAATACAGAGGCTTGCGTTTCGCCGTAACTCATCTAATAAGAAATGATGATGCGTCTTAGGGTGGTGCCTACAAGAAAGCGATTCACTTGAACTTTGAAGAGATACTAATTATAATCGTCTACAGATTATAATGATCTAGAAACAGAAAAGCCAGCAGTGAAGTCCGTAGACTGGCGGTTCGGAAAATTAAATGTGGAAGCAAAGCGCTTTGTTCGGGTTCGTGGGACTTCAACCATATTTAAGGCTCGTCGTATCACGGCTCGTCCAATGATAGAATGAGTGATTGTGTGAATCCGAAGCACACTCTCCGAAATGTAACCGATATAAAACTGATAGGCTTGCAACTTTGCGGAAATGTTAAACAATTCCTTTAACTTATAGTCCGATGGGACGGCCTTCCGACATGACCGGAGAGGGATTAGATGCAGGATCAACCGCTTTATGTGATTTCGGAGGAACGAAAGTGACAACAAACCACTAACTTCTAAACCCAGGGCTGCTCATCATCATCAGCCTATTAATGTTCCCACGGCTGGGACACAGGCCTCTTCACTATGAGAGGGAATGGGCTACAATCCACCACGGGGGCCCAGTGCGGATGTAGTTCCTAGATGTCACGTGTATTTGATTTTTTTTGGTTCTATGACATGCCGGTATCCTCACGGTTTCTTTCACTGTTTTAAGAGCAGTGGTGGTGAAATAAATTATAACACAAAGTAATGCGCCTGTCTGGGTTCGAACCCACGACTTACTGTTCGTAAGTCGGGGAATTCACCACCGCTACTCTCAGGGCTGCTAATAGGTACTAATCGGGACTACCAGATGCTACACCACCTACTGGAGAACTAACAAATAGGCGATTACAAGCTTAAAGCGATGCGGTTAAAGATTACTTTCCTTTTGATAGTGACTCGGTCTTGGGCAACCCTTTGTTAGACGACCGGACACACCATATCTTTTTAAATCGGGAAATCGCGATGTTCTAAATTAGGGTTTCGGTTTCCGCACATAGTCCTTATAGTGGACCATGGTAGGTACTGTGAGCCATGGCGGCCGTTATTTCAACCAGCCCGCTTCCTCCAGAAGCAGGTCAATCTTCCTCGTCTTCTCGGGACATCCGCAAGGCATCTTGGTGTTATTGTTTTCTTTGTGGATTAACAGAAGTACATGCGCTACGGTTTGCGATATTGCGCCGGCTATCTGCGATTGTTTACACAACAGTTCCTTCATCAGTACCTTTAAAACACGCATCTCATTTGTTTTTAGCACAATCCAGACCAAGGCCATAATCAGATCACAAAAACTTCTCTACATGCGAGATCCAGTAATGGAAATTTATACCCTCATCCGTTGTTTCCTGTGACCGATTACATACTGAGTTACTTTTGGACCTCGGAAAGCACGTTGTCATTTGTAGATCTTTGACAGCCGTCACAGGTAGTCATTGGCACGACCAGTCTTACCAAGGGGTATCGTATTATCCAGTACTAACTGGGTTGTAGAGGTCAGATAGGCAGTCACTCTATGTAAAATGCAGGTGTTCAGCTGCATTCAGTTAGACTGGAAGCCGGCCCCAACATGGGAAACGGATAGACTGATTAAAAATTGTTTTTTCTTGTGCTTCTTTCATTCATTCTTCACAGAGCGAACGAGTCAGAATTCTCCACATTATGGCCCTAATGCGAGTAGGTGCTTGTTACGTGGTTTCTTCACGATGTGTCCCTCTACCGTTAACCACCAAGGCCACAATCTAATACTTAGGACCCATATTAGCCATTGCCAGTCCAATATGAATACCAGTCCGTGAACAAATCCATAGCAATTAGGGCCGCCACTGGCCACTAAAACTCTCGTTCACGCGAAACTTAAAGCTATTTGCCAAACGACCGCCATCCAGCCAAAAATTGGACCAATTATAGTCACACGAGCAAAGAATATTGAAATGGAGGAAGTGACACGACATTTTTCTAGGTTTTTGAATTTGTAAGAAGTTACATGTGATGAGGACGGACGAACCGAATGTGACGAAAGAAGTGATGAATATTTGTAATGGTGGTCGATGGAGAAAGAGGGGAAGACCAAGGAAACGAAGTTTGGACTGTGTGAGGAATGATATAAGTAAAGAAAAAGGAGTCAATGATAGCGTTACGGTTGACAAAGGAGAATGGCAGAAAAAAGGAAACGTATTTCGTCAACCTCAGTTCAATAACCTCATGCGACCAACGATGCATTGAGTAGCATATTTCTAAGTCAAATTACGTCCTAAGTAGCGACTTTACTAGTTAATAATTACTTCATTTCTTTTCCAAATGTATTATCGTATTACCCAGTACTAACTGGGTTGTTTGGGTTTTTTTTTTGGGACAAGCCCGCCACACACGCCCAAACCACTGTTACTCCTGAAAGCCAGAATCAACGGAGGAGTAGGAAAAAAAATACTGTAATTTCCACTTCCCTCCATATCAGCAGGAGACAGAACGAAACAAGGGTAGTTTGGGTTGTGGAGGTCAGATAAGCAGTCGCTTCATGTAAAGTAATTGTTATACAGCTGCACCCCGTTAGACTGGAAACCGCACCCAACATAGTTGGGAAAAAGCTAGTCAGATAGTGATTGTGTCATATCCAGCACAGCTAAGTCTCCGTACTCACGTGGCGGTCATATTACCGGAGTGCGAGCGTACACGCCAAATAGCCATTGTCGTTTAATAGAACAAATGAACCTATTAGTTTTATTAATCTATTCAGTAGCGAATAAGTTACGCGGTTCTTCTGTTAGGTAAATAGTGAACTAGTTCAGTAGTTATGTGGTTGGAAACAGAAGTAGTTGAGCGTGATTTTGAATGCTTGAACTTTCGAGGGCCTAGGCAAGCGAAGCGTTTTGTGTATCTATAAGGAGTTTGAATAGGTAAAAACCTATACCTAACCTATAAAAAAGTTTACATAAAAATGTAAACTTTTTTGGTGTCATATGTCTAGGTTAAGGCGACTACAGGAGCTAAACGCGAGTTTTGTAATGCCTAAAAGTTGTGATTCACTGCAATAAACAAAACCAGAAAAACATATGATATTCTTCAGGATGTTATGCTATTAAATGATAGTGTTTTGAATGTACATAATATTAATTTTACTCGATAGAAAAAACCACACTAAAATACATGCGATCATTCTGTTTTTTTGGCAAATAATTCTAAAAGCATCATAATAGCATCAGTGTTTTATTTTTTTAGTCCAATCAATAGATTTTTTGTAAATCGATCGAAACCACTAATTTCGCACCATTCCGCAGTGACTGACGTAATAACCAATTTGTAGTGCAAACTGATTAGAACTTTATTCTAACACAGTATTTCAAACGAAGTTTGAACCACCACAAATAGAGTTGCTTATTTAGCACATGTAGTCGCCTTAATATATTTTCGACTTTTCTGGCTGTCGGTATCGTTGTGAGAATATAACTTTATCTGGACACTTAGATCTTCAATAAGACCTCAAAAATATCCAGTACTACGTAAATATGACTTAAGGTTTAAAAATATCATCCCACCCCGTCCGTTTTTCGGCCACAGCGTCTAATCTCAATGCAGATGAGTCAAGTATACAGAAAATATTACAGAACTAGTGTGTGCGCGCTCTTTTCCTTTTCATAGTCTAATGGGACGTAAATGTACTGAAATAATATGTATTTTTAGAATCTCTTATGTCCAAACATGACTAAAATCATTACTTCAATACTACATGTGAAGTTGAATCCTATCGATGGAGGTTTTTTACCCTTCCACGTAAAAACTACTGAACAGATTTGGATGACATTTTACACGTAGACAGCTTATAACCTAATTTACACAAAATAAACTTTTGATCCCGGTACTACGATCCTCTGAGACAGTACCGAACTCCACGCAGGCGGAGCCGCGAGCATAAACTATAGTACAAAATAAATAGCTCTCAGTCACAGGTTTCTCGTTTTGAGTTACAGATGAAAGGTATGAAATCTCTACACAGATCATCATCTGCCTAGCCTTGAGCCCTAGATCGGTATAATAACGTCTCACTGGCAACCGCTATGTAATAGACTAGATGAGTGGTCCCCAACCTATCGTCCACGTACCACCGGTGGTCCGCAGGGGCTTCGAATCATCATCATCATCATCTACCTAGCCTTTTCACAACTACGTTGCGGTCAGCTTCCAGTCTAACCAGATGCAGCTGAATACCAGTATTTTACATGGAGCGACTGCCTATCTGACCTCCACAACCCAGCTAATACTGGGTATTACGATACCACTTGGTAAGACTGGTTGTCAGTCTTTTTGGGCCACTGACTACCTGTAACGACTGCCAAAGATGGCAAATGACAGCCGGTACTAACTGCTTAACGAGCTTTCCGTGGCACCGATAAAACTCGGTATGTAAGGGTGTTCACCCATCCACAGACGAACCTAGGCAAGCACGGCTTAACCCAAAGATCGACCCAAGCGGCAGTTATTATTTAGCCACGAGCTCCTGAAATCTCTACACAGATATTATGAATAAATTGTTAAAACCGCAAACAAGATGAAAATAGAATACCCATGTAATAATTTATCAAAACGACAATTTCAACACGAGCCTTCGTGATAAAATAACTGAGAGTTCAAGAACCTCCCTAAAACAATACCCATTTATTTAATTGAATAATTAATTCGGTAAAGTTCAGGAGTTTAAAGAGAACTTAAATAAAATTACTTTTTAGTTTAAAAGTGAAACAGCAACAAAGTTTGGCTTGAGAAATGGGGATGAAGTTTCCTGCTTAACTTAAAAAATACTGTTTGCACATTGATGCCGTTGTGAATTTTATTTGCGTGCTAAGCTGTGCGTATTCAAGGTGTAAACGGACCCCTAACAAAGCTGTCAAAAAAGCATTATGTAAATAGGCTTGTGTCTTGTGGCTTTGTCCTAAAAAAATCTAATTAGTCCGTCAGTTAGATTATAAAAAAAATATTTAACCCGTATTTTTTCTTTTGTTACATAAACCAAAATTGACGAAGATACGACGCTTTAAAAATTCGCAATACGTCACGCCGTGCTACAGTTTTTAGTGCGTTGTGATGTCACGAGCCCCCACTCCCGAGTTTTGATGCGTTTTATCTTTGTCAGTACTCAGTGATTTACAAAAACAAAAAATACGTGTCCATTATTTTCCAATACTCTAACTGACGGACTAGTTTGCAATTTATTGATGGTGGAAACTAGCCTATTGTCAACGTCACTGCTTGACCAACCATCAACGCTAAAAATCGCGTCATGTCTGCGGCGCATCGGTTGATCAATGACCACTCCCGAATATGGCGTCATATTCAACAGCCAATCGTTGAAGCTGATTATCACGTGATCGTGGCTCTCAAGCGACACCTTTTTTTTTTTTGGTTTTTTTTTTTCCACTACATTATTTCCTTCTTACAATACAACGCCACATCTTTCCGAAATCCAAAATACTACCTTTTAAATCGTTAAACTTTATTATAAATTTTATTATACGCATTAGACTCCAAACCAAACGTGTTTCTTTTGTTCCATCGTGATCAGTAAATCAACACAAAAAAATATTTCTGGGAAACGACTTTTTTGTGAAAAATCATTTTACGTAAAATATAATAGAAATGTATTTTATACGGTTCCTAAAAATAATACATGTTTTTTATCTAGATTGATTTTTGACGAGACTTTAACTGCCTTTTTTACTGTCATATGGAGTGACATAGGCTACAAATGAAAGCCATTGAAATTAATAAAAACCGATTCTTTGTTTCCATGGAAGATGGGTAGGCCTCTAGTGTGGGACGCAACTTGTGTCGATACTCTTGCGCCTTCCCATCTTCCTAGCTCATCGTGCTGTGCAGGGGCTGCCGCTGCGGCTGCTGAGAACCTCAAGCGGCGTAAATATAGTAACCTTATTGGTAACTATATTTTCGAGCCGTTTGGGGTTGAAACTCTAGGACCGTGGGGTCCGAGTGCTCATAGCCTTTTTAAAGAAATTTCTAAACGCTTAATTGACACTTCCCGTGACCCTAGGGCTGGCTTTTACCTTGGCCAAAGGCTTAGCGTTGCCATACAGCGCGGTAATGCCGCCAGTCTCCTGGGGACTTTACCAGTTGACAGCGTTGAGGAGGAGCTTTTTGACGCCATTTTTTAACCGACTTCTAAAAAAGGAGGAGGTTCTCAATTCGGATGTTTCTATTTTTTTTTTTTTTTTTTTATGTTTGTTCGCGCATAACTCCGTCGTTTGCCAACCGATTTGAAAAATTCTTTTTTTGTTGGAAAGGGTATACTTTCCAAAGGGTCCCATAGCCACCAAGTTGGGATCTGATGATGGAATCTTGGCGAAATCGAGGGAACTCTTCAAATTTTATAGGATAACGTACAGCGATTTTGGTATTTTCTACAACAAGTGAAGCATTTGCGTTCGATAAGAACCATTCTACCATCAGATCTGATAATGAAGCCAAGAGTCACGGAACTCCATAATGAGACAATGTATCCTAGTCGTGTTTGGGCTTGTTGTAATTGTAACGGTATGCACTTTCCATGTGTACGAAGCGCATGTAAACCACTAAAAAGTGAAAAATAAAAACTTTTTTACAAAAAATAAAACCGACTTCAAAAAAAACAAAAAAGTGAAAAATAACTTTAGCTTCTGAAGTCGGGGACAAAAAAAATAAATCAATCAAACAAAGGTCACCGACTTCAGAAGCTAAAGTTATTTTTCACTTTTTTGTTTTTTTTTGAAGTCGGTTTTATTTTTTTAAGTGTATAGTTTGAGTTAGTTTAGTTTATTTTAATTTATAATTGTATGTAGCATTTTTAAAAAATAAATATTTTCAAAAAGGAGAGTAATATTTATGTAATGATTTCACGAGGTTGAATGTCACGGGGTATAGCTAGTGTAGGATAAATTCAGTTGTTATTCCTATCCAATCCATTACCGTGAATAGAAATTGTATTATCACAATAATTACCTAATGGTTTTCTGGGGTCATGGTTGTTGTACATACATTCATGTAAGAAAAGGTTTCCCTTAAATTGTTTAGTTACTTTTTAGAAGGAAATGTTTGGTTCCTTTTGAGGGCAAGGAGTAACTTTAAGAATATACTAGCTGTGCCCCGCGATCTATGTCCGCGTAAAATTGTTAACAATTTTAAGATGTTTATTTTTTTTTGCACGAAACCCTAATCCTCTTTTTATTTTGTTATTATCCGACGTTGACTGCAAATTTGATAAAAGTTTTGTATATGTAAGTATGTATGTTTTGTATCTAATATGGGTCAGTGACCTGAAATGTTTTTTTTTTAAGTAAGCCTAAGTTACATACTTCTATCTGCCGGTGAAAGTCCCGCCAAAATAGGTACCCGTACCCGTATAAAACTTCATACAAATGTAACTCACTAAAAAACTATTATTTTAAAATAACAAACAGAAACGTATAAATAAGTTATTGATTTCCTATTACTCTCGTACAAGTTATTTCCTATTACGATCGTTAGGAGATCCTAGAAGAATGCCTTTATTTTTTTTTTAAATACAGTTTTAAATTGTAACCCAGGCACGAATATTTTTTTAATTAGAAAGTTATACCTTTTTTACATTATGTGCCTACCACGTTCATATGATATGTGACTATTTTTAATCAATTAATGTTACCTCCAATCGCCTGACAACCACAAATCATGGGTGAATTTGACATAGATTTAAGAAAATTATTTAACGTTATACCTATGGGGGAGGCCTTTGCCCAGCAGTGGGTCAATACAGGCTAAAAAAAAAAAATACCAAACATTTTGAATACTGTTAGCCTGCGTCATACCACTGTTCTGTGCCTCTCCCCATGACTTCTAGTTTTTTCTATCCAGAGCTAATGTGGACCAATGTCGTTTTATCCAGTTCGTCTAGCCATCTTCTAAGTCTCTCACAATAAAAATAATAAATAATACATAGGTACAACGTGTAACGTTAAATGCGCAACACCTGAAAATAGTTTGATCAAAATCACGAGCAGAATCAATTGAACCACTTTTTAATATAGGTCACCATATTACAAAAAAAATCTTCATTACAAAATGTTGCTTTGTCTATTTATCGATAGCGAAAGTCGTCACGTGCGCAAACCCGCCAAAATAGGTAAACAAACAAACACAAATGGCTGTCGTCCAATTTAAATTTTCTATTACGCGGGATAATAATACGAGGTTCTTGTCAGTAAATCTTATTGCCAGTAAAACTAAAACAGCACATAAAACCTTTAAATTTAGAAGAAGAATTAGATCAATTGAATTAAAAATCATTTGGGGTGTGAGGTTTTGCACATTTAACGTTACATGTTGTATAAATGTCGGAGAAGCAGCATCCTCCTCGACATCATCAGTGTTCACGGAGTCTAATGGGAGTCATTTGGGTGAAATGCGAGCACAAAACAAAGTATGAATTCATTGTTTCACACAGTTTAATGGCAATATCTTACAGTAACTAGTTTGCTTAACAATTATATCCAAGGAGCAGGTTCGCGACACAAATCTAACTTCATCACCAGCGATCCACCTACTCGATCCACCACCGTTCTCCAAGCAATCCTTGCTCTGTCACCACATGTGTCAAAAGGTAAAAAAGGTCAGTATGTTCATTTGACAATATTTCGAGAGTTTACAATCTCTCTAGTTATTTTACAATCTAACGTGTTTGACAATTTTACGGTGACATAAATATTTTGAATAAATGAATTTAATTGGTTGTAACCCTGTTTAATTAAGCTATGTTAAATTTATTATGCCTACCGGCAATAACACAAGAAACAACAAAATATTCCAGTTTTCTTTTGAAAGGAAAAATGTTATATTAACATTGAAACTTCTTAACGTTTACCATAAGCAAACTTAATAAGAAACCTTTACTTAAGAATCCACTTTTTTATCCAAATTAGAAATCCCTTGTTCAATTTCGTCAAATAAAGTGAAACATTTCCAGACGATTTTCATGATAACGATATCTGTTTCAAGGCAATCAACAGAATATACAATTTACTTTAAAAATTCATAACGCTGTTAGCATGCGACCTTGACCTTTATGCCCTGGGGATAAAAGCTGTTTTCTCGTAAAACTTCTTTATTGTATTCATTTGAATTAATTTATTGCCTCAAAGAAAGGTTCGGTAGATAAGTGTAATAATGACAGGATGAAAGAACATTTTTTTTTTGTTAATTTTGCGGAGAAGACCTGTTCGGAATAAAAATCTTTAGGTATGTTTCTACGGAATAAGAAAAAGTTAATTTCTTTACATTTTTAAATAGTTTTTCCGTGAGAACCATTTTTAAGGTTCCACTGACAGACTCCACTGTCCATCTGTCTGTCACCAGAATGTATCCCATGAACCGTGATAGCTAGAAAGTTGAAATGTTTCATAGATGATTAGTTTCTGTTGCCGCTATAACAAAAAATAAATATAGTAATAAGTGGGACCCCCATTCAAAAACGTGATTTTTTGATAATAATGGTACGGAACTCTTCGTGCGCGAGTCTGACTCGCACTTGGCAGGTTTTAGGAACTTCTATTAAGAAGAAATTACCAGTAGGGTTTTTTGTTTTAACCATGTTATGAAAATATTTTTGGTGGTGTCTCCAGTTCTAAAGTCATACCGCTAGATGGCGCGTTTCTCCCAATTGGCTCCGACTTTCGGTATATTGGTTCAATCGTGCAAAGCGATGTGCGAAATAGATCTGTTTGTTTTAGAGAGACGACAGCAAAAAACTAATTAATCCGTCAGTTAGATTACGAAAAAATATTTACATAAACCAAAATTGACGAATATTACCAAAATCGACGATCTCAATATTCTCAATACGTCACGCCTTAGTATAATTTTTGAGTTCTGACGTCATGTGCTTTTATGCGTTTTCGCTTTGTCAATATTCATTGATTTACAAAAACAAAAAATACGTGTTCATTATTTTACAATACTCTAACGGACTACATAGATTTTCAATTTTTTGATACTGTCATACTTATTAACACTGGATGAATGGAGTAGGAGGTCAAGGGAACAATATGTGACTCCCGCATTCCCCTTAAACTCATGGAGAAGATTTTTATAGCCGTGATTGGACCAGCTGTCTTGTATGTATCAGAGTATTGGGTCACAAATGGAATGAATGAAAGGGAACAGGGCCTCAATTCTGCTATTACAATAGTGTCAGAACAGGCGAACATTGAAGTCACAATGATCAAGTTCTGTCAAGTTTGGTAATCTACTAATATAATGGCGTCATTATGACTTCTCAATGAACAAGCACTGACACTCCATTGAAAGAAATGTTATAGAATATTAATCTCGTACATGAAATCTGCCGTGAATAAATGCTCGCATTTAGTAGTAGATTTCGAAAACCATTTGTACTAATAGTTTTATAATAATGGCGATACGAAAATGCCATTAAAATACAATTTTATTACGAGACCATCGACCGACCAATGATCGACCATAGTGCATTTAGCAGATTACGAACTTTAAGCAAAATGACAATGGGATATGAATGGAATCGTGTTGGAGTGACGAATTTATACAAATAGCAGAATTAGGCCCCTGTATGTGGTTCAGATGAGAATGCTACTCATTGTATATAACAGAAAGTCTGAAAGTGGCGCCAGTGACTGAATGGCAAAAATCGTTTTGTTTATTTTTTTTTAGTAAAAATAGCTGAAGCGATAGCGAATAGCTTCAGAGTAATCCGCGAAATTAAAAATTTCTTACGCTTTTTTGCAATTTGCAGGCCAGTGGTAGGTTGTATGAAGTTAAAAGGAGTCAAGGAACGATTTTGGCTTTAAAAAATCGTTCCTCGACTTATATGAACTTAGAAGGTTCTATTGATGATTTTTATGACTACATACGTTTTACAGTCGCGAACGATATTTTAACTTCATGCAACCTACCACTGGCCCGCAAATTGCAAAAAAACGTTAGAAAAATTGAATTTCGCGGGCTAATCTGACGCTTTCACCTTAAGTACTTTATACTACACTATCTATTAAAAGTGAATGCTACTGCTCCTAGTTTAAAAACACAATCACGATTTTTATTTCGTTTATTTTGCAGAAAATAAATTCTTAATGCGCACGTATTTATTTAATGTTTGATTCTCTGCATATTAAACAAAAAATTAAAGTGAAAAATACTGTCTTAAAAAGCAATCACGAATTCAAATGGAGTCCGGTGTATCCATATTGCTGGGAAACAACTTTTTTTTAAACACTGTTTTAAGCTTTCACGGTTTAAAACTAAACTTATATTGTCACTTACGGGATATCTTCCGTGATTATTTACTATTTTGAGCTCCCGATATTTCGACAACCCGCGATCATGGCGCTTGCAACAGCGTCGAAATATCGGGAGCTCAAAATAGTAAATAACCACGGAAGATATCCCGTAAGTAACAATATAAATTTACTTTTTTTTTAGGTGAAAAATCACATTTTATGGTAAAACTCAATGTACCTCACTCAAAACATTGTGCTGGTGGGTGGATTGGATGGCACGGGAGTTGTGGAGGTGTTTAAAGTAAAAATCTTGCATTATCATCATCATCATCTCAGCCGAAAGACGTCCACTGCTGGACATAGGCCTCCCCCAAGTGTCACCACATTGACCGGTCCCTTGCGACTAGCATCCACCGTATACAAAAAAAAATACAAAAACATGTATCTAAAATAAAAAAACTGTGGAAAAGTTTGAACTTTGACCCTCAATATCTTCAAAAAAATTATCGCAATGATGGGGAGAGAATGCCTTTTGGCTTCGTTAAGAGGTTTTTTACACTCTTTATAAGTATCTACCTATCGTATTCTCTACGTTGGTGTTAACAGAACCACTGACATCTTATTTCTCTAAAACTCTGTACAACGTTAGGTCAATTCAAGATCGACGAGACACCACTATCATGTCCTTTATTGTACTACCGTAGAGTGTTTTAATACAATAAGGTTTACGGCGCAGAAGAAGAGTACCTGGAAGGAAATGGGGGAGGCCTTCGTCCAGCAGTGGGACATTCAGGGCTACAAAAAAAAAGAGCCTTCACAAAACGCATTACGAAAGTAAGCAGTAACAGCAGCTAATCAGAAGAAAAAGCAGATTATCAGCCTGTAATGTTCCCACTGTTGAATCACAAGCTTCTTATTTGGGTGACTAAGCTGATCCAGGACCTCCGATCCTCAGGAGGAGGAGGGCTCAGTGCCGTTAGGTGGATTTCATATGAAAATGTCTAACTGTAATAAAATTAATAACTACAAATTGATTTATTTATTTATTTACACCAAACATACAAATATCATTACAGGCTTGAACCAATGCGATATTCTAGTACACTTCAAAATTTAAACAGTTCATCCGTGATCCGTGTATAAATTTAAGTATAGCAAATCCTAAAGGTAGCTATTCTTGTAAATTCACCCAAAGCACAACAGAATATATCTAAGTCCTCAGCAATGAGGTTGAGAGTGCGGAGCGCACTCGTGAGCGGCGCCTCACGCAGCAAGTTTGTTCGCGCGCGCGGTTCCACCGACAACCGCGGCTGCCGACGAGGACCTACATACCCGTCTGGCACGGCTAGCTCCACCCTTCGCAATATATCCGCATTGTGTATCTTCCCTCTAATGACCTTAAAGATATAAGTCACTAGTGTGAGTTGCCTCCTGACCCTTAGTTCATTATACCCGACCATTCCCAAGACAAATAGAGTTGGATACATCAATGGATAAAATGGATATACCCCGTATTCCCTCATATATTTGTATATAATAAATTTATTTTGTACTCGCTCCAACATGAGACTATATGAAACTACTATACTAAATAATTATGTGAAACTCATTACTTTAGCTGAAAATTATAGAAACAGTCGTGTTATTAACATCCCCTAACCCCTATTTCAAGAAATGAGCACACCATTATGTAATGTGGCCGGAGAATTCGCGGAATTGTATGTCAGTACATAGTAGCTACACGATTTATTTTGTATTTAGTCATGTATTGTCATATATTTCCGTGAATTCTATTTTGGATGTTAGCCCAAAATATGGAAACGTATCAAACGACGTACCTAATAAATGTATGACTTTCCACTAATACGAGTAAATGACGCGGTCCATTGATCTGTGTCTATTAACTTCCTATTTATTATACCCGTGTTCCTGTGGTTATACATTAACTTTGGCATGTTATTCAGACCATTAAATTCACCATTTTTTACTATTATTTTTTTTACCATTTTTTTTAACTTTTTTTTATTTTTTTACCATTTTTTCACTTTTAGTGGCAATAAGTAAAAACATATCGTGTTCATCTTAGATTACAAACTCATTTTATCACAACACAACACAAAATGCCTCTAACTTCAAAAAAAAAATACAAAAATCAGTTTCAGTCTTCTAAATTCAGTTTCATAGTTTTAGTTGCACAAAGTGGCAACATCCCACAAATAAAGACTCTTTCTCACAGCACAACATAATTAAATTGGTTAAACTAAAATTACCAATAACTTAAAAACTATGCCTTTTAAACTACTACTTCCTTTGTACGATACGTTTAACAAGAGCTATAGAAGTATTATTCAAAATTAATGTATATCCTCAGGAACACGGTGTATAGAATAACTATGCATCTCAGAGGACTTTATTTTGCATATGGGAAATCATTAAAGGACTAAATGGTAAATGGTAGACGTATATCGTGACACAAATGTTTTACTAACGATTCCTTGCCTTGACATCATCAACAAGATTTTGATAAATATCGTTTATAAAAAAACAGCAGTTCCACATAAAATTTTAAAATCTATTATTCCGGTGTTTTTCTTAATTCACAAACAAACTAAAATTAGATCTAAAATATTAATAATAATGTGTACGAACTAGTAACAAAACGGAAAAAGAATAGAAGAATTTGTCGACATCGTTGTCAATAGGCAATAGTTAGTGCCTAAGGGCACTAACTATTGCATAGAACAATTGAACACTGATTTCAACACCGAGTAGATAGAAAAGAAACTGATACATAGCATAAACTTTGCCTCAGAAATAAAAAACTTCAAGTAAAATATAAATATCCAATACATCATACACAGTTATCAGTTTTGGCAAGTCCCCCTGGCGCAGCACCTGCCTATGAATTTTATACTACAATATTTTATTTTAGGCTGACATACCAATCACCACGAAAATTTTTATTTACATTCACATATCTGAGAATATCTCCCCAAGGAAAATAGAAAATATAAAGGGTGAAAACTTTCAGCGGGGCAGTAAGGGGGAGCTTAACTGCAGTTACACGAAAATGGTTCCATAAAAGTTTTTGATCAAAATATTGGAAATAAAATCGATTGGCATCAATAAAAAAATGGGCCATTTTCTTGATAACTATACTTTTTTAACCGACTTACAAAAGGAGGAGGTTCTCAATTCTTCGGAACCTTTTTATTTTCACGTATGTTCCCCGATTACTTGAAGATGGCTGGACCGATTTGAATTACTTATAATTTGTTTGAAAGGGTATTCCTTAAATCATAAAGTGTATCAACATTAATTCCTAAGACTATTTTCATGCAACGGTAAGCGGCAAATCAAATCAAATCATAATTTATTTGTTAACATAGGTAAAAAGTACAGATCTTATGTTTGATGAAAAGAGCGCTATGTTATGCCAGGAGGCGTACAAATATGGGAACGGCAACGGCACCTCTTAGTGCCCCGCTGAAAGTTTCCACCCTGTACAGTTTCTGTTTTTGAATTGTTACTGAAAAAAAAACATTTTTATAAAAGACTGTTTGTAATTTAGTACATAGAAAGAATTTACATACTTACTTTCTGAAGTATTTTCATTTTGCAGAAATGCGTTGCAAGTATTTAGTTTCGTCGTTGATGTAGAAAAATATATAGTAGTTTTGTAATAAAATATTACTTTGTATCTAAATAATACTTTGTAAAAGCTTTTTTGCTGTTATTTGATATCTTGTAACTTGTTTTCTGTTTATTTTGAACAACAAATTTTATTTTATCAACTGAAAAACATTTCTAAGAAATGTCATCCCTATTAATTTGCATGAAATGTATAGAAATCAGAATTAAAGTCGAATAATTTCAGCTCATAAATGTTAAACGAATACTTACTTATAAAAACGTACTTTCTACGTAGTAATCGTTTAGAGGGTGTAGAAAAACACAGTTGAAAGGCACTTGTTCTCCCCATCATTGCGATAATTGTTTTTGGGGTACCATACCTTTTTTTTTTTCGGATGGGAATTCATCAAATGACTTCTCCCACTCTGGACGGAGCGGGAGGGAGTGTCAGACTGTTACTGACTAAAACCCATCCATGTTCCTTCCTCGCCCCTTATGTTCCGGGGCCACGGTATCTCTTTCGAAAATAAAAATAAGATCTTGTTTTAAAAAAAAAACTTGTCAAAAAGTTGTAACTTTGCCCCCCAATATAACTAAAAGGTTGTAACTAAAAGGTTTCCAGGTATGGTGTAGACCGCGGGCCTGTGGACGGTTAGCTATGGGCTAGCTAGCCGTCCGTCCGTCTAATGACGACAGGCCGTGTCGACGGCGCGTTCGTATTCCACACGCGCGTCAGTGAGATGTCAGTATAAGTAAGGGGTCCGCAAGGGCCGAACCCTGCCGGGGCTGCGGGACTGTTCGAAAGAGATACCGTGGCGCCGGTACATAAAGGGCGAGGAAGGAACATGGATGGGTTTTAGTCAGTAAAAGTCTGACACTCCCTCCCATTCAGCCCAGAGCGGGAGGAGTCATTTGATGATTACTCATCCGAAAAAAAGGTCGGCGTTATTGGGGTTTTTCCAGTAATCAGGAATTCGCAGTAGTAGTCACGTAGTCTGGGGGTCTACTCTCTTAGACCCTCCGAAAGTAGCTTATACTTTGAAATGAAGCCTACTCCATAAAATTTTCGGATTCGTGAGTTTTGAAAACATATTGGGAGTAAGAGTAGATGACCAATCGTGCTGTCATTCATTTTTGGTTCGGTTCTCTTAACAAATCTTGTGTCCGTAAGTGATACGGTAAACAAGTTCAGGAAACGATCGTAACTTCGGCCGAAAGTACGAATTTCGTGCTTAGAAAGTAGCCCATTATAACATGGGACTTAAACATAACTGGCGTGTGTGTACTAATGGGTACACCTCTTTAAAATCCTTTGTAGATTACAGGCGTGATGTTATGGTTTATGATGTCATTCAGGCACGCTACATGTTTTGGCGCATAAAACATTGATCAAGAAAAAAGAAGAAGGAAAGGAAAAAAACATAATTATGTATTTGGCACATTCCATAAGTGCACACAACAAATAAAAAAATAATGTAAAAATAAAAAAAAAAAAAAATCTTAAATCTACACAGTAAAAACTAAAAACTAGACAGAAAAAAAAGAGAAAATATTGTGTGTCTCACGGCTGCGCCAAATAGGCCCAGTTCAGCAAACTGCCGAGCAGCAACGAATATACATTCTACGGTATCATTGTCCTAAAAAAAACACTCGTAATCTAGTGTAGATTATCTACAAAAGGAAAGATTTGTTTGTTTGTTGCAATTTAACTCAAGAACTACTCAACCGATTTAAAAAAAACCTTCACCATTAGAAAGCTATCTCTTTACCAAGTAACATAGGCTATAAATTATATTGACAACATGAAAATCCTATCACAAATTTCGCGGATGAAGTCGCGGTCGAAGTACTAGTACAGTAGTAAACAGCAAGGCGAGAGTACATACACTCAAGCAAATCCATTAAAATTACCCTGTATAGTCTTCCTTAAAACAAGGTAAGCGATAACAGGTCGTGTTTCAAAGTTTCCAGTGTGTTTGCTTATGTGGAGTACAAAGCTATAAAGTGAAGTAATGGCCCTATTTTCTTTAATACACTCTTCGTTAGTATGAGCATGCAGAGGGTTCTTTGCTTTAGTAATTTATAGTTAAAATTTTGGTGAGAGTTGAGGTAGAAAGCTATTTAGAAGAAAAAATGTGTTTTTGGCCACGACAGGCCTTATATTTAGTTTGACTTGATTTAGTATAATGTACTTAAAATAATATTAAAGTAAAATTAAAAAATCATTTAATAAATCGTACATGGCGAAGTCATCTCAATGTAATAAAAAAAAAAGTAAATTGTATACAGGGTGGAATTTTTCATTGCCGCCTGGAGGGAAAGTACGCGAAATATAGCAGATGGCAAATTTTACTCAAAGGAAACATTTCCTTTGTTTTTTTGAAGAAACAAATCTGCATTCTCAGATTTTCGCTTTTCACTTTTCCTCCAGGTGGCATTGAAAAATTCCACCTTGTATAGACTCAGTGCATCTTCGGCGGCATAACCAATTGTAAAGTCGATTTTCATGTTTCTTTTTATGACCGTAAAGTTGTTCTACACCACGTAACGCATCTTGATCAGCTTAGAGAGAGGTGGTGAAATGATCTAGACAAGCATCACGAAGGCTGGTTCGAGGTGGCTCAGGAGAAAATTATCGGGAAGGGTATGGGAGAGGCCTTTGCCCAGCTGTTTATTTGACGTCAGTTACTAAAAGCACACACACAATAATAAAAAAAGATACAAATTAATGAGTACAACATAGTAGGTATGTGCTGTGTGCCTCACGGCTGCGCCAAAAAGGTACATTTCAGCATTCATGCCAGACAGGTGATGCCGTCTCACGCTGATCTTATACAAGGCTATTGAAAAAAAAAATCCCTTAGTGCTACAATTTATTATAAGAAATAAGACGTTCTCGTGTGATAGATTCCGCCAATTGAAGCCGCAAAAAAAAGCTAGTGATAAATAAATCTCGATGTTTTTGTCAAATCGTAATAACCGTGCGAAGCACATTGGTCGCTAGTTATTGTAATAAAGGACAAAAAAATATTCAAGGAATCCATCGTTTTCTTTCTGTTTCGTGTCGCGATGGAAATATTCCCGTAAATATAATAAAAACTCGACAAAAGCGTCTGTTACCGAACATTTTTTAATTAAGCAATTTTCTCCCTAATGAACACCAAACTTTTTGTGTGTTCGCCTAAAACCACGAAAAATGTAGACTGATTTTAAGAAGAAATATTTCGTTACAATATAATTTGGGTGTAGTAGCTGTAACTAATATTGATACTTGAGAAGTTGAGACCACCATTGATTATAGTATTTTTGGGATCATTTTTTATTTTCGAGTAAAACTGAAAAAAGAAACAAGTTCAGGAAACAGGACATATTGACAGCAATAGTCGGCGGAACCCATTGAATACCTTAATGGTTGCGCTTTGAGGAATAATTTAGTTGCGCTCAGGTCCATGTTCACCAAAAAGATAACGGTCTGATTATCTGAAAACAGCTGTCACTGTGACATGTTCTCATACAAAAATGTGTTTTAAACAGCTGTTTTTAGATAATCAGACCGTCATCTCTTTGGTGAACATGAACCTTAGATGGTTGCGTTTAAAAAAAGGTGCGCTCTGAGGAATACCTTAATAATGCTAAACTAAAATCATTACATCCAATATGGGTCCCGACTGTTGCAGTCAATATTATGTCCTGTTTCCTGAACTTGTTTTTTTTTCTTTTCACTTTTTTTGTTAAGTTACTAGTTATTTTTACGCATTTAGGTTTTTATTTTCTTTCTTTTTTCCTAGTCTGCTCTTTCCCATTTCTGGGTAAAGGCTTCCTCGGTATGCGGCAGACATGTCCCGCCCAGTACCATTTGAGTTGGGTAACCTTTTGAGCCACGGCAGCTATTTTTGTTTTGGAGCGCAGTATTGTGTTTCGAACTCGATCCGTTAATTTAACACTTAGTATGCGCTCCATTGCTCGTTGGGTATTCCTTATTTTAATTAAATAGTTTTCAAACACGGAATTGGTTCTTAATGCATATATAATGCGTTTATATGTTTTGCCGAGTTCACTGACGGTCGACGTTCACTTTTCACTCTTATGCCCTGAGTAATACGGTTGAAAAGTGAAAACCTTAAACTACACGGCTGTCGCTCGCTACGCCGTAGCTCGGCCGTAGCTCGCTACGCCGTAGCACGGCACGTAGCGTGGCACGTAGCGTCGTAGTATGTAGCACAAAGGCACCCTTGTGTGTGATCGCACGACTTTCTTTTTCGAACATTACGTGAGTATCTTTTTATTGATTACTGCATAAATTACCATATTATACTTAGTACCTAAAACTTTCTTGAATAATAATATCATGTTCAAAAGTCCAAGATAAATATTAATGACTTTGAACGTTAGTTGTTTACAATATCTACTACAACCAACTATAGATTGATCTACTATGCTTAAGCGAATTTAACCCTAGTGGTTTAATATTATCAAGATACTAATCTTGTGTTCCGCAGAAAAGATAAGGAAACCTTCCAAGTTTTGATTACTGAAACAGGATCAAAAATAAACAAAGTTTTCTGTACAAACTTTACAACAGTAATCACGAAGTCAATGATAATGTCTTAAGCATTTACAATGTTTTGTTAATTGGAGTTATAAAAATATCTGTGCCAAATTGTTGTCATTTTGGCTTCGAGCCAAAAGCCTGGCAAAGTCGGCCAGATGCGAATGCTAATTTTTATTCAAAGTAACAAGTCCCTGATTACACACATCGTCTAGACAGTAAGCAAATGCTTTGAACGCGTTGTGGTTCTTTAATGTTTTGCTAATATTTGGCTTACTTTTTATTTGTTTTAGCATACGCGCAGATGGTTAGTCAGACTTTGGCTCTGTGAAAATAACGATGACTCGAACACTACATAAAAACTGCAACAAACTAAATAAGTTATGGAATGAAAACAAAAATCATAGGTATGAAAAGAAAATCTCAGCTTATTATAACAATTTAACCATATACATATACGTAGAAAACGCAAAACTTGAATAGAGAACCAAGAACGCGCCGCCTGACGTCAGCCACCGTCAGTGCCGCAGTATGGTGCTATAAAGAATGATTTTCTGCACGTGTCACGTTGCCATCATCATCACATCAGCTCGGAATCACCCACTGCTGGATATAGGCCTCCCCTTTCTTTCGCCACACTTCTTGGTTCTGTCCGTCCCTGATACAGGTGTTTGCCGCGACCTTCACAATATCGTCAACCCAACGAACTTTAAGATGGCCCTGGTTTCTTTGGCCAAACTTTGGCCGACACTTGGTCAAAGCCTTGTTCCATAGGTCATCTCCACGTCTAGCCAGATGTCCTGCCCAGGTCCACTTTAGGCGGACCGCCCGGTGTCTAACGTCGTAGACTTTCGTTTGACGACGGATTTTGATGTTACGCAGTAGATCTAAGAGGTTATCCCGAGCAAGGCCCGCTCCATGACCCTGTGTGCCACTCGTACTTGGCGGACAGTCTCCTTTGTGAGTGTCCATGTGTCGGCCTCGGCACTGTAAGTCATTTTCACTTTGTACCAAGGTTGAAACTTTTATTTGCATGTATTTTAACTCAGGTACTTTAAACTTTTAAAGAAGCCATTTACGCCACTATAATTTTATTACAATTATTCCATGTCTAGATAAATTAAACTGGTATATTCGCTTATTGATAAATAAGCAAAAGGAAGATTAAAAAAATATCCGACACCTTTGCCCCATTCGAAAAATTTAATTTCTACTTCTATTTTCCAAGATGATGAATGGATCGCATGTTTCTTCCATACACATTAAATTTTCCTTCAGAATGCTTGGTCTAGATTTTCTATTTAGAAATTCTAGAGTAAAATTACTTACAATGCAGGTTTTAAGAGCAGGTGGGAAGTGTTTTAGGATACTCGAAGCAGTTGCTAGTTGCATGTTCAAAATCATCATCATCATCCGCCTAGACTTTTCCCAACTATGTTGGGGTTGGATTCCAGTCTTACCGGATGCAGCTAAATACCAATATTTTACATGGAGCGACTGCCTATCTGAGCTACACAACCCAGTTAATACTGGGTAATACGATACCCCTTGGTAAGACTGGTTGTCAGACTTTTTGGGCCACTGACTACTTGTAACGACTGTCAATGATCTACAAATGACAGCCGGAGTCAACTGTTTAACGCGCTTTCCGAGGCATGGACTAAACTCGAATGTTGCTTGTTCAAAATGAAGTGTCTAATTATGACTTTCGAAAAAAAAAATTGTGGCTCCTCAAGCATCCCCCTCCGACACACTACGTCGAAGTAGCAGAAAAGCTCCCTCTGGGACACCTTCTGCCATGGCCCACCTGAAAGACCCTAAACCGTTTGCGAAGTCAGGTGGGCCGCTGCAGATACAAGCTGGTCAAGTGGGGATATTCCGATGAAGCCTTGTGTGACTGCGGTGCCTCAACACAAACTATGGCTCACCTCCTGTCCTGCACTATGTGTGGCTCCACCTGCACTCTGAGGGACCTTCCCGAGGCCACCCCCAACGCTGTCGAGGTAGCAGAGTACTGGTCGACAACAATTTAAAAATAAAAAAGGGGAAATCATCGACACCATGAAGAAGAAGAAGAATGACTTTAGTTTCAAGGCAACTTGAATGTGGTAGAAAATTAGGGAGTCAGATTATGGTGCAATAGCTTAAAGCATCGAATAATTTAAAGCAGTAAAAATACCTTATTAGTCTAGTATTTGCAAGTTGACTGTAAAGCAAGAGGTCCTGAGTTCGATTCCCAGGTCGGGCAAAGTGTTATTAGGTTCTTCCATTGGATTTGTGTCCCGCCGATGGCATTAGACTCGTCCTTTTTTTAAATGGGACTCAATTGTAACTGGCGAAATATGGGTGAACTATTAGATACACCTCTGTCTAACCTTTCTTGGCTTACCGGCGTGATTTATTTAAAAAATGTTTTTTGTTCAGCTTATTTCGTTGGTTAATGTTTTTGATTGAGTTTTCCTGTATCTTGTTAAATTTCCGTTGCGAATTTGGTATCAACAGTAATGACAGGTATGTAGGGTGAATTCGTTTATATCGGATTCGATGTGAAATTGATACGAATCAATGATTATGAACACAATGCTGTTCACGAAGTTTCGTGGAAAAAGGAAACTCAAACAGAATTCAGTTTTTGATTTATACTCAATTCCTCGAATCCAATTTAGCTTCGGATTCAAAACACCAAGATTTCCACTTATACCTTTATATTTACTTTTTGCTTTTACAAAGTCGTTCGTTCATTTCTTGGAACTCGAGAAATCCAGCTATGAAACGGGAGCTAATCGAACTGCATACCTCGGTTCCTTGGTCAAAAGATCTGAAGAAACGACTGACCAATATTGTTGGACTAGACTGTTCGTAGAACCACAGACATATAGTTTTATTTATACAAGTGTCGTGATGGCCCAGAGGCTAAGGCCTCGCATCTCATGCATGAGGTTTGTGGGTTCAAATGCGGACAAGTATGTGTTCTTTGTTTATTTTGGATATCCAAGACATCGGTGAAGGAAAACATCGTGAAAAAACCTAAACATAAAATTTATATAAGTCTGAAATCGCCAACCCGTCTTGATCAAGCGTAATGATCAATGCTCGTGCCTTCTCTGTTGAGAAAACGCCTTTGCCCAGCATTGGGACAATAATAAGCTGGTATTATTATATTATTATTACTAGCGGACGTCCCGCGGTTTCACCCGCGTAGTTCCCGTTCCCGTGGGAGTACGGGGATAAAATGTAACCTATGTTACTCAGGGCAAATGTAGTTTTACAATGATGAAAGAATTTTTGAAATCGGGACAGTAGTTTTTGAGTTTATTCATTACAAACATACACTCACACAAAAATACATTTTTTTCCTTCTAAGGATAATATTATTATGTGAACTATGACATGAGTAACTTTTACTAATGAACAGAAGTTAGTACCTTCTAGCTCCACGTTTTTTCTTTAAAGATACTTGGATACAAGAGATGCGTATCGTGGCTTCAAAGTTCTATACTAGAAAAAGCAACAATGATTAGTCAAAGAATGATGACTTCACTGTCTTGTTTACTAAATCTATGTGTCATCTATTTGAGTATGTAAACAATAATAGTTAAGAAGGCGCATTCAGAAAGTTGGCAACCTAATTAATATCGTAAAATAATTAATATCGTAACAACAAATGATCAGTATTTAGATGACAAAAACTATTAGGAAACTTTTCAAATGCCTTTTCTACACCTTTTTTGTACAACATCAAATTCAGTGTTTTAATTACAATTCACTATTAATATTCCCAAATTAATTAAAATAAGTAAAAATTTGACAGCTATTGGCGACGTTGGCAACTTTTTAACTTTTTTACAATATTCTGTTACTATATTATATTCTCACATAGTTTCAGTTTGGTCGATCTACGGACAATTGGAATACTCACCGTGTATTTCAAAGTCCTAGCTACTCGAGGAAATTGCTAGGAATTACTCCTAAAGCCTCGTTGTCGGAAGCTCCACAAACTACATCACGTAGTCTTGATGCAATTTCACACAATCATAATACAACTGCTACAATTTGTATTCGAGCTATACTAGAATTTAGCTTATACTTTCAGATAAAGATTTGCACAACAGAATATTTCGTCATATTTTGTTGTATGAGCTAAATAGTAAGAATCTAGACACCATTCTCAGAATTTCAAAAAATCCAGTTCATGCCTCTTAGCATTTTTGATCGGTTTTTTCTTGATTTTATTGGGACACGCCAACCACATTATGTCCAAACCACTTAATACTCAATTCACTCAATTGTGGCGACCACCAAAAATGCGTCGCGGCAATGAAGCTTGAGGAAGTCCCCGTGAAACAATCGAACTATCTTGGATCCCGCAACGAAACGAATTTTCTTAAATTATAAAAAACATAAAATATTTTTTTAGAGTAAGGAACTAAAGATTGCTTCTACGAGTATTATCTTAAAATAAGGCACGACTATATGATCCAAAGGGTTAGGCGGAACAGTACCTATATTCAAATTCAAATGTGTTTATTTGTGACACATAGGTAAAAGTAGATACGTGGTGTTATAAAAATATGTAAAGTCTCACTCTGTGCTTGCTGTCTTACAAGGTGTACAAATTATGTTTATACAAGGTTTGAAGATTTTAGTTAGTAGTGTGTTTTTTGGTTAGTAGTGTTTGTAATAAATAAAATAAATAATTAATTAAATAAATAAATCAATAAATAAATAAATACATAAACAAATAATAAAAATTTATATATTTTTTTAAATAAAGTTACTACAGCTAATTCCATAATATTAAATATTTGATAAAATAAACATTAAACAAAAACATCTAAAAATATTAAGCCCACCTTCATCAGGCCCATGGAACAGGAGATAAGGAATTGAGGAGAACTTATTGCGATCAACAGGGCACGAAACCACACTCCCCGCTGCTGCTCAGAAGTTTTGGAAAACTTAATAACACTTTTCTGGACCTGGGAATCGAATTCTGGAAGTCATATCCATCAACTACTAGACCAACAAGGTAATCCAGTGAGTCTTAACCTCTCTTTCGATCTTTATTTAGGTTGTTTTTTTTACAAGCCAGTTTCTGGTAAAAGCCTTGTAAATAAAGACGTGTATACAAGATTCACTCTTGGAATAAATACACAAGGATTTCTTATAGGCTTCAAGGACAAAAGGCTTAACTGATCAACAGTTTGAGAAGGTTGTACCGTTTGTAGCGGTTTGGAACGTTTTATTCGCGAGATTTGTTGATGCCTTGGATTATATGATACGGTTGGTATTTCTCCGTTGGAATTTACGATTGTAATTTTTGCCTTCAACAAGTTACATTAAAAAAATTAAAAACCCCCGACACAGAGAGTCATAATTTCAAGGTATTCCCGGTTTTTGGTGTTGGCCCTTTCATTTGACACCCATATTGAGGGACTTGTGAAAAAAAAGGAATTCACCAACCATTTTGTGATGGCGGCCATATCGGATTTGAAATTTATCATAGCGTCTATTATTGTACTCGTAAAGCCCTTTCATTTGATACCCATATTGAGGGAGTTGTTGAATAAATATACATTTCACAGACCCACACACACACACACACAGACCAAAAGACACGTCAAACTTATAACACCCCGTCGGTTTTGCGTCGGGGATTAAAAAATAGTGATGTAACAGAACTGTCACTTCCGGGATATACAGGGTGTAAACAGACTCTTCATGAAACCGTTAACTAAACATTCTATACATCCAACTAAGTAACCCTACGCACAAATTATTGCTGGAAAGTGACTTTTTTTTGTGGGGAAAAGTCATGTTTTGTGGTGGAACTCAATGTATCTCACTCAAAATATTATGCTGATGGATGGATTGAATAGTACGGGGGTCGTTGAGGTGTTTAAAGTAAAGTGACATTAAAAACATATTTATACAAAAAAACATGTGAAAATGTTGGAACTTTGACCCCCAATATATCCGTAACTAGAAGGTTCCCAGGTATGGCTTAGAACAAAACAATGATCACAATGACGAGGAGAACAAGTGCCTTTCGGCTTCGTTAAGAGGTTTTTTTGCACCCGCAATAGTTCAATAATTTGCGTTCCTGAGATATCCCGTAAATGACAGTTTACGTGTAGTTTAAAAACGTGAAAGCTTAGAAACAGTGTTTGATACTGATACAACTTTCAAAGAATAGCTTTTTTGAGATGTTGTAAAAAAATACTGATAGCAATACGTAGTGTAATGTTTTTGAAGCTTCAGCAATACGTTGCTTTGAAAAATGGGGTTCAAGATTTATTACTTTGCAAATTAATATCATTATGATTTACAAACAAACACTTGGACTATCACCCAATCTACATAAATGGTTCGCAAGTACCTTATGCTAATACAGCCAAATACCTTGGAATTACTCTCGACGCCAAGTTGCGTTGGAAAGCTCATGTCAAAAAGAAAAGACAGGAACTCGATATACGATATAAAAGTATGTATTGGTTACTCGGAAGGAAATCTTGTCTATCAATACATAATAAAATAACCCTATACAAGCATATTCTGATGCCAATCTGGACGTATGGCATCCAACTTTGGGGCTGTACTAAACAAAGCAACGTCAAAATAATCCAGCAATTCCAAAATAAAGTACTTAGGGATGCTGTCAATGCACCCTGGTACATAAGAAATGACGACCTTCATCGTGACCTTAAAATGGAATTCGTCACCACCATTATCCAAAAATTTGCTGAAGCCCACGAACACAGACTCCATCGACACGTGAATGTTGAGGCAATCCAGCTGCTAGACAACACAGACTTAGTGCGTAGGCTAAAAAGAACTAAACCTTTTGAATTAGTGTAGTGTACAAAGTGAATGAGTAATAGTAACAATGTTGTGCTATACATAATAACACATGAACATAGTGTTTTATAAATTATACCTATTAGACTCTAAGAAAGTGCTACGGACTTGTGTAAAAGTGCAAATGAACACTATTCTTAGTTTTAACATATTCTATCACGTAACATATTAAGTTAGAGTTAAATTACTTATTAGTCTTTTAGGCTAGATCGTAATTAATTATTAAGAATTTTGTTCTTAGTAATAAAGCAAAAAAAAAAAAAAAAAAAAATATTATGATTTAGCCAATATTATACAAAAACTTGACAAATTATATACTAAAACCTTCCTCTAGAACCACTCGATCCTTTGGTGAAAACAGCAGTTTTAGAGTTTATCACAAACAGACAGACAGAAGCGGCGAAGGACTTAGTTTTATAATATGAGTGATAAATCAATTAGCCTATCATGGTTGCACTGCTGGGATACCGCGACCTATCTGTATGAAAGAGTAGATCGTGGGCAGTGGGTAGTACGCGTTGGTGCATTGAAATGTTCTAGGGCATCCCGATTTTCTTTTGTGCCTGCCGGGGGGGTTGAACCCACGCTTTAAAACGCATAATTCGAAGCATGTCTGCCAAATGCCGGACAGATTGGAAGACAGTGAAGTAGTCCACGAAGGAGATGGCGGGACGAGTTAGACACAATCCGTCAGAACTGGAAGGAGGACGCGTAGGTCCAAAAGAAATGGAAGGAGTGGAGGGGGCCATTGCCTAGGAATGGGACAAAGCAGGTTAGCAAAAAGCGGCCAAGTGCGAGTTTGGTGTGAAAATCTTAATGCGGTTTACAGAATACATCTACTCGTGTTTACCAAGTTTCAGCAGCATAGCTTGTATAGTTTCGGAATAAAGTGGCTGTGACATACGGACGGACAGACAGACAGACGGACAGAGAGACAGACAGACAGACAGACAAACATGACGAATCCATAAGGGTTCCGTTTTTTGCCATTTGGCTACGGAACCCTAAAAAAGAATAGGGCCGATACACCACTAGGTCACCTTCTTCTCTATAATATATATTAGACTGAACGATCTCCACGTGGTAGCCACTGCTATCCTCTAAATCTCATCAAATTCCAAAGTTAACCGAAAAACAAAACGTACCAATGTGTATCTTTCTTAACTCGGCCCAAAGCTCGTTAGGGATCACTTTATATAGCCCCAACGATTACCAGACGATTCAAGAAGTTCCAACGTCCCTGTATTCGTAAATAAAAAATACAGGCCTAATACGACCGCCTGAAAACTCGGCCAAGGAGTACCTATTAGTGGGTACTTTCAATGTTTTTTACGTGGAACATTTTGTATGAGTAGGGTTACCAAGTTGGATAGAAAACAATTTCTTGTTTTTTTTTTCTCGAAAATAGTTCTAGGTCTCAAAAGAGTATTTAAGTTCGTTCAGAACTCGGTTGATCGAAAGAAAACAGCTGTTGTTCTAAATTTAAACTGTATGCTTGTCCTTGGTTGCCATCTGAGATAAGACTAGATACAATACTTTTTCTTTGTATGGACACCATTTACAGATAAACATAGGGCGACAATGGGCGGTCTTATCAGAAACATCGATCTTTGTCAAAGCAATCCATTAGTATGCGGTCTCGATCTTTGATATTGAAATTGTCTACCTTATCTAGTTTAGGTACAAAGGTGATCACGGTAACTACGTGGATTTCGTATCCCTACATTACTTAGATGCTTAAATCAGACTACCCAAAAGCGATTTTTCCGTAACATTCCTCTAGTAAATAATCCAGATTTTCATCAATAAGGAATGTTATCCCAAACAGCATAGTCAAGGAACATTCCAGACCGAATACCTATTTTGTTTGGAATCTCTGATAGACATCTGGTATTCGCAAAAATGGAGTGTTGTGGGGTCAAGTTGTAAGGCTTTGACGTATGACATTTAAGAATGGTTCAAGTCCAAGCAGGCGCATAACTAATAGTACCTAATTTATTTTATTACCACTGCTTTAAAAATGGTCAAGGAAAAAATATTGGCAGGTTCTAACGAAAAAAATTAAGACTGAGCCCAGTCTGCCAACACTGGGCAGGCGCAGTGTGGTGGATTCATAGAGCAACACGGAGGGGAGTAGCCATTACGTTTTTTACCGATACAAAACTGTCTGTCATTTTTTGCGGGGGGAAATCACACATTCTCAAATTCTCACACAAAAACATTCTATGTCACTACGAAACTCACACTATGACAATTGAAAAATACACTAACAATTTTACACACACATTTAAACAATCCGTGTCATAATAGTATAATAATATGACGCAACTACACTTACAAGTACTTACACCCATAGTTGTAACAACTGTCGATACGCATTATCGATAAATTCAAGAACTCGGTTAGGGAAATTAGCAAAATTTATTCAAAGGCAGATATTATTATTATTATTATTGACTTTATTTATTATGTACTACAATAATCAAATAACATAATTATAACAAATAAACTTTTTAAAAACCAGTGATAAGATACTGATACGGAACTATCACTGGTTTTTAAAATGGATTAATTTTCTATAAATATGACGAATACATTTTTGGGGGTTTGTTTTTTTCATTAAGAAAGAAATTCTTGTATCAGCATATTTTTGCATTATTAATCTTGCTAATTCCAAGTTATGATTTGTAAAATCGTTTTCGTGTGAATGGTAACTGATTGACGGAAACAAGTCTTTGCCAATAAATTGTTTTAAGGAACGTGTCACAACTTCATGTGTGGTACAAGATCGTGTAGGTTTATTGTCGTCACTTAAATGTCTTCTTATTTCTTTTTCACAAATCCGGCATAAAAGTATTACCTCTTTTGAGGCATACAGTAACTTTCCTTTGCTTTTCTGGTGAATTAAACTTTTTTCATCAATCGGCCCAAGCAAACCTTTGATGCACGTATTGCATTTAATTTTTTTTTTTGTTGAGAAAATAACATATCCCGCTATATACTCCACAACTTTTTCCGCAAAAGGGGATAAAAAAGTTAGAGCTTCAATCTCATCAATCAAATCGTCAGCAAAATTGTTAAAATTGACTTCGTCAGTAGCGTCATTGCTATTGTATTGTCGTACGGTTGAAGCATTAATTTTTTCTAGTGCAGATGTGCAATTCAGTATCGTAATTTTTTCCAATGGAATGCAGTTCGTTCCGTTTCCCGTTTGTGTTAATTCTGTATTAACAAGAATTTTTTTATAAATTGCTTCAAACTGGGAGCTTGAGGGATTATCGCAATAACCACCATGACTCCTTACTATGGAAAAAAATAGTTCGATGTGATCTTGGCTTATCCTATGTAGTGGCATATATTTGAGGCCATTTTGTTGGTTTTGTATTAAATCTTGAAAGATAGATTTGGTACTCTCAATGCAGATCAAAAATCCCAAAAAACCCGTGTATCGAGGAGAATCTACTAATTTAATTTTATGCGACTCCCCGTTGCGTTTTTTTACATAGGCTGATAAGCTCAACAAAAGCTTTTGAGCTTCATCCATTTTTCGAAAAGCTTTTTCAGAGTTTTCATAGTTTAATGCTCTTTTATAACCAATTTGACGTGACCGTGAATCCAATATATCAAAAACGTCGTTTATCAGTGAAATAAACTTCGAAGTTGCAGTTGATCCATTAAATTCCGACAAATCTAATTCTTTTTCACAAAACAAAAGTGCATCAGCAACACTTGCGCTGAACAATTGTGCTGCAAGGCGAACATTCATTATCTTTGTTTTATAATAAATGTGATTTGCTTTTAACTTGTTAGCCATGTAAAATATTTCTTCTTCCTGTATTTTATGTAATGCTTCCACAAATAACCATTGAATTTTATTTTCATTATCATCGTAAAAACATTTGTAGTCACAAAAAGTGTTTCGAATTAATTTTAACATGTGACTTGGATCTAAAAAAAAGTAAACTCGTTGCCCCGTTGTAGGATCTAATATGGTAGTTTGCAATTTATTTGCAACTAAGCAGCAACCCAGTTCCGTAGCCATCGCTAAATTTGCCTTTGCGCCGTCACACGTTAACGCTTTTATTTCTATTCCAGTTTCATGTACTAATTCAAAAGCTTTAGTTACAAGCTGAGCTTTTAACTTAGCACTTGTACCTTTAACTAAAAAATATCCGATTGGGACTTTCCATGGAGTATTAATGCCTACTAATAGAAATACTAGGACATCTGTAGCTTCATCTGTATTATCAGTTATTAAATCGAAACCATAATCAATATACCCGAATCGTCTGTCACCACTTGGATTGTCATGTGATTCTGTCTTTATTTTCATTTCATCGAAAACCAAAGTACAGTAAATTTTACTATGTGGATTGGCATCGGCTTTATATTTTAAAGCCGCCAAGGCTTCTTTGGTAAAACCGGGCCGTCCATCAATATTACTATACCATTTTGTTAAAGTACGTGGAGCAGGTAAACACGTCCCAAACGTTTTACGAACATACTTGTAAGCTTTGGGGGAATAAAAGTTGAGAGTTAGAGCAAAACATCTCAGTTCTGGTGAATACTTAGCTCGTGAGAGCTTTCCACTTTTACACTTCTTTAGTTGACGCTTAATAAGCTCTGCTTCTTCAACGCCAATTTTTTCCAGGACCATCCTTTCCTCTTTATCTATCAAAGCTTTTTCATCTAGACTCTGAAGAATTTCTTCTAGCCCAGCAACTTTTTTCTTTAAGAAAAGATTTTTAGCTTGTAGCCTTTTAATTTTTTTTTTCTGATAATCTAATTGTTGCTGCATTTTTCTTTTTCTTGGTGTAAGTGCAGTAGTGGGAATCGACGCAGATTTTTTAGATGTTTCCTTTGACTGAGCCTGAAAACAAATAAATAAATAATTATATCTTATCATATTTTTACATAATTTACTTAATCTCAACAGTAAAATAGAAGAAATGACTATTTTATCAATATGCGATTCTACAATAAATGATTTAAAAACAACTCACATTTTGAGGAGTTGACGATCTACACGGTGATGTCAACGAATTAGGAATAGTGCGAGTGTCATTAATGGAATCATAAGATGATAGTCTCTCATTTGGTATATTGAATGATTGTTGATGATTCTGGAAAATTAGATTAAATATCTTTAATTTTACAAGTTTAAAAATCTACGCTTCATTTCACCACTATGACTAAAGTCAACGAGGTACATCATGTGGAATGTACATTCGTTTACCTTGCCCATGAATAAAAAAAAACCTACGGAACAAGTACAGTTCTGCGTTACAGTTGGTTTGGCGCCATCGACTAATCTCCTTCTATTGTTCGCCAACACTTGAAAGTCAGAGGTCTTAAAATGATTTGAGCAAATGACACTATTTCTTGTGGGAATCCAGGTTGGTCTGTTATTAGAAAATGTCTTCCATATATCTCTTAAATTTGGATCTTTAGGAAACCTGCAATAAATAAATAAAAACAAATTATAGTTGACGTTCACACTCAGTAATTTTTATTTAAATCAGAAAACCTAATCTCAAAAATTTCTCTGATTTGACTTGACCTTTCACATTTTCATCGATAACTATCTACTTACAAACAAACCGGCAACAACACTATCGCTCGGTGACAGCGAATTCTAGGAAAAAGACTCGGATCTGTCGCTCGACCGATCCGCGTTTTGTATGAGGACGCACGGCCTTAGTTGGTAAACAAATCCGAAACAACACGATTGATAATATTGTAGTTTTTAAGTTTAAAAGAAGTAAATAGCAATAATATGATTAAAAATTACTTACATATGAAAGGTAACGCCATCTTTTTGTAAATTTGACGTAGCAGATCTCTTTTTGCAGCAAAAAACAGAACAATTCGGCATTTTTTACTACGTCGTCGATTCACTCACGCAACTAGATTTAGTCTAGTGAGCAGTGCAGTTGCAACTAGTTTTATTGTACGCATAGGACCATTTGGACTTGTACTTTGACAGAGGGGAACGCCTGCGTATGGCTACTCCCCTCCGGTCCGCCGGTGGCCTGTGTTGCTCTATGGGTGGATTACAGCTCATTTCCTTTCATTGAGAGGTAATATGTCCTAGCAGTGGGAGATAAATGTGAAACTGTGTGAGAATATTTGATACTCTTCTGAACAGATTTGGCATAGATTTGAATTTAGAATTAACTATTATAGCAGTGAGCTTAGTGGTGTGACCGTACGACTGCCAAGTCATAGGTCTCAAGTCTAATCCTAAGGCATGCACCTCTGATTTTTCGGATTCATGTGCGTATAGTATAATTATCACTTGCTTCGGTGAAGATAAACATCGTGAGGAAAGCGCCCAGCATGCCCGACAGATATTTCTTGACGGCATGTAAAGCCAAGTCAGAGACATAAAAACTGTGACACCAGGTTGGACACTACTCACTCGATAAAGAAAGAAAGACCTAGATCAACACGTAGGATATTTTTTATCCCTCAAGTAGGATCCCATGGGATACTTACCGAACACCACGCGGACGAAACCGCAGGATTAAGCTAGTTATATTACATATTCGCAAAAATATGGTGACCCTAAACAGGAAAGGTTTTTACGGCACCGCTAGTTGTCTTGTGGCTAATATGTTTTATTTCTGGCAACGAGGCAGGGTAATAAAATCTTGGTTACTTTAGAAATGCTTGGATTTTTGTAAGTACGGAGAAATGCGTTAGCGGAATAAAGAAACTTTTTCTTAAGTTCTAAATAAAATACCTACTGGTTGTTTGGTCCTCATCTTTTAAAAAAGAAAAGGCATAGGCTGGAATGATAACCAGAAAATTCAATATAATAATAAAATTACGTTTTGTATAAAATAAAACTAAAACAACAACAATTGTACTTATGTGATTCTTGTGTAATAAAATCTACAGGGCTAGAACATGGCCGTTCTTCAGCAAGGTGTGTGGTACTCGCAACCGGTGTGCGTGATGATCATGAAAAATTAAAGGCGTTTGAAAGAATCTTACCAAGTGGCGCTTTAAAATTTTCTGTCTACCCACCACAAGCGAAAAACGCTTGATTTTGTGTGTAAAATAATTATTAAATAATTTATTTTCATTGAAAACACGGGATCTTTCGTGTCTAATTTCTTTCAGAATCATTAAGAAACCTTGCAACAGAAAAGGGTCACTTACAAGAAATTCTGATTTCGATGGACAAAAACCGTATCATAATGAATGCTGAATTAGTATGAAGGTTTCTGAAGAAAATTAACAAAATGTTATTAATTAATACATCGTTCAACCAAATTGATTCATTTTGAGTGGTGTAGGTATAAATAAGGTGTAGCTCAAATTGAATTATTATTTTATATCTATCTGCCAGTAAAAGCCCCATCAAAAGCCGTTCAGACGTTTCGGAGATTAGCGGAAACAACCAGACATACCGAGAGGCAAAAATGTCTTTTTTAATTTTTGCCTGATTAATGTTTTTTTTTTTTTGAAGTACCGTATACACATAATTATATATGCATTCATTAAAAAGCTGTTATTTTGAAATTACAAAGGGACATTTCAATTTTATTAATTTTTATAGAAGACAAACAAATTAAACGATGTAATCAAGTTGTTTCACCGAAATTGAAAATAAAAAGAAAACCATTTATTATTGTTACAACACTGGTTTCGGAGAAAAATCTCTGAACTCCGAAATGAGGTATTATTAGCTCCTACAATACAAGAAATAATTAATACGAAATAGAAACGGGGAATATGCTAGTAATTACGACCCTCGGCTCTTCGTATTATTTCGAATAGTTTCGTAATTGTTTCTGTATCTCCCTGACTAGTAATATGTTTATTTTCTGCTTCGGAAAAATACATTAATTGTTCATTAAACGTTGACGCTGGTTTGGTTAAATGAAACTACATAAAGGGCTTGGGACGTTTTTGTATAAAGCGTGGCCGGATTTTTTTCCGCCATTTTGATTTTTGACAATCGTTACAGGTCAGTGGCCCAAAAATTCTGACAACCAGTCTTGCCAAGGAGTATCGTATTACACAGTACCTCCACCACCCAGTTAGGGTTGATAGGCAGTCGCTCCATGTAAACTACTGGTATTCCGCTGCATCCTGTTTGACTGGAAGCCAACCCGAACATAGTAGGGAAAAGGCTAGGCTATGCATTTTTTTCCCAGCGACAAAAAAAAAGGCTAGTATTGTATTTAGAATTGTTTCCCTAGTCAAAGATGGTAAACACACATAATCTACGGGAATTGAATAGGTAGGAAAATCAGAATATTCATAAACCATTAATAATTCCAGAACAATGTAGCCTAAATTATCTTCCTTATACTAACCCTTCATAGTACACAATGAGGCTTATTTCACATCATTTGGCATCATGAAATATTCATCGGTATTTCAAAACAATATTAATGTTTGAAGACCCAGAATCTTAAGGAAATCCTGCCACCCATTGAATAGGACCAAAATAATCGCAGGCACAAGAAGAAATCAACGCAGGATGTAAAAGGGCCATCCAAACTCGATTTGCATGATAAACATACGTAACGACTGAGATCAAGGTCCTACTATGGAAACAAAATTGAAACAAAGTGTTAAATATGGTATGATTTTCATTGATCAATATATTGATAATGTATATGTCGTGTTGTCAGGATATATTTCGATAGGCTCGAGCATTATGTGGGCAGAAGACGGGTTTCGTGCTATGAAAACTCACTGGATGCGATACACTGTTTATAATTGTCAGGTGCACGGTTCGGGTTGGTCGTTTTCTTGGAGAAGAACCGGCAAGAAACTCCATGGTTTCTTTTTTCAAACAGATATCTACACTTAGGTCCATGTTCACCGAAAAGATAACAGCCTGATTAGCTTATGGTAATATGTCACAGTGACAGCTGTTTTTAGCTAATCAGGCTGTTATCTTTTCGGTGAACATGGACCTTAGTAAACTAACAAATAACTTGACATTACACTGTCACTGTCACAATAACACTGGGCACAATGAATCGGATACAGTTTCAAGACGCTCAACTCCGCTGTGATCTGACCCAGAATGTCGTCCTCGCGGTGAGCTATTAACATCAGGACTCTGTAGAAGCACGCCATGGCGGGAGTAGACTGGTAAGTAGGTCGCGTGATGTCACCATAGGCGCGCTTTCGATTCATTCGCCTGTTCGTACTCATGACCGGATCCGACATATACAATACCAAAGGGTGTCGTAGTACCCCGTATATGGGTTTTTGAGTTCAGATATACATATAGATAGCTCCTCGTAAAATTTTGGAATTCAGCTGTATCTGGTTAAACTGAAAACCCACAAAAAGGTAGTTGGGAAAAGGCTAGGCAATATGGTCTCATAAATAAGTGGATTGAAGGCAACTCCCTCTCGTATGAGTGTGGGTAATGGCAGGCAGGTAGGGGAAATATTATAGGCACATTGTGATATGCTTTGCTATGAGGTACGATAATTATAATTAGGGTCCATCTAATCCCCAAAACCAGACATATCGGGGGTCTTTATATGTGGAGTTCATACGGCAAAATCGTGGCACATATTACTATTACCATTGATTCAGTACATGTTCCTAGAACCAACAGCATATTTAAAAAGAAAAGCTGTTCCATCCGTGATTTTTGTCTGATTTGTGTCTTGATCTCTGTTATAGAAAATAATTATTTAAACAAAAGGTTGCCAAAAAAGCCTGCCAGGTTCAAATGGCATTCGGGTCATATGAGCCGCATGCAAAACGACCGCTGGGCAAAGGTCTCAACACGATGGGTGCCTGAGGATGGACGGCGCCGCCAAGGCTAGTCTAGGAAGAGGTGATGAGATGATCTAAACGCGCATCACTAAGGCTGAGTCGAGGTGACGGAGGAGAAGAGTACCTACCTGGGATATGAGGCAGCCCAGCAGTGGGACATTCATGGCTATTCTTCATCATAAAGTTTTCTATGGTAAAGAAGAAACAAGTCAAAATGGTGCAAACTATCAACTATCAACTAACGGCATCTTTTACCAAGCAAAGATAATTAAGTTAGAGAGTAAGAAGCTATTAGGGATACGAAGCTTTATCAAGAAAATTGCTCGAGCCTTTTAATGTTTCGTTCAGCGGCTGTATGTTTATTTATACGGTTTAAGATAATATTTGGGTTTCATTGCTACTCTATTACTCTCGTCTTACATGTTTTATTAGGTCAATAAAATTGGTCTGCCCTATATCTAACAAACGTTTTCTTAACTCAAGTTTCGGTGTATGTATAATTCACGAGTATGAATAGTATAACTGCGACGGACATAACTGTTTGTCTTAGTTTTTTTAACATTAGGAGACTATTCACGTCCCCACCATGCAATGTACCTGAAAATATTAAGTTCTGTTCAGCGAGCAACCGTTCATAAAAGGAAAATGTTTTCATATGTCACACAAATGGGAATAAAGTTAAATCATTAGCGATAAACTGAGACAGTCGCGATACCTCTTCCATTCACCCGCTTACGAGTAGCATTTCCCATCCTGCACCGCAGAGCTATCTCAAACACGGTATCCGTAAAGCGATAGGCCTGTAACATACCTTTTTGTGGGGCACATTGAGTTTGTTAATTGGAAAGCCTGTAGAAATTCCGCCTCTCTACTTTTGTACTTGAAGTGTTAATAAATAAATAAATAAATAAATATTGATAATTTCCGATTTAAAACGAGAATTTCCGATTTAAAACGAGAATTTCCGATTTAAAACGAGAATTTCCGTTTTAAAACGAGAATGTTTACCTCCTAATAGTCGTGTTACAATAGTAAGTCAAGATAGCAACAAGGTACAGATAAACCGTATCGGGCTATGCGTATCGCGAAATACGGCGGCATTACCGACTTCGAAACAGAGAGGGAACGGATTAAAAGTTTTAAGTGATTTAATCTTGCTAAGGGCGAAAGATTTGGCAAAATTTTGCCTGCAAATGAAATGGAAATTTGGACTTTCGAGTCAATTCTTAAACGGTACGATTTCGCAGTTCGTAAGGAGTGTTATTTCGCTTTCGAAGTTTGTTAGAAAGTGGAGGTACTTACCTACTGTTTTAAGCACATATTCTTGATTGGTTTAATCGGAAATTTCTCAGAACTACTTGCAGATGTCCCTTAATTATGATGTCTCAAAACATCCATGTTGAATACAAGACTCATCATCATCTCGACTGCTTCGTTTGTTCTTGCAAGTACACAACATGTAACAGAAATGGTATAGTCATATGGAAGGGTGCGCTACAAACCATCAAACTGAACAACTTTCTCCATGGGACCACCATCGTAATCGTAAAACATTAATCAGTTGTCATCATATTTGGTCGAGTAGGTATTCGAATTTTGAATGGGGCCTTTGATTATTTTTTCGCGATTACGATGGTGGTCCCATGGAGAAAGTTGTTCAGTTTGATGGTCTATAGCACACCTTTCCATATGACTATACCCTTTCTGTTACACGTTGCATTTGGAAGGTGTAATCAGTTTTAACAGTCTATCCGTTTTGTGCCATCATGGTAAAAGGATTAGTCACCTAGATTCTGCGACATAGTTCAAGAGGCTGCTTTTCTTTTTACCTACCCGGCTTGAACTCGGACTTGTCAAAATAGCTGGAAGCCTTTCTTTGTACTAATGATGCCTTCACTGAGGAAACTATAATTGCCGGAGAGGAACTATCTGAGGTCAGCGAAAGCCACGGACAACAGTGACTAAGGACAGTGGAGAACATTGACATGACGACGACGACGACGACACGACGACAACGACGACGACGACGACGACGACGACGAGCGACGAGCGACGAGCGACGAGCTTGAAGTTTTACGCCTAATTTGTACGCCTTGCAAGGCAAAACATAGTGATACAACACGTTTTTTTTTATACCATGTACCATATTACCTATGTTTAACAAATAAATTACTTTGACTTTGAGCAACTGCATATCTAATGATATCGTCAATGGTGCCGGAGACACTTTGCTAAGGGACGCACAAAACCGGTCAGAACCGGTAAGTGTGGTACTTTTCACCCTCACCCTCGCATACTCATACCTAGGTACATTGTTTAAAATAAAACTACAGTAACCTAACCTATAACTAGATAGAACCTATATCTTCAATCATCAATAATTTGGAACCTCATTGTGAAACACTGTCTCTTAAGATACAGGATACCCTAGTTTAAGAGTCAGAGTTTAATTTATTGTGCACAGATTTCTGAAGCATCTAAATGTTCAATGTTAGTGTTCTACCACTAATTGAAAATTGTAAACTGTTCAATCTCTGTGTGTATTTTGGGAAATAAAGATATTTTTTTTTTTTTTTTTTTCTACCACCCTTCCTGGAGACCCAGCAGTGGGTGATTCCGGGCTGATATGATGATGATGGTGAACTGCATATCTGTCCTCCATAACCCTGTAACTTGGTATAATAATACAGAACACGGAGGGTTCCAGTTTTCTGAATAACTCCAATATTGTAAGCGATACGACACCGGAAAAACAAGTTATCTCACAAATATTTTATCACAATCTGGCATGATAAACAGATTTTCTGCGTAAAGCTTCCAAAACAAACATTACAATGGAAAATACGTTTTATAAGTCATATTTTAAAACATATTTTCCAAAATATCATCACTCATTTCGTTTAGCACCTCCGAGAATTTAGGGATCAAATCATCGTCTATTGTCACTGTCGTTAACACAAAAACTTCTGTAGGCGTCTTTTGACTAATAAAAGCGTTTCTTTTGAGCCTTATTCCCTTTTGTTGATGAACTTTCAATGGTTCATTTATAATATGATTTTTCTCCTCAGATTTTTTCATGTTTACCATTTTGAAGTGACGAGCGAGACTGGTTTTTGTAAGTCTAGGCTCGCTTGCTTAAAAGCTTATATTGTTTTTCGTGTCAGAGGTCGTTTCTTGTGGGCTTAAGTAATGGATGGATCAATTTATATTTTTGACACCATATTATTATGATTTATGTAAAATTAAACATCTAATAAACGCATTAGTTTTCAAAGAGCAAACGAGTTCGTAAAAGTTTACGCTCACACTAAGACACACATGCCTATGCGATGCTACATTTATGCCCAAAATTAAGGCGATTACACGAGCTAAACGCGAGTTTTATAATTACTAAAAGTATATGATTCACTGCTATAAACAAGACCAGAAAAATATATGATATTCTTCAGGATATATGCTAGCATGATACTGTTTTGAAAACATAATACAATTAATTTGGCTCGATAAAAAGAAATCACGAACTTACCTCTAAAAATATCTTTCAAACAATAAAAAACATACTAATATGCATGCGATCATTCTGATTTTTTGGCAAATAATTCTACAAGCAATATATTAGCATGATACTGTTTTAGTTTTTTAATCCAATCAATAGTTTTTTTGTAAATCGATCGAAACCAATCATTTCGCGCTATTTGGCCCGCAGTGGCTGACGTAACAATCACTTTGTAGTGCAAGCTGATTAGAACTTTATTCTAACAGCAATTCAAACGAAGTTTGAACCACCACAAATAGAGTTGCTAATTTAGCTCGTCTAAGTGCCTTAACCTAAAACCGTAAAAGTTCAACGTTAATGTCCAGTGACAATCAAATTTCGGAAACCTGTCCATCCACGTTGACCCTATCAGAACCTAAATCCACAAGCCCTACAATTTTCCACGAGCGAACAAACCCGACCTCTGGTGTTGCCCATTGATGCATGACGTCACTCCAGTCACTCCAAATATCTACGGTCGAATGCTTTGAACGACGTATAGCAGTGGTTCCCAAACTTTTTGACTATGGATCATTTTAATTTCTTTATTGATCAGGGGCGATAAAGTTTAGAAAAATAAATTATCATTCTTAAAAGTAAACTTTTAACGCACCTAATTTAAAAGCCATCATTTGCCTAGCCATTTTGCAGCTGAATTCCAGTATTTAACAAGGATCGATTGCTTATCTGACCTCTACAACCCAGTTAGTACTGGCTATAGTATTTTGATACCCCTTACTGAACTTAGACTCGTTTAATTCTTTGACGACCCAAATGGCGCAGCAGTAGTGAGGCGGCCTTACGTTCTTAGGGTCCCGGGTTCGAATCTCGGTAGGAGCAAATGTTTGTGTGATGAGCATGGACATTTGTTTCCGAGTCATGGATGTTTAAATGTATAAATAATAGGTATGTATTTACAAAGAAAAAGTATATATGTAGTATATCAACTGTCTGGTGACCACGACACAAGCCTTGCTTAGTGTGGCACTAGATGGCGCTGTGTGTAATGTCCAGCGATATTTATTTATTTATTATTTATTTAATTCTGTAATACTTATGAATTTAACGGTAGCATTTATTTTTTGAGTTTCACAACTTCACGGAACGTATTTTACCTCTTGGGGACCACAGGTTGGGAGCCATTGACGTAAAGCAACCAGCATTGCGTGCACCCTGTTAGATTAACAGGCATTCACCGTCGTACGTAATTTTATAGCTGTAATCTATCAAAGGGAGATTTATGGCTGAGATTTGTGTTTAGTATCGGAAATTGGATGTTTTAGATAGGAAAGAAATTGTTTTTAACCTTTAAGGGTTCAAGGTCGTATTTTATGAATATCTTGAGAAGATAAACGGTTGAATAGTTTGAGTGAAAGTTTGTTAGGGTCCAGGAGTCGACGGCCTGTAGGCGGATAGTAATTAGGTACTCAATTGGTTGGAAGATATTATTGTAGTTCTTTTAAGAAAGAAAAGTCTGTCAATTTTGTTGATTTTTACGCAATAAGACCACGTCCTAACCAAATTGACGACCGTGTTCATTTTATTCCGCGCACTCGAGCGTATAGTCGTACCGACAAAGAACGCATTTCAGTTTTTTTGCACAAATCATGACATCATAAACGCGATGATCACATAATTATTTGTAACAGTTTGTTAACAGGTCTTGCAATTTTTAAATTGCACCTCCAAGCTTTTTGTCTAACAATTAACTTAACTTCAATGTATAACAGACTTTAACGATGAAATTCATGAAATATACCAACAGACTGGAGTCTACAACTTAGCCTGCTCTGCCAGAGATATTGCGTTTACTGCCGATTCTAGGCTCAAATATTATGACCAATAAATATCTTGGTTATGCTAATGTACGATATTTTGAAAGTAGGTTTATGTGAGGATAGTCTGGCATTTTCCATTTACGAGTAGATTATTCTATCACTTCGATAATGTCTGGAGAGTAGACATTTTTTCTACATAGTAACGTCCGCGGACGCTACTTCTAAACCCGGCTTTATTGGCTATCCGTTCTGAAAACAATGTCCAGTGTCTATTGCGACTTAAGTTTGGCGAGTGTTACGGCTCGTACACATACACACGATATGACGTCGCATCGTGGGAATCCACGTTTGAAGTCGACCTATTGCTTATCTTTTTACTGTGCTTTAGAACAAGGAAATACGACCTATTTTCTGCGAACACTGCAGATTGATTGCTACTTGTTTTGATGTAGATTCCCGCAATGCAACGTCGTATCGTGTTTATGTGTACGAGCCGTTAGTACTCCTCCTTTTTTTTCTTTTCTTTTTCGGATGGTAAATGATTAAATAACTTCTCCCACCCTGGGCGGAGCGGGAGGGAGTGTCAGACTTTTACTGACTAAAACCCATCCATGTTGCTTCCTCGGCCTTTATGTTCCGGGGCCAAGGTATCTCTTTCAAACAGTCCCGCAGCCCCGGCTAGACTTCGAGGATAATTTACTTACAATTTTGTCGTTTAGTCATGCTAAGACGATGACTGAGATACGACTTACAGAAGATGTTTGCGAGGCAGATCGTCATCACTGCCTAGACTTTTCCCAACTATGTCGGGGTCAGCTTCCAGTCTAACCGGATGCAGCTAAATACCAGTATTATACATGGAGAGACTGCATTTGTTTCCGAGTCATGGATGTTTATATGTATAATATGTATGTATTTACAAACAATAAAGTATTTGAGTAGTATGTCAATCTGGTGTCCACGACACAAGCTTTACGTAGTGTGGCACTAGATGGCGCTGTGTGTTAATGTCCAGCGATATTTATTTTATTTTATTTTTATATATGACTCCACAACCTAGTTAGTACTGGGTAATACGATACCACTTGGCACTTGGTCAGAGGCCCATGAGTGGCATAAAAACTCTGACACTAGGTTAGACACTAACCTAGGCAAGCAAAGCTTACTAAGGTAAACTAACTGATCGACCCGAGTTAACAACCACTCGGGTCGATCATTTCGCGACGAACTTCAAGCAAGGCAGATATAAAATACCTTTATTGGTTAAGTTCATCAGAAAGGTTAGGTTTGAGCAACGAAGCAAAAGGCGTAGTTGTAAGGACTGCAGCAGGTGGACTTCTAAAGTTCTTCCCTACCCCCATTAGGCAGAAGCGTGAACATACATGTGGAAAGAGCTTATACAGAGTGTAAACCTCAACACGAAGCCATCAGGCATTCTGTACATCAAATTAAGTAATTGTAAGCAAAAATTATAGCTGGGAATCCACCCTTTTTTTCGGGTGAAAAATCATGTTTTGTGGTAGAACTTAATGTAACGCACTCAAAACATTGTACTGATGGATGGATTGAATTACTATTAAATCCATCCATCAGCACAATGTCGGGGGTCATGGAGTTTTTTAAAGCATAAAAAAAGTCAAAAAGTTGTAACTTTTAAAACCCCACCATCTCCATAACTAGAAGGTTCCCAGGGCCGGCAGTCTCGACAGAGATAACGACATAATTATCTCTATTGCTTTCTCGTAAGCACTAATTATGCTTACGAGAAACGCATCTAGGATGTAGAGACTTTCATTACTGGCAAGCATCATTATTGCAACCGAATTTATTCGGTAGTAATTAGCAACCGAAGGTTAACGATGTTGTCGTTATCTCTGTCGAGACTGCCGGGCCAGGTATGGTGTAAAACAAAAATTTATCACCATGACGGGGAGAACAAGTGCCTTTGGGTTTTGTTAAGAGGTTTTTTACACCATTTATGCGAATATTTGAAAAAAAAGACCAGCGATAAAACGAATTGTTAGCACCTAGTTATTATTTTCTCAGAATAATACCTCTTCAGCAACTGACAAGTGAATATAGGAGAGCCGCCAAATATATCGCTTATCACAATTTCACTCGGTATTCGCCGCCAGACAGTGTTATGAACATTCATTTTGTCACGTCAGGTATATTCGCACGCATGTTACGAGGGCCATGAAAACAGCGGGAGACAGTCCTTAGATTGACCCATTTAGGAAGCGTATTGTGTAGGTTGGATGTTAGGTTGGGGGTCAATGTGGTGGCTATTATTGTTTTCCTCTGTGTGAGGTGTTTTTGTTATGACCCAGTTTTTTTGGCTTTGTGACCAACTAAATACCTACTTATGTTTGTGTTATCATGACCAACTTGGTAATGTAAATAGTATTTCTTTTGTTTTTGTAACTCACGAACGAATCCTTAATTTAGCGGCCATTTCGAGAGTACATTCGCTGGAAGCTGGCAGGTTCATCACAACAGTAATGTTTTTTCCATTGTTTGTCTTTCTATTTTAATATATCCGTGTAAATATCTATTTACAGTAATCTACAGTTTGATATTTATGTATAGTATTTATTTATACATATATAGTAAATAAATAAAAATCGCTGGACATTACACACAGCGCCGTCTAGTGCCACACTAAGCAAGGCTTGTGTCGTGGTCACCAGACAGTTGATTTACTACATAATATACTTTTTGTTTGTAAATACATACTTATTATACATATAAACATCCATGACTCGGAAACAAATGTCCATGCTCATCACACAAACATTTGCTCCTACCGGGATTCGAACCCGGGACCCTAAGAACGTAAGGCAGCCTCACTACCGCTGCGCCATTCGGGTCGTCAAAGTACAAGGATATTTAGTATTTAATATATCCTTGTAGTTTACCTTAGTATTAATTAAATTATTTTCAGATGTACACCTACCACTGCTTGTTGAGAGAATGTTTGGTAGAGAATGCCTATGGCATTAAATCCGTCACTGTACTATGTGCTTGAAGTGTTAAATAAATAACTTCATGCAGAAATAGTAGACAGAGCTAGCGTTGTGAATTTGTGACCTAGCTTAGGAGAGACCTATGTTCAACAGTGAATTTCCATTGGCTGAGTTGATGAATCGATTTTGTAGGACAGTCGACGTCTCCTCACACTACGAAAGGAATTACCAATATTATTTTAGCAATGAAAACCAAATGGTGTGACCGACGCACTGCCAAGTCGTAAGGTCTCAAGTCCGAACCTAAGGCACGCATCTCTTTTTTTTTTGTTTTTAGAAAAAAAAAGGCACGCATCTCTGACTTTTCGGATTCATGTGCGTATTGTCACTTGCTTCGTTGAAGGAAAACATCGTGAGGAAACCAGCATGCCTGATATATTTCTCGGCGGTATGCAAAACCAAGTCAGAGGCCCATGAGCGACATAAATAAATGATACCAATATTCTGTGCCTTCAGTCACAAATATCAGCACAAACAGTGTTTAAGATCACTGAGTTTATTTTTAAAGGGCGATACTTGGCCATAGGTTAAGAAAGAAAGATACTTCTAAGAATTCACGTATCTAAGGTAGTGCACTAAAAACCTGATTTAAAATTCACTTATTGTTGTCAAATTCGCTAACTTAGTCGCCCGAATAAGTCAGAATATATTACTCCACCGCGGGTATGTAAACCAAGTTGTTAGTAACTGGAAACTTATGGGTTTAATAATGCATGTTTTATTATTCAGCCTTATTTCTGGTGTAACTGACTGCTGTGGAAGCGCTGAGATATGGCTGTAAATACTTGTAAGTTGGATAAAAAGCGCTTTAGCGCTTGAGTTGGTTAACTTGCTGAAAGATTTAATAATTTTCTTCATTGCTGTACCAGAACTTTTGTTATAATATTATTTTTGTGTTTGTTAAACTTGCAAATAACTAAAAGCTAAGCTTTTAGGTATTTCATTTTGGTTTCGCGGTATATAAATCTATCTACATTTATATTCGACGAATAGAATAAAATTATGATAGTAACCCCAAAAAGCAAATCTTTCCATAGTTTTTGAACCATATGTTTGTAAAAGCTTTACTGGTCGAAAAACATTTCAGTTAGGTGAATTGAATACCTATTGCGTACCAAATGGGAAACAAAATTAATAAATAACAAAATTTATGATTTTCCATTTACCCATGAATAGTGAATCAGTTTCCACAAATGGGAGTAAAGATGGCTAGAAAATCCAAACTTCGTTGAGTAAATCCGATTTCATACCGTACAGTGCTTTTTCCGATACGATTGCAGGTACCTATTGATGTTAGAGACCAAATGTAGACCGTATTTGAAAGTACCAAAGATTAACTTTTAAAGCAAGCGTATTTAAAAGTACGTTAAAGAACTTTTAAGAAACTGGTTAGAAACTAGAAATAACGGACTCAAGTAGTTATTTAAGAGGGCTGTGACAATTTTTCTTATATGTGAGTGTTTTAAAAGTCTCACACTAACACAAGAAAAAATGTGATATTATTAAAAATTGTTATAATAAACATTTCACAATTTTACGGTTTCACTTCGATAGATCGTATAACCTACCGAAAAATAATGCGTTAAATTGTAAGCGGTATGTTCGGTTGACAATCTTTCGCGAGTTTTCAATCTCGCTAGACAGATTACAATCTTACGGGTTTTACAATTTTACGGTATCAGTTGCACCACTAAAGAGCAAATGTAGCACCTTTTATATACAGGGCATCATCAAATATTTTTTTAAGTTATCATAAGCAAACAAAAAAAACATTAAGTAATCATTGTTTTTTTTTAGTTTTCATCTCGTTTTGGTCTTTATGGCTTTATTTATTATGCGCTTTTATATTTACATATTTCATCATCCAAAACCTTTTAAAAGATCTTTAGAAAACATTTTGTTTGAGTTTAAACACCATTAATGGATTTTCTTATTGAAACTTTCTGCTTTAATGGCCGATAAAGGACAAAACGATTTGTTAATTGCTTTCCAAATTAATTGCAATTACGCAAACAATCTTAAGATGCCTTGAATAAGAGTAAAAGGTTAGGGACTATGGCGATGCGTGTTTATTAAATTCTTTAACATCACCCTGTGAATCCTGAAGAGTAAAGAAGAGATGGACCTTTAAAACACACATAGTCGGTTTTATTAAAGTTTCACGTAGCAAGAGGCGAACCTGTTACCAGCAACGGGGCACATGATATTCTGACACCAGGATTATACTGAAAAAATCCAGATGGAAATTTCTAATAAAGACCGCATCATCATCATCATAATTTCAGCCGAAAGACGTCCACTGCTGGACATAGGCCTCCCCCAAGTGTCGCCACATTGACCGGTCCCGTGCGATTCGCATCCAACGGATTCCCGCAACCTTCACCAGGTGATCGCTCCACCTAGTGGGAGGTCTTCCAACGCATCGTCTTCCGGTTCGCGGTCGCCAGTCCAAAAGACCGCATACTCAGCAGTAAGGTTGTAGACCTCTAGACTAACGAGTTAGTACTAAAAAGATAACTATGGGGTAAATAGGGATGACACCTGCCTTAAAAAATATATAATTCTGTTTATTCCGTCAGTTAGATTATCGAAAAATAATGGATACGTGTTTTTTGTTTAATCAATTTAATAAAAAAAATACAAAAATTAACAATAAAAATGTGTCGAAATGTGACGTCACACGAGTTTTCGACGCACTGTCACTGTCAATTTTTTGTTTTTGTAAAAAAAAAAATTGTTTGGAAAACTGTGCAAAAACCCCTCTTCCCGCTTTCCGCCTAACCCATCCTCCACAGCTGTTTGTGGCAAAACTTAATAGGAGTCCAGTCAGTTGGTTCCGGCATTTCCTTCTGGTTTGCTGCTCTTTTGGAACCCCTTTGTGGTAACTCGTCTAGCCCAAAGCTTCTACATGGCATGCGATCGATGTAGGCAGACAAGTACCATTTAAGTTTAAAAGCCGTTTGACTGTTAACAGCTATTTGAGTTTTGGTAAATCCAAAAAAAACGTCGTTTTAATATCAGTCTCTTAGTGTTAAGCAAAACCGATATTTATGTACTAAGCATGGGCTTAAGATTTTATGAGTGGGACGGGGGTAGCGCCTACGTGCGAGATGACGCCTAGACTCGACTAGTCATTGACAACAAGATTCATCATCTGCCTAGCCTTTTCTCAACTATGTTAGGGTCGGCTTCCATTCTTACCGCATGCAACTGAATACCAGTATTTTACATGAAGCGACTCTGACCTCCACAACCCAGTTAGTACTAGGGAATACGATACCTCTTGGTAAGATTAGTTACAACAACAACAAGACAACAATCTACCACAACAATCAACAAAACTAGATTATAATTATGATTATTGTAAGAATACTTTAAATAAATGTAATAACAGCCACTCGGGGCGATCGTTAGGTTAAGCCGTGTTTGCCTCGGTTGGTCTGTGGATGGGTGACCACCCTTACATAAAGAGTTTCCTCCGTGCCTCGGAAAGCACGTTAAACTGTTGGTCCCGGCTGTCATTTGTATATCTTTGACAGTCGTTACAGGTAAGTGGCCCAAAAAGTCTGAGAACCAGTCTTACTAAGTAGTATCGTATTTCCCAGTATTAACTGGGTTGTAAGAGAGGCAGGTCTGGGAGGTCAGAGAGGCAGTCGCTCCATGTAAAATACTGGTATTCAGATGCATCCGGTTAGACTGGAAGCCGACTCCAACATAGTTGGGAAAAGGCTAGGCAGATGATATGATGACTTTAAATAAATGTGTTACTGTGCCAGTATGGTTTTTATTAACATTACAGTAATTACTTAATTTGCTACATAATTATATAATACAAAATGGTTAATTTAAAACCACGATTGGTTGCCACACAGTTCATAATTTTTTAATTCAGCGAAATTAACTGAATATGTATTTTGAAAATCATTCAAAGGAATTTAATTTTAAAATAAACCCAGTATTACATATTGTGAAAATAGCGTTATTCCACTGTTTTCATTTTCACAAAATGATCACCTCACTGAATCAAAAATTATGGCTGAATGTTAATTAATAGGTTTTGATCAAACTCTCTTGTAATAAAATACATACAATGTTTTGGTAAAACCAATTTATAACGTTACAGTTTTACATTTTATTCTCTGGTATGTGGTTGCCTCGTTGGTCGAGTGGTATGAGGTCCTTTTTTAGGGTTCCGTAGCCAAATGGCAAAAAACGGAACCCTTATAGTTTCGCCATGTCTGTCTGTCTGTCTGTCCGCGGATAATCTCAATGACCGTTAGCACCAGAAAGCTGAAATTTGGTACCAATATGTATATCAATCATGCCGACAAAGTGCAAAAATAAAAATTTAAAAAAACATTTTTATTAGGGTACCTCCCCCAGACGTAAAGTGGGGAGCGATTTTTTTTTTAATTTTGACCCTGACGTGTGATATATTGTTGGATAGGTATTTAAAAATGAATAGGGGTTTTCTAAAATCATTTTTTGATAATATTAATATTTTAGGAAATAATCGCTCCGAAAGTCAAAAACAATGTGTCCCCCCCCCCTCTAACTTTTGAACCATAAGTTTAAAAAATATGAAAAAAATCACAGAAGTAGACCTTTATATGAACTTTCTAGGAAAATTATTTTCAACTTGATGAGTTGAATAGTTTTTGAGTTATATAGCACTTTTTCAAAAAAACGCAAATGATAACTTTGTTTTTCATACAAATACTATGAAAAACAAAGTTATTTTTGCTGACGAAAAATGTTGGTATTTTTAATGGTCTGGGAAGCTACGGAACCCTACAGTGAGCGTGGCCCGACACGCTCTTGGCCGGTTTTTTTTTTCTTTTTGGGATGGGAAATCATCAAATAACTTCTCCCACTCTGGGCGGAGCAGGAAGGAGTGTCAGACTTTTACTAACTAAAACCCATCCATGTTCCTTCCTCACCCTTTACGTGGCCACGGTATCTTCTTCGAACAGTCCCGCAACCCCGGCAAGCCTCGGCGTGGGCATGAGGTCCTGGGTTTGATTTCCGGGTCGGGCAACATTGAACTGGGTTTTTCCACCATGAATTTCTCAGCAGCAGGCACGGCGTCTGGATTTGTGCCCAGTTGATGCCAATAAGCTCGCCCTATATTGCATGGGACTTAAAACATAACTACTGACATGTGGGTATACAATTAGGTACACCTTTGCTTAAACCCTCGGTGAATGCAGGCGTGGTATTATAAATAAAATAAAATAAAGAAATATTTAACAAAATCCATTTATTTCAGGTTCCCCCATATTAAAAATTACACGTTACGAGACAAGATAAATACAAATCAACATAAAAATGTAAAAATAATAATAAAAAAATCCCTCCGGCAAGCCGCAGGAGGAGGTAGATTTCGAAGAAGGTGCTGGAGCGTCCGACTATTGAAAATTTGTATAAAGAGTTGTACTTATGTGTACAATTTTCGATTTGGGAATTTCAACCCCCTCCCCAATTTATGGGTTGCATCAAAAAAGTTTTCATTTAAAGATGTCCGTATTCGTACTCAGAATGATAAAAATGAGAAACGGTTCAAAAATTTTCCATAGGAAAAAAGTTATGGCCAAAAAACTGATTTTAGAAAAACCGCGAACCATTCACGAACTTAGCCTAAGTTTTGACCGTTTCGGTTTTTTGGCCAAGTTTGAAAGCAATCGGTTCATAATTGCGACCTGTAGAGTGTGGCTAAATTTTGCTTGTCACCTATATACATACGTATTCATATATATCCCCGTAGGTGAGAGACCAATAGGTAGATTTTTTTTTTTTTCAAAAAAAGAAAATCTACCTAATAACATATTATAAAACATATGAAAACGGGTATTTATCGCGAATACCCGTTTTCATATGTTTTTTATTGTGTTCTCATCGTGGAAGTTCAAAAATAACATAATCACTGTCAACAAACCATAAATAAGTACAATGTCCGGGAAATCAAATCAAAGTCAATGGCATGTGTGTCTGTGTCTGTGTGTGTTATGTCTTTGGTACGTTCATTAAAGTGTCATCATTTTCAAGTAAACGTATCATGAATTCAATACAATTTTGTAGAATGAAAAAGACGCTTTAGAAAATTCTTTTTTATTTTCCCATCTTTTGTATCCGCTTTAGCGACCGTGGTTGGATGTCTACCTGGATCATAAATCATTTCGCTCTCTGTGACTGAAAATCGCTGAGCTAAATTCAAAACATTTTCCGAATTCATAGAGGAAAAGCAGTCCATAATTCACTATTTTACCGTTTGGAAAAAATCATCGGATACTTCTGAAATTGGATTTAAGGTGAATCTCTTTGCGTGCAGTCAATTAATATTATTGGCTATTATAGTATTATTAATTCCACTTTGTAATAAGAATGACATTAGTTAATAAAAAATAACGAGACATCACTGTGAGAGTTAACTTTTTTGTGTTTTTAGAAGTCGGTTTTATTTTTTTGCAAAAAAGTTTTTATTTTTCACTTTTTAGTGGTTCACATGCGCTTACCCCTGAACAGCACACTGGCGTGATGTTATGTTATGAACTGGTGTAAACAATAGACAGATATGAGATTTCAGCAATCCCAGTCCATTTGCTATCATTTATTGAGGAGTTCCATAGCCTATCTCCGAAGTTCTTCATCAAATCTTCACTAAATTGAAGTAAGACTACTCCGAGAAAGTTCTCTTCCAAAAACTACCCAAATCGCTTCATGTGTGCCTATAAAATTTGAAGAGTTCTCTCTATTTCTCCAAGATCCCATTATCAGATCCTGACCATTATCGAATCCCTTTCAAACAAAATATAAATAATCCAAATCGGTCCAGCCATATTTGAGTAATCGGGGAACATACATAAAATAGAAATGAAAAAAAAAATATAATAAAAAAAAGGTTCCGATGAATTGAGAACCTCCTTTTGGAAGTCGGTTAATAAATAATTTTAAAAATAAAAGTTTAAACGGTGAATATTTGGTCACATATATATCTGTATTTTGTCGTCATCATCATCCGCCTAGCCTTTTCTAGACTATGTTGGTGTCGGCTTACGGTATAACCAGAAGCAGCTGAATGCCAATATCTTACATTGAGCTACTGCTTATCTGACCTGCACAACCCAACAACTGGTTAACGCGATACCCCTTGGTAAGACTGAATGTCAGACATCCAGGTTTCTTCCGTAATGACTGTCAAAGATCTACAAATGACCGAGATCAAAGACAGAACGTGCTTTTCGCAACACGTAAAAGGCTTTATTTTATAACACGTCCGTATCCCAAAGTTGAACACTTAAAACCCAATCATAAACACACCCCTTTGCAATACACATAAATCTTTATGCACAAAAACGCGGAAATACACTTTTCAGAATACCTTCTTCAGAATATAATCTCACATATTTCTCGATCTCGATAAAGAACATCTCACCTGACAAAATAAAGCTATATTTAACCTCAAGATAGACCTTAATCCCTATAGCGGAAGGCACTAGCATGAGTTATGAATCTTATGGGGAGATAAAAGGCCGTAACTAGCGAACGTGTCGGGAGAAGAAATGGGAACAGATTACGAAGTGTTACTAAAAATGTGGAAATGAATTCTCGTATTTTTTTGTCGGATCGATTGTGTTTTGTTCTTTTTGGATAACAACTTCGTTAAAGTATACTATCTTTAGTCCATGGAATTGGTACATTTTGCTTTGCATGGAATTAGATAGTTCCGATTTTTTTATGTGTTAAAAAAATAACAAATAACTTCACTTCACTTAGGTATTGAAGTGTTTTCAAATCCAATTTTTAGACCTACAAAACCCTCCGGATTGTTTCAACATATAAAAAAATCAGAACTACCTTATTTGATAGAAGGCAACCCCTCTTACATATACGGTACGATTTCATGGACTAGTATATTATTATAAAACGGATATCATATTGTAAAACGGAAGAATTTGTTTGGTTGAAAGCCCTAATCTCAAGAACTACTGGTTCGAATTAAAACAAATTTTAGTATTTGACCCCCAGGCCCCATTTATCAAAGAAGGCTATCCATATCCATATTTCCATACATACATACATGATAAATGCGAAGGTAAGTTTGTTTCTTTGTTAGTTACCTTATTACGCCTAAACTGCTGAACCGATCAACCTGAAATTTTGCATAATATACATTGTCAGGTGAACAAAAACGGAAATAGGGTACATTAAATCCCGGAAAAAAGTAATGTTTCCGAAGAAAACAACAATAACTTTCTGATCGTAATAGATGATGCCACGTGTCTTTCTAATCATGATTTAATAATATTATTATAGTCAGGTTGCGGGAATCCGGTGGATGCGAGTGGCAAGGGACCGGTCAATGTGGCGACACTTGGGGCAGGCCTATGTCCAGCACAGTGGACGTCTTTCGACTGAGATGATGATGATGATGATGATAAAGGGCAATGGAGAGGGCTATGCTCGGAGTTTCCTTGCGTGATCGAATCAGAAATGAAGACATCCGCAAGAGAACTAAAGCTACCGACGTAGCCCGAAGAATTACCAAACTTAAGTGGCAATGGGCAGGGCACATTGCTCGCAAAACGGATGGCCGATGGGGCCAAAAACTTCTGGAGTGCCCACCGCGAACTTGAAGATGATATGTTAGAAGGCCTCCCAACTAGGTGGACAGATGATCTGGTGAGGGCTGCGGGAATCCGCTGGATGCCGGACCGGTCAATGTGGTGACACTTGGGGGAGGCTTATGTCCAGCAGTGGACGTCTTTCGGCTGAAAATGATGAATGAAAATGAAACAGAGTACAATGTTTGTCAAATTTTAAATGAACCCGAGTGAATCCATGGGAACAAGCTAGTACGTTTTATAAAACCAAAATGAAGCACAGAAACGTTGGATGGACTATGTGAAAGCTGATATGACTATAAAAATGGACGTTATAAGATGACGTCTAGGAGAAAAGTGTGAAAGGAGAACACTGCTGCGCCAACACCAAATTAAATTGGATTGGATTTGGAAAAGTTTGAAAAGAATATTGTCAAGGTAGGTTTTCTGAATTGGTATTCAAGATGAGTCGTTTTAGTCGTAAATTCGGGCATGGAATATATTTATACGGTTATCAAGTGGTATTAGCGATATTCTGCAGCATACGGTATTAAAGGGTTAAGGACAAGGTCAAATTTCGACAGAATTGAATGTCAAATATCTGAAATAAAAAAGCGGCCAAGTGCGAGTCGGACTCGCCCATGAAGGGTTCCGTAACAGCAAGTAACATAGTAAGATAAAAGTTCTTGCAGTTCGTTGTAAATGAAAGGTAAAATGTGGTTTACGATTTATGACGTATTCAAAAAAAAACTACTTACTAGATCTCGTTCAAACCAATTTTCGGTGGTAGTTTACATGGTAATGTACATCATACAGGGTGTAAACCACCTCATCACAAAGCCGTTAACCAAGCATTCTGTACATCATCATCTAAGTAACTTTACGCAAAAATTATTGCTGGGAAACAACTTTTTTTTTTGAGGGCATAAATCATGTTTTGTGGTAGAGCTCAATGTAACGCACTTAAAACATTGTGCTGATGGATGGATTGAATAGTACGGGGGTCGTGGAGGTGTTAAAAGTCAAAATCTTACAAAAAAAACTTGTATTTAAAAAAAAAGTTGTCAAAAATTTGTAACTTTGACCCCCCATATCTCCGTAACTAGAAGGTTCCCAGGTATGGTGTAGAACAAAAAAATGATCGCAATAATGGGGAGAACAAGTGCCTTTCGGCTTCGTGAAGAGGTGTTTTACACCCTTTCACCGTTATGCAATGTGGTTGAAATGACAATTTCTGCCCGAAATCTTTGGAAACTATACAGTTTAATCATTAAAATATGTTTATTACTTACCCAGGCATGATGTTAACACAAAATAACACCACACTTCACCTCACAGACCACTAATTCACACACAGAACTAACTTTGTTTAACTGGGGGGCGACTAGTCGGCGCGTGAGCGATTTATGTACTGGGGACCCTGTAAAAGCATCGTTCATTGTTGAACTAAGGCAAAATGTCTGTCTTGTTCATTCTAGTACACTTTGGGACAGCGTGAGCGAGGTAGGAACAACTTTTATCGTCAAATTTATGTCAAAACTAACGGATGGAACACTTAGCCCGCCGGGCCCATTGACACACATGATCAGTGAGCCTGGCGGGCCAATTGACAGATCAAGGGAAACGTCCAGCGGGCCGCTTTTTTTTGCACCGCATGTGTCGAAAAAAATGCGCTTGCGCATAAGCTAACGACGCGTCTGATTAAAACAATGATATCTGCGAAACTACGTTAGTTAGCTCGCTTCCAGTACTACCACTGGAATCGTTATTAAATTACCTAACAGACTATGTATGGTTTAGTGTAGTTTTACCTTGTTATGTATTAGTAATTGTAAAGTTTGTTGAGTGTGAGGCCGTTTTACCAGTTTCTTGTGTAAATATCATTGTAATTTAAACAATAAGCCATTACATCCAAAAGTTATAGTTTTATTTCAACAAAAACACATTGTCCCACATATTTCAAACAAAAGAACAGCACTCGCCATACATTTTTTTCATCTCCCAAGCTTTACAAAATCATGACGTCGTTACGAGTGCCGTGTTCTAAACAAAATATTGGGTTTGTTTACGGTTCTATTCTAAGAACGCTACGTGCCTAGTAGCTTTGTTTACCTTTTAATATGAATGGTTAGTTCACATACTTGACACCGGCTGAGTATCAGCTATCTAAAGTGTTTAGTTAATTAGTATAAAATTATCAAAACAAACACTTAAAAACTGGCGTAAAAAACACCCACTCAAACTTTGGATCACTGTTCAAATTCTGTTACCTAAATTTGAAATCTAATTTTACATTCTTCATGTTGAAGATATTTACAAAACAATAGGCACATAAAAGAGGTATGCTGCCTAACAAAATATTAATTAAAATCAACAATCAAAATAAACTATTTCACTAACCAAAACAAGGCAATCACCGGCTCCGATTGGCCAACGTTTCGCGGGCAAAAAAATACGGCTCTTTGATTGCGCCGACGCATCAATCGCGTCACTGTCATTGGCTGCAGCTCACGATAATTTTACGTGATACAATTTTTGAATTGATCACAACAAAAATACGATTATATTGAAATTAAACGCCTAATACCTATTATGCGCATAAAAACATACGTAATAGACATAGTTTCCATTTCTATTAATGTTTACTGCCAAAATAAGGCAAATTAATATGAAAATAGTTCGTCGATGACGCTTGAACCGTTATAATTTTTTTAGTTTTATCATTCTCTTATTTTAGAAGTAACAGGGGGGGGACACATTTTACCACTATTCAGTTTCTGTTAGAAAAAAAAATGATATTAGAAACCTCAATATCATTTTTGAAGACCTATCCATAGATACCCCACACGTATGGGTTTGATGAAAAAAAAAAATGAGTTTCAGTTCTATGTATGGGGAACCCCCTAAATTTATTGTTTTTTTTTTTTTGTGTGAAAATCTTAATGCGGTTCATAGAATACATCTACTTACCAAGTTTCAACAGCATAGTTCTTATAGTTTCGGAAAAAAAGTGGCTGTGACATACGTACGGACAGACAGATAGACAGACATGACGAATCTATAAGGGTTCCGTTTTTTGCCATTTGGCAACGGAACCCTAAAAACAGGCCAGGTGCGAGTCGGACTCCCGCGTACCATCCTAGTAGAGAAGCCACTTTACTGTTTAATGATTTTTATTATTTTGTTGTTATGGCGGAAACAGAAATTACAATTACCTATCAAGAGATACAGCCCGCTGACAGACGGACGAACGGACAGCGGAGGCTTAGTCATTGTGTCCCGTTGGTTAGTCTTTGAATATGGAACCCTAAAAAGATCTGATATATCAATATGTTGTCCCAACGACTAACGCAGATAATTAATGAAGCTATATTTAATTTAATCGATATTTATAGTTTTAAATCAATTTTTGTGCTCATAATAAAACTTGAAATAACAGAAATTTTTAAATGATATTCTTGAAATTCTAATTCATTAACTTCTAATTAAGAAAGTGCTTTTGAAATGGCATCTTATATCTTAATAACGTAGTAGTCATCAAAACTCTTTAATGTTTCAGGACACATTATACAGCGTGTATCCGAAAAGTATGCTCATATTTAAGACCATCAAATATGAGCAACCACTGTTGTAAATAAAAATTGATAGACATATTAATATTTTAAATAATATTTCCGAATCAATAAATTAAACCACACTTAAAATGTCTTTTACGGGATATCTTCCGTAATTTTTATTTACATTGAGCTCTCGATATTTCGACGCTGTTGCAAGCGCCATGATCGCGGGTTGCTGGAGAATGCAGGTGGATGGAAAAACTTGTTAGGAGCAGACAAATCTGTCTACCCTCTTACTTTGCCTTTTACTTCGCGCACTACTGGAACTCGACACTACTAGTCACGGCAAAATACACTCACAGTATCACCAGGTTTTTTAGAGTCCTTATTAGGGGGTCGGTTTAGTTGTGAGCCGTGATAGCTTTTGGTGAATAAAACGTTATCAAACTCCGACTATCATCAATTTGAACAACCACTTTGCCCTACTACCCATAGTTTTGTATTTAGCTCTGATTAAAACCATTATGAAGAAACTGATTTAAATCAGTCCGGACTGAGTTCTTAGCTTTACCACCATACAATACAGCTATTTCGTTATGTAATGTTATTTTCTCCTACATGACTTAAAGTTTCGTTGGTGGAAAGGCACTATTGCTCCATAGATGTTGGTCATTGACTTTTTCATACCCACTCGACCCAAAAGTATGAGACTGCAGATTTTTTTGTATTAGTCCAATGAAGAAAGTGGTTCAGTTTGATGGTCTGTATTTACCATCCATCTTCCTGCACGTTTTACTTGGGGTTGGCGCGACTCATTTTTCAACCCCCGAGGCAAAAACGACAGGGTGTTATAAGTTTGACGTGTCTCTGTGTGTGTGTGTGTGGCATCGTAGCTCCCGAACGGATGAACCGATTTAGATTTTGATGTTTGTTTTTAAAACATGAATTAGTCGGGAGTGTTCTTAGCTATGTTTGATAAAAATCAATCCAAGATGGTCACCGCCACAAAATGGCGGATTACATATTTATTCAACAACTTCCACAATATGGGTTTCAAATGAAAGTGTGGCATCGTAGCTCCAGAACGGATGAACCGATTTTGATTTTGATGGTTGTTTTTTAAACATGAATTAGTCGGGAGTGTTCTTAGCTTTTCTACACTAATATTATAAAGAGGAAAACTTTGTTTGTTTGTTTGTTTGGTTGTAATGAATAGGCTTAAAAACTACTGGACCGTTTTTAAAAATTCTTTCACCATTCGAAAGCTACATTATCCACGAGTAACATAGGATATATTTTATCCCCGTACTCCCACGGGAACGGGAACTATGCGGGTGAAACCGCGGGACGTCCGCTAGTGTTTGATAAAAATCAATCCAAGATGGTCACCGCCACAAAATGGCGGATTACATATTTATTCAACAACTTCCACAATATGGGTTTCTAATGGCTTGACTAGTAAAATACTATGCGCTACAATAAATTTCAAATCCAAGATGACCGCCACCAGAAAATGGTGAATTACATTTTGTTTTCACAAATCCCTCAATATGGGTATCAAATGAAAGGGCTTGACTAGTAAAATACTATGCGCTATAATAAATTTCAAATCCAAGATGTCCACCACCACAAAATGGTGCATTATCATTTTTTTTCGCAATTCCCTCAATATGGGTATCAAATGAAAGGGCTTGACTAGTACAATAATGTACTATGTGTCGGGGGTTATTTAAATTTTTAATTTAACGTAACTTGTGTTCTTCCATTCTCTTCTTTCAACCGTCACGCTATCATTTACTCCTTCACATTCCTCACACAATCCATCCATCGTTTCTTTGGCCTTCTTGCCCCTCCATCCATATTTTTTTTTTTATAATTAGTTTTCTACCGCAGATGTGGGGGTCCGCGCTCGTATTTACATTTTATTAATTGTTTGATTGATTTAAAAGAAAAAAAATAAAACTACGATCGTGCTCCATCATTGGACACGTTACATTAAACTAAGCTTATTATTTATCCATCAACATTAATACGAGTATTCTTCACTATTTTAGTCACATGCAATACTTCCCTCGTCATACATGGTCACAGTTTGATGGCTTGTGTTCTTATGACTACAGATTTCTGATACATGCTGTATTTGGAGACTTCAAAGTATCAGCTTTGAGTGCGCTAGTTACTCATTAGTGTTTTCAGTAGATTTGAATAGTCTCTTGATATCATTTATCTTGTCAAAGGGAGTAAATGGCTTCTTTTACCTGATTACGCCGAGCAAAAAAAGGGTTGAGTTTCTCAATTATTTATTCTAATAGAACACTTTTAGAGTGTGTTTCTTTCAGTTTCATTTGGATTTAGATGGATTGAAATTTTTACTTAATGTATTAATCTGTTGAAAAGGGCGTTGATAAATTGATGTGGTCTGCAGTGAGATGTTAATTCTGTCTAAGAATTTTCTATTCATTTTCGTGAAATGAGGCTTTTTTTTTTGATGCACTATTGTGTACCTCAGTTTTAAACCTTTTGAATCAAAAAAAGTTGCCAGTAACAACACTACACTGCAGACGTTGATTGAGTCTAGACTTGTTTGTTTTCAATTTATTTGACTAGATATTCATAACGGTCCACCACGCCCTTGAAGTTTTGCTAGTTAGTTTAAATTGACCTTGGTTGTGCAAAAACTAATTTGAAAGCATCTAGAATACGTGACTCGCTATAAGCAGACCTAGTTCAGTAGCTTAAAGTCTGAACTTGAATATCTTCGTTTGCATATTTTTTATAGACTCACAATTTGTTTGAAGTTTTTCGCTTAGTTTCAACGTTATTAAGACATTTCACTTTCAAATTTAATTTTGAAGAGAATGTAGTGTCTTTTATTAAAAAATGTCTCTTTTTCATTTTACATGAATGAACTTGAGTTATTCTGATTATACTTGTCTTAAGTTTGCGAAATTGAGATGCTCTGAAAAACTTATTTACCTACGACTATTTGCATTTGAGTACAATCAAAAATAAATTATGATAATTTAGCTTATTTTTTGAAATAGTATTTAGTTTGGACGTCAATGTTAATGTTTAATTTCTGGTTTATATTAATAGCCAATGCCTCATCATAAGATATGACTTGCGATGCAGCTGTGGCAACATTAAACATTCAATCTATCTTGTAGGTTCGCTGTCCTTCCCCAGCGACGCCCTAAGCCGAGAACCGCACCCCTCAGGGGTGCGTGGAGTCGCTTAGTTCAAGTAAGTTTTTTGTCCTGGATAGAGGCCTTAGAGTCAAGATAGCCCGGCTAAGCAGACGACAACTTTCTAGTTTGAACTGCGAGATGCCAGAAAAAAGTGGCAACATTTTTGGCTGCTCATGATCCTTGTGCAATATTCAACCACCGTCATCTATGAGAACCTTTCCCCTTGTCTAAACATTCAACATCACCCAGTTAAAACATTTTCCGTGAAACCTTAACAAACAACACGTCCTGGCTTGTTACCGGAAAGCCGTGAGAGTTATATGAGGTAACGCGTTCCAACAGAGTGACTCGACAATCTGTCTCTAGTTACAAACGGTAACTATTTGAATTAAACCCTAACCAGACGTGGCATTGGAAGGGGAGTGTTGGTATAATTTTATTTTTAACGAACTTATGCCCAAGGCTTTGCCAGCATGGAGTTCGGTAATGTCCCAAGGGATCGTAGTACCGGGATAAAAAGTATCCTATGTGTAAATCCGAGTTGTAAACTATCTGTATTTGTCATTAAAATACCGAACGCCTACGACCGAGGTATACGTAAAAGCCAAAGTACTTAGCGTCCGAAAGCACTTTTTTTACGAATGCCTGCGAAGATACCACCGATACGCCATCCCAAGTCTTCCTATCTCATCCAAGAGAATAGTCAGGTGCCCAGTTCAAGGTACCAAGAGCGTCTTCGCTAGCAAACACTACCACTATATTGCCCCACGTCTCTACAACAGAATCGGTCAGGAAAAGGGGATACATCAACTCATTAAGCTTAAAAACTTCCAATTTAAAAAAAACTATTTTTGACTGGCTAGAAAAACACGATTATGACGAATCAGAAAATCTTTTCGACTGTATTACTTGACCCCCTATCACTTTCACACACTAACCACAAACACACACAAACACACACACCTTCACACACACACATCTACACCACAAACAAACACCCCTGTCACATTTATCCACACCTTCCTCAGAACGCATTGAGTGTGACTCAATTTAACTTAATTTTTAATTTTTAAAATCGCATATCCATTTAATGTACATACTTATTACCACATAGATATATTTTTTTGTCTATTTTTTTAATTTTTATGTTTGTAAATACTTCTAATGCATGCCAAATCTTATAATGTACCTAATTTTTTTGTCTATCGTCTTTTTTACATAATTCTCTGTTACTTGAGAGGTCTGGCCCTTGTGATACAGGAACGCCTAGTACAAGAGCCAGGGCTACACTGATGTTTGAGAAATAATTTGACAATAAAGATTTATTAGATTATTAGATTTATTAGATCTGTGTGCCAAATTTCATCCAAATCCGGTCAGCAGTTTTTTTCGTAAAAGAGTTACAAATATACGTTCATCATCACATACTTTCGCATTTATATATTTGGTAGGATGATGTACTTTTTTCATCTGCCTAAACTTTGTCAAGGTGGAGGTTAGCTTCCAGTCTAACTGGTTGCTCCTGAATACCAGTATTTTACAAGTAGCGACTGCCTATCAGACCTCCACAGTACAGTAACAGGGTACTCTGGGTAGCACGATACCCTAGAGCAGTACTGATGGTTGTCAAATTGGGCTTCTTGAGTACACAATACGACTGATGACTTTTTTATAAAAGGAATTTGATTTAGTAAGTAACAGATTTAGTTTATCAATGTATTCGAGTATTAATCCTTCGTATAAGCTAAATGTCTATGCTAGATAGTCACATTAATTGTGTACAACGTATGGGGCACGAACGTGCGGCCTCTCAATCAACCTGCCAATCCGACGTCGTAACTATTGAGCTATTGCAGCCTATCGTCAGTACAAATAGCCGAGAAATCGTTGAAAATAGGGTTGATATTGAGGGCTACAAGGAGATAAGGGACAGTAACGCCCCTATGAAAAGGGATTATTACTCCCCAGATAGAGTTAACACCGTAAAGAAAAAAAATATCAAGTGAATCGCACTAATAAATTCTCAATTGGAACCAATTTTCACCAATCACAGCTCAAAACTTAATAAAAAAATAACAAAAAAGCAAACTGGCATGTCGCTTCTAGATTTATGCGTTGTGACGTCATATTACACTCGGTGTCACGCGTAACAGCCCACCATAAATATTTATTCGAGTTTTCGTCGACAATCAAAGCGCTGTAAATCACTGGCCGGAGAGATGTATTTTTTTATTTTGTTCCTTTGGTTTTTTTTCCTGTTTTTGCACTGCATCGAACATTTTTCCACTGTCGAAAATCGAGATATCCGTCGGTAGGTCGTTTTGTGCAACGAATCGCGTTTTTTTGTGTTGTGGGAAAAATATGACTGGAGTGTGACTGTCATTGGCTTGAGTCAAAAATGTTTCAGAGAATAGGTTTAAGCAATATTTGTATACGTTTTACTGGCAGTAGTTTTGTTTTATTATTTGGTAAATTATTATATTCTTAAACATTTCTTGTTAGAGAAAAACAAGCAGAGATGTTATTGTCATTTAATTCAAGGTGAAATAATCTAAAAAAACCTTCTAAATGGAAATGTTTTACTTGAACTTTGAAACGTAATACTGCCAATTTATCCTTACATGGCTGAACGAAAAAAATAATCCTTGTATCCATTAAAGCTAGTAATAATGGAGAAATATCAGGAAAATAATCACAGCACAAAACATTAATGGTCCAATAGTAACTAATAACCGCGCTGCTCCATTCATTACCCACAAAGTCTATCCATCATTGCCTCGGAAGCAACAATCTCCAGCGATGATAGGTATAATTGATAGCAACAGATTCATCAGATTTGATGGTATCGCCTGTCGACGTCGATAGATCGTGTCGCTACAAATTACCGAAACTACGCGCTGTCCGGAAAATGTCCGGTGTTGAACATATGCGGCTGGTGATCCTGGGGGATTATTAGACATGTTATTAGGAATTTATGGAAATATATAGTTATCATAACGTGTTTTTGTAGTGTTCTTTTTAATGTATCTACACTTCTACACTATATTAATATTATAAAGAGGAAAAAATTGTATTTTTGTGTATGTTTGTAATGAATAAACTCAAAAACTACTGTGCCGATTTCAAAAATCTTTCACAATTGGAAAGCTATTTTCACCCTGAGTAACAAAGGCTACATTTTATCCCCGTACTCCCACGGGAACGTGAACTACGCGGGTGAAACCACGTGACGTCCGCTAGTTTTTCATGATCCCGGTTTTTTTTTCGACTGATGGGCTCACAGCCTCACCATCCCATTACATAATACTTAAACTAACTGGCAAAATAACAAGTCTGTGTAACACTTCGGATCTAACACGCGTCCGGACATCCTCTGGAGTTATTAGATACTAGCGAACGTCACGCGGTTTCACTCGCGTAGTTCTCGTTCCCGTGAAAGTATGGGGATAAAGTATAGCTTATATTACTCGCTGATAATGTAGCTATCTATTGCTGAAAGAATTTTTTAAATCAGTTTAGTAGTTTTTAAGTATTCGTTACATACAAAAATATAAATCTTTCCTCTTTATACTATTACTTTAGAGTTTAGAAAATATGGATAATCTTGTTTTTTTGTTTCGATTGATGGCAACGGGCTCGCCTCATTACAAGGTATTTAGAATAACTGGCAAAATAACAAGTCTGTTTGACACTTCGGGGATTACACGCGTCCGGTCATCCTCAGAAATATTAGAAAATTATCAAATATTTCAGAGTAGGACCGGGCGCGGGCATCAATCGAAAAAAAAAACAAAATTATATATATCTTCTAAAGTAGTAATATTATAAAGAGGAAAGATATGTATTTTTTGTATATGTTTTTAAATATTCCTGGAAGTAGAAAATGTTGTGTTTGTTTTAGTGACACAAATCTCCGTTTTTTTTTCTATTGATTGCAATAGACTTCACCCTATTACATGGGACTTGAATAGAAGGTGTCACTTTGCAACTTGGTCAAATACAACATCTATGCTAGTGATTCTCGACCCGAAACAATAATGAAATGGGTAGGTTTTTTTCCTTAACGGAAATCGGTAAGTGTAAACCACCCGTATTTAATCGCAGCCCGTCTGTGACTAGCCTTATAACCGCGCCTTCACACACATAAATAAAGGTACACACATGTCGCGCGATGGGTGATTCTGTTTATTTTATTGTGTTCCTCTGAAATACTGTCAAAGTTTTAATAATTGAGCAGGATTCGTTTTTCCTTTTTATAAAACTGACCTATTATTCTTGACAGTTATTAATAAATAAACTAAACTAATTAAATTGATGGAAGAGGTTTTCCAAGAGATAAACCCACACTGGCAGGACAAGGGTGTTGTCGTCGGCGGAAAGAGGTTAACTAATCTTCGTTTCGCCGATGACATTGTCCTTTTTTCTTCCTCAGCAGCTGAGCTAGGGCTAATGCTCGATCAACTGAGCCACGCCAGTCTCCAAGTCGGACTTAAAATGAATATGAGTAAAACAAAACTCATGACGAATAGCACAGAGCGTAACATAGAGGTTGGGGGTGTGGTGATTGAATATGTCCATGAGTACATATACCTCGGCCAGATAGTCTCTTTCCAGGCAAGACAAGATAAAGAAGTTGCTCGACGCACCGAGAACGCCTGGAAGAGCTACTGGTCGATGAAACATCTTATGAAGGGATCGCTCCCTCTCGCACTTAAGCGAAAGCTCATGGACATGTGCATTCTCCCCACCCTTACCTATGGAGCGCAGACGTGGTCACTTACAAATCGTCAAAAGTCCGCACTTGGGGTCTGCCAACGAGCTATGGAGCGAAGCATACTGGGTGTCAAACTTACAGACCGCGTCAGAAACTCTATACTTCGCTCCAAAACCCAAATAGCTGATGTTGGCATGACAGCTGCTAGGCTGAAGTGGAACTGGGCTGGTCACATCTGCCGCATGTCGGAGGAGCAATGGGCAAAAGATACCACTCAGTGGATACCAATTAGCAGGAAACGACAACGCGGCAGGCCCAGAAGGAGATGGCGGGATGAGCTAGACTCTTTCGCAAAGGATTGGCCTACAATCGCACAAGATCGCGAAATGTGGAAGGAGGGAAGGGAGGCCTTTGCCCTGCAGTGGGACAATGTAGGCTTATAATAATAATAATAAATAATTAAATTGATTATTTATTTATTTAACAATTTATGTACACACTACATACAGAAAAGAAGAAAGGAATAGAAAATAGGTACAAAGGTGATGCTTATGTCTTTTCTGACAAGCTCCTGAATTTTGACTAGCATGCCAAAAAAATATTTATCCAGGTGTAGACCTGGATAAAAATGGCTGATTTACGTAGTATTACGCAGTTGCACCCAAGCCATCTGCCAGCCAACCTTCCGTTCAATAGAACTTCGATTGGTAAAAATAATATAGCTTAATGCCAAAAAACATAATAATGCGCATACGTAATATTACGTAAATTGGCATACTGTAAAAAATAAGAGAGCTTGGGGCCAAGTTCGTAAAGTCATAAGTCATTTATTTCAGAACAAAATACATTGTGTAGAAATTTTGTAAAATGAAACAGTATTAAAAAAACATAACAGTCGGAAAAAAAACATGTCAAAGATAATAAAAATAACAAGTTCAAAACGATAATAGTCCATACCCATTCAAATTAAAATAATTAAGAATACAATCTAACATTTTCAATAATTTGCAATAAAATAAAAAATAAATTATGTTAAAAAGATTAATAACATGTCGTCAAATTTTCTGTGAATAATCAATAAGTAATAATAATAATAGAATGTCAAATATGAATAAAAATAAAATTCTTATAAAAAGGACAATATTATGTCATCTAATTTTAGAAATAAAGATACAAAATAAAGATATAAAATTATACAGATACTATTGATTAGTAGTTTAATATTGAGTAGTAGTTTATTTGTATGGTGGCTGCCATGTACAATATGCTGAGAACCTTTAGCATCAAATTTGTCACAGTACACCATTGTTAAATTAACCCTACGTATATTACGGGCTTGATGATATGATTTACTAGTTAATTATTGGAATTTTACTTATGACTACCTGACCCACGCGACTTCGTCTGCGTCACTTCACATGAAAGAGGAAAAACCCACAAAAGGAAATAAATATTCCCCGTTTTTACAACAATTTTCATTAATGCTCCGCTCCTATTGGTTGTAGCGTGATGTTATATAGTCTATAACCTTCCTAGATAAATAGACTATCCAACACAAAAAGATTTTTTCAATTTCAATCAGTAGTCATGAGGTTAGCGCGTTCAAACAAACTCTTCAGCTTTATATAAATATAGCGGACGTCCCGCGGTTTCACCAGCATAGTTCCCGTTCCCGTGGGAGTACGGGGATAAAATATATCCTATGTTACTCGTGGATAATGTAGCTTTCGAATGGTGAAAGAATTTTTAAAAACGGTCCAGTAGTTTTTAAGCCTATTCATTACAACCAAACAAACAAACAAACAAAGTTTTCCTCTTTATAATATTAGTGTAGATAGTGTAGATTAGTATAGATATTTCTATCGTTATTTTTTTATCTCGTTGTGATTTACTGTGACCAAAAATATTATCATTCTGGCAAAAAAATGTGCTTCGAGAATCATTGAAATTGCAAATCATTTAGCTGTAAATACAACGGGTAAATTAGTGTACGCCAAAGGTCAAGACCAAGAAAAATAGTAATAAATATTTTCCATTGGAAGACTTTTATTAAACTTCTAATTAGATTTTTTACTCTATACTGGTATTCACCTGCATTCGATTAGACTGGAAGCCGACCCCAACATAGTTGGAAAAAGGCTACGCAGATGATGATGATTCTAAGATAAATGTCACTTTTTAAGTAGTAAGCTTTTATATCTACATTTTTTCAACAAGGAAGAACCAAAGCCAAATTTAAATGATTTTTAAAGTGAACCAACCTGTTTGACACAAAGTCAAACAAGCAAGCAGATTTAAGCACACGTGTGTAATATTTCTGTTTGACCAACACAACCCTCGTTTATCCACACCTATTGACTTACATGTATTAAATAAATCCATTTAAAAAACATTCAGCTGATTCAGCATCCACAATTTTGAGAACAAACAACACCCTTTTATTTCTCCAATATTCATAAAGCAAAAATGAAGTTGATATTTTTGCCGCAGCAGATAATCTGGCAGCCATTTTGTTTCGGAGTTGCGTCCGATATGTGATCAGCAATTGGCCGCCAGTGTACTGAGCCCGTGAGCCGTAATCAACGTCCGTGCCATTTATTCGATAACGATATTTCGCTTTTTTGGACGGCGTAAAAGGAAAAGTTATGGTTTGAGCCTTTCGTTTGGATAAAAATATAGAAGTATATGTTTTTTTTTACTATTGATACTACGCAAAGAAAATTATGAAAACTGGTTGTGCTGCTACTGTCAAATATATGGAAGAAAAAGCCGTTCATCAGCTGACTGATTGGCGTGCCATGTGTTGTTATGTTATGAAAGTTTGTGTCGTTAGCAATGTATGTAGATACTACAGGGTCGCATTATACAACATATGAATTCATACGGGTATTTATCGCGAATTTACCTCTAATTTAATCCCGACGTTTCGACCGGATTGCACCAGCCGTGGTCGCTGGGAGACTGAAGTATTGGAGGTACCGCGACAGCAAAGTGAAGGCAAATTCGCGATAAATTCCCCTATTTGTATGTTTTAATATGTGTTCTGATCGTGAAAGTTTAAAAAAGACAACTACTACAGGGTCGATCAAACATTCTGTACATCCAACTAAGCAACTACGCAAAAAATATTGCTGAGAAATTACTCTTTTTTAGGGTTGAAAAATGATGTTTTGTGATAGAACTCAATATAACGTCCTCAAAATATTGTGCTGATGGATGAATTGAATAGTACGGGGGCCGTGGAGATGTTTTAAATAAAAAACACGTTACAAACTTGTATTTAAAAGAACTTGTCAAAAAGTTTATACTATGTCCCCAATATTCCTAGAACTAGAAAGTTCCCAGGTAAGGTATACAGTAAAAAAATGATCGCAATGACAGGGAGAACAAATGTCTTTCAGCTTCGTTAAGAACTTCGAAAACTTAACAAGCCAGTAAAGATTATGAATCAATTTATTAGAGTTGTAATGGACTTCTACCTTTGCAGAGGGCCTGGATAAAGTGACAACGATGATCAATAAATCAAACGGTTTACGGCTAATGTAACTAAAGAAAAGTTGCCAATCCACTAGGCGTCTTAACCCTAGGTTTTATAATCGTTGTTGCAAATTATGGCTAGGCATTTCCAGCGAAAGCTAAAATTTAATGTTATATTTATTTTTGTAGTGAAAACTTCTTTAGACCCGTTGAGCTCTTTTTGAGTGAACAAAAATCATGCAACTCGCGTGACCGTCACCTGTTTTAAACCCACTATGTTAAAATGTCCCACTGCTGGGTAGCCATGACAGTACGTGTCCAGATCATCTCGCCACCTCTTTCTGGGCCGGCCTCGGCGGCGGCGACGTCCATCCTCGGGGAGATTTTTGCGCAGCTGCAAGTCTTCGCGCAATCACTGTTTTAAGCTTTCACGGTTTATAACTAAACTTAAAATGTCACTTACGGGAAATCTGCAAGCGCCGTGATGGCGGGTTGAGCCAACCCGCGATCGTGGCGTTTGCAACAGCGTCGAAATATCGAGAGCTCAAAAATAATACCTATTAATCACGGAAGATATCCCGTGAGTGGCATTTTAAGTTTTCTTCACGCAATGTCTATCTACCGCAACTAAACTAAAACGTCCACTAACAGTAGTTAGGTACTTGCATTTTAACATAAGCAGCACACAATTAAATCACTCGCTTGATAAATAAAGCTCTCGTTTTACGAGCGGGTAATAAAATAGTTTCAGCACAGTTCTAAATGGACTTTAGTTGCACTAATTCATTTAGCTAATTCAATTCATAAGTAGCGACTGTTTTTCAATTATGTTCTCTTTTTGTTAGTTATGTTGTTAATTTGTGCCTTTTGAGGCTTTAATCTAATGTTTGTTTGATTATTTGAATTTAATTTGGAAGTAAATTGTTGGAATTCTTTTGTGTTCTGTTTTGTTTGTTTCTATTGGGCTTTTGATGTTTTTGTTTGTGATCGTTGTTTTATTGTTGTTTGTAATGATTTCTGGGAATAGAATCAACGCTGAAAATTTCAAAGAATTGTTAAATATTACGTTAAAATTTAGATTACATATCGGATTGAGATATATGTTCTATGTTTATGCATAACGAATTTAAGCAAATGATCGTTAGAAACGTCGTCGTTATATAGAATGAAGCTTTAAAAATAAAGGCAATAAAGGCTTTAGGCATTTAAAGAGTTAAATTGTGTAGTTGTTTAGTTTAGTTTAGTTGTATCTTATTTCTAGAGCCACTTTTTTTTAAGTTATCACTTACTTTTTGTGAATCCTGGTTAACCAGTAATTGGCTTTGTAAGTCCAACCTTTATTATTAAATAAAAATACATTTAATAATTGTTGGTTTTAATAATTATATAATTTATAGTTATTGGGGTTTAACAGTAGTGCAAGAGTTTAACAATAGTAAAATTAATATTAATGCTATATAATATGTTTAGTGAATGAGTAAGTATCTTTTTCCTTAATACTCTTGAACTAGGTTGATTAAAGCTACTTTGTAAATATTTAATAATGTGTTACTAAGTAAACCCAGTTAGAAATTCGCGACACTTCACGTGATAGACTTATAGAGTTTCCAACATAGCCTAAGGCTAAGATATTACGGTATTTACAGCATACATAGATATATTCACACATACCTAGATAGTGCAAGAGCACCTGCTTCATACAAATTAATCAATTTAATGGCAGAACAAAAGAAATCTATTCCATCTTTAAGATCCTCCTGTACCTTATTTACGCAAATGAATGATTTTTGATTTTTTATACTTATCGTGGCTACTAGCTTCTACGTTTTTCTGGCTAATCCTAGTTCCTACTAATATTGTAAATGCGAAACTTCGTGACAATGGATGGATTCATGTTTGTTACTCTTGCACGCAAAAACTACTGAACGGATTTGGATAAAGTTTAGGATACAACCTGGATTAACTCGTAGGATACTTTTTGTCCCGGTATTATATTCCATTGCGACAATTAACGAAACCCACGGGGTGACTTCGTGGGCATAATCTAGTTCGTTTGTAATAAAAACGTAACAAACTCGAAAACTTAATTCTAGACAATAAAGAACAAACACGTAGTCTATTTTCCATAGTAACTTGTTTGTATACAGGGTGTAAACAGACTCATCATGAAGCCGTCAACCAAGCATTCTGTACATCAAACTAAGTAAGTTTATTGCTGGGAAACGACTTTTTTTTTTGGGATGAAAAATCATATTTTGTTGTAGAACTCAATGTAACGCACTCAAAATATTGTGATGATGGATGGATTGAATAGTGTGGGGGTTGTGGAGGCGTTTAAAGTTAAAATCTTACTTAAAACTTGTATAAAAACATGTTAAAAAGTTGATACTTTGACCCCCACCATCTCTGTAGAAGGTTCCCAGGTATGGTCTAGAACAAAAAAATGATCTCAATGACGAGTGCCTTTGGGTGTTTCCGTTTTCATCCCAAGTTTTCATCCCACGAATATTTTATTCCGTTTTCTACCCAAATCTTAGTCCGTGTTCTACCCACAATCATAATAATAGTTGTTTTTTCCGTATTCTACCTAAAATATATTCCGGTTTCTACCCACTGCAGTTTATAATTGTTTTTTTGTACAGACAGAAAAATAATCTTAAACTATTTAAACTTTGTATACTTATAATTTGATGAATAGGTACTTATTTACGACGTCCCACCCCCGTCACTTCCTTGGCACAGACGCGCATACACACACACACAGGCACAGACACTATGTCTATTTCATTCAGCCGGAGAGGGAGTGAAAGAGAAAGCAATATTTCTAAAGAATATTGCTAATCTGTTATACCCTTTGTTTCTCTTATCTGTTAGTTAGTCGTAAGTGATCGACAGGAGCATAGTTGCTGTGAAAGTGATATTAAAGCAGTTAAAATGCAAAATCCAGGTCCAAGTACCAGTAAAAACATTGATTCCGAAGTTTATTTTACCCTGTCAAAAAGAAACAAGCCAGTGTTAGTGTGTGGTGGTAGAGAATTCCATAAAAAAAGAGTGAATAAGGACAATTCCATAATATGGCGATGTGCGAAAGCGCCTTCTTGCTTTGGCATTATAAAAACAATGGACAGTGAAATTATTAATAGAAGTGGACACAATAGTAATTGCCATGCTAATTATAACAAACTTTTAATTAAAAACTCTATGAAGAAAATAAAAGAACAAGTCAAATCTGCCGATGGTCGCCCTATTCAACAGATCTACGAAGATGAAGTTTTATTAATAAAAGATCAAGGGTTAGATTTAGTAGAAGAAATCCCCAAGTTCTCAAGTGTGAAAACAGCATTTTTCGATGCCCGAAACAGAAGTCAAAATGTTTCTAAATTAGTATTTAAGAACAAAAGTGAAGTAGAAATACCGAACACCTTCAAAGATTTTTTACTGTTTGATTACGAAGATAGCAATAATAGAATAATTGCGTTCGCTACACATGAAGCTAGAGATCGAATGAGTAAACTTGCAATGTTTTTTGGAGACGGAACATTTAAATGTTGCATACGACCATTTATGCAGCTATATGTCATTCATGGTGACATGGGCAGCACAGACACTACAACAGGTATCACACCACTTGTTTACTGTCTTCTTTTAAACAAAAAGAAATCAACATATGTAACACTCTTCCAACTTATCAAATCGCAAATACCAACCTGGAAACCTTTAGAGTTTCTGACAGATTTTGAGCCGGCAGCCATAAACGCTTTAAAAATTGTTTCGCCAGAAACGAAGACAAGAGCTTGTTATTTTCACTTTTGTCAATCAATACACAAAAAAGCCAAAAAGCTTGATCTAACAAAAAAAAAACTATTTGAAAAAACATGTGGGTTTAATACTTACGTTACCTTTAATACCTCAGGAAATGATTGATGATGCCTTCCTATATATTATGGAAGACTGTCCCACCTTAAACAATATTGTTAAATTTAATGACTATGTTGTCCAAACATATATGAATGGTGGTAAATATCCCCCAACATTGTGGTCCGCAAATAATAGAAGACACCGAACTACAAATGCACTAGAAAGCTGGCATGCAACCCTAAACCGCTATGTGGCAAAAAAGAAGACTCTCAATATGCTCCAATTCCTCACAATTATAAATAAAGATGCCAAGTTACAAAACACGCGTTTTACTGGACAAGTTTCATCATCAAGGCCACGTAACAATGATGTTTTGGAGAGAGAGAAAATAATTAATTCAGCATTAAGTGATCTTTCTTGTGGTAAAATTAGCATCGGACACTGTCTGGAGAAATTAGTACCATTTACTTTTTAATTTATTGTAAATTATTTGATAATTTTCATATGTAAATCATAAAGCTATAATTTAAATCTGTGATTTTATATGTATAATTTGTAATAGTTACGGTCTGTGATTTTTAAATACATAAGTAATTGGTAATAGTTACGATCAGTGATTTTTAGATGTATATGTAATTGGTAATAGTTACAATCTGTTATTTTTTTAGAAGTAGAATTTATTGATAATAGTTTGTGATTTTTTAGATGTAGGATGAATAATACTTACAATCTGTGATTTTTTTAGACGTAGAATTGATAATAATTACCATTTGTGATTTTTTAGATGTAGGATGAATAATACTTACAATCTGTGATTTTTTTAGACGTAGAATTGATAATAATTACCATTTGTGATTTTTTAGATGTAGGATGAATAATACTTACAATCTGTGATTTTTTTAGACGTAGAATTGATAATAATTACCATTTGTGATTTTTTAGATGTAGGATGGATGAATAATACTTACAATCTGTGATTTTTTTAGACGTAGAATTGATAATAATTACCATTTGTGATTTTTTAGATGTAGGATGAATAATACTTACAATCTGTGATTTTTTTAGACGTAGAATTGATAATAATTACCATTTGTGATTTTTTAGATGTAGGATGAATAATACTTACAATCTGTGATTTTTTTAGACGTAGAATTGATAATAATTACCATTTGTGATTTTTTAGATGTAGGATGAATAATACTTACAATCTGTGATTTTTTTAGACGTAGAATTGATAATAATTACCATTTGTGATTTTTTAGATGTAGGATGAATAATACTTACAATCTGTGATTTTTTTAAAATGTAGAATTGATAATAGTACGAATCTGTGATTTTCTAGATATCAATATTCTAAAGACTTAGTTGTGTTAATTATGAATAAAGATTTTTCTAACAAAGTTTGTTTGTCTGCTAACGTTACTTACATAAGTTACTAAACCATCCAGTCCATTTTTGTTGCGGGTTGAAAGCGGAATAATTATTATTATTTTTAACTCCTGGGATGAAAACTTGGGATGAAAACGGAAACACCCGTGCCTTTCGGCTGTATTAATAGTTTTTTTACACGCTTTATTATTGTAACCAAATACGGTAGTGCTTTACTTATGACGTCATAGTAGGTTTTCAAAAAAATGGCACGCTTGGTTTTCATACAGATCTTTGCGATATCTAGGTATACGAGTATCTATATCTGTGGTGGCATTCAAAGTTGTAAAATGTGCACTATAGTTTTAAACTTGCACCTGTGTCAAACTTATAACGATGTAGGTAAACTTCGTGCCTCGTTGGATTTCTACTGGAAAGTATTCTGTTGAAACAAATAAGGTTTTATAGCAAATAAATACAATAAGACGATCTGCTTCGCCGACACCAATTACATATTTTTTTCTACAGGAGAATGATAGTAAAAGTACAGTCAAATCTGCCTATCAGTGGCGAGGGGTTCATACAATTCGAAATCTATCCGCTTCCCTTCGGAACAACCACTGTACTGGAGTCTAATATTGCCAAAAGTAAAATAATGTAGTTAATTCAGTTAGGACGTGATTTTGAGAGCAGCGGTGGCCCAGTGGTGGCGGCCCCGACTTACGAACCATTAACTAATGGGTTCGAACCCAGGAAGGCGCATTACTTTGTGTAAGTTATTTCATCAACACCACTGCTCTCAAAAACGGTGAAAGAAAACATGGTGACGAAACCGGCATGTCCTAGAGTCAAAAATTCGAAGACATGTGACATCTACCAACCCGCACTGGGCCCGCGTGGTAGATTATAGCTCATACGCAAAATACGCGCATTGACGTGGAGTTGCGGACACCAGCCTGTTGTAAAATACAATACAATACAATAGGACGTGATTGCCTAAGCATGACTAATACCACAAACGTTTCGATGTACGGTTTTTTCAAACATTATAAAAATATGTACCGGACCGGCTTACCTGTTACAAAAATTTACCCCTCGCTACTGCTGTCTTTTTACAATTATGTTGGGGTCGGCTTCCAGACTAACCGGATGCAGCTGAATACCAATATTTTACATGGAGCGACAGCCTACTTGACCTTCACAACCCAGTTAGTACTGGGTAATACGATACCCCTTTGGTTAGGCCCTTTGGGTTAAGGGGCCGGCGGAGCATGCGTTTTTCATACAAACGTAATACCAAAATAATATGAAAATCAAACATATTCTTAAGGTAGTGTGTATTTATTTCGATTGGATTACAGAATATCTATGTTCCCAAATGTATTTTTAGAGAGGACAATGATACGAAGACGAGATATGGGGAATTTAAAATTTCTATAGAAAACTTATTTTTCTTCTCTTGTTAAAATCAGTGTCTAATAAAAATATATATTTGGGAACCTAGATATTCTGTAATTCAATCGAAATAAATACACACTACCTTAGGAATATGTTTAATTTACAAATTATTTTGGTATTACGTTTGTATGAAATACGCATGCTCCGCAGGCGTCTGAAGACTGGTTGTCAGACTTTTCGGGTGACTACCTGAACCGACTGATGATGAAGTAATAGTATTATGTTCACCTATTCAGACACATCCTCAGAGCAAGAAAAGCTTGTGGCTAAATAATAACAGCCGCTTGGGTCGATCTTCAATGTTAAGCAGTGCTTGCCTAGGTCAGTTCGTTGATTACCATAAAGGGTGTAAAACACCTCTTAACGAAGCCGAAAGGCACTTGTTCTCCATCATTGCGATCATTTTTTGTTCTACACCATACCTGGGAACACACGGAGACGGACTAGTTACGGAGATATTGGGGGTCAACGTTCCTACTTTTTGACAAGTTGTTTTTTTTAATACAATTTTTTAGTATAAAATTTTACTTTAATCACCTCTACGACCCCCGTACTGTTCAATCCACCCATCAGCACAATGTTTTAAGTGCGTTACATTGAGTTCTCTCACAAAACATGATTTTTCATCCCAAAAAAAATGTCGTTTCCCAGCAATAATTTTTGCGTCATGTTACGTAGTTTGATGTATAGAATGCTTGGTTGACGGCTTCGTGATAAGGTTGTTTACACCCTGCCGAGTTTACTCCTTACATTGGAGAGCATGTAAAGCTGTTGCGTTGGTCTGAATTATTGATCACGATCTATGATAATGTACAATAGATCGTAGATCGTGTCATAGATTATAATATTTAAAGCATTCCCGTAGGACAGTTTTGGGCCGTAACGGAAGCGAAGCCGAGTGCAGAAACGAGTTGTTTTTAATAATACGTGTCGAATGTAGAATCTCTTCCTTTTTATGCGCCGGTTAAAAATAGCTTTAGCTGAACATGGCGTGTTTTCTTTTCTTCATTGCAGCTCATTTCTGTCATTAATTTTAAGGATCTACTAACACCCCGCTATAACAGGTGGTCATTATAGCGTTTAACGTGTCATACCTAATACTGATTAGAAAATCATTATAAGCTTAAAATGGATGAGACTTAAATTGATAACGTAAAACACCACAGGCCTGTCATTTTTCGCGGGATATAATACTTCTGTACCATAGATATAATAAAGTTATGCCCGTTAAACGAAAATGTGTCGGAACCCTGTTTGTCCATTTCGCCCCTACCACACATCAACGACTACACATGCAGTTCAGTAAAAGCAAAAGACACGCAGTCGCGCACACACCCGCATTTCTTAAAACAGTACGTAGTATACAATAAATTATAAATATATCGTGTATTTACCATGCTTCGTACAACTTACCCACACACAATAACATCGGTACACAAGCACATCACTAACTCGTCGCAAGAAGCAGCGGCCGCACTACGCGATGTATCCGCTTATTGAAATATCGTTGGGTGATTTTTACATTATTTGTCCAGTCACTTAGCGACCAATTTAGGTAGTGGTTAGGGAGCCATGTTTTTTTTTTGTTTTATTTATGCCCTTGCTATATTGGGGTCGGCGCTATACGATTTTTTATTCCATTTACCCAGTCAGCTGTCAAGGACAATTTTCGCACTGTGTCAAAAGCCACCTAGGTGACGTAAAGTGATAACGGCACGTGTGATTAAAACGCCGATATCTCTTTTTGTATGGGAGCCCTTCCCATACAAAAAGAGATATTCATACATTCTTTATCGGCGTTTTAAATGTTCTATATGTTGTTAGAATCATTTTGAAATAAGCTATCAGATTTCGATTTGTTCAGTTTAGCCTTGTAATATGAAGGGTGTAAAAACCTCTTAACGAAGCCGAAAGGCACTTATTCTCCCCATACTTGCAATATTTTATTTGTTTTTGTTTACACCATACCTGGGAACCTTCTAGTTACGGAGATATGGGGGGTCAAAGCCACAACTTTTTTTGTTTAATACCAGTTTTTATTGTAAGGTTTTTACTTTAAATACCTCCACAAGCCCCGTACTATTCAATCCATCCATCAGCACAATGTTTAGAGTGCGTTACATTGAGTTTTACCACAAAACGTGATTTTTCACTCAAAAAAAAGTGGTTTCCCATCAATAATTTTTGCGTAAAGTTACTTAGTTTGATGCACAGAATGCTTGGTTGACGGCTTCGTGATGAGGTGGTTTACACCCTGTATTGTTAATTTTACTTTGAAATCAGCATGAGCAACATTTTTCCAGTTTATTGTACAAAATAAGATAGAAACACAAAAATAAACCATTACTTCTAAACATTTTTATTTTATTTACATGAATATACCCGATTTCACCAAAATCTATTAAAATAACACACCCACTCATACATATTTTTCATACCACAAGCTTTACAAAAACATGCCTTAAGTAGGACGACCCGGCCGCCGACAAAAAATTACGTATCTTAAAAAAAATTACGTACACTTCAGTTCTGGGAACTCTGTAAGCCTTGTTACACCTATCAGACGTCACGGCATCATTTTCTCCTTTCTCTTTCATATCATTCGTCCACAACCCATCCATCTTTTCTTTGGCCTCCTTCTCCCTCTCCATCCATCAACATTAATATCCATCACTTTTAGTAACATGCGTTTCATCCTTGTTACTAAAAAGGTGATAGATAAAATCTTATTTCTGTTAGAGGCACCAAAATATCCCTCATTAGGAGGAAACACACACATCGTAACAAATCCACAAAAATCGTACATAAATCGTCAGCTAATAAAAAGAAAATAATTCTAGCAATTCCGCTAGAAATATGACTGCTGCATATGTGTGTGTGTGGCGACTTGGAACATTGACTAATTAGCTCATAAATTGTAGCGTTCAAACTACCGCCTGTAATTTTTCCCTTAACATGAAATTACAAGGTGTTTCGTATTTTTCTTTGTAACAGTTATAGCAGTATATTAGGGCGTTTATAAATGAACTTCTGAAGTGATTATGTTGCGATTGTTTGGGTAAAAGTGGAGAGATTTGGAAGAACCCTATATTCAGCATAAGGTGGCCAAAGAATGAAGAAGACAGACAGAGAAACGCTAATATGGCAAGTTGTGAAAATAACCTTTGGGCTGCGTTCTTACAACATAATACTTCAAAAACTATACAAGAAAAAGAAAAATGCGGAGACTTCGATCAACCTTTATTGTTAGTAGTAAATCACACAAAACCGCAACATCATCATCATCACTGTAACTCCTGAAAGCCAGAATCAACAGTGGCGACTACCAGAAAAGCGCGGAGACAATGAAGCTCAACGAAGTCCCAGAGAATGAATTTAACTGTCTTGGATCCTGCAACGAAATTAATCAGAAAGTATAGCCGGAGTAGGAAAACATCATCATCAGCCTAGAGCAGTCCACTCCTGGTCTGGCCTCTTCAATCTTACGCCACTCGACTTGATGCTCTGTAACTCTCATCCTGTTGGTACCAGTCACTCTGCGAAGATCGTCGCCCCACTGAGACTGAGAGCGTTCCAAGTTACGCTTGCCGATTCGCGTTCTCCACTCAAGAACACGTCTTCTTATAAATAGGTCATTGGTTCTACAGTGGGTGACCCATGTCACTTCAGCTTTGTCGACAACTCTGGTTTTTGTCGGATCACTTCGTTCTGGATGCGATCCCTCAGAGATTTCGAGCATAGACCGTTCCATAGCTCGCTAAGCGACCTTGAATTTATGGACTAGTCGTACCGTAAGTGTCCATGTTACGGCCCCGTAAGTCATAACAGGCAGGTCGTACCGGTTGAAGACCTTAGTCTTAAGGCTCTGTGGAATACTCGACGAAAAGACCCGACTAAGTTTGAACTTCAAAGAAAGAAAGAAAAATATTTATCTAACGTCAGTTATGAAGGCACACTCACAATGATATAAAAAAATCCCTCCGGCAAGCCGCAGGAGGAGGTAGATTTCGAAGAAGGTGCTGGAGCGTCCGACTATTGAAAATTTGTATAAAGAGTTGTACTTATGTGTACAATCTACAAAAAAAAAACATGATTTCAAAATCGTTGTCCTGTAATGGAAAGTTTACCCTTTTAAATAAATTCTCTCATGAGAGTTTAGCGTAGAAACGCCCTCAAATGTTTAGTTATATTTTTTTATTTCGAAAACTATAAGTTTTATCGCTAAACTTTGAAGGTAACAATTGTAGAGTAAACAATTTGCTTTCAAAAAAAAATATTTGCGACGTTGAAAATGTTTACTGTTTCGGAGATATGATTTTTTTTCGCAAAAAAATTGGTATTTACAACCCCCTCCCCAATTTAGGGGTTGCATCAAAAAAGTTATAATTTAACGATGTCCGTATTCGTACTCAGAATGATAAAAATGAGAAACGGTTCAAAAATTTTCCATAGGAAAAAAGTTATGGCCAAAAAACTGATTTTAGAAAAACCGCCCCCCCGCCGCCCCCCATGGACGAATTCCGCCCATTCACGAACTTAGCCTAAGTTTTGACCGTTTCTATTTTTTGGCCAAGTTTGAAAGCAATCGGTTCATAATTGCGACCTGTAGAGTGTGGCTAAATTTTGCTTGTCACCCATATACATACGTATTCATATATATCCCCGTAGGTGAGAGACCAATAGGTAGATTTTTTTTTTTTCAAAAAAAGGAAATCTACCTAAAAGTTACAAAATAAGAAGGAAACCAAGTATGTGCTGTGTGCTGCGCCGAAAAGGTCCATTTCCAAAAATATTAATTTCTTAAAATGGACTTTATGGCCATGACTATAAAGTCCATTTTAAAAATTGTATATTTTTAACGTGATTCAAATTATGATTCTGCTAAAGCGGCCATTTTAGGACCGCAAAAAAAAAAAGGTGGACAGTGGTCGGTTTTCAAAAACCGCGACATCACACTAATATTATAAAAGTGTAAGTTTGTAGGTGTATATGTACGAGTATGTACCTATGCATATTTGTTACTCTTTTTCCGTATAAACAACCAAACAGATTTAGATGAAATTTTACAGTTTATAACCTAAATTAACTCAGAATAATTTTTATCCTAGTAATAAGATCCCAAGAGGCAATTATCGAACTGCGGTGAAGCCGTGGGCAGAAGCTATTTCCAATATACATTTCCGACTTAACCCATTTCCAGTCCCATGAGCCACATATGGTTCAGAGCGATTGTTTAACTATTGTGTCTTTTCGTGGACAGTGAATGTGTTAAAGAACCATGCTGGGTGAGTTTAAGGTGACTATACTTTTCAGTAAAAGAGGTGACAGACACCACTATAATACTAGAAATAGGGACCAACTAGTTCAGCCAGGTTTCAGGCTTGCTAAAGTAGATTCCTCTTTCATGGGGTACTGCTTAAAATGTTACAATAAAATACCTCTCCACATTCTACAACTGAATGAGACGAAATTTAAATCTTGTGTAAAACGCACACTATGTAGTCAAGCGTATTATAAGTTGGTGGATTACATTGATGATAAAAATGCTTGGCTCAATGCCGGTCCTGCTCCACAACCATAGGAGCAAACTAATTGATTCCCAGTCAAGTTATTGTGGAAGCTGCAGAAGATTGTAAAAAAGATCGTTGCATTGTATAGATTCCATATATAGGTATTATATAACTTCATAGCGCATGTGTGAGTACTATGTACTGTAAAGCCACCATTTACATCTAGTTATTTTATTTTTTCTGACTTGAATAAGCCTTGGCGGCTGAGAGAATGTCATGCTCACTCAAATGTCTCGGTGATGGTGGCGGGTGTGTCGGGTCATTTAGTTCCCTTCAATATGGTTGAGCTGAATGGTGCTGATACATGCGTCATGTTCGTGAACGGGCGCTGTCAATTGAGACTGGTCAACTCTCGGCTGCCACGGTTAATTTTAATTTATTTATTTTTTAATTTGTTGATTTCATCTTTTCTCTGGACGCTCTTAATGTGCACGTCTGTCTACATCGTTCTCACATATATGTATAATCACAACATGAATGATGTAACCAAGATTTTGTAACAATATTTTGATTTAAAAGAGTGTTCATGGAGTTTCTTGCCCGTTCTTCTCCATAGAGATCTACGCTAGGGAATGGGCAACTACAGTACTTTCTCAAGTTATTATGCCTTGTGACTGTGACTGTAGCTTTGATTTAGTTTTGTATTTTTGACATTCAAAAGTGCCGTAATGGTCTAATTGAAATAAATGATTTGAGTTTGAGTTTTGAGTTTTATAAGAGCTAAACGCAAGTTTTATTAGTGATTAAACGAACTTACCTAAGTGAAGTTCTATCATAATCATACGAAGCGCTTCGTCCGAAGAGATTAGTATTTTAGATTATAGACAACATGTAGTTACGCCGTTAGTGTTTACCGCTTTGCACTATGGTTGAGAGTATATATTTTTTTTTTTTTTGTGGGTACTTTACAAACCTTAGACTGTCATAGCTCGACTTCCTCTGTTCATTTAGTTTAGAGTTTTCATATGTATTGGCATCAAAAAACCTTTCTTTTGTAACATATGGGTAATATGGGAGGGTTGGGAGTCATACTAATCTCTTCGGACGAAGCGCTTCGTATAATTATGATAGAACTTCACTTAGGTAAGTTCGTTTAATCACTAATTATACTTCACGCTTCGTCCTCGAGATTAGTATTTTAGATTATAGACAACATGTAGACTTTGAGAGTCAGGACAAAAGAAAGTGTTTTAATAAGACCCTTTTAATCATCCAGTTTACTTTATTCAATCAACTACACTTTAGTGTCCGAACCAAAATTAATTATAATTTTATTACTCTTAGTAACTGAATACAATTATTACTTAATAATAATTAACATCATTACCATGTTTTTATAAGAAGGATTAAATAAAATATTTGTTTAATTAACATTCTGATTGATTAATTATGGCCCTTGCAAATGACAAGTTATCCTCGTTGACAATGTGCCTTTTATAATATTTGGCAAAAGTATTGGAGTTGCCACTCCAACCTGCAGTGTTACGAATTAAATCAACACTGACCCCAAGAGATTGTGCACGGGACGTAGCGGCATGGCGGGTACTGTGCGCCGAGAATATGTTGGTGTCTAGCCCGCACTCGCCAAGCGTGCATTTTACCCAGCGGCTGAGTGTTTGTGAGCCAACAGCTTTGTGGGGTTTACTCATACCTATAAACAGGCTCACAGATTTCCGTAACGATGAAGTTTTCTCTAAGTAGCATTTTACTGCATTGGCAGGACAAATAGAGGGCTTATCGTTAAAGTAAGGTAGGAAAAGAATTGGTTGTTTAGCGCCAGGGCGAGAAGTTTTTACGAAATCTGGGATTTTTATAATAATTTTATTGTTGAGAACTTCGATGTTAACAGTTTTAATTTTTGAAAAGGTTTGCATTCTGTGAGCTGTTGTGAGGGCAAGTAAGGTAATAGTCTTTTTGGTCAGTTGATTTAAAGGTAAGTCTTCGTTAGGGAACCAAGAACTTAGATGATCTAGGACAATGTTAGTGTCCCAAGTAAAATTATACTTTGGAAGTGGTGGTCTAACTCGGTATACACCCTTTAGAAATCTCTGAAGCCTATCGTCTTTTGCTATGGCTGGGCCTAGTGTCAATGAAAGGGCAGATCTGTATGTATTCAATGTCCCGTATTGACATCCCTCGTAAAACATTTGTGTAAGAAAAGATATTATAATAGGGACTGATGCTTTGTAAAAATCAACCGAGTTATTTTGACAAAAGAGCCACCACTTGCGGAGACATACATTATATTGTCTTATTGAACTATCCGACAATGAGGATACCATGATATCTAAGGAGGCCTTTGGTAGACTTCTTCTTGTTAACGCCTCCCGGACAACACTCCTGCAACCAGGGTAAGGGAGGAGAGTATTCGGCGGGAGCTGGAATGAAATGATAAGGCGTTATCGTCGGGTGAGAACGTAACAGTCTTGGATACAAGGAGGCTCTTGAATAACGGGTACCAAGCTTGTGTGGGCCATAATGGAACAATTAAGATGCCACGCGCTTTGTCCGCTATGATTTTCCTAAGTGTTTTGAGTATCATTGAGAAAGGTGGGAAAGCGTAAAAATAGTAGCTGGACCAACATATCGTAAATGCATTAATAGCCATAGCGTCTGGATCCCTGTGCCACGAGATATAATTTGGACATTTATTGTTCAATCGACTTGCAAAAAGATCAATTTCCGGTAATTCAAATTCAATCGTTAAACGTCGAAACGCCCAGTCAGCCAATTCCCACTCAATGTCTGGGTGTGTTTTACGAGACTCTGCGTCTGCTACTATATTATCGCAAGACCTTATGTATGATGCGAAGATGTAAAGCTTTCGAGATTCGCACCATTGCCATATATCTCTGGTTATTTGAGTGAGATGAGGAAATTGGATACCACCCATCCGGTTAATGTAAGAAATTGCGGTAGTGTTATCTATTCGCAAGAGTATCTGGCAGTCGTGCAAATCCTTGGCAAAAATTTTGAGAGCTATAAAAGCGGCAAGCAGCTCAAGATAATTTATATGCTGTTCTTGTTCGCTTTGTGACCATTGACCACTTGCCGTATTACTATTACTACAGGCACCCCACCCCGTTGTTGAGGCGTCAGAGTATATTTCAAAGGTATAATCATCATCTCTGATACGGCGAATGGAGTGATTTATGCAACCGAGCCACCACTGAATGTCTGGTAAAACAGAATTAGAGATATTCATGAATTTGTCGTAGTCATTATGGTCACGTAGGTTAAGGAATTTGCAGCGTTCTAATTCCTTGGTGTACAACCACCCGTATTCAATAGCGGGGCAAGCCGATACAAGTAAACCTACCAGTTGGGCATATTTTCTGATCTTACAGCGTTTTACTTTAATAAAGTGTTCTAATTCAGAATGGATGCGCATTCGTTTTTCAAAGGGCAAACTAAGAGTCATATCTGTCGAATTTATAATCATTCCTAAAAATTTAATTGTTTGTGAGGGTACGAGGACACTTTTTTCTTCATTAACAATGAAACCCAAGGAAATAAGCAGCTTTTTAGTGGTATCAATATTTGTGAGACATTGCTGATACGATTGACCAAATAATAACCAGTCGTCTAAATACAGGGTGGATAATAATCCACTAGATCGTAAACATTTCGCAACGGGTTTCATAATTTTGGTGAAAACAAAAGGTGCCGTGCTCAATCCGAAAGGTAGGACGTTAAATTGATAAATTTTGTTATTAAAGGCAAAACGAAGGTACTTTTTTGATTCGTTATGAAGTTTTATTAGAAAGTAAGCGTCCTTTAGATCAAGAGTGGCCATATAACAGTCTTTAGATGTTAATTTTAAAGCAGTACGTAAATCTTCAAGTTTAAAGTGATCAGGAGTAATAAATTGATTTAATTTTTTAAGATTTAAAATGAACCTCATTTTCCCATTAGATTTAGGTGTAAGGAAAAAGCTTGACAAGTATTGGCCACAACATGGTTTACACTCTGAAACGGCACCTATTTTTAAAAGATTATCTATTGCTTCAATAAGCTGTGTACGTTCAGAATCGGTATAATTACGTAGAATGGGGAAAGTGTCTTGGACTACTGGAGATGAAAAATGTATTTTGTACCCTTTGATCCACGACAAGATGGTATGGTCGTCTGTGATTTGTGCCCATTGAGGGTAGAACAATGATAAGCGGCCAGCGTACTTAACTGCATTCAGTATCGGCGGCGAGTGGCAGGAGGTGCTGGCGGCGGCGGCGGCGGCGGGGGAGGCGGCGGCGGTGCCGGCCACGCTGTCCTGTAGGAGCCGTACGCTGGCGGCGGGGGCGCAGGGGCTCGAGGTGCTGCAGGCCCGCGGCTCCTCGTAGGTGGACCCGGATGCCTGCGCGCCTGGCCCGGAGCTCGCCGGTTTTTTGGAACCGACGTGATAGATTTCTTTGGCTGGGTTTTATCGTCTGCTTTTAATTCGACGCCGGATTTGTTCACGGCCCTTGCAGATTTAATTGTTTCAGCCAAATTCTCCCCGAACAAGAAGGAATCAATTTTTGTGCTTGTAAGGTGATCTTTCATATCTTTTTTAAGAGAAGATAGAATGAAATGTTTTCTAGTAGCAGAATCATTGTGCTGGATGTCGCAAAGAAGGCGAGTGACGTCCATGAGTTTTTGAAGCAACTCGTTATCCCTGTCTTTCGAGTTAAGATGTGATGTAATGATTTCGCCTAAGCAAGATACAGCCGATGCCAGTTGCACTTGCTTGGCCTCAATACCCTTGTCTCGCTTTATAGCGATATCAGCGAGCGCTGCTTTAATTTCAGGATTAATCTTAGGTGCTCCTACGTAAAGACAGTTCGCGGGCAAGGGATATTTTGCTATAAGAGTCTTTTTTATCTCTTTGCTTAAACCTTCTTGGGCGAGATGTTGTAAACGCGATGCGAGTTCCGGACGTATATCTTTGTTATATTTAATTTGTGATAATGGGTCATCACCTAAAATTTCTAGTGTGTCAGTATCTAACTCCTGAGGTTCTTCCTGGCTAGGTTTTTCAGGAGCCAAGACCGAGGCGGTTTTGTCAGAATCATTGGTTGGAACTGACACTTGGATATCTTGGCAGGCATCGTTTATAATTTGCTCGGTAATCTGACAATCATTATGTGGGACATGTGCAGGTGAGTCTGATAACCAGATATCTGGGTCCAGAGGTGGGCAAGATGACTCTGGAAAGAGTACTGCAATTATTGTGATTGCCTATGGATAAAGCTATGTATCGAGTACGTCCCGATGACGGCTCTGAGAATACTGCTTTTGTAGCATATTGTTATGCTTATTTTGCCAGACTTTTAATTATATAAAAACACAGCACCCACTATCATCAATTAATGTTATAGCATTTTTCAAATAGTAAATGATTGTTAGCAAAATATAGCAAATTTTAATTTTAAATTATTGCGTAGCATTAGAAAGATAGATAGACTTTACGAAGTTACATTTTATGATGTTTACTAATGGGGCACTGATTTGAGATAACTACTGTTATCAGTTTTCGGTTTTGTACAATTCCCGCTGATTTGTACGGTTACCGTTACGTTTTTGAATGCGGTGAAATAGTCCCGCTGACTATTTCGGTTGCATTCGTCTGGGTAGGTAGGTAATTGTGTAAAAACACATAAAATAATATAATATGTAGGAAGGTACCTGGTTGGTGAATTTCACTTCGCATCCTTGTAGCACAATCACGAGTTGGTGAATCTTCTTCTCGGGAATCACTATCCGAGTCACTGCACTTTGTCCTACGGATCTTGCGTTTTAACTTTTTCACTTTACGCATCAAATGAAGCATTTCGTCTTCTACAGACCGTTTTCTTTTTGGCATTTTAGTACGTGAGTAGCGCGAATCAGAAATAATGTGTTGAGCGGTCGAGCACTAAACTGCGAATGAACAGAGGAAGTCGAGCTATGACAGTCTAAGGTTTGTAAAGTACCCACAAAAAAAAAAAAAATATATACTCTCAACCATAGTGCAAAGCGGTAAACACTAACGGCGTAACTACATGTTGTCTATAATCTAAAATACTAATCTCGAGGACGAAGCGTGAAGTATAATAACGCCTGAAAGTGTCTATGATTCACTGCAATAAACAAAACCTCAAAAAATATGTATATAATATTCTTCAGGATATATTATGCTTATATGATAGAGTTTTGAAAACATAATACATTGAATTTTAATCGATAGCAAAAATCACGAACTTATCCCTAAAAAAATCTTTTAACGAGTAGAAACCATACCAAAATACGTGTGATCATTCTGATTTTTTGGAAAATAATTTTACAAGCAACATATTAGCATCATAATGTTTTATTTTTTTAGTTCAGTCAATAGATTTTATTTGTCGTATCGAAACAACTCATTGCGCTATTCGGCCCTCAGGGACTGACGTAACAACCACTTTGTAGTGCAAGCTGATTAGAACTTTAGTCTAACGATAGCGATAGTGTGCTAGATTGTGTGCTAATTTAGCTCCTGTAGTTCCTTTAAGTCAGTTTCGGTATTAATGTCTTATGTATATGAAAGCCCTATAAATTACAATTCTGAATAATTTGTAAATGTTAGGGTGGCGTTACAGTGATTATAGTGGAGTTGTAGGTCACAAGAGTGAAAAAGTGTTGTTTTAATTGCTTATGGTTCAACGGTTTTTATTACCTAATACTTTGTGCCAATAAAATATTTATGAAAATTGTTTTGTTAACGGTACTTAATGGTGTTGAATTGTAGGTATTTAACGATTCGAGAAATGGTAAAATTATGCGGTTTTTTGGTATCTGACCTATTTAGGAAGCCGTTATTTTGGTTTTAACGCAATAAAATATTACTGTTTGATAGAAAAAGTAGGAAAATGAGTTCTTCCTCGGAAACCATCAGGGATCTGATTGTTCCTTTAGTTTTTACTGACAAACGCAGTATTATCAGTATTATTATTATTAGTATTATTATCTCGGTCTTTCAGCAACTCTATCTTTAGGATGAAAAAGTAAGCATAAAGCTTCTGGTAAAATATTGTATGCGACAATCATCCCATAAGATGCCTTTCTGAGATGGGCTGCAGATCGCAAGCTGCAATCGCTAACTCCAAGAGACACCACTTGTTTCTATGAATCTCTATGAAATTGATTCTGAGCGCGGTGGTAATCACGGCGCGCAGCGACATGAGATTCATAGGAAAAAGTGGTGTCGCTTGCAGTTTGCGGTCTGCAGGCTATCTCGAAAACCAAATCTCGAGCACCGTTATTGTTGCTGAAGTTGCTACCAGTTGGATCCCACGTAAAAAGAAATCTGTTTCGGGAAACTGAAACTCTAGAGTTCTAAAGTTTTTAATCACTTCATCTCAAAACTTTAATGACCAAAGTTTTCGCAGCATTCATATTCTACTTCTGCCAGCTCCCTAACTTACAAACAGTCGTTGCTGCTAGTTGCAAACCACAATCGGAGATCGGCAATTTGGCGAAGTGTTAATAGACCAATTACTGACCGGCCGTCCAGCCCGGACGGTATTAAACTAATAATTCACGAAGATCCGAGTCGTGGCATAATCCCGGCCGGATCGGTTTGCGAAACTTTGAGTGGAACTATTTTGTGATTAGGTTGGTATTTACGGAGAAATATTGTATAAGTAGGTATTCTGAGCTTATATACAAGGTCAAATTCAAGCCACTCGGGTCGATCTCCCGGCTGTCATTTGCAGCCTGAAGCCAACCCCAACTTGGTTGGGAAAAGGCTACACAAATGATGATGAGACAAGGGCAAATTACAAAAGCTGGCCGAACTCTGAAGATGTTATGGCTATATAGGATAGGTGTCGAAATTGGAAGATACACTTCAAGGATAAATTACTTGCCCAAACGAAACAAAAAATTTAATACTATTTTTGGTTCCAAAGTAAATAGTTATTGAAGGCGCGTTATAACGACATCCATATTTTATATACAATCATGACCTGATATGTAAAATTATATGAAGTAGTCGACCTACGGTTCAAGGCTCCAAAAAGAAGAACATTCTTACCCGAGCCAGCAGAGCAGGTAGAGCAGCGGTGGCCCAGTAAGTCGTGGGTTCGAACCCAGACTGGCGCATTACTTTGTGTAATTTATACCACTGCTCTCAAAACGGTGAAGGAAAACATCGTGAGGAAACTGGCATGTCTTAGAACCAAAAATTCGAAGACATGTGACATCTACCAATCCGCACTGGGCCCGCGTGGTGGATTATAGCCCATTCCTTCTCATAAAGAAGAGGCCTGTCCCAGCAGTGGGAACATTAAAAGGCTGATGATGATGATGACCCGAGCCGTGTCAAACTATCACGCAAAACTTACTTCACGGAATAAAATATTCCACGAAAGATATTGCAAGAGTATTATTAAATTCTAGATTTAGAAACACAGAGCTCGTTAGATTTAATCTAATGTAAGCGATAGAACAAATTATTTTAATGAGAACATCGCAACACACGGATTAATAAATACTCATATCAACTATCTCTACGCAATTTCGGGCTCCGCTGGAAACGTACCACAGCGATGAAGCCAAAAAGCGCTTTATTACATAAATTACAATATCTAACGAAAATTATCGTAGATAGAGCTAAAGCAAATATTGTTGAGAACTTTCGCATTTAGGGCGTCAAAACATTGTCTTTCGTTATCTCGTGTTGATTCAAACAAGATCGAAAGGTTTGTTAACTTAGCTTTACTGGGAAAGCATTTTTTATTATTTAAGTTAGATATTTTATGTATGCAATATAATATGTACTTACCTCAAATATACGGGTACATGACAAAAAAAAATATAAATAGTCCGTCAGACAGATTTCCAAAAAATGTTGGAAACCTTATTTTTCATTTTTCACGTAAATAAAAACTGAAGACGATACAGTGCGTCGGAAACTTGTGTGACATTTAGAAAAGTGACGTCACAAGCCCCACTCATGATCTATGACGCGTTTATTCTTCGTCATTTTTTTAATTTGGTTAAACAAAAAACACGTATCCAATATTTTTTGATAATCTAACTGACGGACTAAACAGAATCATATTTTTTTTTGTCAGTAGTCATCTTTATTCAGCCTATAAAATTCATAGTGCTTGAACACAAGTACCTTTTCTGTCAGAGGGAGTGCACTGGACCCGCGTGATAGATGTACGGGTCCAGTACAGGTAGACAACACCATGCCCAACTAGCACATTAGCGAAAATTACAGCCAAAATAGCCTCTAACAGTGCTGCGGTGCTGTTTAGTACCGTTAAGCAGCCATTAACAAGCTTTGGTCGTCTTAACCAGCTAGTAGCACTATTCGTAGCCAAAGCTGGACAATAGTTCTTGTAAATTCTACTAACAAGCATTTTATTTATTTAAACTTCATGTACAATAGTGGTGCATAGGCGGACTCATTTCGTGTTTTTTTTTCACCATTTTACAGCCATTAGCCAGCTGTGCTGTTTAACAGTGTAGAGGTCACCCCTCATACAGTTGCAAGAATCATTTTATCCGTTTGTACAGCTACAAAAGAGCCTTTGGCTGTGGTAGAGGGCTTTTTGGATATAATTAATGCTATGCTTGCGTATACACTCACTTTACTCCTCTAACCAGTCGTCAGAATAAGTGAAAACCATTGTACAGCTAGTGTACAGTTTCCAGCTCATTAATAGACATAAATATGGCCATTAAACAGAAAAGAGTGGGTCAAGGGTGTTTGTTTAGTGAGAAATTTTGCTGGATAACAAATTAACGCCATTTTAATATAAACAAGCAGATTACATATGAAAAGATATCTGTTAAATTTTCATGATATTTGAGAACTATTGAGATAAGCAATTCATTTCATTGTTACAAATAGATATTAATGCTCATTAATCATGCGCGTGTATTATTTGATAATATCACCTATGTATATTAACAGTAAAGTAATACCCGCAGTACAATTTACCAATAGAGGTACAAAATCAACGTGAATTATAAATATAAAACACTTAACTTAAATGATACATTTATCATATGTCATGCACAGAAAAAGTTTAGAGACTTTGACGTACGTAACATTGCATGAACTTGTCAAAGTTTTTGTTGCTATATTTCTTTGTAGATTTAACAATCGCCGTTAGTAAGCCATAGACCATCTCCTGGCTGTAAGAGAATTAATGGAGCTGGACAGTGGCTAGGAAGATAGCTAGTCCAGCCATTGTACAGCCACTGTCCAGCTCATCCAGTGCTCTAAAGAGCTGCTACCAAGCTACTGTATTGCTTAGGGCTGGTTAATTTGGGGTCAAATTCAGAATTACAAGGGCTGCGAAGCAGGATATCCAGCCCTTGTACAGCAAAAATAACAGCCTCGAGTGTTCAAAAATTCTGGTGTCCAGTCTTTAACCAGCTATTTGTGCTAGTTGGGTGTATTCGAAGAAACCATTCTTCACGATAATTATTTTCTTCACTGATTTTGGGAGCTGTGGTGATGTAAAAAATTACGCAATGTAACTTACCTTCTTTTGTTTAATACTTACAGAGTGTAAACGGCCCTCCACGAAGTCGTCAACCAAACATTCTGTACATTATTTTAAGCTTTGTGCCAAAGTAGGTATCTCAGCAAAATATCATGACTACAATTATTCTACAAAGGGTGTAAAAAGACTCAACGAAACCCAAGGGCACTTGTTGTACAGACCTGTCATTGCGATGATTTTTTTTTTTTTTTTTATCAACCTGGGAAACCTTTTAGTTACGGAGAAAATGAGGGTCAAATTCCAACTTTGAAACAAGTTTTTTTCCCTCGCACTTTTTGCATCATTCTGCACTATCTTTTAAGTGCGTTACATTGAGTCCTACCAAAAAAAAGCCACAAAAGCGATAAAAGCTGTTTTAGCTTGTAACGCACTTAAAAAAAACATTTCTCAGCAAAAAAAAATGCGTTAAGTTACTTAGTTCGATGTGCACAATGCTTGGTTGACGGCTTCGTGAAGAGTTTGTTTACACCCTGTATAATCTAGGCCGCATGACGTGGAGTTCTGTCGTTTCGCGGACAACTTCCACAGGGCTGTACTAAGACAATAGCTAGTGCAAAGTTAAGTTCTAATTACACAAGTCAGTATGTAGGTACTTCAAGTTCTTAGAGAGAGGAAAATCGTTAAAATATGTAGAATATGAGGTTAAATGGTATTTTTAGTGAGTGTTTTAAAACTCTTTTACAGGACAACTTTTTGATCTTATGATTATCTCCTTAGATGAGCTTGAATAGAATGTGTTATAATTGATATCAAAATTGTTCACAGTTTTTTGCAATATCTACATTATTGCTAATTCTATGACCACAATGTAGGAAAAAAGCTTGCAGTTTCGTGCAAAAGTAAAGCAAGTAACTCCACGGTGTAAAGGACCTTTTTTAGGATCATGTACTGAATCCTTGTTTAAAGTTTTTGACAGGCGTGTTTATTGTAGTGTGTAGCAGTGTCACGCGGATTCACCCATGGCTTGGCTATTGAGATTAAGGGCATAGTGTGATGTGAAGGGGCCGGCGGAGTATGCGCAGTTCATACAAACGTAATACCAAAATAATTTTGAAATCAAACAAATTCTTAAGGTAATATGTATTTATTTCGATTGGATTACAGAATATCCATATTTCCGAATATATATTTTGAAAGGACAATGATATGAAGACGAGACATGAGGAATTAAAAAAAATCTGTAGGCAACTTATTTTTCTTATAACTCTTGTTTAAAACAGTTTCCATACGAAATATACGTTTGGGAACCTAGATATTTTGTAATCCAATCGAAATAAATACACACTACATTACGAATATGTTTGATTTACAAATTATTTTGGTATTACGTTTGTATGAACCACGCATGCTCCGCGGGCCTCTTAAAAAGTCAATAACCTTCCTAAAGAATTGGACCATCAAATGCAAAAAGCATTTTTCAAATCCAACAAACCAGTTAACTCTTCAGTTTTGTTATGTTAGTGTAGATATGTAGTTATCAGAAATAGAGAGAGATTCGGTATGTGGAAAATGAGAAAATAAAGAGTGCAGCGATAGCATTTTCTCCAAACTTTTAACAAACAGTACTCATTTGACAAGAAAGCTCCGCGCGATCAGCAACCTCTCGTTCATAGGGGCTGATAAAAATAGCAGTTTATTCTCGTTTCTTATGTGTAGAACCGTAGTTTCTGAATCAATACTACGAATAAAATACTTCTAAATTTAATAAAAATAAAATTGAAGCGCAGAGTCACATTAATAGAAATGGAACGCAACCATCCATGGTTCATTAGCAAGTATCTGTACTAAACATTCGTGCAGAATTTATCAGTGCTAAGTGTACGTGTATCGGAACAAAAGTAAGGTGAGTGACGTGCATGTGACCGGCCGGGGAAAAAATTTGTTCGTCGCATCACATGTTCAATCTCGATAAGTTGATCGGGCGTGAAAACTTTGCAACGTGGAAATTTAGTGTCAAGACATACAAACATGAAGACTTGTGGCAATGCGTGGAGCCCAAAGATGGCAAACCTGTACATTCTGGTAAGGATGTCAAGGCGAAGTCCAAGTTATTTTATTGTTAGATCCGCAAAACTATAAACTTGTACAAAGTTTTAAGACCGCCAAAGAAGTGTGGGAAACTCTGCAGCAAGCGTTTGATGACAATGGATTGATCAGAAGAGTTGGACTGCTAAAATACTTAGTGAATACTACTCTGGAAACTAGCGGTAACGTGGAGTCATACAAACATAAAATAATGACCAGAGCCCACAAGTTACGCAACATAGGGTTTGAAGTTAACGACAAGTGGCTGGGCACCTTGATGCTAGCCGGTCTGCCCGACATCTACGCTCCGATGATTATGGGCTTGAGAGTTCTGGCGCGACGATTAGTGCCGATTTTATCAAGACCAAGCTCCTACAGGAAGTTAGAGCAGCAGACACCAGTACCACTTTATATGTTAGCTCAAAGTCAAGGAAACAACATCAACGTCAACCATAACATCCAAAAGCTAAAGGACCAAGATGCTTCAATTGCAATAATTACGGATACTTTGCTAAGTCTTGTAAAAGTGCTAAGAAGGTAAACAAGACTCTCAGTAAACTTATATTGTCACTTACGGGATATCTTCCGTGATTATTTGTTGTTTTGAGCTCCCGATATTTCGACGCTGTTGCAAGCGCCATGATCGCGGGTTGACAATATAAGTTTAGCAGCATATAATTTAAACCGATCTCCTTATAAAGCTTTGCATTTGTAAGACACCCTTTGAATTGTGGAATGGGCACGAACCTGATCTGTCTCATCTGAGAATATTTGGCTCCGAGAGCATGGTCTTTGTACCAAAGCAAAAAAGGCAAAAGTGGGACAAGAAGTCAAACAGAATGATTCTAGTGGAATACTGTGACACTACAAAAGGATATCGTTTATTACATGACAAAACATACAAAGTTATTTAAAGCAGAGATGTCGCCTTCTTTGAGAATTGCCAAAGTTTTGATTTAACAACTATTAATAAATAAAAAAATAAAAAAAAAAATATATTTTATTGTCAGGCATCAAGGCCCATAGGGTGTTAGTATTACATTTTCCTTAAAGACTATGTTAGTAACAACCAGGAACAGTAAAAAAAGAACAAAGACACAGAAAAATAAAATAACAAATTACAGGAAGGTTTAACAAGCTTTGTTGCCAACGTGTAGCTTGATAAACCTCCCCATTGTAGGCCCATCCAGCCTCTCCGCAAACACCCTCAGAACGCTGTTGCTGCTTCCCCTCACTCGGGATATTACTGAGGCAACTTTCTTCCGCATTATCGCGAAGTAATCGTCAGTGTGCGCATCGGCGAACATACCTGACGCACTACAGTAAGGTGGAAGCCTCAACAGCGCCCTGAAGGCATTGTTGTATTGAATGCGCAGAGCATTGTCTGCTTTTAGGGTGTGGTTATCCCAAAGGCTGCTGGTATAATGATTTTCCAGCTTCATCTACTGACTATCAAGATTCTCAAGTGAAGTCACAGTCGTCAGGCAGTCAACGCTATCTAATATCTCTAGCTGCAAGATAAGGGCTTGAGATTGATCATCTAGATGCAGTGTCAGCATTCCTTCAAGCATATATTGATGTGGAAATATACATGAAGCAACCAGAGCTGTTCGAACACGGGCCTCAGGTATGTCATTTGAATAAATCTTTATACGGCCTAAAACAGGCAAGCAGGTTGTGGAATTCAAAACTGAACACTGTGCTGCAGGAGATTGGGCTGAAACGGTCAGTCTGACCCATGTGTTTATTTTAATGTAGACAAGAATACCTACATTGCTGTATGGGTGGATGACCTTATTTTGATTACTTCTAGTCAAGTAGAAAGAGACAAGATTAAAAACCAGCGTATGCAACACTTGGAGATGAAGGACCTAGGTAAGGCCAGTCAGTGTGTAGATCTGAACATAACAAGAGATCAGGACACCATTATGATTGACCAAGAAAAATACATTAAAAATGTACTTACCAAGTTTGTTATGTCTGATTGTAGACCAAGTAAAACACCAATAGAAGTTGGTCTGAAGTTTACTCAGTGTGCTGATGACAAAGAAATGGATTACCCTTATCAACAAGCAATAAGATGTCTTCTGTACATTGCTCAAGGTACAAGGCCTGACATTTCCTTTGCCGTTAATACTCTTAGTAGGTTCAATAAGAGTGAACACTGGACAGTAGCCAAAAGAGTATTACGGTACTTACACGGAACTAAAGACATGAAGCTCACTTATACCAAAGATGGTGAATCAAATAACATGAGAGGCTTCTGCGACGCAGACTGGGCCAGCAACAATATCGACTGTAAGTCCTGCACTGGCTATGTTTTTATTTCACGGGGTGGCGCAGTGTCATGGGGTAACCGGAAGCAATAGACCGTTGCCCTATCCACAGCATAGGCAGAATGCATGGCTATGTCAGCGGCGGCGCAGGAAGCGCTGTGGCTGCAGCAACTGCAGAGGGAGCTTGGCGGACAGCGCGACCACACTCTAGGCATCTACAGCGACCATCAAAGTGCTATAAAACTCACTGCCAATGACTGTTTCCTGCCGAGATCTAAACATATAGACATCAGACATCATTTTTTAAAGGAACATACAAATTTAGGATTAAAATTTTGTTATGTAAAGGGTGAAGAGAATGTTTCTGATGTGATAAAGGTGTAACTATAGATAAACATCATTCTGTTTTGTGAAGTTTATATGGGGTTGCGTTCTGGGGTGGGTGATAGAAATGGAACGCAACCTTAAGGTTAAGTTTTTATTTCTCTAGTCTATGCCATTAGATCATTCTCGTAGCAATTGCCTTGTGACGTTAACCTTTCAAAGTTTTTATTTAATAAATTACACAATTGAATATTATAAATACTTGCTTTATTACCAATATTCCTACACACATCATCTGCCCAGCCTTTTCCCAACTATATTGGGGTCGGCTTCCAGTCTAACCGGATGCAGCTGAATACCAGTATTTTACATGGAGCGACTGCCTATTTGACCACCTCCACAACCCAGTTAATACGGGGTAATCGATACCACTTGGTAAGACTGGGGTCAGACATTTTGCGCCACTGACTACCTGTAACGACTGCCAAAGATGGACATATGTCAGCCGGGACCAACAGCTTAATGTGCTTTCCGAGGCACGGAGGCAACTCGGTATGTAAGAGTGGTCACCCATCCACAGACCAACCTAGGCAAGCACGGCTTAACCTAAAGATCGGTCCGAGTGGCTGTTATTATTTAGCTACAGGCTCCTCTTTTCACAATTTAAACGAAGAGTAAAAGCTATAAAGAGATGAGAACGTTTTTGAAATTGTAAAAAATATGGTTTAGGCGCATTAGGGCTAATAAAATTCTTACATATAATTTAATTAGTAAGTGGATACCGACCTATACGTTTGTTTAAATTCAAGGCATCCACTGGACTTGCCCGGTTAAGCAGAAGCCAGTCTTCGTAGACTGAACTGCGAGATGCCCTACCCAAAAAAAAAAAAAAAAACTATACGTTTGTCACTGAGCATATTAATTGCATTAATTTTGTACGCGTAATTAATTGCTCGATTGCTACTTACTTTTAATTAATATTTTATAACAGACTGCACAATAACTTTTATTGTCTCTTAACGAACTCTATAATTACTTAATAAATTGTTTAATGAATTCAAAATTAAAAGTTTCATCTTCAAATAAATTAGTTCTATTTTTTCAATTTCTAAAACTGCTTTTGAATATTTAATTTTGGTAGTTGAAATTAAGTAACAACATTCAACTTAGATATATACGTTCTTACAAGACCTTTCAGAACCAAAGTAAAGAAGTTAACTTGAATTTATGTGGCAACAGCATTAGATACTCGTAAATTAAAGAAAAATATGTTTAGTTAATGAAAGGACTGGGTTCTGTACATTTATAATTATTATTTAAACAAGAGGCGCTCGCGGCTAAATAATAACAGCCGCTCGGATAGATCTTTAGGTTAAGCCGTGCTTGCCTAGGTTGGTCTATGGATGGGTGACCACCCTTATATACCTACCGAGTTTACTCCGTGTCTCGAAAAGCACGTTAACCTGTTGGTCCCAGCTGTCATTTGTAGATCTTAAATAGTCGTTATAGGTAGTCAGTGGCCCAAAAAGTCTGGCAACCAGTCTTACCAAGCGGTATCGTATTACCCAGTACTAACTGGGTTGTGGAGGTCAGATAGGCAGTCGCTCCATAAAATACTGGTATTCAGCTGCATTTGGTTAGACTGGAGCCGACCCTGACATAGTTGGGAAAAGGCTAGGCAGATGGTGATGACTTAAACAACAGTTTATATAAAACAGAAAAAAATAAAGCCTTTAATTACTTCTATTGTTTGTTATAATTTTAGCAAAAGATTTCAAGCGAATGCTCACTATTTATAACCTTTATTTTTAACCGACTTCTAAAAAGGAGGAGGTTCTCAATTCGGATGTTTCTATTTTTTTTTTTTTTTATGTTTGTTCGCGCATAACTCCGTCGTTTGCCAACCGATTTGAAAAATTCTGTTTTTGTTGGAAAGGGTATACTTTCCAAATGGTCCCATAGCCACCAACTCGGGATCTGATAATGGAATCTTGGCGAAATCGAGGGAACTCTTCAAATTTTATAGGATAACGTACAGCGATTTTGGTATTTTTCTACAAAAAGTGAAGCATTTGCTTTCGATAAGAACCATTCTACCATCAGATCTGATGATGAAGCCAAGAGTCACGGAACTCCATTATGAGACAATGCATCCTCGTCGTGTTTGGGCTTGTTGTAATTGTAACGGTATGCACTTTCCATGTGTACCAAGCACATGTGAACCACTAGAAGTGAAAAATAAAAACTTTTTTGCAAAAAATAAAACCGACTTCAAAAAAAGTGAAAAATAACTTTAGCTTCTGAAGTCGGTGACTTTGTTAGATTGATTTAATTTTTTTGTCACCGACTTCAGAAGCTAAAGTTATTTTTCACTTTTTTTGAGGTCGGTTTTATTTTTTGCAAAAAAGTTTTATTAGGTACGTTTCAGTTTATACGCTTTAGCGTTACGTCATTTTATTTCTCATAATATTTACTCAGAAAACATTTTCATTTGATACTATGTTATTGTCTTTTTTAAACTTTCACGATCAGAACACATCATAAAACATATAAGGTAAATTCGCGATAAATACCCGTTTTTTTTTATATGTTTTACTATGTTATTTTTTGAAAAAATTGTCCTAATCGTTCTGAGTTTGATGATCGAGTTTATGGTTTTCATCATCTGCCAAGCCTTTTCGCAACTACGTTGGGGTCGGCTTCCAGTATAATCAGATGCCGCTGAATGCTATTAGTATTTAATGTCCAGAGTTTATGGCTTTCACGACCTAAAGTTAACCGTATATTTAGCAAGATTTCTTTCAAACACTTAAAAAACAGATCCCTAAATCTGTGTTAGTTTTGTATGAAAAACGTTTCACATTCAATCTAAAGTGTGCAAATAAAAATATTTAAAAAATTAAATTGCCGTTTTTATGCGATGCAAATATTTTTTTTTAATCTTAATCATACTCCATACATTAGCTAAGTGGACTGTGGTGAAGAATTATAAATGGAATATTTGACCTTAAATAATATAGACTGCTCTGACAGTTTAAACTTGCGTGACATTGATAAATTATTATTCACGTCACGTGAAATAAATTAATGAAATAACTTATTCGTTCCATCTAGCAGGACCAGATTGTTGTCTAGATTGAATGGTGAAGGTAAAATAAATTTCAGTTTTTCCTTTTGATAAAAGTTAATGCTTGACAACTGCTCTAGTAATCTAGAGTCATGTCAGCCTGGTACTTTTTGAGGAATGTGATATAATATATATGTATCAATTATTGTATGCTTCACTGGCAACAAACGGGAACATTTTTCCCATTTTCCGCCAGGGAAAATATACAAACAAGACCGTCGTGATCAGAGCTGTCGTACTGTGTAGATCGGAATGCCTTTTAATTCCCACTGACATCATTAAGGTTTATTTTATTCCTTCATTTATAAAAAATCTTGGTCTCAAGGTCGCGGGGCAGGGTAGTGGGGGCAACGAAACGACGGTTTTGATTTTTCCCGTTGGCCCTACCAGTGCGGTCAGCGGGAATACACCGCTGACTATTTCTATTTCTCTTTCACATTTATTTGTGTTATCAAAGGCATAACTTAAAAGAACTGTTATGCTAAGAACAATTATGGACCCTGTTACGGCAAATAATTTTCTTCTTCTTAGTGACAAAGCTTTTGGCAAAGCAGGTCGTTGTCACTGGTTATCCCGTAGCGACTTCTTTTGGTGCAGATATGGCTCACGATTGTTCACCACATTTATGCGAATGGGATTTTTTTAGAATGGGACATTGTGCGAATGGCACTTTGTGCGAATGGGACATTCTGCGTCAGATCCCTCACTGCTGGCCGGTATCCTGGTAAACTCCTGAGGAGGAATCTACCCACAGCAGAATTTGGTCGGTTCTTCTTTAGATGAACTTCCTATTACTTACTACTTGTGAAGAATCAGGAATTTTGTCTGAGAAAGTACACACAACATTGCTTAAGTGTGCACCTGTGTTCCGTAGGTGAATAGTTAAAGGCACAGGATATCTCTCATCATTTTCTTTCGGATGGCAAATATCAGAAGCAGGATTAGTGATTGCTAAAAAAACAAACTAGATGCCTTTACCATTATGTAACTAGTGACCCGCCCTGGCTTCGCACGGCTGTAATTTGCCAATTAATAAAATGAGATGAACGCATATCAAAAAGGCAGACTAGATAATATAATTGTGTTTCAATTTTGATGTAAACTATAGTATATTCGATGATATATTAAACAGAATTTTATTCCAGTCTATTCTGTTGAAAGAACATTTTTTTATACAACGAAATTGCTTTACTAAAACTATTTGCAATCAAAAGGTTAGAAACTTATTACTATTTGTGAAGTTATATTCGAACCGTCTGTAGACAGGTCTTGACTTGCAAACAATGAGTCAACGGTGTCACATGTTTGATTCCAGTTGTTGAACTTTTGTGGTAGGTCTCACTTGAAAGTAATTGCTAAAGTTATTGAGCTGGATAGCCGAAAAACCAAATTAGACAACTACTTCAGGAATTACGCGAGTTTTCCCGTGTAGAGTTCGGTAATGTGACCGGGTTAACAAGTAATATTAAATTTATAATTTAAAAAACACCCGACACACGTAGGGTTATAATTTCACAAGCCCTTTCATTTGATACCCATATTGAGGGAGTTGTTGAATAAATATGGAATCCGCCATTTTGTGGCGGCGCCCATTTTTTAATCAAACATAAGTAAGAATACTCCCGACTAATTCACCTTTGAAACAAAGAAAACAAAATCAAAACCGGTTCATCTGTTCGGGAGCGTTTTTACGTCGGCGGTTAAAAGTGTACCAGGAGTTAATTCAAAGTCATAATACTATCTGTTTGTCATATTTAATCCAAATCCATTTAGTATTTTTCGCTTGAAAGAGTAATCCATTCTCACAGACCTTCACTTTTATAAGAGTCGTAAGAGAACATAGTTGATTTGGGAAAGGGTGTCTAATATTGACTTCATTCTCATCCATATCCTGAATGCACCCATCGTTGGCTATAGACCTTTCTTTTCTTGTGCCAGCCTCATCTACTTTACTATCATCATTGACTTACCTATCTGTATATTACCAATATCCGAAAGCGGATGTATGTACTGGAACCGAGATTAAGAAGAAATGTGACTTCCACCAACGCGCACTGGGCCCATGTGTGTGGTTTCAACTGCCTTCTACCTCTCAAAGAGAGAAGTCCTGTGTCCCAGCAATGGGAACATCATAGTTTAAACATCTAAGCAAAGTTTCTGTTTATCTCTTCACCTTCATCACGATACAGGGTTATCATCATCACCAATGTCATGTTCTACTCTGCCATTTGAAGTGATCATAATTATCGGCAGTCATATCTTTTCTTAACATGTCAACTTTTACACAGTCCATCCATCGTCTTTTTGGTCTACTTTAAATGTCATCGACATTAATGCTCAAAACTTATCTTACGACAATTTCGGGGTTTTGACGAATTAATGGTTAATGCCAACTAAAGGCAAATAAAAGATACTGTAATAGTTTTTATTTCCACACATCATCATTATTCTTCTGCCCTTTAAACAATTTATTTGGGGCTGAGGCAGCATTATTTGAAACTTCTCTATTATTTGATATCGCAGCCTCCCTACTTTGTAGACATATCCGCTTTAACACACATTTCAAATAAACGAAACTTTGGATGATTGGATTTCCAATTCACAATCAAACGTGGTAATTATGACATTCCATAGTTGGCCTCGACAGATGACAAACAACAACATGACGTAATTGTTTTCGTTCGCACAGGAATCGAACAAATAAATCAAACTAAACGGTCGGTGCATCGCCAGGCTACGAGTTTGATAAATTCTCCAATTAATCTGGAGTGCAATGCGCTTCCAGAGTTATTGGTGCAACAGTATAATGTTACAGATATTAACGACTGACTGTGTACGGTTTATGTTATAGACTATGTTTAGGTGACATGTGCAATGTATATGTTACATGGTTTAAAGGAACCTAACTAGCCTAACGTCGGGATGCTTCAAGTCCCGTTTATGGGGGCAGAAATGCTTCTGTCGCATACATTTCACAATTTTACTGTTCCACTTCGATATATTTATAATCTACTAAAAAATAATGCGTTAAATTATAAGCATGTTCGAAAAATAATGCGTTAAATTGTAATTGTGTATGCTCGGTTGACAATCTTCCGAAAGTTTACAATCTTTCTGGATAGATTACAATCTAACGTGTTTTACAACTTTGCGGTGGTAGTTAGTTACGTGTGGTTAGTGCCTAACTTGGTGTCAGAGTTTTAATGCCGCCCATTGGCTTAAGAGCGCGTACTCCAAAAGTTGGCAACGTCGCAAATAGCTGTCAAATATTTACATGTTTTAATTAATTTGGCAATTTTAAAGTATGAAAATACGAAATATTGGCTCTGTAGTGCACTAAAAAATTTAATATGAATTGCAATTAAAACCCTAAATTTGATTTTGTAAACGTTTCAGGTGTAAAAAAGCCATTTGGCAAGTTCCTAAATGCTTTTTTTACATCTAAAACTATATATTCGGTATTAAGATATTATTTATTGCATTTCCTAATCAATTTTTTAGTCCACTACAGAGCCATATTTCTTATTTTCACACAGTAAAATTACCAAATTAATTAAAACACGTAAATATTTGACAGCTATATGCAACGTTGCCAACTTTTGGGATACGCGCTCTTAAAATGCCATCGAGAAATACCGCACACACACACAAATATCAGAATGTATCTAGGTATCTTGATATAGTTCGTCTCGTAATTGTTTTAGATTATCATCTGCTTAGCCTTTTCCCAAACTACGTTAGACCCGGCTTCTAGATGCAACTTATAAATACCAAATATTTTTCTTAGAGCAACTGCCTATCTGACCATGAAGACCCACTTATTGGGTATTGTGGTACTCGGGTAAGATTGTTATACGAGTTTGTCAAAAAGCTTCCAGGTTATTGAAACTTATGTAAAGTTGGCGTTCTACGCAAATAGATGTGGTTTCTTCCGGTCGGGATCTTATAACCTTTAGGCTAATAATATCCGAATTTTAAGCTTGTACATCAGTTCCAATTAACATTTAACATGTCATCCCTTACTTCTAACATGTTCTGAGAAATATTGAGGCGGAGATTCCTTGAAAACGGTCGAAAAGGCGGTTTTTAAAAGCAGAGTATCTCTTAAACCGTGAATGATTTTGACAAATAAATATAAATATGATATTTTCAAGTCCTTTTTGCATACAGTGATGGAACTCAAAACATAATTTAACAAACTTTAATGCATCAAAAAAAAACTTCAAACATACCTCTTAATTTTCTTTAAAAGCAGTTTGTCTCTTCATTAACAATAATAATTATAAGTCCTTCAAAATATACTCGTACCTTAAACTATTAAACTATTATTAAATAGTTAAGTTCTAATTTCGATCGAAACCACTAGCCATTTCGCACTATTCGGCCCGCAGTGACAGACTGACGTAATAACCACTTTGTAGTGCAAGCTAATTAGAACTTTAATCTGACGGTATTTCAAACGAAGTTTTAACCACCACAAATAGAGTTGTTAATTTTGCTCATGTCGTCGCCTTAATATTTCCAGAAATATGTTACAGGTAAGGGGTAAATAAATTTATTCATGCTTAAGCAGAATCTGGTTCAAAAAAATACTCTTAACACATTCTCAAAGGCATCATTCACTCTTAACGTTCACATATGACGTTTATGGCCTAAAACCCGATTACTTTAGCGTCAAGAGCCTTGAATATTCTCTCGGAACAGATTTACTTAAACTAACATATATTCAGATTAAATTTATTGGGAATTACGTAGATAGCGTACCGATCAGCCACTAAATCATTGTATCCTTAGGCGCTTCCAAGAATAGGCTTGGCTTCCAACAAAAGCTAGGCGTGAAATAATTACCGCTGAGCTGATACAATGGGATTATTTGGTATGGAAGGTACCGTTCGTAATATTCATCCTTTATTAGTAGAATTGTAAGGGATTTAAGATACAGTGAATCAGTGGGACCTGGATAAGTGAGAAACCTCCATAGCTGGAACTCATGCTGAGGTCCTGACACTTTAGCACTGAATTACCTCTGTTAGTGGGACAAAGCAAACCTCTATCCTACCTCTGGGATTCGTTGTTTCGATATAAAATCGTCATAGTTTCCTCTATAATTGAGACAGAGAGTATGTTTTACCTCTTTTACTGAGACTATATTTTAAAGAATTTCTGAATTGTTTTCTTTGACCTCTGTAACTGACAAGACATCAATTTATCACCTGTCTAACTCACAGTATATTGCATGTTTTCCGGTTTATTTACTAATTCTTAGTCTACCCAAAACTTGGCTAATTTTGTGCCTCAATGACCTCCAGTTTTAGTTTTGTCGAAACGTAGGCTTAAATCTTTATCAGTACTTGTAAAACTTATGAAAGTGGCAAGACATGCGTTGAAGTTTGTGTCCAATTTAGTGGGCCAAAATCTACTCGAAGAATTATTCAGATACCTAATAAATATAAAATTCAGTCACAATGTTCAGAATGACAGGGAAAAATAAAACGTTAAGTATTTTATTTGAAAATCCCACCGCTATAACTGAAATAACTTCTATTATCACCTCTATTAATGGAACCCTCTATAAATGAGACAGATATTTATTTATACGTGGATATCTGAGACACTGGGTTAGTGGAATAAGAGGTTGGTATCTGCCAACGAGAGGTTTTCTCCACGTAACTCCTCTTTCATGAGTGAATATAAATGTGCAAGAAAAATATATATTGCTCATTAGACTTTAAACTTTAATTTGTACAATCGAAATAATTCTAACTTTATTATTACTATACGAAAAAAATGTTCAAAGTAAAGTATTTTTAACCGACTTCCAAAAAGGAGGAGGTTCTCTATTCGACTGTATGTATTTTTTTTTTTTTTTTTTTTTTTTTTTATGTATGTTACCCGATTACTCGAAGACGCCTAAACCGATTTGAAAAATTCTTTTTTTGTTTGAAAGGGTATACTTCCAAGTTGGTCCCATAGTCGCCAAGTCGGGATCTGATGATGGAATCTTGGCGAAATCGAGGGAACTCTTCAAATTTTATAGGATAACGTACAGCAATTTTTATATTTTCTACAACAAGTGAAGCATTTGCGTTTGATAAGAACCATTCTACCATCAGATCTGATGATGAAGCCAAGAGTCACGGAACTCCATAATGAGACAATGTATCCTAGTCGTGTTTGGGCTTGTTGTAATTGTAACGGTATGCACTTTCCATGTGAACCACTAAAAAGTGAAAAATAAAAACTTTTTTGCAAAAAATAAAACCGACTTCAAAAATAAAAAGTGAAAAATAACTTTAGCTTCTGAAGTCGGTGACAAAAAAATTAAATCAATCATACAAACGTCACCGACTTCAGAAGCTAAAGTTATTTTTCACTTTTTATTTTTGAAGTCGGTTTTATTTTTTGCAAAAAAGTTTTTTTCTTTGAAATTTCGTAACTTCTACTAAACGGCATTTTATTTATTCATTCATCAAACAATTTACACTGTGTTGGAATTATACAACAAATTACATTTAAAATCATAACAGAAGCAGTAATCAAGTACAAGCTAAACAAAATATAAACAATTATTAGAATTTCATCAGTAAACACCATTAAAATCATAAAAAAGTCAAACCGCATTTGCATTAAGTTTTAGTTTTTTTTTTACACACGTAATATTTGTCGCTATTTTCTTCACAAAGCGTACAATAAAAATTTTGATCTAATGATTTGTTAGGCTACAATTAAATAAAAACCACTCATTTCGCACTATTCGGCCCGCTGTCTGACGTAACAACCACTTTGTAGTGCAAGCTGATTAGAACCTTTTTCTTACAGTATTCCAAACGAAGTTTGAACAAATTTTAATAGAGTTGCTAATTTAGCAGATACCACAGCCTTAATGTCCCAGTTATCCAGGTTTCACTACTATAGAAGGGAATTTATACGTTACATCTATACTTTTAAATTATATGATGGTGAAGCTCGTGGCAAAATAACAACAGCCTCTTTAGGTTAAGCCGTGCTTGCCTAGGTTTGTCTGTGGATGGGTGACCACCCTTACATACCGAGTTTCCTCCGTGCCTCGGAAAGCACGTTAAACTGTTAGTCCCGGTTGTCATTTGTCCATCTTTGGCAGTTGTCAGTGGCCCAATAAGTCTGACAACCTGTTTTACCAAGTGGTATCGTATTACCCAGTATTGACTGGGTAAAGTACTAGTGATCAGCTGCATCCGGTTAGACTGGAAGCCGACCCCAATATAGTTAGTAGGAAAAGGCTAGGCAGGCTATACTTTTGAATTATAAAGAGGTTAAGTTGATTTGTCGGAGTAGGTAATCTTCGGAATAACTGACAGATTCCAAAGATTATTTCACTAATCGGAAGTTACATTATTCTCGAATAGACAGGCTGTATTTAGACTACCTCAGTGGTATAATTTACAAAAAAGCGAAAGAGGCCGTGGGCTAAAACTATTGTACATTTAAGTCATATTAGAAAAACTAGTCTTAGTGACGTCATTATAGTAAAATAACGTCGTAATTTCCAATTGTGACATGACACATTTATATTCTGTTATTGACACCAACCAAATGCTTACTGCAACACTGAGTGACTGACATAATGAGAGAACGATGCTAAATGCTTTGTATTGTTTATGGTCCATGTTCACCGAAATAATAAAAGTCTGATTATCTAAAATCAGCTGTCACTGTGACATATTACCATACAAAAATGTGTTTTAAACAGTTGTTTTAGATAATCAGACTGTCATCTTTTTAGTGAACATGGACCTAAGTTTCTTCATCATCATCTGCCTAGCCTTTTCCCAACCACTTTTGGGGGTCGGCTTCTAGTCTAACTGGATGCAGAAGCTGAATACCTGTATTTTACATGGAGCGACTACCTACGAGTATCTGACCCCCACAACCCAGTTTGTACTGGGTAATACGATACCCTTTGGTAAGACTGGTTGTCAGACTTTTTGGGCCACTCTGTACGACTGGCAAAGATCTGCTAATAACAGCCTAAGTTTTAAATACTAATCGTCCCGTTGCGCAGACTTTAGTGCGTAGAGTGTAAAATAGAATCATGTCGGTGAAATGCACTCGAACGTGCTACCCACGGTATGTTGAGGACTTGGGAACGCTCCACTTGCCTAGCGAAACTAATTTAAAAAAAAATTGCTGCCGACATGAATTCGGTAAAGTTAATCGAATAGCAGCTGGCCTAGCGCTTCGACATTGCGGACACGTGTCGGAGCGAGTGTGTCGGTATTTTAAGTAAATTTCAATATCTTTGGTCTAGAATCATTTTCAAAACATTGAAAACGACAGATACGACTACCATACTAAGTATTATACTGCTGCGCAGAAACGTTGTTTTAGTTCTAAGGAAACCATTCAGATGCACTCAACCCGAAAAAGAAAAATTCATATTGATATCTGAAATAGACCGCCGCGCGCCGGTGAAATCATCGGCTTCTGCGAAAACCGAATACAGACAAATGGTCCCCACCATCAGTGATGTGTTTAGAGGTTTAAATTTTCATGAACAAATTGTTTCTGCGATAGTTTGTTAACAAATTAAATATTTATCTTCTAAGCCAAACATTGTTTTCATTCTTCTTGGTGACTTTGTTCAATCTTCGTGTGAAAATTGACCTTTTGGAAGGCGACAGTTTGGCAAATATTTTTTCTAAGCATACCCACAAAAAAACGGTAAATTGGAAAAGTCTCCCGAACTTGAAGTGTGAGAGAAAATTCTAAAAATATATTGGCGTTACATCACCTTTTTTTGGAAAGTATTCATCGCTTCAATTTTCCGCTGACTGGACAAAAATCTAATCACATTAGATTGTAAAAGTAAAAAACAGAAAACAAAGACCATTTTTTGTCAAAGCATTACAAAGTCTGATAATAAGTTATGTACATATTTTTATTTTTTCGTACCCAAAATGCTTATATCGCCGTGACATATTACCCATGGGAGAAAATTTGAGCCATTTCAGGGCAGAGACCCCAATCTCGGGTCTTTAAAGGTCACAAGTTGCGTTTGAAGCAAAAATTTGACCAGAGTTTGACCCAATCTGGACCAAATTTGAGACCAAGCAATTTGATGTGACCCAAGTAAACTAGTAAATTAGTTTTCTAAATAATTGCTCGGCGTTACATTAAGAGGAAAGTTCAATAAATGTGCCCTAAATGTGTGTTCGTTTCTTTAATTGAGTTTGAGCTTTAAATGAAAACTTAGTTGAAAGGACAATAGATTCTTATTGAATTCAGTTTTGTTTTTTATATTTTTAAACGGTCATTAAAATTTAAATCCATACAGCCAGTATTTACGACAAAAGAAAAAAAAACAATAGAGTTAGATTTTTTGCTGTCTATCAACTAATGGACGTATGCCACATTGGGCACCTGCTTTAAGGGCACCTGAGGTAATGGCACCTGAGGTATTCCACATTCGGCACCTATCAATATTTTTTGCAGGTGCCCTTAGTGGAATAGTTTATTATTTTACCTTTTATTCCACATTCGGCACCTACGAACCAGTGTACTAGTGTTGGGTGGCGCCAGGTTTAGACAATACCTATTCCTGTGTTGGAATAGTCATAACACCGCCCGATGATTATCCAACTAATTATCATGACCGATTAAAAACAATTAGCGATTGAAGGGTTAATACTATCCAGCTTAGCGATGCGATTGTGAATTTATAATCACCATAAGTCCTTTTAAATCCTAATGCAAATGTGGGTTTTAAACTGAAACATACTATGTCAAAATATATTACACTCTTATATAAATAAAAATAAAACTTTGCAAACTAAAACATCGCGGTCTGCACAAGATATTACCAACATTTTAAAACTTATTCTTTTACAAACAAAAAGTTCAACACTGCGTTTCCCCTTGCAGTCGCTCCAACACAAACTATATTTGCCGCTTGATCGCGCTTCAGCGTGTAAAAGTCGCGCGACGAGGCGACACTAATACAAGGATAACGTTTCATGCAGACGTCTATCTCTAAAGACGTACGGTCTTTCTGAACACGTGGTTGGAATAACTGGAGGGAGACGCTTGATCTCGCGTGTCGATAACCACTGCAGTGAGTTATGACATTTATTTTTTCGAAGAAGTCTTCTAATTAGTTTTGTGTTCTTGATATGTTTATTCAATAATTAGTAATTTAGGTAATGATCTATTGTTTACCTACTTCTTAAATAGCCTCGTATGTTCCACTGCTGGGCAAGGGCGTACCCCATTTCTTTCCAAATACTCTTCTCCTGCACCGGCGCCGCCTCAGACCAGCCTTCGTGATCAGATGTGCGTCTAGGTGATCTCGCCACCTTTTTCTAGGTGGCACCGTCCGTCCTCTTTTACCTACTTTTCACCTTAATATCCATAATTATGTATGTTTTTTATTATATTAATTTATATTATAAAAAGGTTTTAAGTAGACAATAAAATTCAGCACAACAATTCTAAGTATCTAGTTTCCTAACTGTCAACGCATAGCCCAAATCACTGGACGGACGTGACAAAAATTTTACCCACGAATACGAGTAGTATCTTTAAGGTAGATATCCGCTAAGAAAGGATTTTGGAAAAATTCAGCCCATAAGTGGGTGAAATAGAGGTTGAAAGTTTACATGAAAATGGTCACCGCGATACTGGTGCGTGTCGGTTACTTTTCCTATATTTTGTATGGCTATTCTACGACGAAGACCTTTTGGTTAGTTTCCCAGAATTCTAGTTAAAGAAAGGTTTTCAGAAGAGTTTTGGAAGCAATCATGTTGGCAGGTTTTATATACAAACCTACCGCAAAATGTTTTTTTCATTACTCCTACATTGAATTATCATGTAAAAGGTACCTATTATTATTCTAGTCTCGTTTCATGTCTGGAAAATAAATGATTGTAAAGACGAAACACGTGGACAAATTTTCTTTGAACCATTAAAACCAGTTTTTGGTCATTGGGTACGGGCAGGTATTCACCGATCCAAGGCTACCAGCGCAGCCAAACTTAAGTGACAGTGGGCAGGGCACATTACTCGCAGAACGGATGGCCGATGGAGCTGAAAAGTTCTGGAGTGGCGAACGCGAACCGGAAGACGTTATGTTGGAAGACCTCCCACTAGGTGGACCGATGACTTGGTAAAGGTCGCGGGGATCTGCTGATTGCGAGACGCACGGGACCGGTCAATGTGGTGACACTTAGTCTAGCAGTGGACGTCTTGTGGTTGAAATGATGATGATGAGGTATTCATTAGTGTAACGATTCAACTCTTACAGCCTACCATTGCGTTTACTGTCTCGATGGTCTAGTATAATGAGGTGGGATTTTCTATCAGGGATTTATCAGTAGTTGCCACGGATTCCGGATTTGTAATAGGCAATGAGAGACTTCCAGTTATTTCAAAATCACATTGAATATGTCCACTGCTGGAGATATTTTTTATATGTATGCCTCTTTAATAACAACGTAATTTAACTGAATCGTCAGTAACTCTCATTCTCTTCATCTATCTTAAAGGTATTCCTAATTTTCCTTTAACTTGCTTAGTTACCAGTTGCTTGCTTAGCTACAGAACTATTTCTATCCTCTCTCTACCCTACGCACCTAACCTAATGTACAAATGGTTTAGCTAATGGTCCGACTGACAGCTCATGAGTAACTGCCCTTAACCTAGCCTTATCTCCTAGCCTGAGTGTGTTTCAATAGAATATCTGAACAGGTATTGTCTGAATATAGGGTTCTCATTAGGAACCAACGATCATTGATTTCCTATCTTGGTGTAAATGGACTATCCCACTATCAGGAACGTTAAATTAGAACGAGCGAAAGACGTAAATTCATAAACCCGCAAAGAAGAAAAACTATAAAACATGAGAGCAGCGGTGGCCCAGTGGTGGCGGCCCCGACTTACGAACAGTAAGTCGTGGGTCCAAACCCAGACAGGCGCATTACTTTGTTTAATTTATTTCATCACCACTGCTCTCAAAAACGGTGAAGGAAAACAACGTGAGGAAACCGGCATTTCCTAGAACCAAAAATTCGAAGACATGTGACATCTACCAACCCGCACTGGGCCCGCGTGGTGGATTATATAATAATCCATACGCAAAATACGCTCTTTGACGTGGAGTTGCGGACACCAGCCCGTTATACAATACAATACAACTATAGAACACCATCTGAAACGATCCTTACATACTCCTTTCGGCTTCTCGTATAAAGATCCAATAGACTAGACGACTAAACAAAAAATACACCCGGCGAAAACTTGTGTGACGTCAGAGTTCGGTATACTTTTTACCAGAAAGTGCCGTCGCAAGCCCCCACTCCCACACCCCCCACACAATTTTTATTAATTTGATAAACAAAAAACACGTATCCAATATTTTTCGATAATTGTGAGGACTGAACAGAATCATAGTTTTTAAGTCAGTCGTCATCCCTAATATAATGTCTTTCTTTCTTCGACACATAATTCTGGGAAGATAAGTGGCGAAATTGGGTTCATTAGGTACGCTTCCACCTAAATAAACCCTTTACAGATCTCTCTTACCAAATCCGATGTTCAAAATAATTACAAAAATAACGAGAGAGGTTCCAGGAAACAACGTAGGTCTAACAATGATTAAATAAAAAGAAATAGTCGTCACTTCCGCGAACAAAATACGTACCTACAAAATTCCCAAAATTTTAACAAGAAAACGTGTTTTTTGTCAACGCCTAAAACCCTCAAGAGCTTTGTCGAAACCAATTTTGGGAACGTTCCTAAAAAATAACGAGGTAAAATAGAATTCGCCCATCTTTCTGAATGTCAGTACCTACCTCTAAAAGCGATGTTCTTTTGAGGAATAGAGTCGACCCTACTTTCCTTCATATTTGATGTCAAGTGCTCATTTTGAGGGTTAGAAGAAAAACGACGTTGCCAGCTGCTATTATTACGGTACAAGTTGTAAAACGCAACTGAGAAAACTGTACTCTCTAGGTTTACGAAAAGTGGGTTAAGAGTCTTCTTAATTTCACTCGTTTATTTTATACACTGCTTCAATTTTCGTCACTCCGCGGGATCGACATGAAAGGCTCGTTTTACAGAATTGGTTCCCGCTCGTTAGCCATCCTTCAAACAGTAATTTCGAGCAATTCATAGTTATTTAACGGTCTAGACGAATCTATTCCAGTGTTAGTCTTACGTGTTTGCTAAACTTTGGCAGACCGAATGTAAGTTTGAGTACATTAACAAGCTTAATGAGTTGATATTTATGTCTGGTTTTGAGGTCCTCGTAAACGGATGGTTACTAAGCAAATCTTCGTTCTCCTACCTTTTTTGTTCACTCAAAAAGTGCTCAACGCGCCTTAAGGTGAAAGCGCCAGGGTGGACCCTGGTGTTTTTTGCAATTTGCAGGGCAGTGCTAAGTTGTATGTTGATGAAAATATCGGTCGCGGCTGTAAGACGTATGTAGTTACAGAATTATAATCATCAGAATCATCAATACAACCCTACAAGTTCATAAGAGTTGAGGAACGAATTTTTCACGGTCAAAGTCTTATCATATTTTAACTTATCATCATCATCATCTACCCAGCCTATTCTCAAATATGTTGGGCCTGGCTACCAGTCCAACTAGATGCAGCTGAATACCACTATTTCTCATGGAGCGAATACCTATCTGATCGTTCGCTTAACCTTATATGCATTGTCAAGTCGTCACCTAAGAAAGTCGGACAGTTTTTGACACTGCCAGTTAGGATGACAATGACGGTTATTGCCTTTCCCTAATAAATCTTCGTACGAACCAAAATAAAGAACCATTAACACCATTATTCCTTTTCATTGGAAGACATATTGAAGATCACGATAGATAACAATTCAAGACTTGAACAGGGTTATTTTTGGTTTTCAAAGTTAAGAACAAATGAATAAATGAAAAAATGTGAACCGAAAAAATGTGTGTGTGTGATGTGTGTGTGTGTGTGAAAAATGTGTGTGTGTGTGATGTGTGTGTGTGACTTAAATAAATGTGGGTGGGTTAATGACCGCTGTTGTCATATTATCTGGCTGCAACTATAGCTATTTCCACCGATAAAAAGGAAAATTCATTACTGAGCGTTTATTGAGTAATCAACTGATCAATATTTATTTCTGAAAATGAAAACTCAATTATTATTCTTTTAATCCGAAAAATTGCTTTCAACATTGCAGTTAATTGGAAATTTCAATGTTTTCCGAGTTCAGTCGTGTTTACTTTGAATTTCAATAAAAGGACGAAATTATGAAGCGTTAGTTTTAAATTTAAAATTGGGAGACGTCCCATGGAACTTTAATGTGATTGCAGAAATTGACTGCTTGTCATTTAAATTGCGAGTTTTATTGGCGTGAAGTCTGTTGGTAATTTGTGAATGAAAGGAAATTAGGTGGCAATCATTCAACTAGATTTTGATTAATTAGAAAACTGATTCATAACATTTACGAAACTGGTTTAGTTCTAGTAAAGATAATAATGAGTTTGAGCTGTATTGCTGAATTTCTGATAAATGTGAATTTGATTTTATAATATAACAAGAACCTAAATAGAATACCACAAGGAAACAATATCGATTGTCTTTGGCACATATTAACATAACACAACATGACATCACGCTAGTAATCCCCCAAGGAGTCCGGCAGAGGTGTTCGTAATAGAACACCCCACATTTCACGATGTAAAGGGAGCGAGCTTGCCATTAACTTGGTACAAATCCAGACATCATTGCTGCTACTAAGAAATTGCTGTTGAAAAAATTGCACGACATGGGAATCAAACCTCGGACCTTATGCTCAGCAGTCGCGATTGCGACCTAGTCTAGACAGTAGACACTAGGTCTAGGTCTGGGCCTAGTGGTGGTGTTGGTCTAGTGACCAACAAGGCAAATTAGCGCACGCATATTATTCATATTCGCGCTTGTCAATACAATTTTTATTTTTTTCACAATACTCAAAACTCATGGAGCTACATATTTTAGGTGCGGAAAAAGGACCGGTATTTCTAACAAAAAAAGAGTCCACATACCTATTCGGCTGCCTGTTTCACCTTTTCATTTATAGGCAAATTGAATGTTTCAAACTTTCCAAATTAATTTAAAAACAATTCCATTTGTTTCGGAGCGTTTGCTCAATAATTTTCCAATCTCGTCGTAAGTCTCGCAGTCGATTGCAAAAGATTTTTCATTACTGAACCTTTTTATTATATTTTGTAACGTTTTACGAAATTTTTTTGTCACAGCGTGGTTCAGGGTTTTTTTACATTCCGGGTTTTATATATTAAACAATTTTATTAATATTAAGATAGTCAAGTTTTGTGGTCGGGATGAAACCTTCAAGAGGTTTGAGTTCTATATTAATAATAATAATAAAGCCTTTAATGAACAATCTTATAAAACATATTTCTTATAAACTATAATAAATATTTAACATAGACACTAGTTGCGCGAAGATTGTCTTGCTATTCAGCATAGGCCTCCCCTAAAGCTTGCCATAAAGTGCGGTCGTGTGTCTTTCTTCTCCATGTGGCACCTGCAATTCTTTTTATGTCGTCTTCCCATCTACGACGCTGTCTTCCTCTCTTTCTTTTATGTTGTCTTGGACACCATTCGGTCACATCCTTAGCCCATTTATCTTTTTTGTTCCTCATCATGTGGCCTGTCCACCTCCACTTAAGTTTCTTGACACAGTATGTCACATCTGTAACCCTAGTATGCTTCCGGATTGTTTCAAGGTTTATTTTATTTCTTAGTTTAATATTGAGCATACTTCTTTCCATCCCATGTTGGCAGGTCTCTAATGCGCGAATGTCTTGTTTTGTTAGACTCCATGTTTGACATCCATACGTCATAACGGGTAGAATACATGAATCAAATACTTTTTTCTTATATTTCAATGATATCTCTGGGTTTTTAACGATTTCTTTCAAGGACCAGTATCTTTTCCAGGATAGATTAATTCTGTTGTTTATTTCTTTCTTTGTCAGGTCTTTTGGAGATATAATTTGTCCAAGATACGTGTACTCATTCACATATTCCATCTGCGTACTGTCAATTTTAATAGGAACTTTTTCTGCATTTGTCATTAATTTAGTTTTTGAGGTGTTCATTGACAGACCAACATTTCTACTTTCGAGTGTAAGTTGTTCGAGCATTTCCTGTAGGCTACTCGCGTCTCCTGTAATAAGTATTAGATCGTCTGCAAATCTTAAGTGGTTCAGCTGTACTCCGTTAATATTTAGTCCGTAGTTGTCCCATTCGAGGTGTCTAAATACGTATTCCAGAACTGCTGAGAAAAGTTTCGGTGATAGCGGGTCGCCTTGTCGAACTCCTCTTTGTATAGGAAAAGCTTCGCCTATTCTTTCTGTTCGTACTTTAGCTGTCATGTCCTGGTAGATATTGCTAATGAGCCGTATATATTTTTTGTCTACTCCCTGTGTTTCAAGCGCTTCCCATATTTTTGCGTGTTTAAGTGAATCGAACGCTTTGTTGTAATCTACGAAAGCTATGTAGTAGTCGATACCGTATTCGTTACTTTTTTCTATGACCTGTTTTATGGTGTGAATATGATCAAGCGTTGAGAAGTCACTCCGAAATCCCGCCTGTTCCCTTGGTTGATTTTCGTCCAGTATCTTTGTTATGCGGTTTAGTAGGACTTTGGAGAAAACTTTATACATGTTGGACATGAGGCTAATAGGTCTATAATTTGATATGTCGTTTTTCTTTCCTTTCTTGTGTATCAGTATTATGGTTGACGACTTCCACTGGCGAGGTATGTATTCAGTATTCAAAATTTCATTGAATAAGTCTGTGGTGATGTTTAGCGTTTTGTCCGATGTTCCTATAAGGAGTTCGTTAGATATGGCATCTTCTCCTGGTGCTTTCCCTGTTTTCTGAGATTTAATTGCTTTGTTGACTTCCTCTCGCATTATCTTTGGGGTGTCTTCTTCCTTTTCACCTCTTGGGATAATTGGTTGCTTTGCTTCAGACAGTATTTCCTTATCACTGTATAGTTCTCGGTAAAAGTCTGTTGCGATTTTTAATATTTCTATTCTATTTGTGTTGTTCCTTTTAGTTCTTGGGTGTGTAACGTTTTCGATCCAATCTAAACTATCTCTTAATTCTTGCCAAGCTTTTTTCGCACCACCTGTTTTTTCTATGTAGTAATTGATTGTTTGAGTTCTTGTGTTCTGTCTATGTTTCCTTATTCCTAAGTATATTTCTTTGCTTAACTTTGCTATTTCCTGTCTGTTGTTTTTCCGATCTTGAAACAAGATCCTTCTTTGTTCGATTAAGTTTCTAGCCTTCGGTCCTATTTTGTCCTTTGTTGATTTATATTGTACAACGTTGATTTCAACTTGTTTTAGTTCTTTCTCTAGAGCATCGTATTTCTCTTGAATTTTTTCGACGTTCTGTAACTTTACTAAGTTGACTTCTAGAGAATCTAAGATCTTATCGGGTATTGGTAATATTATACGTTTTTCGGTTTTATGAATGTTTTTTCTTGATGGTTTTGGTTCTATTGTGTATAGTTGACTTCTAAGCATTCTATGATCGGTATTAAAGTTCAGTTGATTGACAATATCCACTTTTGAGAATAACTTTGGTTTGTTTGTTATGATATAGTCGATTTCGTTTCTTGTCTTCCCATCCGGTGATATCCATGTCCATTTCCTGCTTTTCTTTTTTTTTGAAGTAGGTATTCATAATGTGAAAGTTATTTTCCATGACAAAATTAACCAGTTTTTGTCCATTATCATTCCTTTTTCCAGTACTATAAGGTCCAATTATTTTATCTTCATTTGTTTTCCTCTTTCCGATTTGACCATTAAAGTCGCCCATTACAATTATGGTGTTATTGAGATTCAAATATGTTATCGTATTATTAAGTTGGTTGTAGAATTCGTTCTTTGTTTCTTCTTTGGCATCTTCGGTTGGGGCATATACCTGGACAATTGAAGTTATTTGTTTGTGTCCGGGAAGCTTAATGGTCATAACGGCAAGTCTATCTGAGACTCCTTTAAATTCTACTATGTTGCTTTTGAGATATTTCTTCACGATAAACCCTACCCCATATAATCCCGCAGTTTCATTTTTGAAGTATAAAATGTAGTTTTCGTGTTCCTCAATTTTCTCATCTGCTCTCCGTATCTCGCATAATCCTATGATATCCCAGTTTATTTTTCCTAATGCGTATTCTAATTCTAATAGAGATTCTTTGGACTTTAATGTTCTAGTATTAAGCGTTGCTATATTCAATTTGGATCTAGGTGTATTCTTCGCGTTGGCTTCTATAAGCTTTTGGGGGATGTGGTCTATCTCCCCGCGGTGACCAGCCGAATTGGGGATCTGATTGTTTTTAATTGGTTCGTTTCTTTCTATATTTCGTTTCTTCGCGTTTCCGGTGTCTATTAACTCCTATGCCTTATTTTGTTGTGTTTGTTTTTCCGACAGTGAAAAAGATCTGGCCCTCATATATGCGAATGCGTCAGTTTTGTGCATTTTGGAAGGGGCTACAATAGTCTTTTCCTCTGTGTTGCGTTGTGGGGTTGTATTATTGGGTGACATTGAAGATTCCCTTTTCCTTTTCTCAGCTTCTGATTTTTCTTTTACTATGAGCTTGTTTTTCTTAATGAATGCTATGTTTCCGCGTTCCTTTTCTTGCTTCAATTGAAGTTGCAGGTTTTTACGCGCCTCTATGGTTTCCTTTGAGAAGTCTTCTGTTATGTAAGAATTTTGTGGCATTTGTTTCTTAAGTTTCAAAATTTCTGCTCTCTTTTGTTGTGACGTGAAACTGATCAGTATAGGCCTAGTTTTGCCGTCTTGCTTTTGGCCGAGTCTATGATATTTGTTTATTTCAAATTTTTCGATGTTGACGTTTGTATTCTCAAAAATAATATTTTTTACTCTGAAGTATAGTTCTTCATAAGATTTTTCTGTTTCCTTGACACCGTGAACTAGTAAGTTATTTTTCCTATTCATGTCTTCTAAGTGCTTTAGTTTTCTATTGAGTGTTTCCACTTCCGCTTTCAAGTTTTTGTTTTCTTCCACGATTGGTTGAATTTTGTCGTCCAAAGAACGCATCAAAGTTTCAGTTACGTTCTGAGTTATTATAGTTGTTTGTTTCTCTAATTCCATTTTCATCATTTGAAATAGCTTTAACATATCTCCTGACATTCCTGTGGTGTCCATAGTGGTGTAGCTAAAAGTTCTTGAATGCGTGAAACGGAACTTTTTTGGTAGTTAATGTTCGTTATGTTGGTAGCACTACAGATGTGTCAAGTCTCGGACGTACTTTAGTCTATGGTCCGAAGAGTACACCGATATACTCTGTGGTCCGAAGTTCGTAACACGCTAACTTCACACTTGTTTACGTGATTTGCAAGAATTTCTCTAACCTTAGACTGATGTATCCGTTGATAATATGTTTCTTCCTGTGAAATCCAATCCAATCCAAGTTTTGTTTGTTGCCTGGTACTGATTTCCAACAGGTTTGGTTGATTTTAGTTGTTATTTGCTTAGATTTTCAATTTAATTTCGGGAGCTCGTTTGACACACTGTTTCTCGTTTGACAACCGGAACCGAAACCTTAGAGAAACTTAGAGAGAGTTCTATATTATTTAAATATAAAGCCAGTCCATCATGCTTACACATCTACATGTTTCAACATGTGCTATATAATCAAGTTGAAAACAAATGCGAAAAGAAACTGTTTTAAGAATAAAATTTATGTTAGCTAAAAATGACATTATCGGGCAAGAAGTTTACCTCATATTTTACAATCATTTTTCAATAATACTATTGAATCATGAGCCCCGACTCTAATTCGGGTAAGGCTTAAGATGAAATAGTTTACAATTTATTTATAATAGAATACAACCTTGAACTAGGATTAGCCTATAAGTACCTATTCACATCAAGTAAACAAACGTAGATTCCGTCGTATCCCAAGCGAACTACGATGACACGATTAATTAATTGTTCTCCACCTATGCTAATTTCACAGCCAGCATACGCTGTATAGCAGAGGTAAAAAACATTTATGAATACAATATTTCACAAAAACATAGTATATAAAATGTAAATAATAAAAAAATATACCATTATAAAACATAATATCAATAGCAAAAAAAAATAGAGAACTGAATCGGATAGAACACTCTAATAGTATAAAAAACAAATAGAGAAAACCCTGCGACAATATTAACGGAACTTTTTAAAACAAAGACATTATCCTACACGACATTTTGTCGCCAATACCGCTGGAACTGACAATACCATGAATGCTGATTCAACTGAAGTGTGCTCAAGCATGGAACAAATGAAAGGTATCGGTACTGAGAACTGGAGCAATGCTATGATACAATGCATGACACTATTGTTCTGAGATTTTCTTTGAGGCATGTTTGTGAATGTGTGGCTGGAGTGAATGGAAATCAAGAAAATATCACTGTTAAAATTTCTCATTAAAAATGTACATTTTTAATGAGAAATTGTAACAGTGATAACAATAATGATGAAGTTTATGAATAACTTATAAGTTCTTCAGTTCAAGCACTGCATCGTAATATAATATTATTATTAGGAGAGTAATCATTTCATAGATAAGTGACGTAGATATGATGGTTTATTCCCGCTGTCTACCGAATTTACAAGTTTTAATAAAATCTTTGTAAATAATCAGACAAACTACTACTCACTAGTTTTTAAGCTTAGCATGTAAAATTGGTTATGTAAATTGTGCATTAAGTAAATAAATGACTATATAATCAGCCAAGGAGTTTTTCCTTAAAGTTCTACCAATATATTTTCCTAACATAAGCAGGTACATGTCAGAACTAAAAGGCAACGTTATTCATCTGACGACTGAATAGTCTGCAAAGTTGAAAACGAGTTAAATACTTCAGAAGAATATTGTGTTACTATTTCATATAATTTTATAAGCCAACGGTTCACACTATCCCCACAAAACTTGGAAACAAAATACACATTTCAGAGATACCTCGTCCATTTCCCTTACACTCACTTAAAAGTGTTTTCCTGCATTGTAGAATATTTTTACACAAAAACCATGTTTCGTTCTCATTTGTTATGCCGAGAGTTTTCAACGACCGCCACTTTGCTTGCAAGATGCTTTTATAATCCCAGTGAAATGAGCGAGGAAACAGTCTGAGATGACAAATTTGTCATAGCTCGTTTTAATACCATACCCTTGTATGAAATAGAGTCTGTCATCAAAGCTGGAATAGTTCAAGGAAACGTGAATTAAGTTGGAGTAAGAACAGTCAAGCAAAATGTTCGCTTAATTTGTCTGGAGCAGACGATGTGGTTGGAATAATGTAAGTTGATGGGAGCGGGTATTTATTTAATGGTTGGTAATAGATATGGGATTATTGCTATCATTTGTAGCGGTGGAACTGTTGCTTGAGTATTATCATCAACATTGAATACGGAACATTTACCAGGTTTACCTACTATTTGGTTTGAGTTCCTGATATTTCGGCGCTTTTGAAAGCACCATGTTGCAAGTGGGTCCAACCAGACCTCCATTGCCACCATTTGTGACCATATCAGTTTTAAAATTTAGATTGTTTGAGTAGTTCAAGTACTACCGTAGCAACATTGATATTTAAAGTACGGTGTTTATTAAGTGTACTTCGCAAAATGAATATGTAAAAGAAAGCTGGGATCTGGGACACAAATTGAAAAAGGGATTTAGAAAAACAATGAAAAAAAAGATATGCCCGACCAAAATTGTTTAAACGAATAATCTAATTCACGTGTAATAAAAGACTCATAAGAGTTAACTCTTATGAGTCTCATAAGAGACTATCTTTTTTTTCATTGTTTTTCTAAATCCCTTTTTCAATTTGTGTCCCAGATCCCAGCTTTCTTTTACATATTCATTTTGCGAAGTACACTTAATAAACACCGTACTTTAAATATCAATGTTGCTACGGTAGTACTTGTCTCAATTTAGAAGATCCAAAACAATTCGATATCAAAGCAAAATCACATTGACATGAAAACCTAATCAATCTCTGTCAACACCGTCCCATGATTTCAATCCAAAAATAACTTTTTCTCGCATTCTCTCTGTCCTTGTTTATATTTATTACGTTACATTCCAAGCCAACATAAAAAAAATATTAAAGTTGTGTCATATAAAATAAAAGACAGAATTATGTGTGTCACAATCCAATTTTGAGAATTGGTGACTGTGCAAAGAGAGAAAACACGGCCACAGAATATTAATGATATAAGTTTTTTGGAGAACTCCTAGTCGGCGACTGAAAAGGCAGCTGGAATTTCTCTCTACTTAGTAATAGTGTTATGTGATCAACGTATACAGGTTTTGTCTGGAGAGCATGATGAAATAAAACATGTGCCTAGTATGCACTGTAGTTTATTTGTTTTGGTGTGAAAGAAATTGTTATATAACTATTATTAATATTTGTATTTTTTATAATTATAATTGTTTTAATAAATACCAATGATAAGCATAACTGAGACTGATGTCAAACTGTAAATTTAATAAAAACAATTGATATTATCAAGGAAAGATTGTTCTAGTATTATTAAGATCGGTTTGCAAAATTATTATCCAATTATTTGTCTGAAATAAACTAAAGGGTTTAAAACACCTCTTAACGAAGCCGAAAGGCACTTGTTCTTCCCGTTATTGCGATCATTTTTTTGTTCTAGATCATACCTTGGGAACCTTCTAGATACGGAGATATTGGGGGTCAAAGTTCCAACTTTTTGACAAGTTTTTTAGTATAAGATTCTTACTTTCAACCCCCCGTACTATTCAATCCATCCATCAGCACAATGTTTTAAGCGCGTTACATTGAGTTCTACTACAAAACATGATTTTTCACCCCAACAAATATGTCGTTTCCCAGCAATAATTTTTGCACTAAGTTTGATGTATAAAATGCTTGGTTGACGACTTCGTGATGAGGGTTTACATTACACCCTATATACTTTTGTTCTCTGGTAGTAACACCCATTAAGTCATCACCGGCTTAAGCTTTTCCCAATTATAAGGGACTCGGGTTTCAGTCTAAAAGGATGCAGCTGAAAACCAATATTTAACCCACAGAAATATTAAAAACAGATTTAACCACAGTAACGCCTAGTAACCATCTAAAGATTCATATTAAAATATTTGACCTCATCCTAAAAGGAACTATCTGTTTGAAATTCAGTAGACTCTAAAAGTTCCTGACTTTCTTCAGTCTGAATAAGAAGTAAGGAATTCTAACGAAGTACTTCAGATTCCACTTTCGGTAAAGGATGAGTCTTCTCGAATATTTTTTGGTAATAATAATTCTTGACCTTCATTTCAAAGTATTTTCCAAATATTAAAGCACATTGTTGGAGATCTTATAGAAGCTCTTGAACTTGTTTTGAAAGATCCAAAGATTTTTGGGTCGTTCAGTCTCATAAAAGAACTTGGGTTAGCGTAAAAATGCTCCAAGTTCATCGAAGCAAAAGTTTGTTTTGGACATCTGAATGGAGAAGTTTCAGGATGTAGATAACACTGTGTTTAATTAAATGGAATTAGACCAAAATAGATAAATCGGTACAAAAAAACACCATAAGTGACTGAGAAATAGATTATTAAAGTCGAACTAATTAAATAAAAAAAATACAAATGTACACAGAATTGGAAGTTTTTCTTGAAATCAGTCTTATGTTAGTGCTGATATAAAAGTCCCTAGTTGAACTTTCAAAGTTAGTACCTACTTCTCTACTTTTCTTGGGTTTGTTTCATTAGCTACACATCAACGAACAAAAGAGGTATTGCTCAGAGCGCAACTATTTCTAAGCGCAACTAAATCATTCCTCGGAGCGCAACCATTAGTTGCGCTCAAAAATTGAAATAACGTAATGGAGTAAAGTCATAGTTAGTACTTCAGTTTACCTTATAATTATGCAAGCGCAACTTCAAAGTCAAATATCGTTTTCATTTCTAGAACTACTTTAATGATTTTTTCACACATGTTTCTTTTTATTTAAGTTAATTTGACGACCCGAATGGCGTAGTGGTAGTGAGTCTGCCTTACGTTCTTACGGTCCTGGGTTCGAATCCCGGTAGGAGCAAATGTTTGTGTGATGAGCATTGACATTTGTTTCCGAGTCATGGATGTTTATATGTATAAATAATAAGTATGTATTTACAAACAAAAAAGTATATTTATGTAGTATATCAACTATCTGGTGTCCACGACATAAGCCTTGCTTGGTGTGGCGCTAGATGGCGCTGTGTGTTAATGTCCAGCGATGTCCAGCGATATTATTATTAATTTAGAATATTTTACAGGTAGTCAGTGGCCCACAAAGTCTGACGACCAGTCTTACCAAGAACTGTCTTATTACCGTTTTATTGAGTTGTGGAGGCCAGCATGCAAAATACTGGTATTTAGCTGCATATTGTTGGACTGGAAGCCGACCCCAACATACATAGGAGGGAAAAGTCAGATGATGATGATGGGGATACTATATTTCATTTCATTTAGTTTAATGAACTAAATCGAAAAAAAAATGAAATTATAAATAATGTGGCATTGACTCAAACAAAATTCGAATCAAGTAAACCGATTATATTTCAGCTTCAAATGTAATAATAGTAATTGAATTAAATTGAGTAATAATATTGTTTTCTCTTTCATGTTGTTCATAGAGCTGTATAAGATCTTTTTGAAGCCTTATTTCGAATGAAAACATAATTTGTAGTATTATTTGTATTTTATTTTATTGAATCAAACCCGTGCTGAGCGCTTGGTAGACTTATGGACTGAGAAGACGGCATTTGGCCTAGCAGCGGGCGCGTTAGGTAGCACGTTAAGCTGTTGGTCCCGGCTGTCATTTGTAGATCTTTGACAGTCGTTACAGGTAGTCAGTGGCCCAATAGTCTGACAACGAGAGGTATCGTATTACCCAGTACTAACTGGGTTGTGGAGGTCAGATAGGCAGTTGCTCCATGTAAAATACTGGTATTCAGCTGCATCTGGTTAGACTGAAAGCCAACCCCAACATACTATGATTCGAAAGACACGTTGCGCTGTCTATTAAGAGGCCTGCGGAGTTCCCAAATATTTATTTTGATTGGACATTAATTTAAACAAGAGTTATGAGAAAAATAAGGTTTCTTAAGACATTTTAAATTCCTCATATCTCGTCTTTGTATCAATGTCCTTTCAAAATATGTATTTGAGAACATAGATATTCTGTAGTCCTATCGAAATAAATACACACTACCTTAAGAATATGTTTGATTTATAAATTATTTTGGTATTACGTTTATTTATGAAATACACGTGCTCCGCCGGCCCCTTAACATACGAACGTAATTGTTGTTTTCCTCGGGAACCGTACTTTTTATCGGGATGAAAGTTACTTTCTATACACCCGACAACGTATACGCAAAATTTCAAGATAATCGGTTCAGTGGGTTAGGCGTGAAAAAGTAACAAACTTACTTTCGCATTTATATTATTTAAGTGAGGAAAGGATGTATGACCATGTGTTTGATTAAGGAAAAGATTAAACTTGTTTATAATACTTCTTCGTATTTTAAAGCTGTTTTCATCTTAGCTACAGAGATTATCTTTCTTTTCATACCCAAAATAGCTCAAAAACAAAGCAGATGCACAAACGTAAACTTAAAGCTGAAAGTATCAGCAGCAGTGTCTTTGTGAAGATGTCTTCTTGGCGTTCTTCAAAACTTGCAACCCGATTCCCAAGGATAAGTTGAACTGTATGAACAAGTTCAGTGACGGATAATTTACTCTTAGTCGTCAGCGAGCCGAAATCCCGGGAGTTATAAATGACTGATCTCGGGATTTTAGACTGCTACTTTCAAATATTTTTTCAAGGTCATGTTGGAGTTTAAAAAGGGTGTAAATAGACCGTTAACAAAGCCGCGCTTTCTTTTTATTTATTTATTTTGTTTGAATCATACCTGAAAACCACCCAGTTACGGAAATATTGGACACGAGAGAAAAAAATTAAAAAAAAAATTGGAACTTTTTTTAAAACTACATGGCCCGATTACCAATGCATCCACCAATCAGCACAATGCTTTGAATGCGTTACATTGAATTATACCGTAAAAGTGATTTATCACTCGCCAAAAAAGACATTCCCCGGCAATAACAGGGAAGAAGACGAAAAAAAAAATCCGTCAGTGTAAATTATCAACAAATATTTGACCCGTGTCTTTTGTTACATAAACCAAAATTGACGAAGATATGACGCTATTAAAATTCTCAATGCGTCACGCCTAGGTATATTTTTAGCGTGTTCTGACGTCACGAGCCCCCCACTCTCGAGTTTTGATTCGTTTTAACTTTGTCTATATTCATTGATTTACAAAAACAAAAAATACTTGTCCATTATTTTCGAATACTTTATCTGACGGACTAAATAGGTTTGCAAGTTTTTGATACTGTCGGGATGCCTATTTGGGCATAGGGTTATTTAGTTTGATGTACAGAATGCTTGATGGCGGTTTCGTGAAAGGTCCGGATAGACCTGTTGTTCTATTCTAAACCGTGACGAAAAGAAATTAGCAATATACATAGGTATTAGGGTACTTCAATTTTACACACCTCTCCCGATTTTCCATTCTTTATTGTCTATTTTCTGTGTTCTTAGTTTATTACAAACACGTTTATTACAGTGTCGATACTAAGATTCTATTTTCAGATCTCTTTGTCTACCTTTCCCAGTAAACGTTAAATATTTATTCTGAATAATCTAATTTACTCTGATCGACGTCTTTGAAATGTCTGGACGCTAAGTTAAGTGGCGACAAGATCAGAATCTACTTAGCTTCTAAGAATACTAATGTTCTTAGTAACCAGTTTTAAAAACGGGATTTATTTCTTAGGATTTTTTTTTATAGAATAAAGTGGATGAGGTTGAACTACAAGAAAGTTAAGGGGAATACATGAGCTAAATTAGCAACTCCATTTGTGGTGGTTCAAATTTCGCATTACAAAATGGCTGTTACGTCAGTCACTGCGGGCTGAATAGTGCAAAATGAGTGGTTTCGATCGATTTACAAAAAAATCTATTGATTGGACTAAGAAAAATATCACTATGATTCTAACACGTGTTACTTGTTGAATTATTTGCCAAAAAATTAGATTGATCACATGTATTTTAGTATGGATTTTACTCGTTAAAAGAATTTTTGAGATTACTTCGTGATTTTTTTCTATCGAGTAAAATTAACTATAATATTATGTTTTCAAAACACTAACATATTAAATCCTGAAAAATATCATATATTTTCCTGCTTTTGTTTCTTGCAGTGAATCATTTACTTTAAGGCATTATAAAACTCGCGTTTAGCTACTGTAGTCGCCTTAAAGAGCACGTTTATATTTAGACCTTCACGTATACTTCATGTTTTATCTTTTCAATACGATGTTTTCTTTTGTGTCTGAAAATAGATTTATGCTTTTGAGAGTTCTTTAGCACCTGTAAAGGGTAAATAGGGTTTCATATTCATAAAATATTATAAACAGAAAAATACCGTTACTGTCGAAACTGAAAGAGATACATAAGTTAGTGAATAGGTTAGACCAAGAAATATCGAAGTATCTATATTTTTTTCGACTTGATATTATTTTTAATATTAAGGTTGTAAAAAACCTCCGTCCTTACGATATTTTTTTTGCTCTACACCATACCGGGAACCTTCCCGTACTATTCTTACTATTCAATCCATCCACCAGCACTATGTTTCGAGTGCGTTACATTGAGTTCTACAACAAAACATGATTCTTCAGGCCAAAAAAAAATTGTCTTCCAGCAAAGATTTTTGCGTGAAGTTACTTAGTTTGATGTAGATAATGCTTGTTTGATGGCGTCGTGATGAGTCTGTTTACACCCTGTATGTTTATGAAAAGTCAGAAACATTAAAACTTCAAACCAGACCTGAAATTATAAACGCACAAAAATTAAAGAAACCAAAATAATGCAGGAACATTTTCATAATACTCGTACTTTAGAAAGTGAATACTTCCGTACAAGGAGACTGCACAGTAATATAGTTCCATGAAACTCAAGAAATGCGTATATATTGTAGGAAGGAAACAAGAAAAATGTCTTAAGTCTGCCTGTCAATGGAATCTCGGAGGATATTACGTGCTCCAAGATATTTATATTTTACCGTATTCCTTCCTCAAACTATTTATTTTCGTATTCCTAATAAAACTTGCACGTGTTATTCTGTTTGGCAGTGTGTATGTTTTTAGGGTTCCGTAGCCAAATGGCAAAAAACGGAACCCTTATAGTTTCGCCATGTCTGTCTGTCTGTCTGTCCGCGGATAATCTCAGTGACCGTTAGCACCAGAAAGCTGAAATTTGGTACCAATATGTATATCAATCATGCCGACAAAGTGCAAAAATAAAAATTTAAAAAAACATTTTTATTAGGGTACCTCCCCCAGACGTAAAGTGGGGAGCGATTTTTTTTTTAATTTTGACCCTGACGTGTGATATATTGTTGGATAGGTATTTAAAAATGAATAGGGGTTTTCTAAAATCATTTTTTGATAATATTAATATTTTAGGAAATAATCGCTCCGAAAGTCAAAAACAATGTGTCCCCCCCCCTCTAACTTTTGAACCATAAGTTTAAAAAATATGAAAAAAATCACAGAAGTAGACCTTTATATGAACTTTCTAGGAAAATTATTTTCAACTTGATGAGTTGAATAGTTTTTGAGTTATATAGCACTTTTTCAAAAAAACGCAAATGATAACTTTGTTTTTCATACAAATACTATGAAAAACAAAGTTATTTTTGCTGACGAAAAATGTTGGTATTTTTAATGGTCTGGGAAGCTACGGAACCCTACAGTGAGCGTGGCCCGACACGCTCTTGGCCGGTTTTTTTCATTACAATGACGTTAAGACTGAGAAGACAGAATGAAAAAAACTTCTTAAAAAGCAGTTCCTTGAAATCTTTAAACATAGAGGCGTGGAAAGAGGCGTTTGCCCTGCAGTATGTTGTTATCGAAATTGAAATTTGATTTGATCGTCTGCATCGTCTTTTCCCAATTTTGTTGGGGTCGGCTTCCAGTCAAACCAGTTGCAGCTGAATACCAGTATTTTTCATGGAGCGACTGCCTATCTGACCTCCACAACTCAGTTAGTACGAGATAACACGATACCCCTTATCTTCAGGCTTAATCCTCAGTCTCAATTATAATTTGAAAACATATCACAATTGATTTGCTCCAAGTTAGTGGTAATTAGTTGGTGACTGTTTAATAAAAAGTAGAACTCCTCACGAGTTTCCCTCGAGCACCAACGTTAAACCTATGATCATAGATGCTAGAAAAATACCGTCCATTTTCAATTCAGTCGTTATTACTATGCCTAAATATTATCAAAATTGACGCCAGTGTAATGTTCACTGGAAAAATATTTTCCGGTACGCACCGGCGGCGACCAACGGCGGCTCTAAAATTTTTCGACAAATATTTTTCCTGGTGCGCTGTTTTATTTGCTCTGTCAGTTGTTTTAGTGCCGTGCACAAAATTTCACATCAAAAAAGGGAATATAGTTTTTGTTGCGATTTGGGGCCATAAAGACGGCGAGCAATGCATGTACGGTCAGAACAAGCTAATTGGTTTACAGTTTAACCCACAAATTACATTGTAAAGTGTAAACCAAATAGCTTGTTCGACCGTACGTTGTTTCGCTCTCGTGAATATGCTCTTACAAAGACTTCGTTCGATTGGTTTTGTCTAGACTAGGTACAACTTTTTGAACTGGTGTGTGTGGCAATGAGAATTTTAGGAACCTTAATGAATATGTTTTGATTCAATCTCATTGAAAGTCAAAAGACAACAACCATTGATGTTTCATTCAAATTGATTGATTTTTGTTCTATGACTATTGGAAATTCTTAACTTTTTTTTTGTGTTTATCACCATACATACTAGCAGCTTTTACCCGCGACTACGTTCAGTTGGAAATTGTGGTGGTGGTGGAAAAGTATCCTTTATGCTATTTCCAGATTACAATCTATTCTGGGTCGTGGATCCGTTCAGCCTCTCTGACATAATTGGGTAACAAAAATCCATTCATCCATCAAAACTTTCGCATTTATAATATTACTAGTAGGTATAAATTCAAGCCTCTGTCGTTTCAAAATATGTTATGCTTTAGGGGAATTACTGAGCATAAGATCTTGGATTCCATTCCTAGGACAGGCAAAGTGTATTAGCTGCGGGACTGTTCGTAAAAGATGCCGTGACCCCAGAACATAAAGGGCGAGGAAGGAACATGGATGGGTTTAATTCAGTAAAAGTCTTACACTCCCGCCCGCTCCAGAGTCATTTGATAATTACGCATCCGAAAAAAAAGGCAGTGTATTGTTTTTTTTCGTCGGAAAATTTCCCAGCCTGAATTTTGACAGAGCTGATGGCATTAGGCAAGATGATAGTATAGGTACGTACACCTCTGTGTCACTTTTGGAGTTTACATGCTCGATGTTAATTTCCTGTTTTATTACTTCATTTCAACCTCTATCTTCATGGCCCATATTTTAATGGTACATGCCATCTGTATTCGTATATTTTGGTTAAAACAAAGTTTGGGACGAATGTTCACGATTCGTACTCTGCATTAAGTCATAAAACATTTAGGCTGGAACTCATAGCCATTAGTTTCAATAATGACTGACTTAATTCTGCGAAACAGTGAGAAGAAAGCCTGAGTCTATTTATTTATCTACTAGCTTATGCCTGCGGGTTTGCTCGTGTGGACTTCGATAATTGACCCACGAGATAATACTACCGGGATAAAAAATGTGTATCCTATGTGTTAATGTAGGTAATACTTAAGGTGAAAACGTCAAGATAGCACGCGAAATTCAAATTTTAAAAAATTTTGCATTTTGTAGGCTATTGCTAGGTTGTCTGTTGATGATAATATTGTTCGCGACTGTAGGACGTATGTAGTTACAGAATTATAATCATCAATACAACCCGCCAAATTCATAAAGGTCGAGGAACTTATTTTTCAAGGTCAAAGTCGTTCCTCGACCTTTGTGTGTGATACCACCAACATACGATCTAGCACTGGCTTGCAAATTAGACAAAAACGTAAGAAAATTTGAATTTCGCGGGCTATTCTGGAACATCAGCCTTAATAAGCTAACAAAAAAATTTGCAAAGGTCCAGATGTGTGCTAAATTTTATCCAAATCCGTTCAGTATTTTTTGGAAGAGTAACAAACATCCACTCATCCATCCTCACAAACTTTCGCATTTATAATAATAATAAGAAGTAAGATTTTCTGTTGTACAATATGGTTTGTTGACCTTTAATTATACATTTTATAGGGTGACTGGTACGAAACTTAAACACGTGATTGTGCTCATGGTAACAAACAACTTTTACTATGGGACCAAACCTGAAATCGCGAAAAAAAATATCAGCTGTTCGGTATGTTTTTCGCACACTAATTACCAGACACCGGTTACAGATACAGGTTGTAAACCACCTCATCACAAAGCTGTCAACTAAGCATTCGGTACATCAAACTAAGTAACTCTATGCAAAAATTATTGCTGGGGAACGATTTTGTTTTTGGGGTGAAAAGTCATGTTTTGCGGTAGAACTCAATGTAACGCACTTAAAACACTGTGCTGAAGGATGGATTGAATAGTACAGGGGTCGTGGAGATGGTTATAGTAAAAATCTTGCAGTAAAAACTTGTTTAAAATTTGGAACTTTGACCCCCAATGTCGTTTTGTAACTAGAAGGATCCGGGTATGGTGTAGAACAAAACAATGATCGCAATGATGGGGAGAACAAGTGACTTTTGGCTTCGTTAAGAGGTGTTTTACACCCTTTATAGTTACACTGTCGAAAATTAATCCCAGAATATCTGCTGAACGTAGGTTCGATTCTCGAGTCAGCCACGAAGTTTGTATCTGTGCCCGGTTGATGGCAATAGGGTCGACGCTATGTCATGGGACTTAAAACATAACTGGCGAAATGTTGGTGTAGGTACAGCAGGTGTACCTACACCAACATTTCGCCTCTGTCTAACCCTAGGGGGATAACAGGCGTGATATTTTGTTATGAATTAACGGAATAAAGGTCGGGGGCGTAGTGATGTAACCACACACATGTATGACCAGATGTATGAACATGGACAAAGCAAAAAGACTATTTAAGGATCGTAAGAGATGTCAGCGGAAAGGGAGGTGTCCGCAAGGCTGCGGGACTGTTCGAAAGACATACCGTGGCCACGAACACAAACGGCTAAGAAGGGACATGGATGGGTTTTAGTCAGTAAAAGTCTGACTCTCCCTCCCGCTCCGCCCAGAGCAGGAGTGGTCATTTAATGATTGAAAGGATCATAGCAGGTGGTGTTTATGCCCCTATCAATCAATCAATAATTTTATTATCAGGCATCTTAAGGCCCATAGATAAAATACACAAAATAACAACATAAAAAATATACTAACACATAAAAAATCTAACTTATAAGCTATGAACTATGACACACGAAGTGGCGGCGTCGTGTTACGCTGTGCGGTGTCATGTAGCCTGCCGCGAAAACGTCGGTAGACTACACCCTTCGGCCAAAACTCTTCCTTGAGAAACATGTCGAGATATTGTGTCGGAACTCGCACCACAAACGACTTGAAGTTGGTGTTGTGACGCGGCTCCAACCTCTCGACCCTCAAGGTCCAGCTAGTCTTCACCTTCATGTACTCAAAGATCTCCTCAACCTTCGTGGAGTGATGCAGTCGGGACATATACAGCAACGTCGTTGGTGTCGCTGGACGCAGCAGCGTATTTGGTCCAGTACCGCATTGATTGCGACAAGTAGGCTTCTTCTTCTTCTGAACTAAGGTGAAGCCGTCCTCATCACAGTCCTCCAGCGCTGTACCGGATTCCTTGGAAGGATTTCGCAGCGACGGTTCTGCTTTCCCCCTTTCAGCTGCTTAGGAATTACAGCTGAATTATTTGAGGCAGCAATTGGGCCGTAACCTATGAGTTCACTGACGGACGACCACTTTTGAACCTTATTTCTTAGGACAAAAGGGTGAAAAGTGATAGTCCGTTAGTGTACTCGGTAGTACGTAGTGATACAAATGGAAAGAGCAATGGTAGCTTTTAAGAAGTTCAGACAACAAGATACAAATTCGCTTTTTTGAGATGTACCTTAAATGGAACCCTTCACAGCACCCAGAAAATAAAAGTCAACGGTCAATACCCAAGGAATAAAATGTTTGTACGCTGAAAGAAAATAAGTAATAGAACCTTAATTAAGTTAATTCCGTAAATGTATCGGGGAAGTAGACTCTCGGGGATAAAACGACATTCTAGAAAAAAAACATTCTGAAGATAAAACCGAAATTGTCTTACTCATGTTCAATTTTATTGAGACTGTAAATATAATTAGAGTGGATCGACTTCGGTGTAGCTTTCGTTCGACTTCCGATCTTGCAACTGGTGCACGAAGGTTGAAATTAGAGAATCAATTTTTAAAACGCGCTGCTACCACGGTTGCATCTTAATTAGGAAAACTTATTAGATCGAGCTGAGAAGGAATTCGTGAGAAATGCAATTGCGTTGCGGTTTTATTATAAATTATTTGAAATTCTAATTGGAAGTTGCCCATAGTAATTGAATTTACCTACACTTTGGTGTGTTTTTTATTTTATCTAAACAATATTATTAATTAAAGGATTTTTGTGAAGGCAACATGAGTGATCGCGTCGTTTTTCTAAAATTTTGGATTTTTGATGTGAAAACCACATCAAACTTCGTCATTTAGAGAATTTGAACCTGAAGGTTGTTATGAGTTATAATAAAATGAAATAACTTAATTAAGAACTCTCGACTTTGCCTCCGTCATTTTATGAAGTCAATGGCATGCGGAGACAACAATTGATTCATATTTAAAATAGGTCACGTTCATAGCTTTTTTTTGTTTTCGGATGGGAAATCATCAAATAACTTCTCCCACTCTCGCGGAGCGGGAGGGAGTGTCAGACTTTAACTGAATAAAACCCATCCAAGTTCCTCCCTCGCCCTTTATGTTCCGTCGCCACGGTATCTCTTTCAAACAGTTCCGCAGCCCCGGTAAGTACATGGCCTGAGGTATCTGACCTCAGGCCATGTACTTACCGGGGCTGCGTTTCGTTTGGTATTAAGTATTCTACTCTTTGAATTTAAATATAAAACATGTTTTAATTTAATTACAAAATGTAATCCCCGAAGAGTTAGGCAGCAGTGTACCTGATAGTACACCTACATTTCGCCAGTTATGTTTAAGTCCCATATACATAATAGGGACGAGCCTATTGCCATCAACTGGACACAAATCCAGACTCCGTGGCTGCTACTAAATTCCTGGAGGAAAAACCCAATAAATATAAAATAAAATATAAATATCGCTGGACATTACACACGGCGCCATCTAGTGCCACACTATGCAAGGCTTGTGTCGTGGTCACCAGACAGTTGATATACTACATATGTACTTTTTGTTTTGTAAATACATACCTAATATACATATAAACATCCATAACTCGGAAACAAATATCCAAGCTCATCACACAAACGTTTGCTCCTACCGGGATTCGAAACCAGGACCCTAATAACGTAAGGCAGCCTCACTACCGCTGAACCATTCGGGTCGTCAAATGAAACTTATTTCATTCAATAATTATTATAAGTCTTCCCAAGCTCAATTATCGTATTTTTTATTCACGATACTACTTACATTAGTAAATACTGTGCAAAGCCGGGGCAAGTCGCTAGCTTAATAAATAAAACACAGGCAAAACACGCGAGGCATTGGGGCTAATCAACCAAAGTACACAGAAGTTAATAGTCGAAACAATTGCTTTTATAGCCTGAGTGGTATGCAAAGCAGTGGGTATTTAATTCTAATTCAAAACGAGTACTTACTTAAACACAAAATTGTCTCTTGTAACTCAATGCTGAAAACCTTTGTGAAGCCTATTTCAGTTGCCTCACTCGATTCACTGTAGTGAATGGTTCACTCGAGTCGTTCTAGTCTCAAATTCTCACGACACCAACAACATAACGTAGGAAAGTGTGTCTGCTTCTTTCAGTTCATTTCAAACGCCTCACTGAATTTACTTGAGTGAACGGTTCACTCGTTTAATAACGAGATAACATTTCATGGGGAAGTGTATTTGCTTCTTTCAGTTCGTTTGAAATGCCTCACTCGATTCACTACAGTGAACGGTTCACTCCAGTCGCTTTTAATATCACGTAACATGGGAAAGTGTGTCTGCCTCTTTCAGTGTATTTAAAACACCTCACTCGACTCACTAGAGTAAATGGTTCACTCGAGTTGCTTTTAATGAGACCTTCTCACGACACAGATAACATAACATGGGAAAGTGCGTCTGCTCCTTACAGTTCATTTCAAATGCCTCACTCGATTCACTATAGTGAACGGTCTTGTCGTTCTTGTCTTACATTCTCACTACACCAATAACATGACATGGGAAACAGTGTTTTATTTCTTTCAGTTCATTTTTAATATTTCGGTAGGTGAGTGAACGATGCTGACGGCCTTTATGCAATATCGTTGGATCGGTATTACTAATGGATTAATTGATTCAGATGTTTCACTAGGAGTGAATGATGCCGATGAGAGGCGTCTGATAACGTCTTTACATCCGCTAACAATTATACCATGGCGTGACGTAGGTATTGAGAATTTAAAAAGCGTTGTATCTTCGTCAATTATGGTTTATTTAACAAAATAAAAAATACGGATCAAATATTTTTTGAAAATGTAACTGAAAGTCTAATTTTTCTTTGTCTTCTTCCCTATTCAAAAAATGAAATATTAAAAAGGTTTAGATTTTATATTCTTTGTATTCATTTCAAGGGCAAAGTCTTTGATGTACGAAGCTAAAGAAAAAGTATTGAAAATATTTTCTATTGTGAGACCCTTGATATTTATTTCGGCATTAATTATTTCTTATAAAATATTTGCGCCATCATTGATTGGACATTGATTAATTGTGAAGAGAACATATCACTACCTATTATAAACAAAGTACTCTGCCGCGTCTGTCTGTCTGTTCGCGATTAATTTAAAAATTACTGCACCGTTTTTCATTCATACCGTTTTCACCAATGGATAGGGTGGTTCTCGAGGAAGGTTTTTATATATAATTTGTAAGCGGGTAAAGCCATAGGCAACAGCTAGTGTTTAACACGTAATACAAGAGTCCATAAAATATGATTGTAGTGTGTAACCAGAAAGAATATATGGATAGGACTTTCAAAATTCCAGAATACAATTCACCGAGGAAGGTCAGGACAATATCTAGCGAACAAACAAGTCTTTAAAAATCCTATATTCAACATGGTTCGTATCAAAAGTCAAGAATCCTATTGCAATGGCAAAGGACATCCTTATGCTTTTATTTGATATCGCAATAGTACGATTGTTTCATATTCCTAAGCTTGTTGTGAAATGAAAATATTACAATATTTGTTTCATAAGACTGCCCCGTTGGTCTAGTGGTCGTAAGGGCAACTGCTGAGCATGAGCTCCAGGGTTCGATTCCCAGGTCATGAAAAGTGTTATTAGGTTTTTCCATCAGCAATTTCACAGGAAAAGAGCACATGGAAGGAACTGGGGAAGGCCTTTGCCTAGCAGTGGGACAGCACAGGCTTAAAAAAAAAAAAAATCAGTAGCTGCGACGTAATCTGGAATTGCGCCCAGTTGATGGCAATTATAGACTCGCACCCTATTACATCATCATCATCTCAGCCGAAAGACGTCCACTGCTGGACATAGGCCTCCCCCAAGTGTCACCACATTGACCGGTCCCTTGCGACTCGCATCCAACGGATACCCGCAACCTTCACCAGGTCATCGGTCCACCTAGTGGGAGGTCTTCCAACGCATCGTCTTCCGGTTCCCGGTCGCCACTCCAGAACTTTTCGGCCCCATCCGCCATCCGTTCTGCGAACAATATGCCCTGCTCACAGCCACTTAAGTTTAGCAATTCTTTGGGCTACGTCGGTGACCTTGGTTCTCTTGCGGATGTCGTCATTTCTGATTCGATCACGCAAGGAAACTCCGAGCACAGCCCTCTCCATTGCCCTTTGGGTGACTTTAAGCCTTTTGATAAGGCCCATTGTGAGCGACCACGTTTTGGTCCCGTATGTAATCACTGGCAACACAAACTGGTCACAGTCTTTCGTCTTGAGACACTGCGGTAAGTTGGACGAGAAGATACCCCTGTAACATGAGACTTTAATATAACTAGGGAAATGCAGTGGACTAATAGAGACACCTCTGCCCCTCCCTTCGATAATTACAGTCGTGTGATAAATTACGTAATGTAGTTTCATATGGCGACCCGAATGGCGCAGCGGTAGTGAGGCTGCCTTACGTTCTTAGGGTTCTGAGTTCGAATCGCGGTAGGAGTAAATGTTTGTGTGATGAGCATGGACATTTGTTTCCGAGTCATGGATGTTTATATGTATAATAAGTATGTATTTACAAAAAAAAGTATATAATAGTATATCAACTATCTGATGTCCACGACACAAGCCTTGCTTAGTGTGGCACTAGATGGTGCTGTGTGTAATGTCCAGCGATATTTATTTATTAGTTTTAAAATATGGTTATGGCCATTTTCGCTGTGAAGACAGTTTTTGTGTCCAAGTCGGCAAGATTTTTTGACGTGTGTGGCAGAGACAAGTCGGCTTTACCTGAGTGTGGTTTAAGCTGATAAGAAATTGACCTTTCCTTCGAAGGTATCCGTATCCGTAGGGACAGTAAAAAGTCCAAAATAAAGTTAACATCTACTGCCAGAAATTGGTGGTTTAAATTTAATAGGTACATTACACGATCATTGTAAAAACACCTATAGGACTAATCTGAACATTTCCACATAAATGTAGAATTAATACACTAAACTGCTTCAAGAACAGACTAATAAAACACTGCACGCATCAAATAATTTATCTGCTAGTGTCTTTATTACTAGTAGTTAGACTTAACTGTTCCACTGTTGCACAAAAGCCTTCTCAACCTTCTTCAAGAATCCTTTTTGATGCTTTTTGGGTAAAACTTACGCTATAGTAAAATAACATAATATCACGGTGTTAATCCCCGATGGGTGAGGCAGGGTTGTACCACAGTACCTTCTCTCACATTTCGCCAGATATGATTAAGTTTAATGTTACAGGGGGTGTATTGTACAACAGGCTGGTGTCCGCAACTCCACGTCAAAGCGCGTATTTTGTGTATGGGCTATAATCCACCAAGCGGGCCCAGTGCGGTTTGGTGGATGTCACATGTCTTCGAATTTTTGTTCTAGGACATGCCGGTTTTATCACGATGTTTTCCTTCACCGTTTTTGAGAGCAGTGGTGATGAAATAAATTACACAAAGTAATGCACCTGCCTGGGTTCGAACCCACGACTCGTAAGTCGAGGCCGCCACCACTAGGCTACCGCTGCTCTCATAGGAGGTGAGCCTATTGCATTCAACTGGGCACAAGTCCAGCCTCCGCGGCTGCTATTAAGAAATTTCTAATAGAATAACCCAATAACATCTTAAACTTATATTGTCACTTACGGGATATCTTCCGTGATTATTTGTTATTTTGGGCTCCCGATATTTCGACGCTGTTGCAAGCGCCATGATCGCGGGTTGACTGGAGAATGCGGGTGGATGGAAAATAAAACAACACATCAATACAACAAACACAACAATATCAACAACAACAACAAACACATCATCTAACATCAACAACAACAACACAAAACAACAACAACAACAACTCACCTCATCATGGTCAGCAACCACTACATCAATAAGGTAGTCTAACTAACCAAATAACAACAAAGTATGATTAACAGAACAAAGACAAACTTTTTCTAAAACTCCATACACAACTAGAAAATTGTTTTGCCAACTTAAAGTAAAGAATACATAGAGGTACAAACAAAAACAAACTTAATAAACATACAGCTAGAATCTGAGATAGCAGATTTTTATTAAATCTCTCATACAATTGTGCCAGGTCCTATGTTTACGCGACTCGGGTAAGCAGACGTTACTTTGAATTTGCATTACACAGAGATTGCGGCGCACTTGAACGGAATTGTTCAAGCTTCCTTTGTTGAGAATTCTAGTGCATTAAGTAAGTATTTTATGGCGTCGAAGATATTGAAATGTTACATGAATGTTCAGGTGGATAGTGTTCCGGCTGCATTGGAAAAACGGATATTTGTATTTTTGTACCTATGCATCTGTTAGAACAGCACACTGCGGCACTACAAAAAGTACTACAACAACTTAAAAAAAGTACTACAGCGCCATCTAGCACTCAAAAACAGAAATCCAAATCAAATTTTAAATCCTTGCATTAAAAGTTATCCGCGATTTCATGATGATCATCATCATCATTTCAGCCGAAAGACGTCCACTGCTGGACATAGGCCTCCGCCAAGTGTCGCCACATTGACCGGTCCCGTGCGATTCGCATCCAGCGGATTCCCGCAGCCTTCACCACTCATCTGTCCACCTAGTGGGAGGCCTTCCAACACAACGTCTTCCGGTTCGTGGTTGCCCCAATTTTCCTAGAATTAAGACTTTGGTAAACTAAGAAATTCAAATTTTCAAAATCTGTCGACTTTGAAAAGTCCTCCTTTAAAAAAAACTTCTTCTGCGACATAAAACAGGATTAGCACAAGCTTTCCGTGAGCTTATAGTAAACCAAAACATTTTTTACTTTCCATTATTATTGCCATTTTATTCAGCCATGACCTTCCTGCCATTGTCCCATGTTAATTGGAGTCGGCGCAACACATTTTTTCTTCCATTCTTCCTTGTCAGTCGTCACTTTACTCCTTTTTACACGACTGCCCAAAAAAAGGAGTGTTGTGTTTTTCCTTTATCCCTTGATCTGTCAAGTCTGACCGTAACGGTCAGACGCCATTGTTGAACTATTGTGTCTACTTCGCTGACAGTTAATGAATCATATCGTTCCTTGCATAGTCTATTTATCTTTTCTTTGGTCTTGCTTTCTTTTTCCATCAATTAACATTTACATTCATCACTCTTATAGTCACATGAATTCCATCCCTTCCTCCACACGAGCGAATCCGTATCAAAAAGCAACTGTTACATAAAACACAGCAAAAATGTATCTACTATTAGCTGAAGCATGGTTGCATCTAGTACTTTTAACATCGGTTTGTTTTATTCCTCTACTCGGATCGCTTTCTCGTTTACCCCGCGTCACTTAGTTTTAAGTTCTATTTGCTAGTTTTGTTTTTTTCTTTCGTTTACTCCGGCATCGTTTTCCGACTAAAAGCGTTTTTAGCTGTATCTGTTTCAAGGATTTTGGAATGAATGAAAACATGTTTTTTTTAGTCTTATGTATTTAGGTACTCGGCCTTAGATAATTTATGTTGACTCAAATAATTATAATCATCATTACCATTCTCTTGCCCTTTTTTTTAGGATGGGAAATCATCAAATAACTTCTCCCACTCTGGGCGGAGCGGGATGGGAGTGTCAAACTTTTACTGACTAAAACCCATCCATGTTCCTTCCTCGCCCTTTATGTTCCGGGGCTACGATATCTCTTTCGAATAGGCCCGCAACCCCGGCAGGCTTCGGCCCTTGCGGGCCCTTCCCTTTATGCTGAAATCTCTTTGAGGCGCGCGTGGAACACGAACGCGCCGACGACACGGCCTGTCGTCATTAGACGGACGGACGGCTAGCTAGCCCATAGCTCACCGTTCACAGGCCATGCAGCGGCGTCCGGTTAAACTGGAAGCCGACCTCAATATATTTAAGAAACGGTTAGGCCCTTGCCATTTGCAATTCATTTGGGGTCAGTGCAGCATATATTCTTCTTCTATACTTCTCTAATACTCGTCATCTCATCAGACACCGGCTTATTCGTCAACTGGCGACTGTGAATCTCGCGGGTGCTCGCGAGTTGGCACCTTCCGTTTTTTTTTTGTTGTCGTCATCTCGCGCGATTTTGTAACTCTGATGTTAAAATACGTAAGATAAATAGTCAGCTATGTCAACTTCTTACAAAATATGTATAATCTAATAATATCTTTAAACGAGCAATGCTTGTTATTTTTTTATTTTTTGTTTGGATATTGGTTTCAATCCGTTTTCATTTGAATGTACTTTATAACGTGCGAGAGAGTTGACGACAAAAAATTTAGATTAAAATTGGAAGGTGCCAACTCGCGAGCAATCGCGTGTCCACAGTCGCCAGTTGACGAATAATCGTTTCTTGCCATATCATCCTTTTCACAGTCCATCCATCATGTTTTTGGTCTTCCTCTACCTCTTATTCTTATTGACCCGAATTTTATTGATAGGAAATAATACGAACAAATTATTCTGTAGGTGTGTCGGGTTCGTATCCACAATTCCTCGTCCAAGCATGTATTTTTACGGTTAGTATAATTGATTATAGTACGATCCTCATCAACTCCTCAAGAAAAGCTAGCAATACCTTGGTGTAACTCGAATGTATTTGAACTAAATATTATGATATCATTGTCTTGTGAAAATATTGCTGCATAGGTCAAGTTTTTAGCTGACTTTCAAAAAGTATCAGTTTCTAGGTTTGTGTGTATGTATTTCTCAGTAGTTTCTAGTTCGATTTACTTTACGTTTACATACGATAGCACTTTGTGTTGGATATCTCAACTTAAAACGTTGAAATAAAATTAAAAAAACCCTACTTCCAAAAAGCTCAAGAAAAGAAGTCGATGACTATGTTTGTTACAATCATATCGACTTCCGAATGTAATTTATTTTTCTTATATTTTGAGTTAATTTCAGTTGCTAGTTCAGTTACCATTTTTTAAGAGACTTCTGAGATAAAATGACGTATTTCTAAAGTAACCTTTTTTTTTAAAGAGCAAAATCGTAATCTATAGGCAAGTACAGAACAATCTAGGTGCTTATTACCCTTAGCAATTTGTAAGAATCAATTCAGGGCAATAAGCCGTTAGTGCCCGTACTCGTTTCGGGCAGTACTGTGACCCTTTGCCTTCAAAACTAGGGTCTCGGGATCATAAATCACGGAGTTTATTGACGTCGGGATCCATCTAGATAATTGTAGTCCGTCCCAAATTATATTGGGTCTACATACTGAAGAATGTAAGTATCAGCGTAGCAATTTTTATGGCAGATCATTACGCCAGCAATCAAGTAAGGGTTAGGTAGAGATAGACTATATTGCAGACACTTTTCACAAGTTATGTTTAGGTTCCATGTAAAGGTGCGTACAGACTGCGTAACATATTATATAACTTGTGTTTTATAACACGTCCACATTATGTAACTTTGTTATTCAACATTGCAACATAAAAAAATACTGTACACATTAGAATAACAATTCAATATAACAGTGTTATATAACCATTGTCGTTTGTAGTTCTTCAGTGCTATCCACAATGACTAAGTTATATAACATTGTTGTACATATCAGTAACATGTTTTATAACATTCAGTGTCCACATTATCTGAAACATGTTATATAGCAATGTTGTGTAACATGTTATGTTATATAGCCTGTGCGCACCTTTATAGGCCTTCAACTGGACATGCTTGCTATTGAGGATTGCCTGGTGAAAGAACCCAAATACACTTTGATAAAGATTTTCATATAGAAAATTAAATAAACGTTAATTTATTTATTTATCTACAAAATACATACACAAAAGCTTATCACAAGATCTTTAAAACATTTCAGTCATACTGTCGTTATTCAATAAAATGTGAAATAAGCCTTGTTATGTTCTCTTATTAAATAACTTTCAAACTTTGCCCTAACATAATTTACTAGACCAAATATTTTTCTTAAACTAATTTTATATTTCCATTTGGGACTGAACAAAAATGTTACACGTTTTCAAGTAATCTTGTTCTCAAACTCATTTAATACAAGACTACGGCTGGCAATTCGGCATTAAAATTCAATTTTACAAATAAGGGCATTTTATTAGCCGTTAAACACGTTTATCAAGATACGGCTCGGGTCGGTGATTCAATTTAAAATGCCTAGTAGTTGGTAGCTTAATTATTTCAAAATGAACAGCCTGGAGCCTCTATATCTATATACTATATTTTTTTTTGTATTAATTATTCTTGTTTATAATAAGCTCATAACAATATTAACCTTTTGAACGCCACTAGCAAGCGTAATAAACAAGCGCATGCGTTTATGCTCTGGCGCTGAAAAAGTTTTATTTTTTGCTGAAAATTCGTTAATATTTTGGCACTGGCCCACTTAAGTTTACCTACGGCTCAGTCAATAGTTATAACAATATAGTCCGTCAAAAATGTGGTAAAACGACAGGAAAAATACAAGGTACTCGCATTATGTACCTTAGATCACCGTCTGCCTGGCGATTACCAGAATTTTACATGGAGCGACTGCTCATCAAATAACCTAGATCATTCAATGTTATTCTTTGTTGGCACATTTCATGCGTCAACTAACTAACTGTGTGTGTGTGCGTGTGACTAACTGTGTAACTGCGCCAAAACAAATTCTTTCATCAACTGTGACATGAGTCAAACGTCGAGGACAAACAAAAAAGGACGATCGGACATCTGCCAGTGCCGATAATCCGGCTCCGAAGCTCCCAGCTTAGCCCTTGTCGAATCGGACTGTACATCTCGAAAATAATTGGGAAATAAGGCGAGAAAACGGTTAACTTGGAAAAGTGCGGAAACATTTCAGTAGTGAATATCGGTAAAATGGAAATATTGTACTTTGCGATACATTTTATGTAGATAGGTAAAACCCGTTACTACCCGATCTTCTTTTTTTTGTGTATTACCAATACTTAGAAAGAACTCATTGTAAAACAAATAATTATTCATGTGATCAATGACAATTTTGATGTGACATGATAATTATGTGGATTATGTCGATGGATGGGTATAAGAGAGGAAGACCAAAGAATGGATGGACTGTATAAGGAATGATATGGCAAGAAAGGAGGTGACTGATGAGATGACAAATGAAAGAGAAGTATAGAAGAAGTGTAGTTTAGTATACGATGATAATTATAAAGGGTGTAAAACACCTCTTAACGAAGCCGAAAGGCACTTGTTCTCCTAGTCATTCTGATATTTTTTTGTTCTACGCCATACCTGGTAAACCTTCTAGTTACGGAGATATGGGGGGTCAAAGTAACAACTTTTCGACAAGTTTTTTTTTTAATACTAGTTTTTTTTTGTAAGATTTTTACATTAAATACCTCTAAGAACCCCGTACTATTAAATTAATCCATCAGCACAATGTTTTAAGTGCGTTACATTGAGTTCTACCTTTATATTTATGATTGATTTATAACCTCAAAAAAAAAAGTTGTTTCCCAGCAATAATTTTTGCGTAAAGTTACTTAGTTTGATGTACAGAATGCTTCGTTGACGGCTTCGTGATGAGGTGGTTTACACCCTGTATGAATAGAGTTATCTGGAATGTATTTTCTTTTCAAAAACGGAATCATGACCACAACAGTACATTTTGTAAAGTCCAATGTGCAAAGTTTTGCTGGACTGGAGCCTGAATCCTTTATTATTGTAACACTATTTGGGACACTGAAATATTACACACTTCGCTCACATCACTTCTTCACAGTGCAAGGTTGACTTTCCTTTAGCGTGCCAAAAACCAAGCAAATACTGTCCAAGATTGTATGAATGTACAATAGCTTAATACAATGTGAATTGTCCCTCAGCTTGTATTTGTATAGCTCTGTGCCAATCTGAGGTCCAACTAGGTCCAATTTGCTTTGTAGACGTACAAACATGAGGCGTTCATCAAGGCTGAATCTCGTTGCCTCTAGTATGCTTATAGTGTTAATACGAGAGGCTAGAACTTGTCTACTCGTATAGATAGTCTCCCAAATGTGATTATTTATACCTACCACTAAAAGATACCTAATCAAGTGAGGAAGGGGCCTTTGGAAGTAATGTGGTCGTTTAGTTGGGGAACATTAAGGTATTTTGTTTAAGGCTAAAAATACTATTACTGAACTAAAAGATACTGATTGTAGTATTATCTTTTTAGGAAAAAATCCTGCTACTGAGTAAGATTGCAAAAATATTTCAAAGATTAAAAATAAATAGATAAACATGTTTAACTTTTCACAGTTTCTCAGTATCAGCCATGAAAGCTAGATTTGTGCCCGGTCCATGGCAATAGGCTCCTATTACATTGGACTTAAAAATAATTGGCAAAATGTGGTTATACTACAATGATAAATGATAAACGCTGTTTATTTTGTAAGTAGGTTTTCACAAACACTTATACACGTCAATTTTTTTTAACTAGATGGAGCCGGTGTTTCGTACCTGACTATTCTGAGAAGAAACAGCCGAAACAAACTCAGAGGTCATAGTCTCTTTTGAAGTCCAGACATAATCTTGCTCAATTCACATGGGTATCATGTAGATATTAGTGTCTAAGGTGGTCTTTTGAAGAAAGAACATCACAGATTTGAGTGGACCTGTCCAGTCAGTGCAAGCATTTGTCAGTTACCGTGTAGCTCGACTTATAACTCAAGGAGCTCAACAAAACGACGAACAATACCAAAGAAAGGACATTTGGGTAGGTCGCTTATAGTACTCAAACTGCCAGACAAACGTGGGAAAAAAAAAGTATGGTCCTCATATTCACAATAATTAAATAAAACTAATAATAATTTACAAAATGAATGTCAATAAAAATACGATATGTCAAATACACACACATAAAACAATCAAAAATAAAAATAATAAAATACTGAACAAAGTATTCATGTCAAGTCATTAAACAAAGTCACAAGTAAATATTCATGTCTTATACACACACATAAAATAATAAACAATAAAGTAAAAAATAATAAAATACTGAACTAAGTATTCATGTCAAATTATTCAATGTCACAGTGTATAAAATAAAGGAATCAATAACAAACAAGCGAAGTCCTAAATTTTGACATTCACAGAGCAAATTTCATTGGAGAAGCTTAATCCCAAGCCTTTTTATCTTCGAGGTAGTAATTAACATGATAGTAGGCTTTCAGGCATGGCTTCCGTTTTATAAACGATTTGAATTTATTTAGACTAAGTGCTTATTCAAGCACTTAGTCTAAATAAATTCAAATCGTTCAATCGTGGCTCGGAAGTTTATTGTACGTATACATTGGCATCTGAATGTTCCCCCTATTTTCTTGAGCCGCGTAGCAGGAATAACAACATAAACCGGGGATTGCCAGCGTGATAAATAAATAATAAATTAAATAAATATCGCCGGACATTAAAACACAGCGCCATCTAGTGCCACACTAAGCAAGGCTTGTGTCGTGGACACCAGATAGTTGATATACTACATAGAATACTTTTTTGTCCGTAGATACATACTTATTATACATATAAACATCCATGACTCGGAAACAAATGTCCATGCTCATTACACAAACATTTGGTCCTTCAGGGATTCGTAACCTAAATGAATCAATTCGGTTTCATCGTTTGCACGTCCCAATTATTCATAACTATTCATACCGGGGCAAGTAAAGTGGTCAAAGTGGGCACTTTGCCTCGTTTCGTCCTTCCACCGGTCTAGTCGGAATTTCGAATAATCGCAACAGCTTTAGGCATTTGAATAATGTCGCTTCACAAGTATTATTTTTTACTCGGAAAATGTGATTCATAAATCTTTTTACACCAGTGATAACTAGGTTTTGGTGAAGGAGTAATGAAGAAAAGATAAGATGAGTGTTATTTTTATCCTTACTATTCGATTTGAATTATTAAAATAAAACAACTTTGTAGATCTTACTCCAAATATTTCAGTAAATAATGACGTCATATTTTTTGGCAATTTATTGTTACTAGTTTCTAAATAAATCATCAGGTTTGAAATATTAGTGTCAATACAACAACAATAAATAAGAAAACTATTTAATTTTCTTAAAAAAAAATCCCGTCGTCACATTTTGTTCTGTACTACCAGATTCATCTTCATATTCCTGCTCGTGTTCCATTCTAAATGGGATCACACGTTTTCTTCTTCCATTCTCCCTTGTCGGACGTCACGGGGTCACTTACTCCTTTCTCTGTTATATCATTCCTCACAAAATTCATCCATCTTTTCTATCTTTTTAACCCCCAACGCAAAAACAACGGGGTGTTATAAGTTTGACGTGTCTGTGTGTGTGTGTATGTGTGTGTCTGTCTGTGGCATCGTCGCTCTCGAACGGATGAACTGATTTTCATTTTGTTTTTTTTTTTGTTTGAAAGGTAAATTAGTCGGGAGTGTTCTTAGTTATAAAAATCAATCCAAGATGGCCGCCACCACAAATTGGCGGATTACATTTTTATTTAACAACTTCATCGGGGTATGGGTATCAAATGAAAGATATACCTGACCCTATGTGTCGTGGTTTTTTTTAATTTTTAATTTAATGTAACTTGTTTTCTGTACGACAAGGTCAGTGAATAACTAACTTGTCCTTTACACAAAGAGGATTAGCTGTCGGCCGGTTTAAATAAAGCCAATTTGCTTACAACTTTGGTAATATTATCCGGGCACCATCCGGGTTCACATCAAGTACGAGTAGTTTGGTACGAAAATAAAATTTGCTTGTTAGTGCTGTTTTTGTAGTTGTATAAGGAGTTTTTTTTTGGCGTGGTGTATAATCATGTTTTGCAACCCATTCGCACTATTTTATAACTTGAAAATACATTGAGATGCCTTCTTATAAATATGAAAGTTTAACATTAAATATATTTATTTTACCTACATATAAATAATCAAAAACTAATTATCAAAATGATAGTAAACTTCGCATGACAATCCGTTCCGTAGTTTAGAGAGCAATTATTTGGACAAAATAAACGACATGAATTTTTTCAGCCGCTCGTCTCGATCATTAGGTTAAGCCGTGCTTGCCTAGGTTCTGGTTCTGGTCGTGGTTGCCTGTGGATGGGTTCCCATTACATACCGAGTTTCCTCCATGCCTTGGAAAGCACGTTAAGCCGTTGGTGTTGTATGGTGGGTGTTTGACAGTCGTTACAGGTAGTCAGAGAACATCACTAAAGTGGCAGACGTTAGAGTAAAAACCAGAACACTCAAATGGAAATGGACAGGTCATATGATGAGAGCTAAGACGGAAAAATGGACCAAAAAAGTCACAGAATGGTACCCAAGAAATGGAAAAAGACTTGGAGGAAGACAGATGAAAAGGTGGGAGGATGATCTGCCAAAGAGTTGGCGAAGAACTGCTCTAGACAGGAATAATTGGAAGGAAATAGACGAGGTCTATGTCGCAAGACAGCTTGACCTGGTAGCTGATTAGTTTTAAGTCAATATAGTATTACTTGTGTATGTATTAAGAAGGTCAGAGTCAAGGCTATTTTTATTTTACTCTATTTTAACAGGTAGTCAGTGGCCCAAATAGTCTGGCAACCAGTCTTACCAAGGAGTATCGTATTACCCAGTTCTAACTGGGTTGTGGAGGTTAGATAGACAGTTGCTCTATCTATGGGAAAAAGTTAGCCAGAAGATGATACCTACGGAGTTTGTGTGCAAACCTAAATATTGCCATTTGAAATATAATTAATTTGATATTTAACAAAATAAGCGCCACCTTAAATAAATATTTCATTGTCCATTCCCTCGCGTAGATCTCTATGGAGAAGAACGGGCAAGAAACTCCATGGACACTCTTTTAAATCAAAATATTGTTACAAAATATTGATAAAAATACCAAACAGGACCAAGTACATTATGTATATGTCATCGTAAAATTGTCAAATACGTTATATTAGGTACAATATAACGTGTATCTCTCTAGCGATATTGTAAAGTCTCGAATTATTGTCAACTGAACATACGGAAGTATCTCTTGCCCCCATAAACGGGACTTGGGGCACCCCCCCGTTAGGTTAGTTAGGTTCCTTTAAACCCTGCACTCGGAAACAGGGGCCCCGCGAAGCGGGGCTCCGTCGACTACGCATTTTAGGGGAATATAAAGTGTTTTAAGGTTAGGTTATATTAATCCATATTTCTCAGGAATGGTACAGTATCTTTTCATGAGAGTGGTACCACTGGGCAAGGAGGACCCCTCCTTCTCTCCGCACCGCGTGAGTTGACTACCATTTCACGAAAAATAATGCGTTTTATTGTAAGCAGTATGTTCATTTGACAATAATTCGAGACTTACAATATTGCTAGTGATATTACAATTAAAACGTATTTGACAATTTTACGGTGACATATATAGATTTTAGTGATCTTTTGGAGTTAAGTATTCATAATATTTAAGTATTTATATTATTTAATGATCTTTTGGAGTTAAGTATTAAGTAACATTCTAAAATTAATTCAACAATACCATTAACTTCTACAGTAACCGATGTTTTAGCTGTAAATGTATTGAACGAAACGAAAGATAAATAATATTTCAAATCGTTTTCCTGCCTTTCAGATAACTTCATTAAGAACCTCAAAGCCACTGGTGCCGGTAACTAATACTCCACTGAAGAAACAATTAGAGGAAGCAATGTTTGAAGTGAACTCGTTTCGACGAGAATTTCTGTCAACTTTCTTTGATTATGTTTATCAATTTCGTCGGTCTGTTATTGTAAGAAATTCGTTTTAAAATACTTTTCCTCGAAAATTGAAGTTGTACCACGTCAAAAGGTGATCAGATTTCAGTTTTATGTTCAAACTGACTCATGCAATGATACACGAAAACACCTTACGTGATGTGTGAGGTAACTCTTCTCAGCTAAGTAAAGTCTTTCTTTATAAAAGGGTGTGCCACTTGCACACCCTGACACCCTACGTAATCGCTATGCTTTTTTTCAAACTGTACTTTATCACTTAATAAGTTTTTCTGTTAATCATCATCATCATCATTTTAGCCGAAAGACGCTCACTGCTGGACATAGGTCTCCCCCAAGGGTCGCCACATGCCCCGGTCTCGTGCGTCTCACATTCAGCGGATCCCTGAAACCTTCACCAGATCATTGGTTCAGTTAGGCCTCCCAGGCCTTCTACCAAAACGTCTTCAGGTGTAATTTCTATTTCATATTTATTTACATTTGTAGTATTTTCTTCATTTTTTTTTGTTAAAATAAGTGCTCGTAAACGGATCAGTGCTGCCCTATTAGGACAAAGCATCCACTATCTAACTCTTCGGGATCATGACATCACAACGTACATATTCATCACGCGATGAACATGTATGTTGTACATTTTGACAAGTTGTCTAAGGCTTTAGTATCAAATATCAACAACAACAGCACAAGCTTACCAAAACAATGGCGATGATTCAGCACAATTTGGCGCGATGATTGATGACTACATAGACAAATTGAGCGCTAACACGTCATTCAACAGTAATACTATAAGCACTGAAGTGTACGTATTTACCAAGTTTCCATACATTTATCATAACATCACGCCTGAAATGCCCGAAGGGTTAAGCAGAGGTGAACCCAATAGTACACCCGGACTTCGCCAGTTATGTTGAAGTCCATTTAATAGAGGCAAGCCTATTGCCATCAGCTGGGCGCAAATCCAGACATTGTGGCTGCTTTTGAGAAATTCCTGATTGAAAAACCCAATGACACTTTGCCCCACTCGGGAGACGAACCTCAGCAGTCGTGCGTACAACCATCAGTTTTCACACATCTTTTAATCTTCTTTAGTACGTTTATATTACTACTATTATAAATGTGAAAGTTTGGGACGACTTATGGTGTTTGATATCCCTTTACACATAACTGAATAGATTTGGGATATTTTATAATGTGGATTAAAACATAGAATACCTTTAATCCCGGTACTCAGTTCCCGCAGGATAACTTTCGACTATCTCGCGAACCAAGCTGCGTTCATAAGCTAGTTTGAAATTAATGCTTTACGTTTGATTTAATTTGCTTCTTCTGCTTAGAAAATTATTAAGTCTGATGTTTTTATGAGAAAAACGATGTCCTAAAAAAGAATATTGCAATGGCCGTGAATCTGACTAGAAATAAATCAGATTAGGTTGGGGTTTTGCATTCCCTTCAAGAAACCTTGACCGAAAATCGATCGTTGATCGGAATAACAATGGCGGTCATCTCTTTGGTATCTTATGGTGTGTATGTGTGCCTTGTACTTCGAAAAGAAACCGCAGATGTTGAATCTCATGGCGATTTTGGTTATAAGCAATAAATAGGACGCGACATAGATGTGTGTGAATGGGGATCAAATTTTCACGAAAAATTGGCCATGTATAGATAGTTTGTGACCAGTTTAACTGCAACGGTTAAGGTTTTTAGTTTTTTTAAACTACTGCTTTTTGGATTTATCAAAATGCTTTTATAGCTCTGAACACACCAACCACCTTTCGACACACTTTTCAATATTTCTTAAAACTGTACCAAGTATTCCGTATCATGCAAATTCAACTACCAAACACGGTCCATAATTTAAAACATATCGTTTGAGTGCATCGCAACGGCTTTCAGCCATAAATATTCTATCGGCGTCAACGCCGGAACACTGGCAACGAATTCAGCGATTTCCGTATAAAGTTAAATGTTTTTCTGTTTGCTCTACTAGATTTGTGTGTAAAAATTTGATTCTCTTTTTGTTAGTGATGAAGTTTCCTCTAAACCGAAAATTGATTCGTGCAACATTTTACTTTTTCGCTTTCGAGTAAAACTCGTTTTGGAAAAATCGCTAAAATGGATGTATATCATGAAAATTGCAGCTTTGTTTCTTATGACATTGTTTCGTGCTGAACCAAACTAACCTAAACCAAACCAACTGGATAGTGACATGATTGCTATTTTACTACGATGTAGAATTACAAGTAGCATTAAGTACAAACCTTAGTGGTTTAAAAATGTTATTCTGCCTAAACAAATGCAATTTTTTTTTAAACGGCAAATAAATGAAAAAAAAAAAAGGTTAATTTGAAGTTTCCCCATAGAATTGCAACACAATTTTGCTGAATCAACGACTCGTGTCGCCGATCATCTACTTCCGAATCTGCCGAAATCGCATCCTCGTTTAGCAATCGATAAGCATTGAAATGACGTTTAATGCCGTCTGTTCGGTATTAGCATCGACCGCACTTAAACTTAAAATATAGTATAAGTTTAATACGTATTGTAATCCCTACTATCCCTACTAATATTATAAATGTGAATGTAAGTTTGTTTGTTACGCTTTCGCGCGAAAACTACTGAACGGATTTGGATGAAATTTTGCACACAGATAGTTTATAACCTAGATTAAAACATAGAATACTTTTTATCCCGGTAGTAAGATCCCATGGGACAGTAATCAAACTTCACGCGGGCGAAGCCGCTGGCAGAAGCTAGTTTTAGAATAATTTAATTAGGTAAATGTGTAAATTGAACACATTTCAGTTTTTTGAAGACCTTCGGCGGTCACCTTCTTAATTCGTCCATTTTCATTTTCAATTTCAGTCCCGTTGCAAGTCCTTGTAGGAATACAAAACGCTCTTAAAATTTTGAGCGCCAGAGCATAAATGCACGCGCAAAACTGTTTAATAGTTATTTGTTATACAAGAGTGCAAAGTTGCTTTATAACCGCGTGCTCAATTTTGATGACCGAGCAAACGAAAGATTCTAAAGTTGAATCACGAGCTCAGTGAGTGATTCAAAAATTAGAATCTAGAGCGTTAGCGAGGGAATCAAAAGAGCACGAGGTGAAAAATCTTTGCACTCGAGTAAAAAAAACACATTTGCGCATTATTAACAGTTTATTCTGTTGGCGTCAAATAAACTTCCTCGTCGCTAGAACCACTCATTTTAGGGTTTTCACTTGTTTTCAAGTTTCTTGTTATTAACTTAAGGTTTTAACAATTTGACGTGAAAATAAAAAGGCGCGCGCAAAACAAATTAAAAAAAATACTTACTCTTGGAGTAAGGTCTGAGTTATTAAAATAATTAACAAATTAAAAAAAAAGTTGTATGATAAATTCGGCACCGTGGAGATAAAAGTAAATAGTTAGGTATAATGATGTTTTGAATTCACTAACTTAGTGCACACGATGTTCTAAATTCAATTTACTTTATCCTCTAGCGGATAAAAACGGCTTTTGCACTCAGATATCGAAGAGCAAAAATACTCTTTCCGAGATGGGGGGATGAAAATGTTTATTTCGTGTTAATAGTGTACAGCATTTTTTGTCATTGGCGTACAGGGCACGGGCTTGCTTGGCACGTATAAAGGGTGTGAAAAAACCCCGACATTGCAGTCATTTTGGTCTAGACCTAGGTATGGTCTAGATCTAAACCTTACCTATCTTCTAGTTAGACATGTCTTTATTGTAAGAACTTTAAACACCTCGACCCCCACACTATTCAATCCATCCACCAGCATAATGTTTTGAGTGCGTTAAATTGAGTTTTACTATAAAACGTGATTTTTTACCCCAAAAAAATCATTTTCCAGCAACAATTTTTGCGTTGGGTTACTTAGTTTGATGTACAGAATGTTTGGTTAACGGCTTTGTGAAGAGTCTGTTTACACCCTCTATACTGTGACTTTCCTCCAACAATAACTAGAAAACTGTACAAACCAGTACAGTAGTTGCAGTTTTAGTTTCATACTCCCACTTTCCTACAGTATCAAAACACCGCTCGGCTTCTTCAAGTTTCCGCTCACTAACTTTCTCGGTTTGCTCGGCACACATATACCGTCGTTTACCGTTCTTCAATTAGATACTAACCCAACTATCTTATAGAACGATCAAACAGAAAGTTACACCGACATTCTGACAAAGAAGAATGATAAAAAGGGGTGTCCTAAAACAAAGAAATGGTTCTGACTGCTATAAAATCAAACGACACGGTTTCACGGAACGATGTTCTTTTCAAAGTACCGAATTTTATTTTACGCACTTTCAATTTATCTCGATGCTGTTGTAAGAGTGAACGTCGATGTCGTTCATAGACGATATTTTTAGAACACGTGAACTAAGGGTTCCTATCCTTTATCTAAATGTGGATAAGAATCATCATCATCTGCCTGAACTTTTCCCAACTATGTTGGGGTCGGCTTTCAGTCTAACCGGATGCTGCTGAAGACCAGTATTTTACATGGAGCGACTGCTTATCTGACCCCTACAACCCAGATAATACTGGATAGGTAATACTGGTAAGAATGGTTGTCACTTTTTGGGCCCTTGACTAACCTAACGACTGTCAATGATCCACAAATGACAGCCGGGACCAACAGCTTAACGTGCTTTCCTAGGCACGGAGGAAACTCGCTATGATGGTAACCCATCCACAGAGCAACCTAGGCAAGCACGGCTTAACCTAAAGTGTGACCCAAGCGGTGGTTATTATTTAGCCACGATATCCGTTAAAAAGTATATGGGCTGGAAGGGACACCTACGCGAAAACGATTACCACGAATTCAGTACGCAATCAGTATTTTTATCGCAGAATAGGAATTGTACCTTTCCGGTACCCACCGGAAGTCAAGTCACTCAAGAGCATGATAATTCCTTTACAGAAAAATATTTCAAGCAAATAAATAACTTCGACAACGCCTATCAGAGAAACATAAAACGCCATGATTGACGATAAATTGAACTGATTTGCAAAACACCTTTTTCGCATTTGAAAAGCCATTTTTACGCAAATCTAACAAAAGGATCAAGGATCTTCTTAATGGAGCATTTGTTGGAGGTTGGAGGTGAAAAAAAAATGTTACTAATAACTTTGACATATTGTTTCTGTTTCAAGTTTTTGACAATCATGATTCGTGTCTTGCAAGTTTCAAAGTTGGAATATTTAAAAACTTTGTCTTTGTCTCAAAAGTTTTTTATGACTAGAAAACTTATTTCGGATGCCCGTCTGGCGGTGAAATATACACCCGGTCGCAAGAATGAAATGAGTAAAAAGAGACACTTGCAAAGCGGTAGTACCTGAATAAAACGAGCTATTTCATTTCTTATCAAGAGTTTCTTAAAAGACGGAATTCTCACGATACAAGTTTGTTCTGAACTATGTACCAAAGGATTTCCTTTAAAATTACGTACAAGTTATAAATGGATTTCTGGTGTTATGAAGTCATTAGTGAATAGATTGAGATTAATGAGATCAAGACGAGCCGCACACAAAGACGCGTTGCAAGATTCTACATTGCGCGCCGCGCGCGCGCGCGCGTGACGTTTCTTTTTTTAATGTTACAGCACCATGCTGAGATAGGAGCCTTTTGGCCTCGTACAGGACGAGTTTCGTTTCTTTTAATTTTTAAATATAATGTTTGTTTTTTTCTGTGTAAGTTTTATTAGTAAGTTTTAAACTGATATTTTTTATGTGTTTTGTCCTGTGCGTGCTAATAAATGCTTTTTCTTTCTTTCTTTCTTAAATGCTTACTTACACACTAATTTAGTTACTCTGAGTGACAAAGTAACAATATTAGTATAACAACTAATAACTAAACTAGTAGATCTATCTTTCTATCTATCACTGTTTACTCCTTAACGTATAAACAGATTTCAATCAACACAGTATAGGACAGCATTTTCGACCTCAAGGGAAGCCGCGAGTAAAAGCTAGCAATCTATAAATCACTGAGTATTCCTGAAAAGGAAGTAGATGAAAAGCATAGAAATTATTTTTACAAAAACGAAAACGAGATTCTGCCTGTACTCGTGATATATTTTCTAAGTTACCTGTCAACGAGACCCATGGGATGTAACTGCTTAATATTTTTGTAGCCAACAACACAGCAAAGGTGATACTTACGTAAGTGTCTGAAATTGTTTTTCGGCTCATACACACCACCGGGGAAATAAAGACTACATGACATAATTATACACGACAATTTTTCTGCGTACTTTACAACAAGCATAAAGTAGGAATACGTTTTAATACTAAGGCCTGAATTCTTGTCACGCTGACGACGGTCAGTCGCGCACGGTCGGACGCGCCGAGTATACATTGTGTTCTATAGCACCATACACAAAACAAGACGTGAAGTGTGCTACAATATCGCATTGGGTCTAGCCTGTAAAGATATTTGTATGTTTAGTGTAAATAAATAAATACATACATACATACATACATACATAAATAAATAAATACTGCGACGCTGACGTCAGCGGCGACCGACAGTCGTATTATGTTCTCGCTGACGTCACGACCGACCGTACGCGAGACAAGAATTCAGGCCTTATAGTTTGGGGACTTGGCAGCGGTGCTTGGCAAGAAAGGAGCACCGCTCGGAAACAAACCGCGTAATGCTGGTTCGATTAATTTTGCTGCTATTTTGCTCCAGCTTGACGCAGCCGACGGAGGCTCGGCAAATGAGATGCAAATTAATAGGACTGCGCTCGCGTTCTTAGTCGTGTCATTTTCTGCAGTGATGTCGTCTTAGTATTGTAAATTGTTGTTGGATGTTGTTAAGTTGTTGTTCTGCGATTCTGTAATTTAATTTGATAAGTTGAAATGTCTTGCGAGGAGTTGGGAGATGACTGAAATGGTAGTGGAAGTATTTATAAGCGGTGAGTTTGCCAAAGATGATTCTAACAGTGTAGGTATGCTATTTGGTATTTACTACCAACGTACAAAAGGTACTATTACAGGTTTCTAATATAGGTTTAATGTATCTCCAAGATATGAAAAGGTAAAATAGCGTCGTTAAAGGGTTAAAGGTTAAGTTATTCGGCGCTTGCAAGTGTGACTTGCGAAGATAGTGACAGTTATGGCGGTATTTTATGAGATAATAGTTTCACATTTTGATATGTCCGGTCATCTCACATATATTTTAGATGCGAAAGTTTGTGAGGATGGACGGATGTTTGTTACTGTCTCAAAAAAAAACACTGAACGGATTTAGATTTAGATAGTTTACAATATAGGATACTTTTTATCCCCGTAGTACGATCCCGTAGGACAGTTGTAGCAGTTAGTTCTGTTCACATAATTTTTTCTGTTGAAATCGAAGCTTGTTTTTATTTAGAGTTATTTTAATAAAGGGTGTAAAAAACCTCAAAACCTCTTGTATGCCGTAATTATAGAAACAATTAAAAAGCCATTGTGTCTTGCGTGAATCTACGTTCATATGAAGGGTTGATGAAGCCGAAAGACACATAATCTCTTCGTCACTGTGATCATTTATTTTTTGTTCTAGACCATTCATTTGCCTAGCCTTTTCCCAACTTTGTTGGGGTCGGCTTCCAGTCTAACCGGATGCAGCTGAATACCAGTATTTTACATGGAGCGACTGCCTATTTGACCTCCACAACCCAGATAATACTGGATAGTACTGGTAAGACTGGTCTGCCAAAGATGAACAAATGAGAGCCGGGACCGTGCTTAACGTGCTTTCCAAGGCATGGAGGAAACTCGGTATGAAAGCTGAGTGGTGTATGGTGTTCTAGACCATACCGGGGATTTTTATAATTACGGAGATATTGGGGCTCAAAGTTCAAACAATTCCATATGTTTTTTTTTTTAATTCACGTTTTTAATGTTTTTAACTTCACGTTAAATAACTCCTTATCTCGTTTACTACTCATTGCGATTTTTTTTTCGCTTAGAGTAACTTAGTTTGATCTACAGAATGCTTGATTGATTGATGTCTTAAAGAGTCTATTTACACACTGTATAATATACCTATATATTTTTATTTAGAATACTCAATGTGATAAGAAACGCTTCACAAAATTAAGATTTTGGAGGGCTGTCAGAAATTATTCAGAGCATAGTAAATCAGTCTCAAGAAGTTCGAAGGTTCACGCCTAAAAACGAAACGGTTCGCGAACTTTTCATAAATAAGACGAAATATGAACTTACTCAAGGTGAGATCGTGATGCGAATAGCTTGTTACGCCGCGGCTACGCTGGGAATTAGGGATATTTAGAAAAGTCTCGTATTTTTTTGGTAATATGGTAATTTTATTGCAGCTGAATGAAATTAAACAAAAAAGAATATTTATTGAGACTGCCTCGTTGGTCTAGTGGTCGGAGGAGAAACTGCTGAGCATGAGGTCTGGGGTTTGATTCCCAGGTCGGGCATTAGGGTTTCTATCCGGAATTTCTATGTAGCAGCCACGGTGTCTGGATTTGCACTCGGTTAATGGGAATACACTCGCCCCTTATTGCATTGTACTTAATTAAACATAACTGGAGAAATGAATGTGTACTATTTGGAATACTTCTGCCTTAATCCTTGGGGATTAAAGGCGTGATGTGTAGTTAATAGTACTTAGTTTGATTTTTCACCTCAATATGAAATCACCACATATTATAAAACAAAGTCCTCTGAGACATCTGTCTGTCCGTTAAACTCAAAAACTCTTACACCGATTTTCATGGTGTTTGCACCTACGGATAGAGAAGATCTCGAGGAAGGTTTCAGTATATAACTAGCTGACCCACGCAACTTCGTCTGCGTCACATAAAAGAGATAATGACCTTTGTTTGATTGATTTAGATTTTTGTCACCGACTTCTGAAGGTAAAGTTATTTTTCAATTTTTTGTGTGAAGTCGGTTTTATTTTTTGCAATTTATTTTTTATTTTTCACTTTTTAGTGGTTCATATGTGCTTACCCTTTCACAGTGTACCGGCGCGATTTTTTGTTATGAACTGGTGTAAACAATAGACAGACATGTGATTTCAGCAATCCCAGTACATTTGCTATCATTTATTGAAGAGTTCCGTTGCCTATCTCTGAAGTTCTTCATCAGATCTGTACCAAATTGAAACGGGATCACTCCGAGAAAGTGTTCTTCCTAAAACTACCCAAATCGCTTCTTGCGTGCCTATAAAATTTAAAGAGTTCCCTCTATTTTTCCAGGATCCCATCATCAATATCCCGACTTGATAATTATGGGACCACCTGGGAAGTATATCCTTTCAAACAATAAAAAAAACAAAATCGGTCCAGCCATCTTCGAGTAATCGGGGAACATTGAATTGAGCACCTCCTCCCTTTTGAAGTCGGTTAATAACGACGTTATGGTAGGTGACTCAAATATCCGGGCAGCCTATAAAAGATTTGGGCGACTATCGTAAATTTGCTCCTGAGGATTGAAGAGTTCCATTACTTTGTCATGGATCCCATAATCAGAACCTAACCAAAAACTCATCAAACTACCCTTGAAGTACATCCTTTCTAAAAAAATAAAATAAAAACAGTACATGTCACGGTAATAGGCTTATCCCCAATAAATGGAACTTAACACACCTAACTGTCGAAATCTGGGAGTATTGTACACATCTGAGTACCCCCTCAGAGCATACAGGCGTGATGTTCTGTCATGATGATGTATAAACAATAAACTTCCAAGCGATTGCAGCAATCACTGCAGATTTGCCGCCTAATTTTGAAGAGTTCCATTAATATCTCCGAAGATCAGCATCAGATCTTAACCAAATTGAAATGGGCCTTTAACAAATAAAAAAAAATCATCAAAATCGGTTCACGCAGTCGAAAGTTCTGAGGTAACAAACACAAAGGGAATAAATATTCTTCGTTTCTGCAACAATTTTCATTTATGCTCCGCTCCTGTTGGTTGTAGCGTGATGTTATATAGCATATAACCTTTCTCGATAAATGGACTATCCAACCCAAAAAAAAAATCAATTTCAATCAGTAGTTCCTGAGATAAGCGCGTTCAAACAAACAAACAAACAATCTATCATCATGAATAGTTTAGAAACGTTCTTCTTCTTTGACATCAATAACATTCTCTATCTAAATTTCGGCTGCAGTTTCAGCATGTGCAGCATTAATTAGTAACATCATACAATTTGTATTCACACAACGTCCTCGCCTCATATACACGATACGGGAAAAACTATTTTCTGTACTAATTGCTTTTACGCTGACTGGAGTCTCGACACTACTAGCGAGGAATACCAATCAAAACGAAGACAGTTCATTAGTATTGATTGGTAAAAGCTCGGATGATTATTTATTCACTTCATAAGGAATTGTTTTCTGATTTTGAGAGCTTTGGTGTTCTAGTTATCTCCCTGGGGACATCAATTTAGTCTTCCTTTTCTCCATGTCGCTGGCACGATATTATTTTATATTTTGTTAGCCCAAAATGCAGTCACTTCCAAGGCGTCATCGGTGTCAGCGCAGAGGTCACCGTGGTTGCTAGTTTTGCGGCTCAGATAAGGTATCACAGTTCATATTCATGGTATATCAGTAGTAGCATGAATTGGGGTAAGGTGAATTGGAAAAATAGGTTTTGCGTCAGGGAGCAAAAATCAAAATCAAAGCATTTATTTCAAGTAGGCCAGTTACAGGCACTTTTGAATTGTCGAAACAAAAATGAACATTTATAGTAGCTACAGTCCCAGTCACAAGCTATAAAAACTGTGAAAGTAATGTAGTTGCCCATTCCCTAGCGTAGATCTCTATGGAGAAGAACGGGCAAAAAACTCCATGGACACTCTTTTAAATCAAAATATTGTTACAAAATCTTGGTTACATCATTCATGTTGAGATGGTATATTATGTGAGAACAATGTAGCAAGATGTGCACGTTAAAAGTGTCCATAGCAAAACAAAAATTAAATACAACTCAAAAACAAAATAATTAATTCAAATAAACCATGGCGACTAAGAGATGACCAGTCACAACTGACAGCGCCCGTTCACGAACATGACGCATGGATCAGCACCATTCAGCTCAACCATTTTGAAGGGAACTAAATGGTCCGACACAAGCGCCACCATCAGCGAGGAATTTGAGAGAGCATGACATACTCTCAACCGCCAGGGCACATTCAAGTCAAGAACTGCCGTAGGTTTCCAGTGAATGATAGCTTACTAATAGAGCATCTAATGATCATCTGGTTTTACTTTTCCTTCAAGTTTCTTGCTGTCCCACTGCCTATACAGGCCGCTTGAATGAGTTGTATGTGAAAAGGAATGGTCATGATCCATTAAGCGGGCCCTGCGCAAAATGGTGGATGACAAAATAACATAACATAAGATCACGCCACCATAAGATTATGGGCACTACAGCATCTAAAGTCAATACCAGTCAGTCCTATTTATTAGCTGGTGTTGTTCGTGCAAAAAGGAAAAAGATAGACCTGCTACACTTAGACTTAGCCTTTTTCCCATTAAAGCACTACAACTATCAAATACCCGAGGCCTTAAAACTAAATAACACAAAAAAAAAACATTTCAAACAATAAAAAATTATTATCTTTATTCCAGTCTGTTTAATAATATTAATTCTTTGAAACCTGTAGCCTAAGGATAAGTTCTTGTTTGTGATAAATTAGGTAATTTCGAACATTGTGATTTTTTATGAAGAATTCTGAAAGCCTGAAGTACCAATCTGTTGTGATTTTTATGTGATTATTGTTTTAAGTGATTACCAATGCAATAATGAAAATTGTGACATTTAAAGGCGTCTGATAAAGGCGTCTGATAGGAGAGAATGGAAGAGGAAAACGTATTGCGCCGACCCCAAATAGAATGAGATAAGGGCAAGAAGGTGAAAATGACATTGAAAGTCTGTAGGCAAGAAGGTGAAAATGACATTGAAAGTCTGTAGGTATTCTTTCAAGCTAGCAACTATGTTGCTGTGTCTTCCAGTCTTACTGGCTGCAGCGGAATACCAGTATTTTACTGCCTATCTGACCTCCACAACCCAGTTAATTCGGGGTAATACGATACCACTTGGTAAGACTTGGTTGTCACACTTCTTGGGCCATTGACTACCTGTAACGACTGTCCAAGATGGACAAATGACAGCCAGGACCGTGAGAGTGCTTCACAAGGCAAGGAGGAAGCTCAGTATGTAATGCATGATCAGCCATCCTCAGGTCGACCTTGGCAAGCGTTGCATAACCTTGAAGAGCAACTCGTGTGGCTGTTATTATTTTAGCCACGAGCATCTAATAATAATAAAATATCTAAGCACCATTGTTACTAATACTTATTACTAACAAAATTAGGTACCTAGTTTTAAATAAACTTTAATTTATTTAGTGCATAAGTTAGTTTAAAGACTCGCCGACCCCACAGTCAAACCATGTCAATGGTTTTGTGGGGCTTAGTTTTTTAACCATACTTATTTTGTTTTGATAAATAAATAAATAAAAAAAAAATAATAATCTCTTTAGTCCGAGACGTTAATTATAAAACATATGAAAACGGGTATTCATCGCCAATTTACCTTTAATTTAAGCTAAACATTTCAACCGGATTGCACCAGCCGTGGTCGCTGGGGGACGTTAATTATTAACAGAATTGCGAAACAAAAACCATGAGGGCTCAAAGTTAAGTCGTAGATACTAAGATAAATATTGTACGACATTGAGTATTTTACCGCGTTAAAAATTCAACCAAAGTTGAGAAAATTTGTCGTTATTGCCACAGCTGTTTATGGATATTCTTTTTCCTGTTACTCCCTTAGTGGACCTTAGGCGCGAACCATTTTGAATCACTCAAGTAAAACTCTGCACTGCGCTCCAAAACACAATTTACTGACATTGCTCAAAAGGCTGCTAAGCTGAAATGGGACTGAGCTAGCCATGATGCTGTATGCCCAACGAGCAGTGGGCCATAATACCTACTTTGTCCCCTGACATAGCCACAAGGCCACGCGGTAGACCTCGCAGGAGATGGCGGGATGAGCTGGACAGAATCAACGACCAGTGGCCCACATTGGCCCTGAATCGAAAGATTTGGATAATGGGTTCAGGTCTTTGTCCAAAAGTAGAATAACACAGTCTAATACAGTAACAAGTTAAACTCCTGTGAGAATGGGAATCCATAAGAAAAAAGACAGTTCACTTGGAACTCGTGGCTAAATAATTACCGGTCCTTGTCGGTCCTTAGATGGGCGACCATCCATTACGCATACCGAAATGCGGGCCGTGCGTGTCTGAAGAATCATAATTATGTAGATCTTTGCCAGTTCTGACAGGTAGTAAGAGGCCCGAAAGTTAGACAACCAGTCTTGCCAAGGAGTATTGTATTACTCAGTATTAATTGGGTTGAGTATGTCAACTAGGCAGGCGCTAAATGTAATCACGATGAAGGATACAATCACGTTTCACACTCCGACACAAATCAAGATTAAACATTCCGCAATCTCGACTAAAAATACACTCAACAAGCCCCTATGTAATGTCTATAAAAATATATAATAAACTACCTGAAATAATAAAAAAAAGAAGAAAAATTAAGCATATTTATAAAAAAACTTAAACAATTTTTAACAGAAAAATGCTATTAAAGCATAAATGAATATTTAAACGATAAAATATAATTAATAATGTATAAAATTTTCTATGTATTTGTAGAATTCTTATTATGGTATTATTGATTTTATTTTAGATATATTTTTTCTTTTTGTATTTTTAAAGCTTCCTCTCTCCTACTATATCTTTGTCTTTTGCTGTGCCCGACAGGGTCCATAATGATCTCATTTTTAATTTACCACCTAAGTACACATTGTGGAATGCAAATAAAGTTTGAGTATTGAGTATTGAGTAAAATCCTGATTTTCAGCAGCATTTGGTTAAATTGAAAGCCGACCCCAACATAGAAAAAGGCTAAGCATTTGATGAATTCAAACACTATTTTTAAAGTAACACATGCGTATTTTGGGAATGTATAATTTATTGTTTCAACAAAACTATATGCTGAAATAAAATACAGCCATTTTTATTCTACAATCAGTTCGTTCAAAGTTCAAATCATTCACAGTTTCTACCTGTAGCCCGGAGGCAACAACAAAAACCTTTTTCAAGAGAATATAATCAATATGATCCATGTTTTCCTTTCATTTCACGATAATAATAATGAAACAGGCAACAAGAAATAAAATACTGCGAAACAAAGGCACCTGTTTTTCTAAAAATATCTGAAATAAATGTTAAAGGTAAGTGGTCTTTGGAAAATAATATGTCATGTAGGCTTTTCAGGACAATGATACCGCTTACAATTGATTTATAGATTAGTAATACAGATAAGAAATAATTAGTAATTGTCTTTTTTAAACTTTCACGATCAGAACACATTTATTTATTTATTTACATTTAATTTACCTTTAATTTAAGCCCGACGTTTCGACCGGATTGCACCAGCCGTGGTCGCGGGGAGACTGGAGTATTGGACCGCGACAGCAAAGTGAAGGCGTTTATTCAACTACCCTCACTTGATCTTCATAAATGTTAATTAGCGCCGGTTCACACTAGGACAGCACACTACACTAACAGTGTCCGTATATTGAGGCGATTTCACTTGACAAGTACACTTAGTGATCACTGGATTCCAAGCGGAAGAGAGTTTGAAGCCGTCTTCGCGATTGAAATTAGGGTACTTCTTGATCTCAATCGCTTCCCGAACCATTCTCTTATAGTAGTGCTTCTCATTGGCAAGGATTTTTGGGTTGTGTAACTCCATCCAGTGGTTGGGTCCTGAGTCTATTACGTGCTCCGCTATAGCAGACTTGTTTGTTTGTCGATTTTTGACCGCTGCTATGTGTTCTTTGACCCTTTCAGCAACTGTTCGCTTCGTTTGGCCTATGTAGGAACGCCCGCAGCTGCAATCGATCTTATAAACACCAGGAACCTGGAATGGTACTACAGCCTTTGGTGTAAATTCGCGATAAATACCCGTTTTCATATGTTTTATAATAGTAGTTGACACGAGATAGTTGATATACTACATATATACTTTTTGGTTTTGTAAATACATAATTATTATACATATAAACATCCATGACTCGGAAACAAATGTCCATGCTCATCACACAAACATTTGCTCCTACCGGGATTCAAACCCAGGACCCTAAAAACGTAAGGCAGCGTCATTACCACTGCGCCATTCGGGTCGTCAAAATATAACCAATACTAACCTTTAGATCTAGCTGTCTCAAAATAAATAATTTCGGATTTGAACAATTTGTTTATGGTAATTCGCACGATTTTGTGAAAGCCCTCACATTATAGTATTATTCAGGCAATAAACTCTCTCCTTACTAAAAACCTTTGTGAAACAAACCAACTCAATCCACATAATTTCATGAATATTTTTTGACATAATAGCGGGAGACTGTTGACAAGGGATTAATTTTTCATACTTCATTATAGCGTTCGACAAAATAAACAAAAGCCTTAATTTTGCGAAAGACAATTTCAGCGAGCCAATGTTTTTTTTACCGGATTTTTAGCAGCGAGTTCCGATCTTGATTTAATAGTAATCATCTTTTGTGTAACATCTATGGATGGATGAGTTAATAACCGAATAATAAAGTACTTTCTCAACTTTTTTAATTTATGAAATTTTCGACGAGAGATTTTTTATTTTTTCTTCATAACCTGGTTCTATCTCAAATTAGCAGTATTAATTAAAACCGGAACTGGGTTCTGTTTCAAATTATTAATATTATTAATTAAAATATTTGTATAACGCGAAAACGATGTTGATGCGAATGGGCACTATAGGTATATATAGGTTTTTGGGGGTTGCTCACCCGCTGCCACATTTTTGCGGCTTTTTCCAATAAGATAAAGTTAAAATGAAATAAAACATGCCTTAAAAATGCACGGAACACCTGTAACGGCTGAAATAGGTGTCTATTTCGGCCGTTACAGTCGAATTTCCGTTAGGGGAATATTAGGCAATGGCAATATTAGGGGAACACAATAAAAGTGACTTATTAACATCCGACGCAAAAACGACGGGATGTTATAAGTTTGACATGTGTGTGTGTGTATCCCTCTGCGGCGTCGTAGCTCCCGAACGGATGAACGGATATTGAATTTGTTTTTTTTTTGTTTGAAAGGTGAATTGGTCGGGAGTGTTCTTAGCTATGTTTGATGTTTGAGCACAAAATAGCGGTTAACATATTTTTTTCTCATATTTCCCTCAATATGGTGTAAGCCTAATTAGTTTAATGTACGACTGATTAATATTATTCTTTATATCCTAGAATTATTATACCTCTAAATCTAATATATAGATGTTGTATTGACTGTATTAAGTAGCAACAGGTAGGCAGATATTAAAGATTAAACAGTTTTGATTTATAATGAAATATGTTACATTGTTAATCTAAATGATAATAATTAAATGTATTATTAATTGTCAACTAATTGTAGATGAATAATCGTTTGTTAATAGACATTATATTAATTTAAGATTTTAGCTGACAGTCGTTGCGGCAGTCAGTCTTAGCGTAGCCGTTGTACAAGGCAGAGGTCAATTTTGTGATTAAAGTGCTGTGGTGATATTACTGGATTTTATTTCTGCAATACTTCTGAGGCTATCCCAATAATGGGTATCAAATGAAACGGCTTGACTAGTAGAATAATTTAAAATCCAAGATGGCCGCCACTACAAAATATTAAATTACATTTTTTTTTCGCAAGTCCTTCAATATGGGTATCAAATGACAGGGCTTGACTAGTACAATAACGTATAATATATTGAAAGGGAATGAGAAATACTACCTTGAGGAAATTGGAGTGATGATTGGTACCTAGGACCTCATGATCAACGAATTATTTTCAATTTAACTTTTAGTACATTAAGTGTCGGGGGTTTTTAATTTTTTTAACTTAATTTAACTTGTTATAAAAACTTATGGGCACCCGTGTTCGAACCCAGACAGGCGCTTTACACTGTGTAATATATTTCGTCACCACTGCTCTTAAAACGGTGAAGGAAAACGGCATGTCTTAGAACCGAAAATTCGAAGACATTTGATATCAACCAATCCGCACTGGGCCCGCGTGGTGGATTATAGCCCATTCCCTTTCATTGAGAGGAGGCCGTGTCCCAGCATCAGTGGGAATGATATAGGCTGATGATGATGATGATGATAATGGATACAGTCAGTCGAACGTTGGGTGTATCAGTAGCCGTATTTCTCCGTAATGTGCAACGATACGAACTGACTAATTTAAGACAAAATATTTAAAAAAATCACATTTTTATCGTGAAGATACAGCTGTTTTTGTGATTCCCAATAAAAACTTTCTATGTGGGCCTCAAAATGATGTACTAAATACGAGGAAATTGTTTTCGCGTAGGTATCCCTTTCACCCCGTGTATGACAATCAATACCTCGACATTTACAACAAAATTAAAGAAAGCCCTAAAGTTTCATCCATGATTAGAAACCAAGTTATCATCAGTATTATCGTAATCCAGCATTTCGATGTTTATTTTCTTCCTCTTTCATTAGGTAATCCTATTTCGCTGCGACCCTGCCGATCGTCCCACGTATCGGGCTTATTTACTCTTTCGGATTTAATAAAGAAATAAGATCCTACATCCATTAAGTTCAGTGAAATTGTTAAGAGATCCAGCTTCTTATGTTTTTTTTTTTTTTAAATTAATTAACATTCTTAGTTATTTAAACATTTAGTATGTTTGGATTGTCGTTGTGTAAAGTCTTTTGTTACTATTATAATTTGCAAGACCAATCTATTATAATCAGACTTAGTTTTGCCCGCGGCTTCATCCGCAAAAGTTGTGATAGCTCGGCTAATATGCTTTATACAGGGTGTAAACCATCTCATCACAAAGCCGTTAACCAAGCATTCTGTACATCAAACTAAGTAACTTTACGTAAAAAATATTGCTGGGAAACAACTTTTTTTTTTGAGTTTATAAATCATGTTTTGTGGTAGAACTCAATGTAACGCACTTAAAACATTGTGCTGATGGATGGATTGAATAGTACGGGGGTCGTGGAGGAGTTAAAAGTCAAAATCTTACAAAAAAACTTGTATTTAAAAAAACTTGTCAAAACGTTGTAACTTTGACCCCTCATATCTCCGCAACTAGAAGTTTCCCAGGTATGATGTAGAACAAAAAATATCGCAATGATGGGGAGAACAAGTGTCTTTCGGCTTCGTGAAGAGGTGTTTTACACCCTTTATATGTCACCGTAAAATTGTAAAACCCGTTACATTGTAATCTATCTAGCGAGATTGAAAACTCTCGAAATATTGTCAAATGATTATACTGCTTACAATTTAATGCATTATTTTTCGCTAGATTACAACCAATCGAAGTGAAATCGTAATATTGTGAAATGTATGCGATGGAAGTCAACTCGCGCGGTGTGGAGGAGGGGGAGGGAAGGAGGGGTCCCCCTTGCCCCATGGTTCCACTCTCATGAAAAGATAATTGTATGGTACATTATCTTTTCATGATAGTTAGTTGTTAGGTTATATTAATCGGTATTTCCTGAGAAATACCGATAAATATAACCTAACCTTAAAACACTTTATATTCCCCTAAAAAGCGTAGTCGACGGAGCCCCGCTACGCGAGGCCCCTGTGGCCCCGGGGTGCCACGTCCCAATTATGGAGGCAGAGATACTTCCGTCGCATGCATTTCACAATATTACTGTTTCACTTCGATAGATTACAATCTACCGAAAAATAATGCGTTCTATTGTAAGCAGTATGTTCAGTTGACAATATTTCGAGAGTTTACAATCTCGCTGGAGAGATTACAATCTAACGTGTTTGACAATTTTACGGTGACGTAAAATATACATAAGAATAATTTACTTACTTACTTTAATGTACATAATGTACATAAGAATAATTTACTTACTTACTTTAATAATTTACTTACTTTAATGAACCAACCACGACTAATGTATCTTTCAATCAGGGAAAAAAAATGAGAATTATTTTGGATCATTCATTCCGAAAATTACTCTCTACATACAAACTTATAAATACATTTTATTTAGACTAGCACATAGTTTACGTAGGTATATACTCGAAATGTGACTCTAAAGTTTCTACTTTCATCGATATGGAATCTAAACAATGCAAGGATATTTTTACAATCTTCTGCAGCTTCCACAATAACTTAACTGGGAATCAATTAGTTTGCTCCTATGGTTGTGGAGCAGCACCAGCATTGAGCCAAGCATTTTTATCATCAATGTAATCCCCACACTTATTTATTTATTTAATCAATGCACAATGTACACAACCAATTTCACGCTTAGAACTAGTGAGTACATGACCCTGATAGGGCGCAGCAAGATAACTTATAACTAATATTTAACTAACTACTAAATTAATATTGCAGAGAATCTAACACATTAAATTTTATATTCATTAAACTTACATCTAGCTTTACACAATTAAGCAAGTAAAAATTAACTAACTAAATAAAAATAAAACCATCAAAATATTTTTAAATGTCGTACCTACATGAACTATATAAAATATCATAAAAATGTAAAAAAAAATTGTTAAAAAATTGAATAAAGATAATAATAATAATAAAATGAACGTCAAATTTAAAATCATAGTACACAAAATCCATTATAAACATGTCATACAAAATAATAAACAAATAGGTACTTATAATATGCTTGCCTACATAGTATGCGTTTTATAGAAGATTTAAATTTCATCTCATTCAGTAGTTGTAGAATGTGGGGCGGTATTTTATTGTAACATTTTAAACAGTACCCCATGCTACAAATTATTATTATTGAAGCCTCGGTAACATTTAATATTAATAATATATTTTCTCATCACAAAATTTGCTAACGATCAGACCTTACAACAAATAATTTTATTTTTAAATCGGTTATTTTAACTAAACGTTTTTTGAGGAAACTACCAACATTTTACAAGCTTTTTATATTTTTTTTTCAGAATCTGATACCTCTGGACAAGATAAGCTTACCAACGATTGTTATGTTTTTTTTACTTCAGATAACATTGTTAATGCAATGGAATTTAATGATGCTGTCTTGTTTTCATTATATTTTTTTTTGTTATCTCTGTAAGAATAAAATAAAATCACTGAAACTTCTAAAATAAGAGAATGATAAAACTAAAAAAAATATGTGATGTACATTACCATGTCAACTACCACCGAAAATTGGTTTGAACGAGATCTAGTAAGCAGTTTTTTTTAATACGTCATAAATCGTAAACCGCAATTTACCTTTCATTTACAACGAACTGCAAGAACTTTTATACTATGTTACTTGCTGTTACGGAACCCTTCATGGGCGAGTCCGACTCGCACTTGGCCGCTTTTTTATATTTCTAAATGATTTTGTTTGAAATTTTGTTTAGAAAGGAATATTTCAAAAAGTAAACAATATGTTACAAAATGAATAAATGAATCTGTTGCTGAAATCATTTAAAGATTTTACCTGGGTATTAACTGACCTGCCGTCTCCTTTCCACTACCCAATTAAGGAAAAATCTCGTTAGTCTAAAAGCTGACACTGCCATAATTGCGAAAAAAACAACAGTCAGGAATGTGTCATAATCACTTGAAACACAATAGTAATTTAAGCTGAATGTGAGAAGTTGTTTAATATTGCCATGTATTCCTCATTTTGGACTCTTTTGATTGCACGACGATGTTTTCTTTTTTTAGAGGGTGTAAAAAGACTCATAACGAAGCTGAAAGGCTCTTGTTCTCCCCATTTTAATATTTTTTATTCTACACAATACCTGGAAACCTTCTAGTTACGGAGATATTGGGGGTATATGGTCCAACTTTTTCAGAAGTTTAAAAAAAAAACAAGTTTTTATTTTAAACACCTCCACGACTCCCGTACTGTGTTTTTGAGTGCGTTACATTGAGTTCTACCACAAAACATGATTATTCACCCCAAAAACAATTTTTTAGAGTAGTATGAGTTTTGTTTGGAGTACTCCTGTGAAGTTTCGAATGAAATAGTCTAACTAATCTGGTTTCCCCATACAAACTTTGGAGCCTCGTTTCACCCCTTTAGATGGTGAATTTTGAAAAATACTTTCTTAGTGCACGGAACCTACTTGCCAATTTTGGAATCTGTAGACCCAGCGGTTTGGGGTGTGCATTGATTTTTAGACTGTCGACCCATTTCCCCCTCTAAGGGGTTGAATTCTGAAAAAACCTGAAGCACGTTTCTACTCATTTCTCAATAGGAGTACTCTTGTGAAGTTTCGAATGAAATAGTCTAACTAATCTTGTTCCCCCATACAAACTTTGGAGCCCCGTTTCACCCCCTTAAAGGATGAATTTTGAAAAGTTCTTTCTTAGTGCACCCCTAGACTACATAAGGAACCTACTTGCCAATTTTGGAATCTGTAGACCCAGCGGTTTGGGCTGTGCATTGATTTTTAGACTGTCGACCCATTTCCCCCTCTAAGGGGTTGAATTCTGAAAAAACCTGAAGCACGTTTCTCCTCATTTATCAATAGGAGTACTCTTGTGAAGTTTCGAATGAAATAGTCTAACTAATCTTGTTCCCCCATACAAACTTTGGAGCCCCGTTTCACCCCCTTAAAGGATGAATTTTGAAAAGTTCTTTCTTAGTGCACCCCTAGACTACATAAGGAACCTGCTTGCTAATTTTGGAATCTGTAGACCCAGCGGTTTGGGCTGTGCATTGATTTTTAGACTTGGTTACCCCATTTCCCCCTCTTAGGGTTTGAATTTTGAAAAACCTGAAACCCGTTTCTCCTCATTTATCAATAGGAGTACTACTGTGAAGTTTCGAATGAAATAGTCTAACTAATCTGGGTTCCCCATACAAACCTTGGAGCCCCGTTTCACCCCCTTAGGGGGTGAATTTTGAAAAGTCCTTTCTTAATGCACCCTTAGACCACATAAGGATCCTATTTTTTCTATACTAGTAATATTTGTTGGTAATAGGGTTAATGTGAATAAAGGAGAATTACTCCAATATTATAGATCACTAAGTAACCTGAGTTTAAGGGGCCGGCGGAGCGTGCGTCGTTCATACAAACGTAATACCAAAATAATTTGTAAACTAAACATATTCATAAGGAAGTGTGTATTTATTTCGATTGGATTACGTAATATCTAGGTTCCCAAATACAAATTATGAATGGACATTGATTTAAACAAGAGTTATGAGAAAAATAAGTTTTCTATAGAAAATTTAAATTCCTCATATCTCGTCTAAATATCATTTTCCTTTCAAAATATATATTTGGGAACCTAGATATTATGTAATCCAATCGAAATAAATACACACTTTCTTATGAATATGTTTGGTTTACGAATTATTTTGGTATTACGTTTGTATGAACGACGCACGCTCCGCCGGCCCCTTAAGGAAAATTGTAATGTTCACATTTCCTTATAGTAAAAGTTTGCCACAGGAAGAAAATTACTTTAGATACAATATTAATAATACATTGCATGATCTGACATTCAATAGTAATGTATTTCATTTAATTGACATCAACAATTATACTGGTGACAATTTTTATTTGACAAAAGATAGATATCTTGTGGACAAGTGCTATCTTTCAAACTATTGTAAAAGACAAGTAGCTGTGTCGCTATCATATTATTTTTATATTACAGCCAAGAACTTGGCTAATCGAGTTGCCTCTGTTGAACAATGCAATATTCAGTTAAATAACTCTGTCAATAGTTTGATTACAGTGAATGAATTAGTCTGTCATTTAAATTAGAAATTCCGACAACAGAGGCAACCTCTTGCAACATTGTAAGGAAGCCAGGTAATGAATCAGGCGAATGTCTTGAAAATTTTAATGGTATCAACCTGGTTCACCAAAATATTCAAGGATTTTTAAACAAGGAATTAGAAGTAGAACTTTTTTTGAATTGTAATAACATAGATATTCTTTGTATAACGGAGCATTGGCTAAAAAATGATCAATTAATTTTCAATTTCAGTAATCACCAGGTTGGTAGTTCATTCAAATACAAATACAAATACAAATACAAATATTTTTATTTGTTAAACATAGGTAGGTTAGGTACAGATGTTGTAATTATTTAAGAACGCTATGTCTAGCCGTCATCGGCGTACAAATATTACACAAACATGCTGATTATACTAAATAAAATTATCAACCAAAAAATATACAAAAACTAGATTATCACACAATATTAATTAATTCTAATTCTTCTAAAAAATAAAAAAAATCCAATAAAATAAAGTAATAATAAATTCTAGTACAAATATTTTGAAATTAATAAATTATTACAATAAAAAATGGGAATTATATTGACATGTCAGTTAGGTACTGGTTCACCGTATAATATGTTTTTTCATTTAATAACTTCAGTAATGCCTTTTTAAAATCATGTATGTCGTTTATTTCTCTAATTCGTCTAGGCATCTTATTATATATCCTAGGTGCCATTGCTAAAAAACTTTTTGCATAAAGAGCAGTGCTGTGTGGCTTAGCGCATATCTCTCCTTTGCGTCGTTTAGATCTCAATGTTTCAAACATGTGGAAGTTAGATTTGACAAATACTGCTGTCTCAAAAATGTACATACAAGGCAATGTTAAGAGTTTAAATTTTTTGAAATATGGGATACAGCTTTCAGTTGGTTTCAGTTTAAACACAGCGCGCACACATTTCTTTTGGGCCTTAAACGCACGTTCTCTGTCTGTGGAATTTCCCCAATATATTATTCCAAAACGTATTGCAGATGTGACATAGGCCTTGTAAGAAATTAGAACAACGGACTGATTTACTATTTTTGCTAGATTATAGAGCGCATATGAGTACTGGTTTAATTTCTTACAAACAATTTCCACATGACATTTCCAGGTTAAATGAGTATCCAAGTGGAGTCCTAGAAATCTAGCGTTGCTTGTTTCAGCTATTGTCCGATCTGCATAAGTTATGTTTAAGTTAAGTTTTTTTGTTCTTTGATAAAACGTCATAAGCTTTGTTTTATCTATGTTGATTTTTAATTTATTTTTATGCAACCAATTTATGATGCAAAGGATGGACTTGTTTATGTCACCTTCGTAAGTTTCTATATTTTTACATGGAACAATAAGTGTACTGTCATCGGCAAACAAAACAGTTTGATGCTCAGTGGATTTTGGCAAATCGTTAATATAAATGAGAAACAACAAGGGCCCAAGGACACTTCCTTGGGGTACACCACATGTTGTGTCTCTAATTGACGACGTATGAGTAACTTCTAACTTGGATTTCGAACAAATTCTATTTAAAACTGTGACTTGCTTTCGCCCAGTAAGATATGATTTGACTAGATTTAATATATTTCCTCTGACGCCGTATCGTTCTAACTTACCCAGTAATATTTCGTGATTTACGTGATCAAATGCTTTAGACAGGTCCATAAGCACTGCTGCAATCGGATTTTTTTTGTCAACATTACTAATAATTTTTGTGAGGAATTCATAGACAGCTTTATTAATGTTTCTGTTTTTCCGAAAACCATATTGTTCCGTAGCCAGCACACTGTTTGCTTCAAGGAATGAGTTTATAGATTTGTAAATCACTTTTTCAAAAATCTTTGAAATTACCGGTATCAGAGCTATTGGACGGTAGTTTGAAACAGCAGTTTTATCGCCTTTCTTATGCAGTGGTTTAATTATGCTCATTTTTAACAAATTAGGAAAATGGCCATGTTCTATGCATAGATTAATAATAAAACACAAAACGGGTGCAATTATATGCGACACAGATTTTAATATCTTAGTAGTTATTCCATCGTGACCCGCGCTATTTGTGTTCTTTAATGAATTGATAATATTAAATATTTCCAGCGGATCTGTCGGTGTCATAAATAGAGATTTGGGATAATAATTAACGCATGATGTAGCATTACTATTATTACTATTAATCTCAGGATGTATTGAGTCTACAAAGTAATCATTGAACGCCGTAGCCATTTCTTTAGGGTCTCTTATTACTTTATCATCTTTGAGTATTTGTTTTACGGATTCAGAGGGGAAGTTTGATTTACATCTATTAATTATTCTCCACGTAGCTTTAGTTTTATTCTCTGCACTATTAATTACATGACTGTTTTGAGATATTTGCGTTAAGTGTATCACTTTTTTTAATCGTTTTGAATATTGCTTGAGTAAGTGTTTATTTTCAATACTACGTGATCGCCTATACTGCCACAACATTTCTCTTTTTCGTTTACTACATCTTCTGATACCATTAGAGATCCATCTCGGGGATTTACGAGTAGAAATCTTTCTTCTCACAGTCGGGAAACACAAATCGTAGAAGAGTTTAAATAGATCATGAAATGAATTAAAAGCTAGTTCTGGGTCCGTACTATTGTATACTTCAACAAAACTTAGATTACTAATTGCTTCAATAAACTTACTCATGTTCTCAGAGCTAAAATCCCGACTTAGTACGTACCAGTGATCACTCGAACAGGACTTTTTTACAGGGCACTTAAAGAGTTGGGCTGTGTGGTCAGATAGGGCCAATTCTAAAACTTCACCACTACCACCCTTGACATTATGAATAATGTTGTCGATACAGGTTCCAGACGATATACGTGTAGGCTGTTTTATACTTGGTTTCAGATTGTAATTTAGCAATAGATGTAGAAATTCATTAGACACTCTGGTATTTTTCAAGATATCAATGTTGAAATCACCACAAAGCAATACTTTCCTTCCTAAGTTTCGTCCACAACGGTTTAATATAAGCTCAATTTTTTCGTAGAAAATCGATATAGCACCTTTATTAGATTTTGGGGGTCTATAAATGCAAATGACAATCAATTTGTGTGTTATTAATTCAATGGCACAACATTCCATAATACCGGGAACGCAAAATTCTTTAAGATCTATAACCCTAAATTCCTGTCCATATTTAATTAGTACACACGTACCACCTTTCCTGGTGCTTCTTGATGAGTATGTTGCAAGTTTATAGTTCGGTATATACAATTGTAAGTCATCATCATCTATCATATTGTGCTCCGTAATACACAACACATCTACTATTTTCCCTTTATGCAAGAGTTCGTTTAGGTGTATAGCTAATAAGTCTGACTTCCCTATCAATCCGTTAATATTTTGATTTAAGATAAATAAATGATTATAATTATAAACGAAAAAGTTCATTCTCAGTTTCGTTATGAGTACTTTCGGTTTGTGATGCCCGATCCGTATGCAGTTCATTAATGTTGTTCCCTGATTGGTTGAGATTATTGTTGACAGCAGTACTATCAGAACAAAGATGAGAAACTTCCGTTTGTAAGTCCAAATAATTCATAAAATACATTAAGTTTTTAAGAATGATGGCAACTGCTTTATTATTTACCCTTGCGTTATGTTTCCAGAACATTTCGTTTGTGTATTCTAGATAGAAATTGGAGTCAAAAAGATATGCGCATTCACACAATTCCACATCAAAATACATACAATGATTGAACATTTCAATTCGCTTATTAAAAATTGTAAAACCATTACTAAGTTTAAAATTTGGTGAACATATTACAATATTGGTATTAGTTACATTTTTAAGCTCGGTTTTAATGTAGTCTATTAGAAGTTTATAGTTGTTAGAGACTTCGAAGTCTCTTTCGCCTATGTAGATAATTCAGCAGGGTAAATGCTATACATGGCGGCGCATTAATCCTAGTAAATAACCAGCTTAAATTTAAAGACCGCAAGGATATTGTTAGCCTATCTGTTGAGCGAACAGTTGAAATAGCCTGTATAGAATTGGAGCAGTTTATTATATTAAGTGTGTATAGACCTCCTTCGGGGCTGTATGATTGTTTTGAAAGGGTAATGGATGAAGTATTGCATAAAATCAGTAGTTCCAAAAAGTCTATAATTTGTTGTGGTGATTTCAATATTAATTTATTAGAAAATTCTGGGTTAAGTTCTAAAATTATAAGCCTGTTTCAGTCATACAATCTTGATCACAAATTTCTTGAGCCTACTAGAATAACCCCAACTAGTGCTACTTGCTTAGATAATATTTACACTGATATTATACCTTCCCAAAAAGTAATTATTAACTTAATTGATTCAGATCACTGTGGGCAATTGATCACAATTCCAAATGTGGACAAGAAAGTTTCTAAAAAGGATATCATTGTTAATCCCAAAAGTAAAAATCGCCTGGAATCTTTTAAAACTAAACTTTTATCTAAATTACCTCTTTTGTCTACTAATGGTGATCCCAATCAACACTATAACGATTTTTTCAGTATGTATTGCACTCAATTTGAAACCACATTTGTTCCTAAGGCAATCTCGGTTAATAGTAACGCTTCTTTCAATGACTGGGCCACCATTGGTATTCATAAGAGTCGAAAACGACTGTATGAGCTGTATGAAGAGCGGACCTATATAAACACTGTAGAATTTAATTTGTATGTTAAGAATTATTCTAAATTATTTAAAAAAGTTTGTTTTATAGCAAAGTCACGTTACTTGAGTTCAAAAATTAAAAATAGTAGTAATGTAATTAAAATGACATGGAACATTATTAATAGCGAAACGGGAAGGTCTTGCAACCGAAATAGTGACATCAGTCTTGCTATTGGCGATAATATTTTAAATTCAGATAATCAAGTTGCCACGGCCTTTGAAAATTTCTTTGCGGATATTCCCGTATCGACTACTAAATCGCTAAACTCGTCACCTGCTGCTGCCGAGTCTTTACTAAAGGAAAACGTTTCAGTCTGTGATTCCGAATTTAATTTTCATTATGTAACCTGTAAAGATATAATTAAAATCTTTCACACCTTAAATGTTAAAAAGACCGCCGATCTATGGGGTCATTCTGTGGACGTAGCTAAATCTATTATAAACATTGTAGCTCCTTCTTTAGCAGTAATATTTAACGACTGTATTGACCGTGGTGAGTTTCCTGATCTAATGAAATATAGCAAAATAATACCATTGTTTAAATCGGGTAGTACATCAGACCCCACAAATTATAGACCTATTTCAGTACTACCCACTTTTAGTAAAATTTTTGAAAAATTAATTTTGGAACAAATGCAAAGTTTTTTTAATAAACATAAGTTATTACATAAAAAACAGTTCGGTTTTACAAGGGGTCGTTCAACTACCGATGCCGGTGTTGAACTTTTAGGACACATTTATAATGCTTGGGAGGACAAATTCGATGCTTTGGGAATTTTTTGCGATTTATCCAAGGCTTTCGATTGCGTTCTTCATGAAACATTAATCAGGAAACTGCACTACTACGGAATCCGTAACGCCTCTCTGGATCTTCTTACTTCATATTTGAGTGATAGGATTCAGAGAGTTGATGTTAATGGGAAAAGATCTCCCGGATCCGTAGTAAGAATAGGGGGTACCACAGGGCTCAATTCTTGGTCCATTTTTGTTTCTCATTTATATAAATGACTTGCCTTACCTCATAAAGGATAATCATGATATAGTATTGTTTGCAGACGACACTTCTCTTTTATTTAAACTTAAACGTCAGCAGTTAGTTACGGATGATGTTAATAGCGCCCTGGCAAAAGTCGTCAATTGGTTTAATGTTAACAATCTACTCCTCAATGAGAAAAAAACCAAATGTATTAAGTTTACGATACCTCATGTAAGACAAGTGGAAACTAGTGTAGTAATCAAGGTTGAAGAGTTGAAACCGGAAGACAGCACAGTGTTCTTAGGCATAACTTTGGATGCCAAGCTTCAGTGGGGCCCGCATATACACAAATTGTCAAAAAAACTTAGCTCTGCAGCATACGCCGTTAGAAAAATTCGTGAATTAACTGATTTGGAAACAGCCCGTTTAGTTTATTTTAGTTATTTCCACAGCGTGATGTCGTACGGTATCCTCTTGTGGGGCAATGCCGCCGATATTCAGACTATATTTGCATTGCAAAAAAGGGCAATTCGTTCAATTTATAAATTAAGCCCCCGATACTCCCTCAGAGAAAAATTTAAAGAGATTAATATTCTTACTATGCCCTCTCAATATATTTATGAAAATCTTTTGTACGCACACAAAAATATTAATTTGTTTAAAAAATACAGTGATATCCACAACATAAATACGAGAAACAAACACAAAGTTATTCCTGCTACGAGGCTCAAGAAAATAGGGTGAACGTTCAGATGCCAATGTATAAGCTTTTACAATAAACTTCCGAGCCATATTCAAGCACTTAGTCTAAATAAATTCAAATCGTTTATAAAACGGAAGCTATGCCTGAAAGCCTACTATCATGTTAATCACTACCTCGAAGATAAAAAGGCTTGGGATTAAGCTGCTCCAATAAAATTTGCTCTGCGAATATCGAAGTTTCGGACTTCGCTTGTTTATTATTGATTCCTTTCTTTTTATACACTTTGACATTGAATGATTTGACATGAATGCATATTATTTTTTTACTTTATTGTTTATTATTTTATGTGTGTGTGTGTGTATTTGACATGAATATTATTACTTGTTACTTTTGACATTTAATGACTTGACATGAATACTTATTTCAGTATTTTATTATTTTTTACATTTTTAGTTTATTTTTATTGTGTTATGTGTGTGTATTTGACATGTCGTATTTTATTGACATTCATTTTGTAAGTTATTATTAATTTTATTTTATTTTTGTGAATGTGAGGACCATGTGGGTCACATTTTTTTTATTATTATTTTTATTTTTTTTTTTTTTGTACCCCTCAACCGTCTGGCAGTTTGAGTACTATAAGTGACCTACCCAAATGTCCTTTCTTTGGTATTGTTCGTCGTTTCGTTGAGCTCCTTGTGTTATAAGTCGAGCTACACGATAACTGACAAATGCTTGCACTGACTGGACAGGTTCACTCAAATCTGTATGGTTCTTTCTTCAAAAGACCATCTCAGACACTAATATCTACATGATCCTCATGTGAATTGAGCAAGATTATGTCTGGACTTCAAAAGAGACTATGACCTCTGAGTTTGTTTCGGCTGTTTCTTCCCAGAGTAGTCAGGTACGAAACACCGGCCCCATCTAGTTTAAAAAAAAATTGACGTGTAAAAGTGTTTGTGAAAACCTACTTGGAAAATAAAGATCATTTATCATTTATCATTTACTTGCCAAATTTGGAATCTGTAGACCCAGCGGTTTGGGCTGTGCGTTGATATATCACCCAGTCAGTCATAAAGATTCACAGCTCCTCCCCCGTAGGTGATAGCGTGATAATATGTAGCCTAATTATGTTGACCCGACCTCTTAGTAATGTTCATGTAAAATTTGAATTAAATCCATGCAGGACTTTTTGAGTTTAGCCCGGGCATACATACAGACAAACAGACAAACAGACAAAAATTCTAAAAACTATATTTTTGGCTTCGATATCGATTGTAGATCACGCCCCAAGTATTCTTTTAAAAAAATATTCAATGTACAGTTTTGACTTACCTACGATTTTATTATATGTATAGATATAGAAAATGCCATTAGTTGGTATGAAAGAAACTTTATATAATATAATATTACCTACGCCAGTAATCTCGAAAAGGTTAGGTAGAGGTGTACTCACATTTAGTCTCCGGAAGAAGTTTCTCATTGACAAATCCAACATCACTTTGCACAGCCAGGGAATCAAAACTCATGCCCAGCAGAAACGTTTTGCACCTCTAGAATAGCGAGGCAACAAATGCCTGATACCATTGTGGCCGATTATTTTATAATATTTTATCAGAGCAAGAACTATTTTATAAACATACCGATATAAAAGCAAAACAGGCTTACTTTGGTTTTATGTAGGTACATTGATTTCTCTAGAATCTTGGTGTGTCTAACCTATTTTATTCAAGACTGAATTATTCGCAATAGAGGAGGCCTCCTGTTACTTCTTTCCTTGTATAGGCTGAAAACTGTAAGTGTATACAATTTTTTCACACTGCCTTTACTTTTTCTTTTTCAAAAGGGTACTTTAAGCCTCAGATTATTTAAATACCTAAAGTTGTTTTAAGATAACTTGAACAAGAAGTTTTTTGCCATTTTATAGGAATGGATAAAAAGATTAGGTACACGAGACCTCCTGAATGGAGCCTCATTTCAAATGGAAGGCCTTTTCATAAAATCTTTAATCGATAATGGGTTTCGAATCTTTTGCTCTAAGTATCACGTAATTGCTTTTAGAAATAATAATTACTAACTACGGCTCTGTCGACTACGCTTTTTAGGGGAATATAAAGTGTTTTAAGGTAAGGTTATATTAATCGGTATTTCTCAGGAATGGTACATTACTCGTATCTTTTCATGAGAGTGGTACCACTGGGCAAAGGGGACCCCTCCTTCCCTCCACACCGTGTGAGTTGACTACCATCGCATGCATTTCACGAAAAATAATGCGTTTTATTGTAAGCAGTATGTAATGTTCGTTTGACAATATTTAGAGAGTTTGCAATCTCTCTAGTTATTTTACAATCTAACGTGTTTGACAATTTTACGGTGACATATACACACAAATAGTAACCTGAATTAAAACATAGGATACTTTTTATCCCGGAGATAACTTCACGCGGGCGAAACCACTGGCAGAAGCTAGTATTGAATAATCGAATATACAGTACAATTATTTAGCCTGTGTCCTAACCAAAGCGACAGTCGCTGGAAGCGATAGTCAATTTGTTCGCTGGATCTGAACGAAGGAGGTGGTGGGGGCTTTCGAATCTTCCGAACAAATGAGTGACGCATTATTAGTGAGATAATCACGTAGTTGCGAGTGATAGTTCTAGTAGAACGACGTTAAGGTGTAAACAAGACGTGTGTGTAGGGCCGAAGCCTGCCGGAGCTGCGGGACTGTTCGAAAGAGATACCGTGGCCCCGGTACACAAAGGGCGAGGAAGGAACATGGATGGGTTTTAGTCAGTAAAAGTCTGACACTCCCTCCCGCTTCGCCCAAAGTTGGAGAAGTCATTTGACAATTTCCAATACAAAAAAAAATGGTTTTTAAATTAAGCTTTAGACAAAATAAACCTATTAAGTAAGTATAAAACTACGCAATTTGTTTGACTCGGCAACATGATCCCACTAATTTACCCATTATGATGCGGAGTCAAATAAGAGCATTACTTTCTTTCTTTCTTAAGTTCTATATAATAGAGATTTTAAAACACTAAAAAACGAAATGTCAAAAAAAAACAAATTCACGAAAAATATTTATAACCGGACGGAATTATAAAGTTAAAAGAAACATTTGAAAGGGGAAATCAAAACCATACTGTAGCAGAGTATCATTTTATTTTGAATTCCCGAAGTTACGCCTTTAGTAACTCGAAATTCCGAACAGATCCAATTTCAAAACAATTCTTCCCTTTATCTTTCGTTGTTAACTTATATTTGATTTTGATAGGATTCTTTGTAAATAATTTTAGGTACGTTCGAACTTCGAAGTTACTTGGCAAAGTAAACAGTAGGTACGGAATCCAACAATAGAAGCAGGAAATACTTTAACGTGGGGAAACATAAGAATGCTATTTATGTTGTAGGTATAAGGCATTCTGAACTTTATCCTATTACCTCCTTAATATACTCAAAAGTTTCGACTATATGGGGTGTAAAAAGACGCATCACATCGACATTGAGAATAGGAATGATTCCTGACTAAACAAAATATGATTCCGTTAAGTCCGTCAGTTAGATTATAGAATAATATTGGATACGTGTTTTTTGTTTAATCAAATTAAAAAAAAAAAAACAAAGATAAAACGTGTCACGTGACGGACTAATTATTTTATTTTTTTACATATTAGGAAAGCTTACAGACTAATAACATCATAATAACAAAATATACACTTAAATTGCTAATAACAAGCCTCCACAGATCAATACAAAAAGTAAAGTAGAAGTTACAAAAACCTAGCACTGTTACATTCATTGATTAGATTCATTTTGTCATATAACCTAGAGTAGGTTACCTATATGACAAAATGAATGTACATCAAACAAATAAAAATATTTTAACTGGTGTTAGAAACTACATTTATATCATATTAGGTAAGTGCAGCTCATGGCACTTATTATAGAAACACACGACACGTAAAACGGTTTGCTTATAAGCGTATGAATGGTATGGAAGTCGTGGTACTATTTAATTACAGAAGTATTTTATCTAATGTGATGAGAAAATAAAGTTTGCTTTTAACTATTCCGAAAACAGTGACAGAAAAAAGTGCCTGCTTCGTTGGTCTAAAGGTTGAATTCTTGTCGCACTGACGGTCGGTCGCGTAACGAGAATCGCGGCAATATTTTCGTATAGAAATATGTTGAATCGCCGCAATTCGCTCGCTCATGGAGGCGGCCCCTAAGGATCGCAAGTGCGACTGCTGAGCTGGGTTCGATTCCTAGGATGGGCAAAGTGTTATTAAGTTTTTTTTATCAGGAATTTCTCAGTGGCAGCCACGGTTCTGGTATTGAATCCGGTTGATGGCAATAGGCTCGCCTCCTGTTACATGAAATTTAAAGCTAACTGGCAAAATATCGGTGTACGGGTTAACTTCTGCCTAACCCTTTGGGGATTACAAGCGTGATGTTACGTGTCGATGACTTTTTTTTGACACCCCTTCTTATCTGCGAGAATAAGATCCAAGAAAAGAATTTCCCGGAAAATCTCTCATAAGAATTTTCCAAATAATATAAGCAGACAATATTTTGCGGGACGCCTTCAAGTGCAGTGCAAATAAAAATACCAATATGCCCCATGAGCAAAAACATCGTCGTTCCGAAAAAAAAATAATATCGCTGGTCAGAAATGTCGCATCAAGTTGACCTAGAAATAATATTAGGAAATGTTACTTGCTCGAGGCTAAATAATAATAGCCAATCGGGTCGATCTTTAGGTTAAGCCGTGCTGGCCTAGGTTGGTCTGTGGATGGGGAAGGACGTTAAGCTGTTGGTCTCGGCCGTAATTTTTAGATCTCTCACAGTTGTTACAGGTAGTATAGGTGGCCAAAAAAGTCCGACAACCAGTCTTACCAAGTGGTAACGTATTACCCAGTACTAACTGGGTTACGGAGGTCAGATAGGCAGTCGCTCCTTGTAAAATACTGGTTTTAAGCTGCATCCGGTTAGATTGGGAGCCAAAGCCAACATAGTTGGGAAAAGGCTTGGTAGATGACGATGACTTTATTATACAATTTCGGATCAAGAACACGGAGTTCCTTTCTATAATTACTTGTGATGAGTAAAATATAATATATGAATAGTGATTATTAGCGTGTATTAAATCGATCCCCAAATAATTTCCAATTAGGTTTAACATTATAATTATATCGATGAGTTTACATATTATAATCTCTTTGTTATGTTTCATAGCCTATTCATTGGAACATACTCTGATATTAAACACTGTTTTAAGGCATCACGGTTAACAACTTAACTTAAAATGTCACTTGCGGGATATCAGCGGTTATCTCTTCTCATCTTGCGGCAATATAAACAATTATCACGGAAGATATCCCGTAACTGACATTTTAAGTATACTTTGATATGACTGTAGTTACAAAATTGATATAATTATTCTATGCACAAAATGCATAGAATAATGGCAGCAGGTAAACTAAAAGCCCGCTTAGTTCTCGGAAAATAAAAAAAAATATATTTTATTTTTTATTTTCCGAGAACTAAGCGGGCTTTTAGTTTACCTGCTGCCTTTCTATTTTGGTTTGCACTTCATTTGAAACGGACACAATCATATGTGTATTATCACTACATTATAAAACAAAGACGTCTGCCGCGTCTGTCTGTTCGCGATAAACTCAAAAACTACTGCACCGATTTTCATGCTGTTTTCACCAACAGATAGAATGGTTCTCGAAGAAGGTATGAATTTGTATAATTTGTACGCGGGAAAAGCCGCGGCCATCAGCTAGTATTATTAAAAATTCGAAAGTTTGTGGGATGTGTGGATGGATGTTTATTACTCTTTTACTCAAAAACTACCAAACGAATTGGGAAGAAAATTAGCACAAACAAAAAAAGTAAAAAAAAATACAAATAAAAATGATAATAATCTAAAATATTTATTATCCTGGTAGTACTATTCTGTGGAACAATTATCAAACTCTACGTGACTGAAGCCGCGGGAATAAGCTATAATACATAATTTCGCCACAGAAGCATTAAACAATACGAAGACCATAACGATTTTTGTTAATTAAAAACCTCTCATTTGCAATGAACGGTATGAAGCATCCAAAAGGAATTTAACCCTCCATTCGAATATCAGTTCTCTTTTTACTCTTTCTTGGGAGCGTTTGTGAGTTCTATTCGAAGAGAGGGTTAAAAATTCATTGTTCTCGATATCACCCATGCTCAGTGCTCACGCTATGAAATGCTTGAATTTCAGTCTCAAAGTCAATTTTTTTGACTGTGGATCTTCCAACACCACATTCATGGTGATAAGTTTAATTGTCATGATGATTTTGTTCTACGCTTATCGCTCAGAGAATGATATAATTTATTACACTAATTTTAATGAATGTACCACTTTTAGTATTTTTTACCTGTATTGAGACTGAGAGCCCACAGGGGTCTCAGTCTCCATAACCTTAAATTCTCCTCTGTTGTGGGTTTTCTCCAAATATTCTCTCACAAAAGCATCTTTATTCGTCAATTTCGAATTAATTAAAAGAAACGTGAAACACCAAACGCCTATTATAAACTATTATTATTATTTGTTTTTACACCTTTAATATATATGACACAAAATTTACAAAAGAGCAATCCACATTTCAGTAAGTATTTTCACCATGAACTTGACTTCCTCAAAATGTACCCAATTTATACGTTCGAGTATTAACCTTTGTGAGTCCTCTAGAACCGGGACGTACTCTTTATCCAATTACGAATTACATGGTGAAAAGAAAAAGGAAAGGAAATTGTACGCGTATCCACAAATTCTCCAGGGCCTTGGACTTGAATTTTAATACGAAATGTGTTCTTCATTGTAGCGATAAAGTCGTTGGTTCTTCCAAAATGTGTGACACCTTAATGCGCCTTTTTTTTTGTAAATATGCAAATAACAACTTGAACATAATGTAATTAGAAATATAGATTACTTTTAGTTATTAACTAGTAGTGGTTGTGTTCTTTCAATAACAAAATCACGACATAAGGCCTACCTTGTATGGGCTGCGGGACTGTTCAAAAGAGACACTGCGGCCCCGGAACATAAAGGGCGAGGAAGGAACATGGATGGGTTTTATCAGAAAAAGTCTGACACTCCCTCCCGCTCCGCCCAGACTGGGAGAAGTTATTTGATAATTTCCCATATTTATGTAAAAAAAAGCAAGCCTACCTTAGAGGGCCAAAAGCAGCGTCTATCGGAAATTGCCTACAATGTCCGATAGACGCTGCATTTGGCCCTCTATAACTGAAAAAATACCATGCGTGTATGTACACGAGTAAATGTACAAGAGTAAGAAAAGACCAAGGAGTCCCGAGGAGGACCGAGGAGTCTACTCTTGTATCCAGTCGAACGCAGTCGCATTCGACTGGCTACAAAGAAGGTGTTTCATGAGATAAAAAATGATAGAAAAATATAGAAGAATTCCTGTTACGCCGACCTCAAGTATATTGAGATAAGGCATCAGAGTGATGATTACCATAAAGAATATCTCGTTTCAACCAACTGTATAGCGAGAAAGGTTCTATTGAAATCAATCGATAAATTAAGGCGTGCAAACAAGACAAACCAACTCAGTGTAAATCCTTCTTCCTACTATTATAAGTGCAAAAGTTTGTGAGGTAGGATGGATGGATGTATACTTTGTCACGTAAAAACAACTAAACATTTAGCGGATTTGGATGAAATTTTGCACACAGGTATTTCATAACCTGTTAACACATAGGATACGTTTAATCCTGGTAGTATTATCCCGTGGGACAATTTATCAACAGCGTAAGCTAGTGTTTGTAGTAAAGTACACAAAAACGCCACGACCGGCCATTAAAAAAAAAAACACCGCCAATAAAAAAGTTTTTGCCGAGTTAAAAAAATATGACGTATACCACAATTCATGATGACTGCTAAAACATGCGTTACTTCACTTTCATAAAGCAATGTTTTTTTTAATAAAAAAAAAGAAATTTTATTACCCGTGATAATGAAATAATTTATTGAATGCTGACAATTGTTAGCTAAGGGTTAATTTATGATCTTTAGACTTGTAATTAGACTCATTTTACAGTACGTGGTGTTTTCATTGAAAGAGTAAAAAGTGCTTTTGGAGCATAAACATGATCATCATTCCCTCGCCCTTATCCCAATTAATTTGGGATTGGTTCAGCTTTTAGAGCATGAATCTTATCCAAAACAGAAAAGTAATATGGCATCTACATATTCGTATTTATAGATGAGCTCGGAAAGAAATCCAGTCTAATCCCAGACGATCTCCATAAGATCTCAAACGCAGTACAAATAAGAAAGCAAATATATTCGTCGCATAAAGCACGTCACATGCAATTCAAGGCATAAAGTTTTCAATATTGCAGATATCGTATCGCGAGGTGCAACCGGTATAGTTTGCATAAATATGAAATTTTCCACTGATATCCGATTCAATTCCCCCATTGGTGTCTTCGATGTCGGCATTTTTCATATTGTGCCGCATTTGATTTCGTTTCTTGAAAATGGGGAAGAGTTTTGGCATGTTTCCTAAACGCTTGGTTTCTCTCAACTTAAAGTGTCCTAGTTTTAGAATGGCTGTGAAAGGTACTTTTTGTGCAATTGTTTGTAGCTTTCCGTAATGTTTTTAGGGTAAAATGGGACCCTATGAATAAGACTCCGCTGTCCGTCCGTCCGTTTGTCTGTCACCAGGCTGTGTGTGTGTGTGCTGTGTGTCTCATAAACCGTGATAGCTAGATAGTTGAATATTTATAAATAATCAATCATATCGTATTTTTATTGACATTCATTTTGTAATTCATTATTAATCTAATTTAATTATTGTGAATGTGAGGACCATTGTGGGTTACATTTTTTCCCACGACTGCAGCTCCACGGCACTTTGAGTAGGTACTTTGAGTAAGCGACCTACCCAAATGTCCTTTCTTTGGTAATGCTCGTCGTTGAACTACTTGAGTTATAAGTCGACCTACACGCTAACTGACAAATGCTTGCACTGACTGAACAAGTCCACTCTAATCCCTATGGTTCTTTCTTCAAAAGATCATCTCAGACACTAATCTGCATAGTCCTCATGCGAATGGAGCAAGATTATGTCTGGACTTCAAATGAGACTATGACCTCTGACTTTGTTTCGGCTGTTTCTTCTCAGAGTATTTAGGAAAGAATCACCGGGCACATCTAGTTTTTAAAAAATGACATGTAAATGTGTTTCTAAAAATCTACTTCCTAAATAAACATCATTTATCATTTCACAGATGATTCCTGTTACCGCTATAACAATAATTACTAAAAACAGAATAAAGCTCTCTCATTTACGTCAAAATGACCAATAATATTATTTCGATACTTTATGGTTTGGATACGATTTCAGTTTTCATTAAGAACACTTACGCTAGAATATTCTATATTATGATTATTCATCCGCAAAAGTGTATCAAAACTTTGTGTTCCACCAAAGCAATATGAAATCTTTTTGTTCGTAACTACTCAGATTATTACACATCGACAAATAATAAACCAGTAACGAACAAATGCATTGGCAGCATCTCTCAGTTCGAGAGAAAATTGTATAAAAGTGCAGGTGGGCACTTTAACGGCAGCTTGCTAGCTCATAGCTAGTGCACAGTAACAAGCTTTTCTTAGCCATGCCTAGCTGCTTGCACGCACTAAGTGAGCTAACTCAGTGAAGTTTTCTTGTTAAGCCGAGCTCAGGGCGGAAAATATTATTTGTAACATCTTTCTGTGGGGTTAACGTTCCGAGACAATGATTTATGTTGAACTAGTTTACAGTTTTGATAGTCGGATTACTCAGATAAAATATAATAGACTACCTGGAGTTGATTTTTATAATTAAAATTATGCTTATAGTAATTAACATTAACGATTTTAATTCTAACGGCATGCTGGCCGCGCTCGCGGGATGGCTTGATTGCTCCATCATCTTCCACTGTTGTAAGCGACATGTGGCAAGCTGATGCGAGTTAGTATATTGTTAAGTTAATTATGATTATTTTAATTAGTGTTTTATATTGTGTATGTAATTGAATTGTATCTTACATGAAATTGTTATGAATTGATGATATTGTGTATTTAATGTGACTGTATGAGTGTATTATTTCTATTTATGAGTCTGTGATACTCAAATTAAAATTATTTTATTTCATTTATTTCTTTATTTATAAGTAATCCTCGATGGCTTAGGTTAGTCATTAAGTTAGGTAAAAGTACATTCATAATTCGTGAGTTATGTTTAATTCAGTCTATCGAGTATCAATATTATACTCATACAAGTGTATCATTTCTATTATGAGTCTGTGATACTCAAATTAAAATTATTTTATTTCATTTATTACTTTATTTATAAATAATCCTCGATATCGAGAAGGAGTCCTGGCTTCGAGCTGCTATTGAGAAGAAAATCTATTAACACTTTGTCTGACCAGGGAATCGAACCCAGACTCAGTGCTCTTACTATCGCTTACGATGACTACTAGAGCGAGCGAGTCATAAGCGATACATGGCAGTATTAACAATTACTTTGATAGTATAAAACAAAGTATCTGCACAAATGTTATATGCATAAATGAGTACAAAACAAAGCAAAAAGCTGTACACCACTTTGTTACATTGATGCAAGGAAAACCACTCCATTTTCTACATAAATCATATACTAACATAACAAAACACACAACAGTTCCACCAGAACCAAATACACATACAAACAAGAACTCTCAAAAAAGTATTTACAGTTTCAAAACTTCAGGAAATTCCATATGCGAACTAAAAAATACGTGGTTTAACTAAACGAGCAAAAATTATACTGGGTACAAAAAGTTGATCAAAACGAATAAACATTTTTGATTGGCGCTCACATTTTTACGCTAACGTATAGATAGGCATGTTGATTTATCTCGTTTGTACTTTCTGCTCACTCTGCGTGCGTTTGTTTAGGATAAGGAAAATAGTATTGCCACAGAGTAACTTTATGCAGTAAGTCAAGTGAGAAATATTTTGAAAGTCATAATTTTCCTGCCCTTTTTCACATTTTTTTGAGGTCGGCGCAGCATGTCTTCTTATTCCATACTTCTCTATTATTTGTCATCTCATCAGACACGAAGGTGTCTGGAAGGAGAAAGAAGTTTCTTGCCATATATTTTAAGGGTACTAGACCAAGAAATATATAAAGGGTGTAAAACACCTCTTCACGAAGCCGAAAGGCACTGGTTTTCCCCATCATTGTGATCATTTTTTTGTTCTACACCATACCTGGGAACCTTCTAGTTATGGAGATATGGGGGGTTAAAGTTTCAACTTTTTGACAAGTTTTTTTTTAAATACAAGTTTTTTTGCAAGATTTTGACTTTTGACATCTCCACGATCCCCGCACTATTCAATCCATCCATCAGCACAATGTTTTAAGTGCGTTACATTGAGTTCTACCACAAAACATGATTTCTAACCTCAAAAAAAAAAGTTGTTTCCCAGCAATAATTTTTGAGTAAAGTTACTTAGTTTGATGTACAGAATGCTTGGTTAACGGCTTTGTGATGAGGTGGTTTACACCCTGTATGTATAAGTGTTTTGAGTATACACAAAAATAAATAAAAACGTTGCAATTGAAAGGTGGGAACTGCAAGAAAGGTATTGCAACTAAATCAGCTTTGAATTATAACCTTTTTTTTTTTAGGATGGGAAATCATCAAATGATGACCACTCTGGGCGGAGCGGGAGGGAGTGTCAGACTTTTACTGACTAAAACCCATTCATGTTCCTTCCTCGCCGTTTATGTTCCGGGGCCGCGGTATCTCTTTCGACTAGGCCCGCAACCACGGAATTACAAAGGGACTAATTCATAGACAGAACTGCTGAGCAAGGGGTTCTGGGTTCACTTTTGAGGTAAAAAAGTGATATTGGGATTTTTCATCAGTGTTAAACCCAGTCTGGACCTGAGCCAGTTTGATGGAAATACGTTCGCCCCGTATTTGACGGAACTTAACCATAACTGGCGCGTAATAATATGGGCGTCTAATAGACTTCTGGCTAACCCGTCCGGGATTAACAAGTGTGATGGTAGATAATGTAATGCCAGGACAAATTTCGTTTTCTTTTTAAAATTAATTATCTTTCTGTCTATGCTTACTGTTTATTAGGTGTTATTACAATTTAACCATTTATTTTTATTTTTGTAAATTTGTTCTGGCGGGCTACTTAAGAGGCCTGCGGAGCATGCGAATTTCATACAAACGTAATACCAAAATAATTTGTAAATCAAACATATTCTTAAGGTAGTGTGTATTTATTTTGATTGGATTACAGAATATATAGGTTCCCAAACACATATTTTGAATGATATGTGTTTGGGAACCTACACTTCACACTACCTTAAGAATATGTTTGATTTTCATATTATTATGGTATTACGTTTGTATGAAAAACGCATGCTCCGCCGGCCCCTTAATGCTGTTTCTTTCCATAGGAGATTCCTCTTGTCAGTAACTAACAATCATTTTCTTACTGTTTACCACTACTCTGTGGTTATTACTTGAAACACGAATCACTGTTTACATTAATTTGCTTTTTTATTTATCTCCCGTTACGTCGTCGGTTTGTTTGTCCGTCGTGTTTGAATGTTATTTCACTAAGCAGTAAGTAAGTGGGTGTTATTTAATTGTTAAACTTAATTAATTATTTGGGTTCAAAAAATTTTTTCAGTGTTTGGTTTTCATTTTGAAAGTATTTTAGGTCTGAAAGGTCAAAGAAGGTAGCGGCGAAAAATAGACCCAATCAGCGTGTTTTTCAAACACAAATAGTTTGGTTAGGCGGATATTTAAAACTCTTTCATTTTATCTTTTGAACGGTAGTAGGAGAAGATTAACATTTTTTCTACTCTACCTGCATACGTAAAAAGTACGAACTTAATATTGACTTGCAGCTGAAGCAGTAGACACCACGGTTTTTCTACCATAAATAGTCTTGCTACTAATAAAAAAAAACGAGGCAGTCTTCGGGGACTACCGATAGAAGCGAAAACAAAAAGAACTCAGACGCCGGCGCCGCCCCAGTCGTAGCACTGCTACGGGTTGTGCCCGTGGTGCTAAGTGGTGCTACGCCGTAGTGGATCAGCTACGATTTCTACGAAGCGTAAGCGACGGTAATGCGAGTTCCATGATTTTTGTTTACCCAAAAAGTGCTCAACGCGCGGAAAGATGTTTTCACTTCAAAAAAGTATTTTATTTATTCAAACTTCATGTACAATAGTGGTACATAAGCGGACTTAATGCCACAATGCATTCTCTACCAGTCAACCTTTTGGTCCAATAGGACATTTTGTTGGCATGAATAGTTAGTATCAGGAATAAGACTATTCATCAATGAAAACCTGGCACCTGAGAAACTCCTGTAGTAAGTCCCAACGGAACAAACCTAATTCTCGGTTAGAATTTCAGAAATTCCCTCCAATATCAAAGGAATTCTAAAATTGCGCTTTCAAACGATTCACGGTTCCGTCAATTTTAAGAATCCTTTGAAAAGCGAAACATTTTCAATTAAGAGCTTAACAAATCCGCATCGAGTATTCGCAGCGTGAACCACCAATCGGATTCGTTTGGCACGTGACGTGTCGCTCGCCGGACTAACACGTCATCGAGCAATTTTAGGAATTTCACGACCAATGGACCTGTGAGTCTGTTGATTTTATTTCAACGTATAGGTAGTGCTCAAATTGTTCTGTTCTGTCTTCCTTATTGGTTCACTTCACCATCTGCTTAGTATTTTACCAACTACGTTGGCTCAGCTTCAAGTCTTTTACATGAATAGACTTCCTATCTGACCTCTACAACCCTTTAATACCGGGTAGTATGATACCCTTTGGTAAGACAGGTTGACAGACTTTCCGGCACGTAACGACTGTCAAAGATCTAAAAATAACAGCCGGGGCAAACGGGTTATTTTCCGAGGCATGGAGGAAACTCGGTATATAATGGGCGGTCACGCCATCCCCGGACTAACCAAAAGCAAGCGTGGCTTATCCTAAACATCGACCAGAGCGGCTGTTAATATTTAGCCACGAACTCCTTTTAGGACTACTTCTAAGGTCCATGTTCACCGAAAAGATAACGGTCTGATTATCTAAAAACAGCTGTCAATGTGACATGTTCCCATACAAAAATGTGTTTTAAACAGCTGTTTTTAGATAATCAGACCGTCATCTTTTTGGTGAACATGGACCTAAGAACTTAAATGTTTCGTAGTATTTAAACAGTGTTTATTTTGACGCAATTTCATACACACTTTTATCCCCATCTAACTTTAAGGGGTTATTAATAAAAAGTGCTCACCTTCGTAATTTATATAACTTTTCCATTAATAACAGTTTAGCTTTTGAGTTGTTCGTTATTTAATTTAGAATGTTTATTAATAAATAACTAGGTAAGAGTTTAGGAAAGTGAAAGTCGTTATCTTCAAAATCATTTACCCTTAAATAACAATCACTCTTGTCCCATGTTACTTAAGGTCGGTGCAACACGTTTTTTTCTTACATTCTCTGCCCACAGCCATTACGCTAATAGATTTCACTCCTTTTTCTTTCATATTATTCCTGACATAATCCAGCCTTAAATAATTATAGTTTCTTAAAAGCAGTTACAGGATTTCTTTTCATCATACGTGCGTTTATTTCTCGCAAGTAGAACTCACCAAGCCATGCTACAGCTTCGTAAATCGTACAAATATTTGTTCTCTGCGCGAAACAAGTCATCCATCTTCAGTGAGTCAGGGGTCGTTTCGAAGGGACAGCCATTCAAGGCATTGTTATCTTTTCTGGTGACTTGAAACAACATCGTTTGATGCAGGGGCTGTGAGCAACCCCTATTGTATTGTGTGGACAAGACAAGTTTCGATTTCTATACAGAATGATGCAAATAGTGAAGTCATAACAAAACGTTAGATTCCCCATGCCTAGTGTTTTCCAAAAATATCCCATGCCTGTTTCGCGATAGTTAACGAGTTATGAGGGAAAATTCTATTTGCTTTAAGTAAATTCTATTTTATTGTTACACGGTTTTTTCACATTCTGTAACGTTAACTAGGGGCAATTTTTAATCTCATTAGCTTCAAGAGTAACAAAAAGCCCTGGTATTTTCGGGCCTAAGGAATCTATTTTTATGACATCACTATTTGGACCACCCAGTATTTTATCTTCAGATAAACATTCACAGCAGCCGTAGGCTAGGCTCGTAATATGGACGAGACGTCCAACTAACAAAAAGCGGTAAAACAGATTATGGTGCTGTTGTGTTTATCAAAAAAAATGGAATTTCGTAGACTAGAGATCCGCAGGTTGCGAATGGAACATGGAATGACTACGTAGATGTCTTTTGTCTGAAATGACATGATAGTGATAACTGTGAGATAAATTAATTAATTAAATTAATAATTATAAAAGGCAGCTCTGACATTGATTGCTGGAGTTACATAATAATGCGCTGACATGATTCAAACGTCTAGGTTCGGAATGTACAATGCCACGGTTTCAAAGAATCTTTTTCCCAGAATGTCCATTCCCCAAAAAGTGCACTTCCCGGAATGCTTTGCTCTTGACCTGAGCGACGAAAATACGGCAAACGTAATTTGAACAGTAGACTATCAGTATGATATCAGTGACATAATATTTTGTTTTAAAAATTCAGAGCAAATACCAATTCATCATTTATTTAAGATTATGTTCCATAATAGCTCCTGTGGGTAAAACCACAATTAATTAAATAATCGTAAACTACATTGCCCATCAAAATGCTTTTGTTTGAGATTCGCTGAATTGAATTATTGTATAGTTTTTGTATTTACTACCTACTCGTATGACTCTTTTAATCTTGCTCACGGATGTCCGATTAATAGCTGTGTGCCCATTCACATACGGACTTCAACATAGATAACTGGAGTTTGAGTATACTACATTATGGATGATTACTGACTGTAAAAAATACGATTGTGTTTAGTCCGTTAGTTAGATTGTCAAAAAATTTTAGATACGTTTTTGTTTTATCAAATAAATAAAAAAATACGTAGATAAAACGGTCCACGGTAAACGGTAAACGGGGGCTTGTGACGTCACTTTCCGGTAAAAAGTGTACTCAAATGTGACGTCACGCGAGTTTCCGACAAACAGTATCGTCTTCATTTTTGTTTACGTGAAAAAAGAAAAAATATGTGTCTAATATTTTTAAGAAATCTATCTGGCGGACTAATAAGATTTTTTTTTGTCGTCTACCCTATTATGTACACACTATTTATGTTTAAGAGTCCTATTACAAATTGTATTGCAAATTTTTGATTTTTACGTCCTGCATCAAATTATTTCAATCGACATACACGAGTGGATTGAAAATTTTGTGTCCAGGTCTTTCCTCGTCCAGCGCTCGCGTCAGAATGATTTAAACTGAGGAGCAAGCTGAATTGTTGCAGAATTTAGAGTGCTTTAATTTTATTTATTGTAACGTTGTCTTATTATACTGACAAACGAAAACTAATGAAACGTGTTCATTGAAGATCGAAATTTTATATCATATTAATTTATTTGGCTTTCTGTACGATTTGTTTTGTGAAAACTCAAGGAATTTAACGAAATTCTAGAGCTCCAACTTTCAAGTAAAACATTCAACTTATCTTTTAGTAATTTTATAAGAATTGAATGTAACTATGTGAATTTGAGCGTCAAACTTCCATCGACGACGGTTTTTCTTGCAAATTGAGTTCGCAAAACATTTATAGTAAACTACACGAAAAGAAATATGAAAATGTGTAACTCCAACTTTCAAGAAAAATAATGAAAATATCTTACTGCTGCTGAAAATTACAGCGTCAAAAATCATGAATTTGTGTAAAAAGTGTAATAGGACTCTTAAGGCGCTTAGACGAGCTAAATTAGCAACTCTATTTGTGGTGGTTCAAACTTCGTTTGAAATGCTGTTAGAATAAAGTTCTAATCAGCTTGCACTACAAAGTGGTTGTTACGTCAGCCACTGCGGGCCAAATAGCGCGAAATGAGTGGTTTCGATCAATTTACAAAAAACTATTGATTGGATTAAAAAACTAAAACAGTATCATGCTAATATATTGCTTGTAGAATTATTTGCCAAAAAATCTGAATGATCGCATGCATATTAGTTTGTTTTTTATTGTTTGAAAGACATTTTTAGAGGTAAATTCGTGATTTCTTTTTATCGAGCCAAATTAATTGTATTATGTTTTCAAAACAGTATCATGCTGGCATATATCCTGAAGAATATCATATATTTTTCTGGTCTTGTTTATAGCAGTGAATCATATACTTTTAGTAATTATAAAACTCGCGTTTAGCTCGTATAATCGCCTTAAGTGTGAATTATGGCGATAAGACAGCAGGCTATACTATGTATACTATTATAAAATAATAATTAGCCTGTATTGTCCCACTGTTGGGCAAAGGCCTCCCTCCATTCCATCCAACGATCACGGTTCTGTGATTTTTCTTGGTAAAAATTTAGTGAAGAGACCGCTTCAGAAGAGGGGCGGGAGGGGGTGGGGGAGGGGGGGGTCCCCCCCACCCCCTGGTACCACTCCCATGAAAAGAAAATGCACCATTCCTGAGAAAAATCGATTAATGTAACCTAACCTCAAAACACTTAAAAGTCGCTTAAATGGCGTATTAGGGTTAAATTATATATCCTATACCACTCACGGTGGCACAGTCGAGGGTGGGGCGGTCGACGGAGCCCCGCTTCGCGGGGCTCCTACTTCCGAGTGGTTTAAAAAAAAACCGTGTCGGGGTGCCCCAAGTCCCGAGCTCGCTTCGCTCGCTCTTGCATCCAAATTCTAGTAGCATTCTCAGCTTCTAATAACATTGCCTATTGTACAATGACAGTGACACAACAACATTTTTTTTTTTTACTTTTCGTTTTGCAGACTTTTCACGTCATTCTGCACCATAGACACACATTTGGAACAGATTTGACTGTCAGTCGTCTATTTTAACGTTCCGTTTTCGCTATAGAACTGATTTGAGGTTAGAAACAGTTTACACTAATTTCACGGAAAATATGCATAATCTTGTATAAGAGTGGTCTAGTCATAACAGGGGGACCCATTCCCTACCAGCTTTAACCCTTTTTAGCCCTCTCCGCGGCGGTCATGTAACTAAAGCCAACCCTTTTTCTTTCCAATTCTCAAGGAAGACATCTAGTTCGTCCCGCCACCATTACTAAGTTCCAAAAACCAACATCACCATTTTTATTTTGATAAATCGCGTAAGTTGACCAAGCTGTTATAATGCTTTAAAGGCTGCACTACATAATAGTGAACTATGTGGAAGCTCATCTCGTATGACGTAATATGGTATGACATCGAATTTCAGAGCCCATCAACGTTACTTTCAGCCCGTCACTACCAATACCTTCCCGTGATGTTTCACTTGGATTAACGGATGCGGATGTGAGTCAAGTTGATTTACCGCCGCGTATTCCCAATAGCGTATGCTGCAATGCGGTAGCTTACTGTCACAGCACATTGTTTGTAAAAAGAACATTTACATATCTTGGCTGATGTACGGAAATAGCTGCTTGGCTTGAATAAATAAATTGTTGCAGATATTTTATAGGTATGTTGGAAATCTAGAACACAAAAGAGGAGCTCAGAGTTGAGAATCTGGTGACATTGAATTCGTACAAACATCAAATTATTATTTTGTTCAGGTAAGTAAAATGAAGGAATTGCTATCTTAAGAAGAAAAAAAGAAGATTTCCACCAAACGGCTCGCATCGCATCGGATCGGAAAGGATGCGAATGGATGCGGTGACAGCCGATCGCATCCCGTAGAAGGTCGACGCATACGAATAAGATTGGGAAGATGGGGTCTTACTAACGAAGTTAAATAAGAGCGTAAACATTATTAACAATTTTGGGAGTTTACGCTCTTTTCTTCAATTCGTAAATAATAAGAACATGGAATTTAAAAAAATATTCTCCGATGTTTGATAAATTTTCTCTCACGAAAAATTATGCATAAGGTAAATTCTGGTAAATAATATGACGAGCAAAATATTTTTCCTACGACCCTGCACAAGAGTTTTGTTTTGATGAGTCCAGTCAACTTTTCGGGTCAAGGCTTTAGAGAATTTCGCGTAAAAACAAGCTTTATTTTTAACCGACTTCAAAAAAAGGAGGTTCTCAGTTCGACCCGTATGTATGTATGTTTGTCCGCGATTATCTCGCGTTTGGCTGAACCGATTTTGATGCGGTTTTCAGAAATGTGTTGGTTACATTCTGGGGAAGGTTTTAGTGTGTGACACTAATGGATATCCCGTGACGTTGCCGCATAGATCCCGTTTTGCTTTCTTGGATTGTAGATTTTGAAAGGCGATTGTATGTTTGTCCGCGATTATCTCGCGTTTGGCTAAACCGATTTTGATGCGGTTTTCGGAAAAGTGTTCGTTACACTCTGGGAAAGGTTTTAGTGTATGACACTTATGGATATCCCGTGACGTTGCCGCATAGATCCCGTTTTTCTTTCTTGGATTGTAGATTTTGAAAGACGATTGTATGTTTTTCCGCGATTATCTCGCGTTTGGCTGAACCGATTTTGATGCGGTTTTCAGAAAAGTGTTTGTTACATTCTGGGGAAGGTTTAAATGTATGACACTTATGGATATCCCGTGACGTTGCCGCATAGATCCAGTTTTTCTTTCTTGGATTGTAGATTTTGAAAGACGATTGTATGTTTGTCCGCGATTATCTCGCGTTTGGCTGAACCGATTTTGATGCGGTTTTCAGAAAAGTGTTTGTTACATTCTGGGAAAGGTTTTAGTGTATGACACTTATGGGTATCCCGTGACGTTGCCGCATAGATCCCGTTTTTAACCGACTTCAAAAAAAGGAGATTCTCAGTTCGACCCGTATGTATGTATGTTTGTCCACGATTATCTCGCGTTTGGCTGAACTGATTTTGATGCGGTTTACAGAAAAGTGTTGGTTACATTCTGGGGAAGGTTTTAGTGTGTGACACTAATGGATATCCTGTGACGTTGCGGAATAGATCCCGTTTTGCTTTCTTGGATTGTAGATTTTGAAAGACGATTGTATGTTTGTCCGCGATTATCTCGCGTTTGGCTGAACCGATTTTGATGCGGTTTTCAGAAAAGTGTTGGTTACATTCTGGGAAAAGTTTTAATGTGTGACACTAATGGATATCCCGTGACGTTGCCGCATAGATCCCGTTTTGCTTTCTTGGATTGTAGATTTTGAAAGACGATTGTATGTTCGTCCGCGATTATCTCGCGTTTGGCTGAACCGATTTTGATGCGGTTTTCAGAAAAGTGTTTTTTACATTCTAGGAAAGGTTTTAGTGTATGACACTTATGGGTATCCCGTGACGTTGCCGCATAGATCCCGTTTTGTGCTTTCTTGGATTGTTGATTTTGAAAGACGATTGTATGTTATCTCGCGTTTGGCTGAACCGATTTTTATGCGGTTTTCAGAAAAGTGTTTGTTACATTCTGGGAAAGGTTTTAGTGTATGACACTTATGGATATCCCGTGACGTTGCCGCATAGATCCCGTTTTTCTTTCTTGGATTGTAGATTTTGAAAGACGATTGTATGTTTGTCCGCGATTATCTCGCGTTTGGCTGAACCGATTTTGATGCGGTTTTCAGAAAAGTGTTTGTTACATTCTGGAAAAGGTTTTAGTGTATGACACTTATGGGTATCCTGTGACGTTGCCGCATAGATCCCGTTTTGTGCTTTCTTGGATTGTTGATTTTGAAAGACGATTGTATGTTTGTCCGCGATTATCTCGCGTTTGGCTGAACCGATTTTGATGCGGTTTTAAGAAAAGTGTTCTTTACATTCTGGGGAAGGTTATAGTGTATGACACTAATGGATATCCCGTGACGTTGCCGCATAGATCCCGTTTTGCTTTCTTGGATTGTAGATTTTGAAAGACGATTGTATGTTTGTCCACGATTATCTCACGTTTGGCTGAACCGATTTGATGCGGTTTACGAACAACACACAAAGTTCGAGTAGACGTGGATTATAATTGTTTATCATGCGGTCGCTCTCATTTCTTTTGAGGTTGCAAAACCGGCCTTTGTTTGCCAAAGTTTCATCCGGACCTAATAATTCAGTTTCTGTCTTTATAGGTCGTGGAAACCCAAATCGGCAAATAGGTAATTCTCGGTTCTTGGAACGTTCAGTTAAACACAGAGGTAGGATACTGACTGTTTATTCGTAGTTAAGTCTACCCACATCATTACATATCAAAATACCCTACATTTTTCCCCCCTTTAAATCCAAGATTATGGTATCCTAAATAATATGTAAACTACTTTATTTATAAAATATCAACACTGGTTTGCTTAACATAATGTTAACACTCGTTTACATGCTATTTTACTCATGTCTAGCTAGGTTGTAAGCTCGCAGCGCACGAGCTGAAGCACCCTGCGGCGGAGGCGTCGGAGAGTGAGCAGCGAGCGAGCAGTTATTCGCGCATCACGTTCATCACTCGTTTCAAAAGACCTGTTAATAGATGTGTGAATACACTGAGAACTCAAGCGTGATTCTGTATCGGTAAACGTTTCCGATTCGCGAGACAATGCATGTCGCTCACAATCAGCGGACAGTCGCGCATCACGTTCCGCACTTGTCTCTAGAGACCCAGAAGCAGATGCGTAGATACGCTGAGAACTCAAGCGCAATTCTCTATCCGTAAACGTCTCCGACTCGCGAGACAATGCATGACGTTCACGATCAGCAGTCAGTCGCGCATCTATTCTTCACTGGTCTCTAGAGACCTGGATGTAGATGCGTAAAAACGCTGAGAACGCAGGCGTGCTTCGCGATCCGAAGAGGTTTCCACGGAGCAAGTTGCAGCCTGATGTTCTCGAACAGCATCAAGTCTCTCCTGACGCTCTTCGGTAGATTCTTGGGATCTTATGATCCCCAATCTTTTAGTTCCTTTGGAACATTGGGAAAGATTTGACCTCTTTCTAGGCATGGTTATAGTTTTGTTGTGAAGATACCTGATCATTTAAAATCTTAGTGACTGCTCCCCTGCGTTACCCGGTAGGCTACCGAGTCACGAAGATAAATGGAAAAGGAAATTAAACACTCAAATAACATAAGCCCGAAGGCATACTTATTCGATAAAATAATAAATGGAAGTTTTGGCCAGTAGAGTCAAATTTGCAATGATATACCATCGTCATCGAAAATCAGTCCTAAACTGTTACCGCACCGCGTGGAGGTACTCCCAGCTTATGTTATTTTATACAGTGAAATCAGTGATAGCTTTGCAATAATTTTTACATCAGATGTTTCTGATCTTCGATTTTTTATAAGTCAACAGGAAATGCCCATCAGACCGAACAACTTTTGATAAGCGCTGAGAAGTTTGCTCATCAGTTGCATTGGCTCTACTCTGACGAGCATGTTCACGCATGGACAACAAGCGCAGAGTATAGTTTGCTCCTCAGTTTCATTTGCCCTAGCTTGACGAATATGTTCCCGCATGTGTAACAAACGCTGACTGGTTTGCTCCTCACATTTGGAGGCTCTAATAGAATGGGCGTTCTCACGAAGTTTTGACAAGCAACCCTTTCTTTGCTCATCAGTTTCTGCAGCACGAATAATATGTTGACGATCTCTTGCAGCATCAACTCGTCGCTTTTTTTCATCGGGAGTTTTCATTCTCCCTTGTCCGACATTTCCTTAAACCATCCTTCGTTTTTCTACCTAGGCCCATAGGCACACTGAATAATAGTAGATATGTCAATGTCATAATTACAGACTGATACAAGTACTACTCTAAAACTTATCACTAAAAACCTACCTTTAAAATAAATGGAGGACCTAACTATGTCATCATCATCATCATCGGCCCATTAATGTTCCCACTGCTGGGACAGGCCTCCTCTCTGTGAGAGGAAACCTAACTATGTACAAACTAGAAATTATCCCAAAACCTAAAATAAATGGAGTACCTATCACTAAAAAGTATAAAATAAAAATAAAATAAATTAAAAAAAAAATCAAAACAAAAATGAAACAAAAATCAAAACAAAAATGACTAATTCGAATTAAAAAACAAAACTAACAAAAAAATTATAACTTGATCTGATTTCTTTTTAAAAAAAAAGAGAACCGACTTCAAAAAACCAATCCACTGAAAAGAACAAAATAATTGAAAAAAATTGAATGCACCTCACTCCTATCCTAATTCAGTCCCTATTCCGTCTTTATTTCAACCCCGTAAAGCAAATTTGTCCAAAAAAGATTAATACTAATAATAAGAAAACTAAAAATTATCTGGGTTTATATGTACCTACTTAGTTTTTGAAGTCGGTGCCAAACCAACAAAAACAAAAAAAAAATGCTGTCAAACAGAGAAAATAATACGATGAACAAACCAAACCAAAAATGTTTCGAAAATAATAATACTAGTGCATTCGAATATTCACAGAAATAACATCTGCTCGCAACGAAGTGTGCCTTCAAGTGTTTGGCCTTTCTTTTTTTTTTCGGAATGGCATCTCGCAGTTCAACCTAGAGAGGTTGTCGTCTGCTTAACCGGACTATGGTTTGGTCTTTCGGGTTGCGCGTCGCTTATATAGGCCCAGGGGGCCCGCCCCCTTACTTCTCCGACGCCGCCGTCGCCGTCGCTTCGTGTGCAATTGTTTTTAATTTACTCGTAAGTTCATTGTTTTAAAAAATATGTATATGTCTTGTTGGTTTGGCACCGACTTCAAAAACTAAGTAGGTACATATAAACCCAGATAATTTTTAGTTTTCTTATTATTAGTATTAATCTTTTTTGGACAAATTTGCTTTACGGGGTTGAAATAAAGACGGAATAGGGACTGAATTAGGATAGGAGTGAGGTGCATTCAATTTTTTTCAATTATTTTGTTCTTTTCAGTGGATTGGTTTTTTGAAGTCGGTTCTCTTTTTTTTTAAAAAGAAATCAGATCAAGTTATAATTTTTTTGTTAGTTTTGTTTTTTAATTCGAATTAGTCATTTTTGTTTTGATTTTTGTTTCATTTTTGTTTTGATTTTTTTTTTAATTTATTTTATTTCAGTTCAATTTTTCACAATTTTTAACGTGTAACATTCACGTTCAATGAAATTCTCGTAACAATCCTCTGCCTAGCCACTTCCCATCTATGTTTTTGATGGTCTGCTGAATGCCAGTATTTTATATGAAGACCAACCTGTGCGGCAGTTTTGGAAGTGAAAACTTATTTTTGAGTGAACAAAAATCATGGAATTCGCGTGACACCGTCACGAAAGTTTTTGTTAGCACTCGTAGCCGATCCACTACGGCGTAGCACCACTAGGCGTGCGCGGGGCACAACGCGTAGCAGTGCTACGACTGGGGCGGGGCATGTGTAATTTTTGTTTTCACTTCTATGGGTGGTTCCCATAGACTGCCGAGCCCGCTTAGCATGACCACCGGAGAAACGAGAGAGACTCGACAAATCTTTTGTTCATCTGTCATTGAATAGACAAAATGACAGATGAACAAAAGATTTGTCGGCCCTCTGTCGTGTCTACGGTGGTCATGCTACGCGGGCAGGTCTTTTATTTAACCACGCTATTCAATAAATATTGTATCATGAGAAAGTTAATAAACACAATATTATAACAAAATACGCCATATCCTACCCACTACATTATGAAGTTCAGTTAATTGCTTGACGTGTTAATAATCGAACGTCGTTCAGTCGGAAAGTTCATTAAAAACTGAAAGGTCCTCACAAGGTTAGCTTATTTTGATTGAGTTAGTAAAGGCAACCCGTCAGGTAAAATTACATTATGGGCAGTGGCGGTGGCGGGTAAAATTAAATTTCGTTGTATTTAGAAAAAAATAAAGAACAGATTATTCGTGAAGTTTGCCAGTGATATTCAGGGTTTTTAGTTTTGTTCTATCTACAGGTTTTTAGTTTTAACTTGATATTTATATTATTAACACTAAAAGCGGTATATTTATTAATTTTCACGCTAAGCCTAAGCGTCGTTGCTAAACGGTTTATGGTGTAACTGCCAGATTTAGATTTCTCTCATTGAGAGGAGTCCGTTTCCCAGCAGTATAATCAGTACATTATAGGCTATTTGATGATGTTAATGGTGACAGATTTAAAGTTAGACTGACTGTTATATTGACATACAAGTATGATAACTTGTGCTTGCAATAACACCGGCGCGGTTGGCGTAGTGGCTGAGTGATTTCTTGCTGCACTGCGTGTCATGGGTTCGATTCGAATAAATACTTGTCAAGTATGGTCTGCAGGTAGTTGTTCCGGGTCTGGCTGGTTGTGTCATCATCATCATCATTTCAGCCGAAAGACGTCCACTGCTGGACATAGGCCTCCTCCAAGTGTCGCCACATTGACCGGTCCCTTGCGACTCGCATCCAACGGATTCCCGCAACCCTCTTCCGGTTCGCGGTTGCCACTCCAGAACTTTTCGGCCCCATCGGCCATCCGTTCTGTAGCAATGTGCCATGCCCACTGCCACTTGAGCACTGCCACTGGTTGTATATGTGAATTTAAATGTTTTTAAATGCATCTGTCACCGTAAAATTGTCAAACACGTTATATTACAATATAATGTGTTTCTCTCGATATTGTAATATCTCGAATTATTGTCAACTGAACATACGGAAGTATCTCTGCCCCCATAATCGGGACTTGGGGCACCCCCCCGATAGGTTAGTTAGGTTCCTTTAAACCCTGCACCCGGAAATACGGAGCCCCGCGAAGCGGGGCTCCGTCGACTACGCTTTTTAGGGGAATATGAAGTGTTTTAAGGTTAGGTTATATTAATCGATATTTCTCAGGAATGGTACAGTATCTTTTCATAGAGTGGTACCACTGGGCAAGGGGGACCTCTCCTTCTTTCCACACCGCGTGAGTTGACTACCATCGCATGCATCTCACGAAAAATAATGCTTTTTGTTGTAAGCAGTATGTTCATTTGACAATAATTCGAGACTTTACAATATCGCTAGAGATATTACAATATAACGTATTTGACAATTTTACGGTGACACATCCACAATACAGTAGAAATTCCTAGTGTGTGGCAACGTAACAGCCATCGTACTCCTGCTCTTATTCTAATTTACTTTTATTTTGGGGTTGGTGCAGCATGTCTACTTCTTTTATTTTGGGGTTGGTGCAGCATGCCCACTTCTTCCATACTTCTCCATATCATCTTCCACGTAGTCCATCCATTGTTTCACTGGTCTTTCCCTATATACATACACATTCATACTAGCTTGCAATATCAGTTTGTCTACAAAACGTATTATTTTCCTAAATTATTCTGAATAGGCATTACCTAAACATAGTGAACCAACTCCCAGCCCATGCATAGTAAAATGATCGTATCACATAATAATATGAGTTTGTTGCGTCATTGTAGTATTGTTCTAGGTTAAATGTACAAAATAGGTTAGGTAACGTTATGAGTTGATGTGCCTTACAAGACTTTTCGCTGAAAATGTTCTTAGGTCCATGTTCACCAAAAAGATGACGGTCTGATTATCTAAAACAGCTGTTTAACACACATTTTTGTATGGGAACATGTCACAGTGACAGCTGTTTTTGGATAATCAGTCTGTTATCTTTTCGGTGAACATGGACCTTAGTGTATTTGTGTCTTAATTTTAGTCTTTTCGTTACATATTTCATCATGATTCTCTTGATCCCATTCAAAATTAGTAGCCCACCAACATCGAGAACATGGTGCAAGCTACCGGTGGTCAGGGCTCTTGAGAGAGAAATCTCTTAACAATACGCGCTGTGTCCAGAAGTAACCCTTGATCCAGCTGACTAATGACAGTCTCCTCAGATGTTGTCTAGGCCTAGGGGTTATTAAGCTATTGGCCGACACGAATATCGGACCAAATCAAGATAGGTACATACATTACTATGTACTGTTTTAGACTTTCACGGTTTTTCACTACACTTGGCTTGGCACTTGGCACTTGGGTCGTAGAAACCAAAGAAAATCACGGATATAATCCCGTAAGTACTTTAAGTATACATTACTATAACTTTATTTATAGTTTGTAAACAATGTACAGATCGACCTACCTGAAACTGTCCCAATCAACCTTGAATCTAAGGCGCAAAACACACTGAAAAGACGTAAGACGTAGACAGGGCGCAGACATATGTCTCTTCCGCGTCTTTTTCATACAAAATGTATAGAAGCGTCGCGTCGCAAAGCACATAGAAAAGGCAGGGCGCGGACGAGCGCGGAAACGACGTTTGCCCGTCTGCGCCCTGTTGTAAAGTACATAGAAAAGATGACTTGAGACGAGGCACGGGCGCCGCCGAGCGCGAGCGGACGAGGGACGGGCGAGAACGGGGGTGCAGGCAGGGTGGGGCGTGGGTAACGGGACACGTGCTGCGCGCGCGTCGTTTGTTTTCTCTCGTGGCGCCCGACGTCACGCCCGCGCCACGCCCGTGCCTCGTCTTCTCTATGTGCGTTAAAAAGTCGCGACGGTGCCTCGTCTGCGCCTTATCCGCGCGCCGTCCTCGTCTTACGTCTTTTCAGTTTCATCTGCTAGGCCTTTTTCCTAACTTTGTTGGGGTCGGCTTCCAGTCTAACCGGATACCAGTATTTTCCATGGAGCGACTTCCTATCTGACCTCCACAACCCAGTATTATTAATACTGGGTAATACGATACTATTTGGTAAAGACAGGTTGTCAGACTTTTTGGGCCACTGACCACTAAAGACTGACTGACTGTCTAGAGAAATTTGATAGATTGTAGTAGTTTGATGTGCTGGCGTATGTAGATTTGAGGATACTATACTTGAGATTGACGGTTGGTTATCACTTAGGCAGATCATCTTATTACATATCCATTTATGGATTTTCCACCGGTTCATAATCACACCACGACAAACACTTACCTAAGTTAATTAATGTAAACCTTGTTTTGAATTACCGATTAATTTTCACATAAACTACTGCGGAGTTGCAAACAGTGTTAAAGTTAGGTGCATCCCAAGTATTGCTTGGAACTAAGAGGTGCTGAGTTTCCAGATCAAATTTAGCATAAAGTTTACCCTGTAGTTGGTCGTGTAATAGACCGCGCAGTTAGGAGCGTAAGTGACGACGAGGGATAACAGGAATGGCTGATTTTCACATAAAACAATAAAGATTGTTTGATTTTCCGATAGTTTCTGCTATTAGTAGCAGACACTATAGGAAAATCAAACAATCTCTTCATTCATATTAGTATGAATTGAAAGTGGTGTCAATTTAAATTATCTTCTTTCTCCTGACTTTGTTTCAATTTATTTGGGTGCAGCGCAGTATGTCTTCTTCTCCCAAATTTCTTAATTAGTCGTCATATCTGGTTTTATTAGTCACCACCATTAAAGCCATTTCGGATTGGGATGTTCCTAACTGTATTTAGAGAAGAACTTTTAAAGGCCGACAACTTTCTAATTAAGAATCAAAAATGTGTGTACCCCCGTACTTGTTTTATTCTTATCCCGCTTTTCTGGTAGTTGTACCTATTTCTCTGTTCCGTTCTTCTTTTCTATTATTAATTTTTATATATTTAAACAAATCTCCATTGAAACTTACTTATAATATAATAAATAATAACATTCATTATTTTTCCGACACCAGTAATCATCAATATAAAGTACATCCCTAGCTATATAATTCCTATAATTCCTTACCTATACAAAACTTTTATCAAATGGAACAGAAAATAGTTTAAGTAGAAATAACATTAGTGTACAACCGCCGTCGTGAATTCTAGTAACCTATTTTGCTCAGCTGAGTGTCACAGCTTGTAAGCGACGCGCAGCCGGCACAACCCGCTATTTGTGTATTTTGTATAAATAATATTCTCAGAAATTAGTACAAAACTAACAGCCGTCAGTCGTATACTGGTAAGTAGAATATTGATACGTAAACATAAGCATTAGCATAAATAGCCTATTTTGGTTCATCCACCCGAATGTTGAGATAACATTCTCTAACAATGTTATCAATTGTTACCACGTGTTGACTGTTTGAAAAGCAACATTACTTAACATACAAGGTGTCGCTTTGCAACCTGGACAAATTCAAGGGTGTGCTACAAATCATCAAACTGAACAACTTTCTCCAAGGGGCCACCATCGTAATCGTAAAAAGTAATCAACTGTCTCATACATTTGGTCGAGTAGGTATTGAAATTTTGGGATGCAAAGCGACATCTTGACTAAGACGCGGGACAAATACAAGAGGCGTCAGACGGAGGCGAGACGCAGGCGCAGCGCGGGCGAGGTGATGGGCTATAATCCACCACACGGGCCCAGTGCAGGTTGGTCAATGTCGTATGTGAATGTGAGGACCATGTGGGTCACATTTTGTTTTTTTTCCACGACTGTCTGGCAGTTTGAGTACTATAAGCGACCTACCCAAATGTCCTTTCTTTGGTATTTTTACTCTTTTCGTTGAGCTCCTTGAGTTAAAAGCCGAGCTACACGATAACTGACAGATGCTTGCACTGACTGGACAGGTCCACTCAAATCTGTATGGTTCTTTCTTCAAAAGACCATCTCAGACACTAATCTGCATAGTTCTCATGTGAGTTGAACAAGATTGTCTGGACTTTAAAAGAGACTGACCACTTACTTTGTTTCGGCTGTCCTCAGAGTAGTCAGGTACGAAACACCGGCCCCATCTAGTTTAAAAAACAAGGACGTGTAAAAGTGTTTATGAAAACCAATTTGCAAAATAAATATCATTTAACCCTCCAAGTGCAGCAGTGTGATTCTGTAAGAACTCATTCTAAACTTCGAAAGTGAATCCGCGGTGAGTTTATTGATTGGCATTCTAAAAACTCGGTTGATAATTCGAATTTACACTAGCGCCACCCTTGCGAGCGTGTCAGTGAGTTGGACTAAATCATAGGTGATATTTTGACAGATAAAGTATGAGATGACGTAAGAAGTGGCATTCTGTAAGGTAATTCCGCCGTCACTTCGACGCTCACTTCGAACACGAATTCGATTCAAAGTGTCAAATAAAAAGCATCTATTTTACAAGTGAAATTAGAAGAAATCCTCTAAAAACAGTGTTAAAATAATATTTTTATGTCACAGTGTGTGTTATTAGTACAATAACTATAAAATTTGTGGTTAAAAACGTCGTTTTGGGCGTTTGTGTAAAGTGAATACGATGGCAAGAATGTTTTTGTTGAAATCTCTAATAGAAGAGGCTCATGCTTTGGATAAACTAGAAAAACGTCGACAGTCTAACCAAATTAGAAGTTTATCTATATTAACCCGAGATGACGACTATGTGAGCATATAAAGATTGTCAAAGGAACGAATTGACCAACTAGAGTACCTATGAGTTACTGCCTCTGATAAAGCCCACAAAACGTCGAGGCAAAGGACTTTCAACTCGTGTAAAAGTAAGTGCTTCATTTTTAGTACATAAGTAGGTCTAAAGTAACTTAATAAGTATTTACACAGTTAGCTGATAGATTTGTAACCAAGGTCACCAACACAATTTACCGTTTAAAACTAATGAAAACACTCCATAATAAGGAGTATTCCCTTATAAGGTTGTTTCCCTGCTAGCTATGTTTTCATGTTAGTCTAAGGACTCTATGATATTATGCATGTAATAACCATAGTGGTCCCTATTTTTTTCTTTTATATTTTTATTATTTTTAAGTAGATCTAGATTACTTAATTTTTTTTTGGATTTATTGTTTCAGAAAATAATAAATGAAAATTAAGGACATATTTATCGCAACCATCAGCATCTCATTGCATAAAAGAAGTAATGGAAGCTCTTAATAATAATCCGGCAATAGTAAAACAATATAGGTATAAGATTCCCTCAAAATAGAAAAGAATGACAAAAATTTTACAAGACAATTATAATTAAAGTTAAAAACTCTTCTTTAATTTTACATGTTTGTGATGGTTAATTATGTTAGTGTTTACTTTAAATTGCAGGTTCCACAAAAAGTTTGGCTTTCCAGCAGCGCTTGAATGTGTCGATGGCACTTTGGTGGCATTGAAAAAACTAGTAGAGAATGAAAAGCGTTTCTACTGCCATAAAGGTTACCATGCAAGAAATGTGCAATTGGTAAAGTGAATTTCAATGTTGTAATCTATTACTAATAAGAACCTTGCAATAAAATTAGTCTACTGAATATTTATTTTTTATTTTTTTCAGATAACAGATGCGGATCTAAATATTTTAAATGTGGATCCAACGTATAGTGGAACTACTTAACTATGATCATATAAAAGCTCACATATAGCCATTAACAAATGCTGGTAAAGAAGTTATTTTGCTTGGTTAGTTAATCCCTCCCTATCCCTACTACAGAATATAAGCCTAATTAGGGAAGTATTTATAAAAACTACATAATTATTAATTTGATACTATTTTTTTTCAGGTGATACAGGATATGCTCAGCGCTCCTACCTTATGACACCAATTAGTGGTGCTGAAGATAATTCCCCTGAAGCTTTCTACAATGACAGTCATTTATCTGCTTGCAATTCAGTAGAGCACAATTGGTCTCCTAAAAGGATGATTTAGGTGCTTGTTAGTACACAGAGTGCTCAATTATCATCCAGACAAATTTGCAAAAATAGTTATTGCATGTTGTGTATTGCACAACATGTGCACAATCATGCAGGAATGCCCGCAGTGACAATTTCAGAAGAAGAGAGACTAGAAGAAGTAATTTTAAAAAAGTGACATGTTAGTGTTTGTTTAAACCTAATTACAAAATTACAAAACAAACATCATATTTCAAACCAAATCAAATTAATCACCAATGGACAAAAATAGAAAAAAATTCAATAAAACCGCTCTAGTACCCGTTTAATAGTTTTTTATTTATTATAATTAACTTGAATAACTACATCCTATCTCTATTGTTAGCCTGTGCCAATGCTTGCAGCCCTTTCCCACAGCAGCCATAGCTTCAACTAAAACCCTGTCTCTGCACTCCTTTCATCCATGGCCCTTTCTCTTTCTGCACTCCTCTTCAGAAAGGACTGCAGGATTTGTGCATTTAGTCGTATCTCCAGTTGCTGTTCTTTCATCCTCAGGAATATCTCAGTAGTGGTGGAGAATTCCGCTCGCCGTTGTGATGGTGGAGGGGCAGCATCTGAAGATGTGTGACGTGATGCTGAAAAAAGAACACCAATTACTATGATGTGTGAATAACAATCTTGAATAGCAGTTTTTCGTTGTCATTTGTTTGAAAAATAAAGTTTTGATAGTTATGTTGTACTCACACACGGAACCAACCTTTAAACTATATTAAATAAACTCCATTTTCTTATTATTATTAGTACTTAATTGATTGAGTAAAATTAACAATAAGATAAAATTTATGAAACCAAGGAACACACTTTAAACCAAGATTCGTTGATCATCGTAGTTTGCTTTGAGGAATGTTAAGTAGTTTACTTTGAGAAATGTTATGTCACTTATGTGGTTCTAACTAACATGTAGTAAAAAAAGCGATGCTAACATTGGTCCACTTTTGGTAACTTTGAATTGTGGTGCACGGCTATTTCCTCCCACTGGCGTTGACTTCGCTCTCTGGCATTTTGTGTTCTCAAGCAACTCTTCGCCATGCCAGGGTTTCTTTCCACTCTACCAGAGTTTCAACTTGAGCCAACGATGGATGAAAGGAACGGGTCTCATTTAAACTGAAACATTATTGTTGGATTAGAAAACAAAATACTATTTTGATTAATTTCGTTTTTAAACTTCACAACCACAATTATAAACTTACTTTATGATTATTTTACAATTATTTTCGGCACGGAACGATCAAAACAACAATGCAACCCACTGTCAAAATATTGCCTGTCTGACACTGACATATTTTTTTTCTTTTGGGATGTGTAAATATTCATGAACGAATTTAGAGTTTTCTGTTTTTTTACTTTTTAGCTGCCTCAAATTCCATAAAACAAGAAATTTTAATGGAGATATCATATTAGCTAAAATTGTGTGCTAAAAACTCAACAATTTGGTCAAAAAACTGGAATCGATAAAACTAGATTAACATTTTGTTGAGTGTGGAAGTCACTAGTACAATCATACTCGCTTCGGAGATCACTTCACTTCGCAAGTGGCTAGGTGACGCTTACAGAATGCAAAATCAAGGTCATTTTGAACCTAATGCGAAGTGAGAGTGAATAGCGAGGTGAGATGCGAGTTGTTGTTCGAATTTTACAGAATCGACCGGCAGAGCACTAACTTCGAGCAAGTTCGATCAAGTTCGGCACCGTTGTGTCTACCTTGTTTTGGTGGCTTATATTCTGCAATTCCTGATTGACTTTATCTATGGTTCTAAAACGTCGAGTGACCCCTTTGTATAAGTTTTGGTACATACAAAGGAGTCACTCGAAATTTTGAACGCTTTAGCCACTTCAACATGGAGCACCAAACACTACAATACTTATAAGAATTTAAATTGTCAAGACTTTTTAACACGGTATGCTATGTTTTAAAATAAAAGCTATAATTATTATTCGTTTTTAGAGAAAACGAGCACCTTGAAGAAAATAGTGATTCTGATAGAATTGTCAAAAAAAATTGATAAGAAAATAAAAGTTAAAACATTTTTCTGCGCATACCAGTTACATGGTCAGTTAAAAAAATCTTTTAAAAATTCAGTAATTTAAAGGTCACTCAATGATAAAATATATTAAATGGAAACATATCATTTTCATAATAATTTCGTTAAACAGAGCTTATAAGAGTATGTTCGATACTATTAAAACATTGGGAGGCCTAAACAAACAAGAGATTTAAATAAAGCCAGTCTTTCTACCCGGGCGGGTTGGGGCGTGTCGAAAATTGGGGACGAATGGATTTTATATTGTGAACCCGACCCTAGGTTATTTTAGGGTTACATGGAAAAGTTTGTGGTCAACCTCGTTCGGACCTACGGACATTACTGTCGTGGGGTCAAAAACTTTATTAGAATACGTATTACCTATTTGAAATAAACGTAATGTGTTGTCTTGTTTATTTCTGGACTTCAAAAGAGACTTGAGTTTGTTTCGGCTGTTTCTTCTCAGAGTAGTCAGGTACGAAACACCCGCCCCGGTGACCAGTCAGATCACCAAACATTAATTCACAAACTTTTACTTGACAAGCAACGAATACAAGTTTAACAAATAATTCACTTCGCAAAATAATGATCACATAAACTTTTATTTAATAACGTATTATTTGACAAACAATTCATTATTTTTTCGTTATATCTCATAAAACAACGTTTGAAATAAAGACGTTACACAAATTGACTGTGCCATTTAAAAAAAAATGAAAATAAATGAATTTGGTTTCCTCTATGCACAAATTTTGTGACAGAAATGAATCGCTGCAGAACCGACTCCATGTAGTCTTTTCTGCCCTACCCCTAGAGTGTAATTTAAGCCCGCGTAGGCGCGGAGGGGCGAGCCGAAGCTGCGGTGGTGAGCGTTAAAACCCTCTGTGACGATAAGCTCGCGTGTGACCGCCCCCGGAGCCCCACAGCACCGGAGCCGTGACAGAAACCATGCCTGCTGCATGTTGCATGCTGCATGTTTGCATACTGCATGCTTGCTGCTTGTTGGTTGCATGCATGCTGCATGCTTGCTGCATGCTTGCTGCATACTTGCTGCATACTTGCTGCATGCTTGCTGCATGCTTGCTGCATGCTTGCTGGCGTTGCTGCTCGTTTGCTGCATGCTTGCTGCTCGCTTGCTGCATGCTTTCTAAATGCCTGCTGCTTGCTTGCTGCTTTCTTGCTGCTTGCTTGCTGCATGCATTGGAGTATGCCTGTTTGCATGTTATGAAAAAACTATGCATTTCCTTATTTTGTTCATAAAAAAGAGTAATACAAAAAATACTAGCCTGTAAATTATTTTGTTGAAACGTGATTTGTCCAAACGTATCTACAAAAAATTAAAAATTTATAAATGAATAAATATCATCTGATGCATTTGATAAAAGAAGTATTTGCCAAATAAATGTTTGTAAAACGAATATTTTTTAAATAAAACATTTGCGGAATAAGTTGTTTGTGAAATAAATAGTATACGAAACGTTGGTTGTAAAATGAAAATATGTCAATGGACTTTTGGTAAAACATTAGTGAACCACCGGCCCCATCTAGTTTAAAAAAAAAATTGACGTGTAAAAGTGTTTGTGAAAACCTACTTACAAAATAAATATAATTTATCATTTGTTAAAGTAATTATTCCTTTATTCGTTCCTTTACTAATTCTTTACATTTTTTAAGTATTAATATTAAAATAAAAAATATGTAAAATAGATAGTAGCCCACCAATATCGAGAATAGGGTCCAAGCTACTGACGGTCAGGACTCGTGTTATTTTTTGTTATTATTTTATTTATTATTTTATTATATTTTGTTATGTTGATATCAATGTATGATTGTTGCCACGCATGTCTGGTTGATTGCTTCGTTTGTCCAGTGGTCGCAAGCACGATTGCTGAGCATGAGGAGTTTGTTGGCCTACTGAGTTCGATTCCCGGGTCGGGCAAAGTGTCGTTGAGTTTCGGAGTTTCTCGCAGAACGGATGGCCGATGGGGCCGAAAAGTTCTGGAGTGGCAACCGCGAACCGGAAGTCGATGCGTTGGAAGACCTCCCACGAGGTGGACCGATGACCTGGTGAAGATTGCGGGAATCCGTTGGATGCGAGTCGCAAGGGACCGGTCAATGTGGCGACACTTGGGGGAGGCGTATGTCCAGCAGTGGACGTCTTTCGGCTGAAATGACGAACATGAGCCACGGAGTCTGGATGCTGGAGCCCAGTTGATGATAATAGGTTCGCCTCCTATTATTTGGGACTTTACCATAACTGGAGAAATGTGGGTGTACTATTAGGTACCCATCTGCCTAACCCTTCGGGGATTACGGGTGTGATGCTATGATGATTATTGCCATTACAATAGAATAGAGTTGAAACTTTTTATTTCAGACCGGAGTCCATAGGGTTAGTAACAATTTTACTTAAGTTCTATTGTTGTTGTTGTTGTTGTTGTTTTATTGTTGTGTGTTTGTTGTTGTTGTCTATTGTTTTATTGTAATAAAGAATATGAATGATGGTTGAAATTTCTTGAAATAAGGATATAAAAACCAGAATAACCCAAAACATTGTAAATCCTTTATTTTAATTTAAAAACAATAACAGCTTGTTCATCATCTTCTAAGTAACTAAATTTACTAAAATCACAATCACTCCAATTTCCTAAAACTCTGAACCATTTAACTTCTCTTCTTTTTAGTTTCACTCTTTGTATTTGAACCGATTAACTTCTTAGCCATCCGTGCTAAAACGATTACTCCAAGGAGGATTAAGGCTATCAGATCTAGGAACAATTTCTGGTACAGTGGGACGTGGAGGGCTGGTGAGCGAAGATGAGGAGCTCCTTTTGTTTCAATCACATGTTCTACCCAATGTACTAGTGTTGCACCAGGCTTGGTTTCGCGGTGGTGGTAGATGAAGGACAGCTCTTTGACCTTTTGGGCGTATCTGCAAGTGAGAAACATTAATTTGTAACAAGAGAATTATATGATTAAGGATATAAGAGGGGAGTGGAAGCAAATGATGTTCTACACGGAACATAAGCCATTTTTTCTAAAGCCCAGTGAAGGCAAGTCAAATCTGAAGACGTTACTTGCACAACAAAATCTTTTCTGGGTAGCTAAGACCAAATAAAAAAGTTAAGACGGTAACTCTGCTAACAGAGAAGTGAGGCTGGTTTTGTAAACATGTGTGCATTTATTGAGCATAGTTTAGGCGCAGTTTAGTGTAGTTTGATGTGTGTGTGTGAGCGTGTATGCACAGATCGAGGAGTAGTTTTACGCATGTTTCACTGTATTTTTCGCAGCATTGTCTTGGTTTTTTATTTGGTCTGAGGCATATCGCCACATCAACTGATCATTTGCTTTTTGCTTCAGCAGATACTCTATTCTTTACGTTTTTAATTCAACCAAAAACCTTCTAAAGGCAGGTTTTGGGTACGTGGTCGCTATTCTAGAACCTTTCAATCCCTCAGCCATTCGTATTGCGAGCAAAATGCTCTGCTCAGTATCATTAACGAATGGCGATTTTTCGAAACATGAGGAAGAAGATGTTTTAATCAAAAGACAAACTCGAATGTACTTACTTAGGATCCGACAGTATTTTCTCAATAGCCACTTTCAGTTTAGCCGGTGTATCATAGCCCAACTCTACTTCCAAACCAAAACCTTTGCGAACAGCTCTCATGACGTTTATGAACTGGTCAGCGAACAAGGGTATACCGATGATAGGAACTCCGTAGTGTAAGGTTTCCGTAGTTGAGAGAAGACCTCCATGGGTGACGAAGAGTTTGCAGTTCGGATGAGCTGTAAAGACACGAGATTTTTAAGAGTAGATTAGATTATTGAATAACTCCAGATGTAAACTAAAGTCTCCATATAAACTTGGAGTTAGATTATGGCAACGATCTATTTGTTGTAACCTGGTGATCAATAAGTTGTGTAAAATTAAGAGGACAGGTGTTGTTCGAAATTCAATGCATGCTAATTCTAAATCAGACTTGATTATAAAACAACGTTTAACATTTAATTTACGTAAAAGACATGGACCAAGATAGCCGAAGCTATCTACTTTGTGTTATGAACTTCACCATAGTTGTGATAAAATTCTAATTAAAAATTGCCGTGTTTAAAACCGGGGTCGTAAATTAAACCTCGTATTTTAATGAATGTTTCTCAAATAAATAACTTCAGGATTATATTTACGTTAGAATTTTAAAAGTATTTCATGTCAATTAGCTCACAAAATAAATTTTCCATCAACTGTGCTCCACAAAGCACAAAATGTCGACAATTTTATTTCCAAAGAAAGAAATAAAATTGTGAAAACAGATCGGCATGTCAGATCCTCTATTAATCCTTCCGATACACCGGATACGGGTGGCATTGTTGCGGTTCTGCGACCGGTGTTATCGACAGATGTGGATGTGGACGGCGGTAATGCCATTGTAAAAGATTAAACTGTTAATTGTTTGAACTGCTATACGGTATTGTGTAAATGTCTTTTTAAAAAAAAGACGATTTAATTAGAGAAAGGGGTTTATTATTTAACGAGGTTATAAACACTTATAAGATCCTTTGGCAACCGCTTGTGACCGAGGTCGGGAGTAACCTGAAGCGCGCAACACGGGACGCGTAGGGCAAACTACTTAAGATGACCTAAGCATTACCCGTAGGGGTGCTCAGCTAGCCTTAAGGGTCTAACATAGCAGGGATATAACAGAACGAAAAGAAGCATGGCTTTTTGAAGTTTAAGTTAATTTTCAGGAAAAGTAACCTTTTCCTAAAAACTATTTCAAACAAAACATTTTTACACAGTTTCTGTCGGCTTTCGAAACAGCCGGGTGAAGATATTGGTGACCATAATTACTAACGAAATAGTTATCAAAACTTAAAGCTTTGGCTATGAACACTGTTTTAGGCTTTCACGGTTTAAAACTAAACTTATATTGTCACTTACGGGATATCTTCCGTGATTATTTATTGTTTTGAGCTCCCGATATTTCGACGCTGTTGCAAGCGCCATGATCGCGGGTTGACTGACAACCCGCGATCATAATAATCACGGAAGATATCCCGTAAGTGACAATATAAGTTTGGCTATGAACCCTGATAAATTAATAAAGCACAGAAGAAAAGAGGTCTATCCGTAACAGTGGCGGAACAAGTTTCGCAATGATGATGATAATGTTTATTGCATCGTTGACATATCATGTTGTGTTGACATGCGTTCTATGTGTAATTTATTTCATTACCGCTGCTTTCAAAACGGTGAAGGAAAACATTGTAAGGAGACCGGCATGTCCTAGAACCAAAAAAATCGAAGACATGTGACATCTACGAATCCACACTTGGCCCGCGTGGTGGACTATAGCCCATTCTCTCTCATAGAGAGGAGGCCTGTGTCCCAACAGTGGAAACATTAATAGGCTGATGATGATGATGACATGTCAGACTTACCTAATATACTTGGCTGAGGTGCCCATTGCACCATATGAACGTTCTTCGGTATATCAGTCAGTTCCTCTTCCAACTTCCAAATGACTGTCTGCTTCAATTTACTGAACATGTTCAAGAAATCCCTTTTTAGTTCCATTGGCATGGTTTTGCTCTTCATCATACTACCCATGCTGAAGTAGATAACTCCATGGGGTGCGTTATCTAAAATCTTTTGTAAATTCTGAAAGGAACGTTTAAAAAAAATACGTTGAATTTCGTTCGTCTAAATATCATTAGAGAGCCTAGTTTAGCAAGTGGCAATCACTTGCTACTAAGCGTTTCGCATTTCTGCAGTGACTTTCAACCCGATTGAAATAAGGTTTTTCGTCCAGAGTGACAGTTTCTGTGCCATTTTTTGTTGATAACTTTGGGAGCAACAAAACTTGTGGCTCAGTTCTGGGTGCTAATTATGTTAGGAATTATGTTAGGAAATCATCAAATGACTTCTCCCACTCTGGGCGGAGCGGGAGGGAGTGTCAGACTTTTACTGACTAAAACCCAACATGGATGGGTTTTTTCCTTCTTCGCCCTTTATGTTCCGGGGCCGCGGTATCTCTTTCGAACAGGCCCGCAACCCCGGCAGGCTTCGGCCTTTGCGGGCCCCTCCCCTTATGCTGACATCTCTTTGACACGAACGCGCCGTCGACACGGCCTGTCGTCGTTAGACGGACCGACGGCTAGCTAGCCCATAGCTAACCGCCCACAGGCCCGCGTCTACGGTGGCTCTAGAATTTGCTTCGAATACATCCTGAAAGGTGCAAGTTGTTGTGCAGGATGGGCAGGAGGAAAATCGCTATTACTGATAATAAACTAATGTCACTTGGTGTCTGACCGATGATCAACAAAAATGGGAGGTCTAATATCCAGCTGTGTGTGACTTCGCGCTACAATGATGAAGATGTAATATCGCGTTCATAAATTCAGTCCTAGCAATTAAAAATGTTTACCTCAGGCAATGGTGGAATCTCATCTTGAATATGATAGCCTGCAATGGGCACGTAACTTATTGGTAGCCTCTGAGCTTCACCCGACGAAATATGGGAGTTGCCCAGAACCATGGAGCCGTTGTATTTTACTTCTTCTATAGTGGGTAATGTGATCCCTTTCTTTGCTGCAGCTGGACCGAACGAATCTAGGTAGACTTGTTGCTCTAAATCTTTCAAAGACCTGCGGAGAAATATTCATCGGTAGTCATTTGTTGTAAAGGTCCGTTTTTTTAAGAGGAAACAAAAAGGGAGAAAGAATTATTGAGAAATAGATATTTGTAAAATGTATTGCTGTCGTGCAGTGCCCAAACGACCGCGCGCAGAGCGCGAAAGATACAACAGCAGAAAATACCAATTAAAAGTACACAAAAACAACGTTTCGTAATCTTACGTTTCGTAGTATTACTTCTCCAAAACTTGACCGACTTAACTATTTTTTTCATTACAAATTAAAGAAAGGTTTTAGCCGTGTTCCTATGTTATGTTGTCCTTTCTAATATAATCTAGTCAAAGGAGAGCTTTCAGAAATGTATGGAGCCTGGCTGGCCTGGCTGCTATGTACACTATACGTATTGTATATTGCTATTTAATACAGTTACCGTTTTTTATTGTTAATTTTCTTTAAATCACTTCGTTTTAATGTATATTCAAATAAACTTGGTCAAGGAGAGCAACACAACATAAAAATAAACATGATGGATCAGAGCAGCAATACCTCTTTGACAATGACATTTGATTGAACACATCCAATCCAAACTCAAAGCAAAGACAGACTCAAAGAAGTCACTTCTTAAAACTGTCAAAGTCGTTAAACGTCATGGCACACAACTGTCATGGCTGCCCTAAAAATAGGGTTATCTAATTAAAATTAATTTGTTAGTATTTTTATGAAATTCCTCTACTTTTTTCCTATTTATATAAACAGGGTGAAAACCTCCTCATCACAAAGGCGTTAACCAAGCATTCTGTACATCAAACTAAGTACAGTTAAGTAACTTTACGCAAAAATTATTGCTGGCAAACAACTTTTTTTTTTTGAGGTTATTTATCATGTTTTTGGTAGAACTCAATGTTACGCACTTAAAACATTGTGCTGGTTGATGAATTGAACAGTACGGGGGTCGTGGAGGTGTTAAAAGTCAAAATATTACAAAAAATAATTGTATTTAAAAAACAACTTGTCAAAAAGTTGTAACTTTGACCCCCCATATCTCCGTAACTAGAAGGTTCCGGTATGGTGTAGCACAAAAAATTATCGCAATGATGGTGATGTACTTATGACCTTCTTCTTTAAGAACGTTTGACAACTCTACACATTGGCAACTTGTTGCCCGCTTATGATTGTTATTACAATTTCAATTAATTACGTAAGCGTTACGGTGGCTAAAGTGGTTAGCACTGTGCCTCGCATGGCGAACGTTCAGGTTCGAGTCTCACATCAAACATGAAAAATATTTTTAAGTATCACATGTGAAGTAAGAATACTGAGTTGCTAACAAATATGTTAAATATTCCACAACTAAACGAAGATTCTTTCGTTTTACAATTATTTTCAATCTTTGCGTCATTATTAAAATACGAGGGTAGATTTGAAACAAAGTGATAATTTCACAACTACTTTACTGGTTTACATAAATTATTCCACTATTCGCTGTTGTTGGTTGGTGAACATAGTTACGAGCGTTTGTGTTATCTTGTTGTTGCTATTTTAGTATTCTTCTGAATTCAATACCTAGCAGGCTAATGGGTACGTATCATAATCCCGAATTTTAAAAGACCGAATTTTAAAATACCGATGGACGAAATCCCGAAAATTGAAACGCCGAATGGTTGTTTGACCGAAAGTTTAAAATCCCGAAAGTACATTTGCCCGAAAGTTTAAAATCCCGAAGTTTATAAACCCTAAGTTTAAAATCCCGAAGTTTAAAATCCCGTAGTTCAAATACCCGAAAGTTCATTTGCCCGACAGTTTAAAATCCCGAAGTTCGAAATCCCGAAAGTTCATTTGCCCGAAATTTAAAATCCCGAAGTTCAAAATCCCGAAATTGTCACCGTTTCCGAGAAAAACGATTTTTTGTAAACCTAACGTAAAAACACTTAAAAGTTGCCTAGCAAGCAGCACGCATGAAGCCAAGACAAATATTGTGGCCCGGATTCGAACTCACATCTATCCGGATCACATTAGCGAGTGCAGCCTCGTTATCGATCTAGCTAATGTTAACTTATATTCACTAGTTGAAATTTTGCATTACTATGAAAAAAATAATCAGACTGAATAAAAAAACAAGTTACTGATATTGTCATCCTTGTCTAGCATTGACCACATCTATAACTATTCGTAGCGCGATGCTACACGACATGTTAATTTGTTAGCGTTGGAACATCACTCACACGGATAAATATGCGTATGTGTGTATAGGCGCCGCAGCTCGTATAGCGCAGGCGATAGTGGTAATTGCGGTGTAAGGGTATTTCTGGCCGTTGACTGTACATAGTGGTTTCCCAAAATCAAACATCTTTGTTTTCTGGATGTTTGAACACAGCGGAAAATCTAGCCAATTTTTTAAGTTTTTGAAGGCTCATATCATTTTAAATAAATAATTTATGAACAAAAAATGAAAAAATAGGGACATGTTAATAGTCTGGACAAAAAAGGACGAAAAAGGGGACTACATTTGTATGGAAAACGGCCCTTTTGTGTCCTCTTAAGCTCTGGACCAACGAAAGTCAATCCCGCGCGGGATTTTGAACGAAATTCGCACACACCGACTGTGTCAACTTGTATGGAAGTGTTCAAACTGATGTGAAAAGTCGCGAGATTTCATGCCCTGCATAACCAGCCTATAATGTTTCCACAGCTGGGACACACGGCCTTCTCTTAGAGAGGGAATGGGATACAATCTACCACGCGGGTCCAGTGCGGGTTGGTAGATATCACAGATATCTTCGTGCGTTCTAGGGCTCTCTATTAAATAGATTCCAAACAGGCGGGACCCGCGAGTTCAGTCGTTTGAATTAATTTTTGAATCGGTCACATGCCAGTTTCCACACGATGTTGTCCTTCACCGATTTTTAGAGAAGTGGTGATGAAATAAGTAACAGTAATGCGCTTGCCTGGATTCGAACCCACGACTTGCTGTGTGTAAATCGGGACCTAGTGGTGCGGACCATTGGGCCACCGCTACTCTCTCTCGTAAGAGCAAGATTTCACGATATCTTACTAAAACAATCGACAAACGCTTTAGTGTCCCGGGTGGGTTTCGCATCAGTGCTGCAGTGTGACCAGAGCGCGTATCCAGAAAGTTGGCAACGTCGCAAATAGCTGTCAAATATTTACCAATTATTATTAATTTGTAATATTACTGTATGGAGAACTAAGGATAACTAGTGAACTAGAATATTAGTAGTGAATTGCAATTAGAACACTGAATTTGATAAATTTGAAGTTTCCAAATAGTTTTTTTTACATCTAACACTGATTATTCGATGTTACGATACTAATGATCACATTTTATAATCAAAATTCTAGTTCGGTAGACCCACATTTCTTATTTCCATACAGTAATATTTCTAAATTAATTAAAACAGGTCAATATTTGACAGGTACGAGTATTTGTAAGTTTGCCAACTTTCTGAATACGCGGGCGCTTAAATAAGTAAGTTTTTGAATGCAAAACCTTACCATATGATCCAGTTCAAGTGGAGTACATTCCACAGTTCACCAATTCGCTGTGAGAATGACAGAGGTGGTGACACTGGTGACATATGATCCGGGAAGTAAGCAGGGTTCCCGACCTCATCGATCAAACTCAGGATTACTGGGTGAGCCTCCATTGATGATGACCAGATGTAGGGACAGTTGAATAAGGCGGCAAATCTGGAATTGGGAAATGCATGTAAAATTGAGATAGAACTGATTCTGTCTGAAGATTATCTTTTTTTTGTCGTATAACAAAAAAATAAAATGTCATGTAGGTAACGCAAGCACGACTTTCTCAACAAAAAGTTAGTTATGATAAATGATATTTATTTTGCAAATTGGTTTTCACAAACACTTTTATACGTCCTTATTTTTTAAACTAGATGGGGCCGGTGTTTCGTACCTGACTACTCTGAGAAGAAACAGCCGAAACAAACTCAGAGATCATAGTCTTTTAAAGTCCAGACAATCTTGTTCAACTGCAGAACTTGTTCAAATGAGAACCATGCAGATTAGTGTCTGAGATGGTCTTTTGAAGAAAGAACCATACAGATTTGAGTGGACCTGTCCAGTCAGTGCAAGCATTTGTCAGTTATCGTGTAGCTCGACTTTTAACTCAAGGAGCTCAACGAAACGACGAACAATACCAAAGAAAGGATATGAGAAGGGTAGGTCACTTAAAGTACTCAAACTGCCAGACAGTCGTGAAGAAAAAAAAAACACAAAATGTGACCCACATGGTCCTCACATTCACAATAATGAAATAAAATTAACAATAATTTACAAAACGAATGTCAATAAAAATACGATATTATGTCAAATACACACACATAAAATAAACAAAAAACAAAGTAAAAAATAATAAAATACTGATCTAAGTGATGATGTCAAATCATTAAATGTCACAGTCACAAAGTAAATATTAATGTCAAATACACACAAATAAAATAATAAAAAATAATAAAGTAAAAAAATAATAAATAATACCGAACTAAGTATTCATGTCAAATTATTCAATGTCACAGTGTATAAAAGAAAGGAATAAATAAAAAAACAGCGAAGTCTGAAATTTCGACATTCACAGAGCAAATTTCATTGGAGCAGCTTAATCCCAGACCTGTTTATCTTCGAGATAGTGATTAATTAACATACAGCTTCCGTTATAAAAACGATTTGAATTTATTTAGGCTTAGTGCCTGAATATGGTTCGGAAGTTTATTGTAAAAACCTATACATTGGCATCTGAACGTACCCCCTATTTTTTTGAGCCTCGTTGCAGGAACAACCAATTTGTGTTTGTTCCTCGTATTTATGTTGTGGATATCACTGTATTTTTTCAACAAATTAATATTTTTATGTGCGTACAAAAGGTTTTCATAAATAAACTGAGAGGGCACAGTAAGAATATTAATCTCTTTAAATTTTTCTCTGAGCGAGTATCTGGGACTTAATTTATAAATAGAACGAATAGCCCTTTTTTGCAAAACAAATATTGTCTGAATATCGGCGGCATTGAGAGAATACCATACGACATCACGCTGTGGAAATAACTAAAGAAAACTAAACGGGATGTCTCTGTCAGTTAAATCACGAATTTTTCTAACGGCGTATGCTGCTGAGGTAAGTTTTTTTGACAATTGGTCTATATGCGGGCCCCACTGAAGCTTGGCATCCAAAGACCTTGGCATTGAGTTAATTGACATACTTTTTAAAAGCTGTCAAAACGCGGCTCTCCCATAGATTTTGTATGGCAATAGCACGCTGTGATGCCACTGTTTGGTCAACTCAACTATTTATTGATTTCTAAGCGACTAAAAATCGAATTTGTCAATGAATTGAAAATAAATCGGGTTTTCCCATTTGGAACTATTTTTTTATGGTGTCATCTACCCTAATGAAATGAAACATAAACTTAGTGACTGTACACAAAGCTGCGATGCCGCGTCGCGTCGCAGTAAATCTACGAGGTCCAGTTACAGTACAGCTACACTTTTCTGCGTTGCGAATTCGTATCGCGCCGATTCGCAATTTTGTGCAAAAGCACTTAGTTAGTATGATATCATAATGTAATTATGTATCCTACTGATATAACATAATAATATCACGCCTGTCATCCCCGAAGAGTTAAGCAGAAGTATATCTAAAGTACACCCACATTTCACCAGTTATGTTTAAGTCCCATTTAATTGTAATAAGGGACGAGCCTATTACCGTAAACCGGGCACAAACCCACACTCCGTGAGAAATTCCTTACTATTTGGCCGACCCGGAAATCGAAACTAGGACCTCCTTATATTATAGTCCTGAGATAATGAAAATTAAATTAAACAAATTGTTAAATTTCAAAAGTTACAATAGATATCTAAATAAATAAATAAATATTTGCTGGACACAGCGCCATCTTGTGTCACACTAAGCAACGAGGCTTGTGTCGTGGACACCAGATAGAAAAAAAAAAATTGAAAAGCTGTCAATGATTCGTCATAAACTGTAATATTCATTGAAAAAGTCTTACCCGCTATACAAGTGATGGTAGAGCCATTCAGCAATAACCAAATCGTATCGTTCATTTGGGTCCAACATGAACTTCTGTATGTTCTCATGCATCAACGATCTGTTGGCTACCACAATCATTGTCTTGTACATCATGTACATATCTTTTAAGTCGACTTCTTTTGCTATCACCTTTTTGAAATCTAAGGTTTTCACTGTGAAAAAAAAGTGTTTTTTTTTTAGAACTTTGTGGAGAGTATCGGAGGAAGATGAGTTTTTATAGAAAGAGGGGCCGACTTGTACTGGTTTTGAAACCACTAAGCGTCAGTTTACACCGAGACGCGACCGTACTGGAAGAGACCGTGATTTCACGCAGCGCCGCGTGCCTTCGCTAGCCGCATCGCATTGGAATGTGTATCTTTTTCTAGTAATTCAATTTAAATTTTGAGTCGCTCCATTAAAATGTGCGCGTAGCGTCGCGTCGCGTCGCGTCTTGGTGTGCATTGACCCTTACATGCGGACTACTAAGAGTAACTGGAATTGTTACGTTACAAGAATTATAACGCATCACTTTTCTGTTAAGTTACCATGTCCTTTTTTGTAAACAATGGGATACAATAATTTTATCATGCAAGAGACAACCCACATGACTTTGCAGTTTTTTATCTCGGTTTTAGGTAATGACAACATTGGTGTCATACAACGTGTAACAGAAAGGGTATAGTCATATGAAAGGGCGTGCTACACACCATCAAACTGAACAACTTTTTCTTTGGGACCACCATCGAAATCGCGAAAAATAAATCAACGTCGGCATTCCACTACCTACTCGACGAAATGTATGAGACAGCTGATTATTTTTTCGCGATTTCGATGGTGGTCCCAAAGGAAAAGTTGTTCAGTTTGATAGTCTGTAGCACACCCTTTCATATTATGACTATACCCTTTCTGTTACACCTTGTATAATTATTTGTAGACCTACGTTTCTCATAAATAAGGTAGTAACAATCGCAAGAATCACAAATAACTTTGATAAAATTATAATTATGACAACCAACTACTCGTACACAAAAAAAAAGTGTCACAAGTATGTGCTGTTGTTCAAAGTTGTTTCTTAAGAAATTAAGAAACAACTTTTAGTGGAGTGATTATTGCTTTCTAACAACAGATTGAAATCGTTAGATGTCACCAACTTAACTCGCGCAAAAAAAGACAACATTGAGGTCACAAACCCCGCACGGAACAATAGATACAATTTTCAGTTTGAGCGAGCGAGACAAAATACTACTCAAGTGTCATTGTCAATTAAACAAATTTCATCATTTTTCGAAGCGACTGCGTGTGTTGGTATATTCCTACTGATCCCACTGCTTTGCCCCATTGGTAGGGCCAACGTGAAAAATCAAAACCGTCGTTTCGCTGGCCCCACTATACTGCCCCACTACCTTGAGATCAAGATTCTTGAGAAATGCATTTAGAATATTTTATTAATTGCTCATTAATACATTTTAATCCATTCCCGCTGGTTCCACCAATGCAGCGGTGGGGTTACGGGTGGTGGGGTCAACGGGATACACCCGTGTTTTTAACGATATAAATATTTGTTTCACCCTGTATAAGATCCTGTTATTCTGTCTTAATTACTTTCTAACTAACATCGTTATTACTTACTGAGCTCGAACTTGTCGATGACACCCTCTGCTACTACTTGCCGGAGATTTGGATGAGGCTTCTTGTATGGATTCGCAGTTAAGTATGTCACCTGAAAGATTTGTGAAATGATAAATGACTTTATCAAGACAGGAATACGACACGGTTACAAAACTGTATCTAACTACTGCAGAATGTATGTTACTTTGTTTTATGGCCAACCCTTCAAAAGGTGACCGGTCTTTGGGGATAAGACCGGGGGGGGGGGGGGATGTTTTTGATTTTTAATCCACTAAAACCACCCTGGTGATCACAAACAATACATATCGGAGGTGATGTTTCCTCTTAAAATACCTCTCGGAACCGCCTCAGTGCAAGCCTTTACCCAACTTGCTTTTCTGTAATTTTGCAACTACATTTTATATGGTTTCTTAGCTGTAGTTGATGATCAGTGCACTAAGCTTAGCCTCATTCTCCGAAACCATGAAACTATCAAAATCATCATCATTCTCTTGCTCTTATTTAATTGATTTAGGGTTGACGCACTCAGCATGTTTTTTTCTTCTATACTTTTCTGTTAGTCTTCATCTAATGACTCTCCTTTTTTGACTATATCGTCTTTCACAGAGTCCATTCGTCGTTTAAAGAAACTCTGATAAACTGAAAGATGATGAGCGCCATCTATATTCCTCACGAATAAATTTTGCCACCAGGAATAAACTAGGACCTCATAACTATGAAACTAGTATCCCAAAACTTCCCATGACCCAAACCGTATCATACCCAGAACAAACTTATAAATTTTCATAACAAGAGACCTCGTCAAGTTATTCAGCGGAACGCATAGGAAATTATTCACAAGTGAAATTATACCTCAGAATGGAAAAGTTCCCCGTACGTTTCCGGAATACGAAATGCTCAGAGTCACGGGGCAAGCCACTTCTTATTCATCTACCATTTGTGTTACCGTTTTTAGAATTTCCCTGTACCGTGCAGAACAAATTGATGGTTAGGGCCAAGCTGTGCCTTTGGGCAGCGTCATTATAAGTTGTTCTGGCCCTTTTAGATGCCCCAAACCTTGAATGTAGGTTAGCAAAGCTTTGAATGAATTTTGGATGCTAGCAAAGTGGTGCTGGATAAAATATGTAATAAGGATCTTGAACTTTTGGGACAGTTTCGGTTATCTAATTTACTTGGACTGAATAATATTACGAATTTATGTTGTCTTAGTGAACAAACTTGTAAGACAAACTTAGAGTGCTTGTTGGTGCTATAAAAGTTTAATAGATGTGTTATTTCTTCTGACTTAATGGCTGTCTTGATTTCTACTCCACCTCAAAGTTCTTTAGCTATAACCACATACAATAAATGTTTTTTTTAGTACACCTTAAGTACTTACGGGATTGATATCCGTGATTTTCTTCTGTTTCTATGATCTCCCGATATTTCGACGCTTTTGCAAGCAACACGATCGCGGGAATACTGAAGAGGTATGCAGGAGGGACGAAAATTATTTATTATGAGCAGACAAATCAGTCTACCCTCTTTCTTCAACCAAGCACGCCCTGTGATCTTCGATTCGACGAAATATCAGGAGCTCGTAGAAACAAGAAAATCATGGATATTATCCCGTAAGTACTTTAAGTGTTTTGAAAAACTGTGTAAGTTTAAGTACATACGTAATATAATATTCCAATCAAAACAAAACAAATATGTGAATGTCTGCGCCCGCGTCTATGTTCGTCAGTGTTGCCAGTGAAAGGCATGGAACAGATTGGCGAACAGTATTCATTACGTGGGGTGTAGGTGTTGTTATTATTTTCTTTATATTTATTTGTACTTTACACATTAATTTATTTGTATTGTTTATTCGTCTACACTTTATTTTTATTTTTATCCGTATCTGGCCTGACCGGGGCATCACCTTCACTTTGGGCCCTAAGTATCAGAATTCCAGCGCTGTGACGTTTTTTTTAAATGTGAGACTATGCTGAGATAGGAGCCTTTTGGCCTCGTACAGGACGAGTTTCGTTTCTTTTAATTTTTAAATATATATTTGTTTTTTCTGTGTTAGTTTTATACTGATAATTTTGATGTTTTTTGTCCTGTACGGGCTAATAAATACTTTTTCTTTCTTTCTTCTTTCTTTCTTTTACTTGTTCACGTAGGAACGCGCGGGCGCGGCAGCGGGTGCGGGCGTGGCAGCGGGTGCGGGCGCGGCAGCGGGTGCGGGCGCGGAGACGTGCCGAGTTCGTGTTCACATTGGCCACCAGGCGTTTGCGCGAGTCCGTTTCTAGCGACAAGTTCATACTGATTGAACTTACCTGACGTCGCGAGTGAATCGCGCGCTCCGCCGCTAGTTCGACGTGAACACACACAAACATCTCACGCGTTTGATATTGCCGCGAGCCCGCCGCGCGGGCCAGTCGCTAGCTTGCCCGCTACTTAGACCGCACGTGCGTTGTGTACGTGAACACTTGGATATTACGCCATATGTTTGATATTTGCGCGAGTCAACGTGAATGAGTACTAAAACAGTGATTTTTTATTTTTGTCTTTTGGTAAAAGTATGTCCTGCGTACCTGCAGGCCTTACTTACAAATATTTATTCCGTGCGGGAATCGAACCCTCGTCGATAGATAGCTAACTGAGCACAGTGTGTGTGTGGTGGACAGAGTACAGCCCATTCCAAACGTAAAAAAGGAGGCCTGTGTCCCAGTAGTGGGAACATTTAAGGCTGATTATGCTATGTTATGCAAAGATAGCACGTGTAACTTACCCATGCATAACAAATAATTCGCCTCTGGACAACTAGTTGACAAATACCACAAAATGGCCTATAACACGTCTTTTATGCCTGAAGTTGGAAGGCAGTCTGAATATGAATGAGCGTGGACCAAGTTGTTAGTGGTACCGCTTGACCGAACCTGAATATCACATGAGCTCAAACTTACGTTTTGACTGCGGACTAAATTTAAAACAGGTACCTAAGTCTGACTTTTGACCTAAATAGTGAACGATTTGAATGAAATGTTGTTTCGTTAGGTATTCATGAAGACGAGTGGGCTGGTTCTGTGTGTAGGTTCAGGTGGATGCGGTGCCAATTACATGCTTGTTAGCTATTCTAGAAATCTGGTATTCAGATACAAGGTAATATATTTGATAACTAACCAGGGTAGAAGTAGACCGTAGAAACTATGGATGGACTGTCTAAAAGATGATAAGGCAAGACAGGTGTAAGCTGAATAAAACAATGCTGAATAATAAATAACATAACATCTCGCCTGTAATCCTCGAAGGGTTCCGCAGAGGTTAACCTAATAGTACACCCACATTTTGCCAGTTTTGTTTAAGTCCCATGTAATAGTGAGCGACCCTATTGCCATCAACCGGACACAAATCTAGATTCCGTGGCTGCTATTGAAAAAATCCTCCAAAAATAATTTCTAAATGTCTATCAACCACAAGGCAGTCAGTCGAAGCAGTCATTTGAATAATATTAGTAAAATATTAGTAACATAGGTATTTTTGGTTTTAACTATTCTTATTAAAAACAAAAAAAAATGTGTCAGAAATAGTGAAATCACTAAAACATAGATTGTAGAACACCTGACTCCATAAATAAAATAATGAAATCATCGATTTAACGTACGGACCTGGTTACACAACCAAATCTAACAGGAAATATTAAATAAAAATAATAAACAAACCTCATGGCCAGCCGCCAGAAGATTCCTCACGTATCCTTCAGCCAATATTGAATGACTTTTCCCAGGATAAGGGAAAGCCACGAGGATCTTATACCCACACACATTACTTATAAATACAGCTGAGAATACTATTAAAGTCCACTTATTCATTTTGTGACATAACACTGAACGGTCTGGCAGTGCGTACGAAGCGCGGTTGATTACTGTAAATGATATGGATATCTATCATTCAAATGTCGGGTGCACGGTTGTGGGGAGCCAAGTTCGGTAGTTTTTAGGCCTGAATTCTTGTCGCGCTGACGGTCGGTCGTGAAGTCAGTGAGAACAAAATACGGCTGTCGTGCTATATTATATATGTACAAAACTAGAAAACTCTAAACTCTAAACTCTCGAAATATTGTTAATGAACAAACTGCTTACAATATAACGCATTATTTTTCGGTAGATTGTAATCTATCGAAGGGAAACCGTAATATTGTGAAATGCATGCGACGGAAGTATCTCTGCCAACATAATCGGGACTTGGGGCACCCCACGTTAGGTTAGTTAGGTTCCTTTAAACCCTGCAGACTGATATAGGGACCCCGCGTAGCGGGGCCCATCGACTACGCTTTTAGAGGAATATAAAAAGTTTCTGAGGTTAGGATATATTAATCGGTATTTCTCAGGAATGGTACATTCTCTTTACATGAGAGTGGTACCATGGGGCAAGGGGTACCCCTCCTTTCCTCCCCCTCCTCCACACCGCGCGATTTGACTTCCATCGCACACATTTCACAATATTACAGTTTCACTAGAACGTTGGATTATAATCTCCCGAATAATAATGCGTAATATTGTAAGCAGTATGTATGATATGTTCGTTTGACAATCTTTCGAGAGTTTACAATCTCTCCAGTTATATTACAATCTAACGGTTTTTACAATGTGACGCTGACCTATAAATGAGATTTAATAGGATGTGTTTCAATTTTTGAACTAAATAAAACAAAACATAAACCAATTGTATTCAAAATATTTATTTTATTTAAAATTAAAAAAATAATAATAATTATTACAATAATAATAAAAAAATAGAAAATAAATAAAATAATAATAATATGAAATAGATTATGTGAATGAAATGTTGCCAGTTTATTTATATTGATCAGAATGTTACACAAATCCGTTTCTGGAAAAATTACTTAAACTTAATGTACTTTTTATACTTAGTAAAAATTTCTCGTTTAATTACTGAAATGAACAAATAAAATTGCTTTGTCAGTTTATTTATGTAAAATTGTTAAATCAGGAAAGTGATGTGATGAGGCAATCAACATCAGTTAAAAAGTGAACACACATTAACAACACATACACACGCATAAAGTTGTACATAAGCTACCTATATATTTTAATTTTGTGTACTGTTTGCAATAAAGAATAATAATAATAATTAGTTTTTCTATTTTTAAATGTTTTTTTTTTGTTTCTAATAAATATAAATAATTTAAAAAATATTTATAAATTGTTCGTTTTATTAAGAAATATTTCTAATATTTTTTTTTGTAATTTGTAATATATTACTTAAAAACGTAATTAATATGTAATGAAATAAATAAAAGAATAATAAGTTTTATTTTTAGAACTCAGACCAAGTTTCATGAATATTGCATCAGTCGTTATCATCTCCGCTATAATATTCTCTGACATAACGGTAAGAGTTTGTCGTCGAGTGTTGATAAGATAAAATAATTAACAAACAATGAATTTTGTATTATTTTCAATTCTAACCAACACTTTGCCTGTGACTTCGTCCGCGAAAATTGTGATAGCTCGGCTGATTTGCATGATATCAATATAATTTATAGCCTATGTCACTCAGCAAAGATGTAGCTTTCTAATAGTGAAAGATTTTTTTAAATTAGTTCAGTAGTTCTTGAGTTAAATCGTAATAAACAAAATAAAACTTCCTCATTTGTAATATTACTGTAGATAACAAGAAGATCAAATTGAATAACATTATACTTGTAAAGAAGTAAGAAAAACTGCAGAAGCTAACATGTGCACCATTACTAATCGTCTGGTATGGTTTTAATAACGTATGTAAGTCAAATTAATAAGACGTCGTTGGTAATTACTGAAGAACTATAGACTAAGTACCTATAGCAAACGCGCTCTGGTGGAGATTATTGCTATTTTTAGGAATATTTTTTTTTGCCCGCGTTCAAATTATATACTAAAACCTTCCTCTTATCGCGAACAAACAGACGGAGGACTTTGTTTTTATAATATACTTGCTGACTTACGTAACTTCGTCTGCGTCACATATAGACATATTGCAATATTGCTTACCCCGAAACCTATTAGTGTGATAATATATAGCCTATGTTCTTCAGGTTAAAATAAGTCTCGTTGGCAAATTTCATTACGGTTTAATCAGCCGTTTAGTCGTAAAAAGGTAGCAAATAGACAAACAGAGTTACTTTCGAATTTATGGCTCTTTAGTAAATTAGCCCCGCTCATTTGGGTCCCGCGGGATGAGTTCACTAAATAATTATTTTTATGTCATTTCCTTCAGTAGATTGGTCCCGCTCTTAAAAAAAATGAGATATGGATGATAGCAGTATCTACTTTAACGTTATAACGTGTATTGAGAAACTAAACTTGATAGTATTGCTGATAAAGAACAAGGTCAATAAAATCTCCAAATATTCGAATCTAATCGGACTGTTTAGTTTGGTAACAAGTCTGTTACGTTACGAAGGTCAAACTGAGCTGATGTCATAATAGTGTCTACCGGGTGTTATATTGTTTAATTTGCTCATCAAAGCAGTTTAAAAGACACTAAAGTTAAATGTATAATTGAATACAAGAAGATACACAGGATGGCAGTAAAAACAAAATCTTTGTTCTAAGATATGAGAGCTGAAGATCAAAAAGTATTACCATTGACTTGACGTTGACAGTATTTAGAAAGGATTTAGAATTTACACTAAACATAAGTCAGGGATCGAATCAGTAACCCGTATAGGGGTTTTAATTGGGATATTTTATAAGAGTTAGGGCCTTATCACTAACTGTGTACGGTTAACCCATATAAAAATGTGTAAACCAATTGATTTACCAGAATGTAAGAGATAGCTACGGCAGGTAACCATTACTTTTTTTTCACCGTGAAATCGTTGATGATCAAGAATATGATAGCGAAGAAAATATATTCGATTTGATTTGGTACATAATGTGAAAGACAATGGTAGACGTCGCGATTAGAAAACTATGTATAAAACCGAACCAAAACACTGTAGATATTCACATATCAACACAACCGCACCGACAATCTTAAAATAGTTGGTAACTGCGTAATAAAATAATAACGTTTACTCAAAACCGGACCGTTTTCATCAAACTTCACCGCACGGATTATAAACCTGAACTGACCCATCGGAATCTGCGCAATATCGTTTACCTACTTGCCCATAGTACTGGCGCTCGACTAGTCTATATGCGGAAGATGCAAAAACATACTGTCCTTGCGGCTATTGAACCTACTCTGCGCAGAATATTTTGCTTATAATATAATTATATAAGTGTCAGCGTCACTTTGTAAAAACCTGTTAGATTGTAATCTATCTAGCGAGATTGTAAACTCTAAAAAGATTGTCAAACGAACATACTACTTACAATATGACGCATTATTTTTCGGTAAATTATAATCTAACGAAGCGAAGTCTATCGAAAACTAATGCGATATATTGTAAGCAGTATGTTCGTTTGACAATCTTTCGAGAGTTTACATTTTCGCTACGTACAATCTAACGGCTCGTACATTACAAATTTACAATCTAACGGGTTTTGCAATTTTTCAATGTCATATGCATTAATGATAAATGATTTTTAATATCGATTTTATTTTTGTGAAACCTAACATTTAATAGTGCACTCGATTATTCAGAATACACATAAAATTGCACGTTCCATGTTTGGTATATTTCGACTTCAGTCATCATAGTTCACCATTATCATTATTTCATCCCATTAATCAGGAATATGAGTCCAGACATAGGTTTTCTCCCTTCTTCTACCAAATCTTCCAGTTTCGTACGTCCCAATGTTCTACGTCAAGGATTTTGGTTTCCGCACTTAGTCCTTAAAGTAAACCATTGTGCGTGAGGCATGATGGCCGTTACTCCAACCAGCCCACCTCCCTCCAGAAGCAGTTCAAACTTCTCGGTCTTTTCAGAACATCCGCAAGAGATTTTGGTGTTCCAAGAGTCTTCTCCGTATCTGGGTGACGCCGGTGCAGTCAATAAGCACATGCGCCACTGTTTCCTCCGCCTCCATGCACGCTCTGCACAGGGGTCTGTCAGTGATACCTAGGGTGTGGAAGTGTTTTTTCAATGAGCAGTGTCCAGTGATGGTCCCAGACACCAGTTGAAGTCTATCTTTGTCGGCGCAGAAGGCATTTGGTCAACGTTTGTACGTCCCTATCCTCAGCTGTTTCCGGTTTTGACGATAGCTACCCGATTTCAATTTTACTCTGTGCCTCTCACTAAAATTAATTCTTCTCCTTCTTCATTCTTTACCCACCCAATGATTGTATGTGTGAATGGCTATCTCTTCCAGATCTCTCCACTTTTAGGCTGAAATCTACCCAACTTCATTTTCTATTAGTTGTCACATTTTTCCTTGCCTACCTCACTAAAATTAATTATCTTTACCAAAATACGGGTACGGTTTAATTTAAATACGTGAGTACTTACATTATTAACTTATACATGTTCTGAACCTGGCCTTGAAATGGTAACGTTACTAAGAGTAAATATTATTCGTTCCGAACTCGGTAGCTTACATAATGATGGTACTTTACGTAGACAGAGTTATTTAATAGATGGGTAAGTAAATTAATTTTATCAAAATATTATTGAAGTTTTATGTAGGTATCATATCCCTACGCCCTCCCCTCTGCGTCGAGCCCCTTTTACGTCGTTTCGTGATTTTTTTTGGTGTTGATGCATTGTCTATAGGTATCATACAATCATAGGATAACATTACATAATTTCACACCTATAATCCCGGATGGGTTAGATACAGGTGTACTTAATAACATCAACATTCCGAAAAAAATCTGATGGAATAACCGAATAACACTTTGTCCGAGCTGTGAATCAAACCCAGGACCTCATGCTCAGCTGTTGCACTTGCGACCACTAGACCAACGTGGCAGTCTGAAAAAAGGGTGTAAAAAACCTTAACGAAGCCGAAAGGCACTTGAGCTTTACTTTTTAGCTAGCGAAGGAGGTGGCGGAACGAGAGAGGGAGAGATCCTCTCTTCCCGGCCGCCGCGGGAGACGCACCGGGCGTCGGGGGCCACGTGGTGGCTACCGGCCACCGTAGACGCGGGCCTGTGGACGGTTGGCTATGGGCTAGCTAGACGTCCGTCCGTCTAACGACGACAGGCCGGGTCGACGGCGCGTTCGTGTTCCACGCGCGCCTCAAAGAGATGTCAGCATAAGAGAGGGGCCCGCAAGGGCCGAAGCCTGCCGGGGTTGCGGGACTGTTCGAAAGAGATACCGCGGCCCCGGAACGTAAAGGGCGAGGAAGGAACATGGATGGGTTTTAGTCAGTAAAAGTCTGACACTCCCTCCCGCTCCGCCCAGAGTGGGAGAAGTCATTTGATGATTTCCCAACCTAAAAAAAAAAAAAAAAGCTTTCCGTTATTGCAATATTTTTTTTGTTCTACGCCATACCTAGGAACCTTCTACTGACGGAGATATTGGAGGTCAAATTTCTAACTTTTTACAATTTATTTTTTAATGGAAGATTTTTAAACACCTCCACGCCCTACTATTCAATTCATCCATCAGCACAATGTTTTGAGTCGGTTACTTTGAGGTCTACCACAAAAGAAAGAAAGGGCTTATAATCCACCAATGCTGGCCCAGTGCGGATTGGTAGATGTCACATGTTTTCGAATTTTACCAACACTTAATTGAACCTACTAGTATATTGAAATATTATCCTTATGTACTCTATAACAATTTAAATAAACGAGCTCTGTTTTGTCTGATAAGAATAACAAACAGACTCCGCTTTATTCATTTCGTCTCATAAAATTTGAATGCCAAGGGCACCGGACGTCGCTAACTGTCCGTATCTATATAATATATAATAGCTTGAGGTTAGGACGACGTATGGCAGTGGTGAGCCAAGTTCAGATACGAGTATAAACATATAGTGGATATAATCGTCGAAGCGTTCCATATACTTTATTACACATACCAAGTGAATCCAGTATAAAAGGTGTAACCCGTCATCGGAAACATTTTTTTGTTCTTATGGTGTAGCCTGGAAACTCTTAAGTTTAGGAGATTTTAGGGGTCAAAGTTCCATGTTTTTGACAAGTTTTTTTTTTAAATAAAAGGGGTAATGTTAGCTTTTACTTTAAACACCTTCACGACCCCCGTACTATTCAATCCACCCGTACAAGATGTTATTTTTTCGATCTTTAATCGGTTCGATTCCGAGTGTGGCAAGCGAATTTTCGAAAATCTGGGAATGCAGAATTGTTTCTTTCTAAAAATAAAGACATATTTCCCTTGAGTAAAATTTCATATCTCCAGTATTTCGAGTACTAAACTTTCTCTCTAGGTGGCATTGGAAAATTCCATCCTGTATAATTATGCAAAACAGGATTATCGGTTTTTTTAAGTTTAGGCAGTTATATTATAAGTACATAAAATATTGAGTTTAGGCGTGAAAAAGTAACAAACAAACAAACTTACTTTCGCATTTGTAATTTATAATTAACATTACGGAAATAGCGGTTTGAAGCAGAATCTAATCTAACTGAAACAAAAAAAAACTGTTTAAGCTTTCACGGTTTAAAACTAAACTAATATTGTCACTTACGGAATATCTTCTATCGACGCTGTTGCAAGCGAGATGAGGTGACAGAGCAAGTTACTGAAGAATACTGTCCGATTTTTAACCTGAAAATGCAGACACCGACGACACCGAGTCTGGCTAGCAACAACGGATGCCTACAGGGCAGTAAACTGATTCTTATACGTAGTAAACCTGTGAAATTTTCGGGCGTGGTCAGCGTGGCTTTTGCAAGTGGCTTTTCATACCATGTAATTGGTGGTATTTAAAGGTGTTTTCCTTTCTCGCTTTGATACATTGAAAACGTGTATTTTTTTTTCTCCTGGACAAATAACTCCAGGATAGCAAACGCCCTAAGCTTTGTCTTCCTTCTATTAAATGTCATGCTCATGGGAAATTAATCAATCATAAATCTTTATGTTCCAGCCGTCCGTTCCGTGACAAGCAATTAACCACGTCGATCGCCCCTGCACGGCCGTGGTTACGACAATACATCCTGTCACTTGCTACCAGTGTGGTGCCGACGGTCACGTGGCATCACCGTGCATGAAAACCGGACCAGCAAGAAGCAGCACGAAAAAACCTGTCGACACAGCAAGCAGAGTGAAAAGAGTGGTTGTATGCAGTGTGAAACCTGTCCCCAGCGTGATCACTTAATTTGGTGAACAGTTTTCATTTTGTTTTAAAGCTGGTACCAATTGTTCCCTCATCATCATCATCATGTCAGCCGAAAGACGCCCACTGCCGGACATAGGCCTCCCCCAAGTGTCGCCACATTGACTGGTCCCTTGCGACTCGCATCCACCGGATTCCCGCAACCTTCACCAGGTCATCGGTCCACCTAGTGGGAGGTCTTCCAACGCATCATCTTCCGGTTCGCGGTCGCCACTCCAGAACTTTTCGGCCCCAACGGCCATCCGTTCTGCGAGCAATGTGCCCTGCCCACTGCCACTTAAGTTTAGCAATTCTTCGGGCTACGTCGGTGACCTTGGTTCTCTTGCGGATGTCTTCATTTCTGATTCGATCACGCAAGGAAACTCCGAGCATAGCTCTCTCCATTGCCCTTTGGGTGACTTTAAGCCTTTTGATAAGGCCCATTGTGAGCGACCACGTTTCGGTCCCGTATGTAATCACTGGCAACACACACTGGTCATAGACTTTCGTCTTGAGACACTGCTGTAAGTTGGACTGTGGTCAGTATTTCTCTGTTGACTTTTGACTGTTGACCGTGACTTGAGTTGTCTAAAACGGCGAGGTGGCCAATTAGACGGTGGTACTGGAGGTCTGAATGGCGAGGTGGCCATTTAGAGGGTGGTACATGAGGTCTGAACGGCAAGTTTTATAATTACTAAAAGTATATGACTCACTGCTATAAACAAGACCAAAAAAATATATGATATTCTTCAGGATATATGCTAGCATGATACTGTTTTGAAAACATAATACAATTAATTAGGCTCGATAAAAGAAATCACGAACTTACCTCTAAAAATATCTTTCAAACAATAAAAAACAATACTTATATGCATGCGATCATTCTGATTTTTTGGCAAATAATTCTACAAGCAATATATTAGCATGATACTGTTTTAGTTTTTTAATCCAATCAATAGTTTTTTTGTAAATCGATCGAAACCACTCATTTCGCGCTATTTAGCCCGCAGTGGCTGACGTAACAACCACTTTGTAGTGCAAGCTGATTAGAACTTTATTCTAACGGCATTTCAAACGAAGTTTGAACCACCACAAATAGAGTTGCTAATTTAGCTCGTCTAAGCGCCTTCAGAAGGTGGTCTAAAATGTGCAAGAAGGCCATTTAAGACGGTGATGAGGTGGTATAAATGTGCGAGTTGGCCATTTAGACAGTAGTAAGGTGGTCTAAAATGGGCGAGGAGGCCCTATAGATAGACGGTGATGTGGGTGGTCTGAAGAGCGATGTGGCTCTTTTGAGACTGACTTTTTACTATGACAATTTACAATTAATTCATATTCCATGAGTGAGATAAAGTAATAATAACCCAGTTGTAATAGCGGTTGTGTGTGTATTCTATTATGTGGTGTAGAATTTATTTTGAAGTCATTGTGCAAAATACAAGAAATGGCCGTGTCGAAGGAAGAGGAAGTAAACGAAGAGTTGATAGTTGGTTGCATACGATCAATTGATAAGATTGATTGTTAATTTAAAGTAACTTGTTGAATCCTAATTTAATTCGATTTGATTTATCACATTTTGATATTGTGTAAAATATAACTAATTTCTCTAAAAGTCATTGCATTGTATCATGTCAAATCAGAGCTTAGGATAAACTATCTTGAGTGGTTTCGAGGCGCCATCTTTACTATCTTGACACATGTGGTGACAGAGCAAGGATTGCTTGGAGAACTGTGGTGAATCGAGGATCCAGGTGGATCGCTGGTGATGAAGTTAGATTGCTGTCGCGAACCTGCTGCTCGAACATAATTGTTATGCAAACTAGTTATTTTATTTTATTTTATTTGTTAGGGACAAAAAACAGTTACATGCCAAGCTTAACTAGAGATTCTTAAATTAGCACAAAACTTAAAAATACATTTATACACAATCTATACCATATTTATATTATTATACATGTAACCCACAACATTGTCCACTAACTAACTGTGAAACATTGAATTCTTTGTTTTGTGCTCGCATTTCACCCAAATGACGCCAACTAGACTCCGTGAACACTGATGATGTCGAAGAGGATGCTGCTTCACCGACAAATATATTTCCTTATTACGCGTACACACAACTAAAACAATGAATCACAGAAGATATCTATGGAAAATTATGAAATAACTTCTCCCACTCTGGGCTGAGCGGGAGGGTGTGTCAGACTTTTACTGACTAAAACCCATCCATGTTCCTTCTTTGCCCTTAATGTTCCAGGGCCGCAGTATCTTTTTCGAACAGTCCCGCAGCCCCGACGGAAGAATTTCTGAGAATATTAGTTTAAAAAAATATTTATTTCTCCTCTTATTAGGTTTTAATCGTTTATAAGAAAATACTTAACACAATAATGAATATTCTCCAGCAGCAGCATATTACAATTTCCCCCCGATAATAACAACACACAATTCCATGCAAAAGTACTAGCAGAGTAAACAACTCTTGCAAAATAGCGGGAACACTGCAGAGGAGCGTTGAATCGTGAATTTACAGCGTATGCATCGATGGCAATATACTGCGTCGTACAATCTGATATTGTCGTCCTGTATTGCGACTTATTTACCTACATGCTTGTTTTTGAGTTCAGATTGAAGCTGTTATCGGAGATTTTCTCATATACAACTTTATATTGTCGTATTGTTGCAAAGTAAAACGTCTTCTTGTCGTGTTTGTTTCGGATATTATTAAGTTAGAGTATAGGCCATTGTATCGTGCTGTGCAATTTTCCTTTGTACTTATATGAATGTGTAGATGTCTAGTATATTTATTTATTTAACACATAAAGTACATAGTACAGAGGCGGTATTAATGCTATAGAAATTTTCTACCAGTCAACCTTTGGGTAATGCAGAGACAAACATTATAGTGGTAGGTGTAAATCTTAAAATTTATATAATAAGATTAAAAGAATCCTCATTACAATTTTTGCTCTTCAATAATAAATTGATCTTAACATTATTTTGCGTCTACTGAAATCTACTGCTACGCGATACGGAACTACTAGGTAAAGAAATAAAAATACACATAATAACATGAAAATATTATACTAGACACTAACATATACATAGTTCACTCAATTAACTCTAATTGTAGTCACATCATCAACGACAAATAACGTAGAACAATGAGTTTCAAATTGAGTATATCTGATTGTGCAGCGATAGCAAGATCGATCGAGCGATAATAATTATAAAATAATTGATTATGATTACACTAGATAATAAATCTACAGGTGGCTGATTTGCTAACTGTACTTGACTGGAGTCTCATCTCCTCAAAATTTGATAAACACTTTTGTTTATCAAATTTTGTGGATTGCCTGTTATTGATTGTTTTTAATTGAAAAGAACTCTCTAGAACTCTGAACCTTTTCAAGGAAATTTCAAACGCTTAGTTGACACTTCCTGTCACCATAGGGCTGGCTTTTACCTTGGCCAAAGGCATTAGCATTGCCGTACAGCGTGGTAACGCCAGCAGTCCCTTGGGGACAATAGCAGTAGACCACGTTCAGGAGCAGTTTTTTTTACTAATTTTAGTTTAGTTAAAGTTTTTAGTTTAAGTTAGTTAGTTTAGTTAATTTATATAGTTTTGTAAATAATTTACAAATATTGAAAAGCTTCTTTAGTATAGCTAAAAAGAAAAATCAGTACAAAGATTCAACTTTGATTTCATTGAAACATCCCAATTCCTACTATGTTGAATACTAAACGCAGGATCCAATATAAAAGCGGTATTCTGTAAATATATTCGACATAAACTCACGTTCGAGTTCCACTGCGAACTGGCAACATTTTGTACTGGCTGCCTGTTTTGATACAAATAAAAGTTTATATTGTTTTTCTATGTAAACCCTGTCACTATGGACCTCGAAGTCCTGAAAAAATGCAATATTTTAGAGTGGTCACAGCTGCAATAAGTTTGCTGATAGTGTCTGTGAGCAACTAAATAAGACCATTGATTTAGGGATATTTTTTTTCTGAACACAGCCTTTCGCCAGTCGCCAGTAGGTAGAGCACAAAAGTGCTCTACTGGTGACTCGCCCTGGTTTCACATGGGTGCAATTTACTAATGAAGAAAATGAGAATTGCGCTTATCAAGAGATATGATTACCATTTTCAGTACAATCCTTTTTCGCAAAATATCAATATTCAATGAGTTTGTTATGAAAACATCAAACGGTTCAGATGTTCTCAAAACAGTGTCTTTGTAGGGAAACCTCTGACGGTAACCTCCCTATGGTGGGCAGTTAGCGCACCCTTCTTCGAAGCTTCAGAGCTATGTTGTGTGGACTGTATTTTATTGTGTTTGTAGCAATATGCCTTTGATAACGCGGCTGGTGGTGAGTGCTACTTAGAGATTTGAGGTGCGAGGTGCGTTTATAACACAGAAGTTTGTGCAGAGTACGTGCCGGGGGTGTTGAGTCAGGAGGAGGTGAAATTATACGCAGATTCCACATAAACACACTTGTATTCTTGAATATTACTATGACGCTAACACATAATTATCACACTTAACGGAGCCAGAGTTAACAATATTACGTGAACCTTTTTACTTTATTTACTTTACACTACGTACTTTTCTATGTCAATCTGACTGATGTAACTAAGCTAATTTAACAAGAATATCACACATAATACAGAAATATACAATTGTTTTACGCGACGCGCTGGCCAGACATTACGACCACTAAAGCGGGCTAAGTTTTGCGGGAACAAGACTTTCCATCCCTCGTGTCCAGGGCTTTTAAACTGGTGAGAGGGGCATGAGGCGAGGGAGCGGGTGCATTCCCATATCGACCTATGACATCGATCCGCACCCCCGCTCATGCCCTTCACCCCCGCGTGACACGGCGCTGGCCACAATTGTACTTCACGAGCCTTCGCGGGACACGGCGCTGTCCACAATCGTACTTCACGAGCTCCCGATCTTGACCAATAGCATTGCACAGCACTGCTCCGTCACCATATTTGGTAATGAATTTCCAAAAAGTAGACTTGTCCGCGCGTCATCAGGTAGGTGTGGCCTACACTCTTACGTCACAGTGCTGTACATAGAGATAGGTCGGGGGCCCGGGAACGCTAGAAAGATTTAATCACAGGTTGGACTTAACATTACGTCCTAAAAAATCTTATCACTAACGCTTATCAACTAAGTTTACGTGAACGCGATCGTGCCTCCGTAACATTCCCACCCCCTGTAAGAGGATCCCAACCGATTACAACTTTGGAGTAGTAGGAAGCACGATCACCTTCACGACGGGCCGACGCAGGACCCCATGCCGTGTCCTTATATCTACCACACGGATAACATTGTCTTTCGCGTGATACACTTTGCACACTACACCTTTCGTCCACTGATTTCGCGGCCGGAGTTCGTCCACCACTATCACTATGTCGCCTTCCTTGATCCTCGACGCGCCCTCGGTCCACTTTTGACGGACCTGCAGCGTCGGCAGGTACTCCCGGAGCCACCGCCGCCAGAACGTATCAGCCAGTGCGCTGACTCGGCGCCACTGACTGCGTGCGTCCACGTCGCGCGGCTGGCTGTCGGCGAACGGTGTGTCGCCCGATGCTGTCCCCAGGAGCAGATGGTTGGGCGTCAGGACCACTGGATGCTCGCTGTCGCTGGACACGTAGCAGAGTGGCCGGCTGTTAATCACCAGCTCGGCCTCCGCGAGCAGCGTGAGCAAAGTCTCTTCTCTGGGTGCTCTCTCGCACAGCGTGGCTCGCAGCGCGATCTTCACGGAGCGCACCAGTCGCTCCCAGCACCCTCCCATGTGTGGTGCGGCAGGAGGGTTAAAATGCCACTCGATGCCGCGTGATGTGGCTTCGTCTTGCAGTTTGCGCTTGTCGAGCGCCCGAAACGCCGCCCTCAGCTCGTTGTCGGCGCCGACGAAGTTCGTACCCCGGTCGGAGTAAAGGTGTGCAGGGCGCCCGCGGCGCGCGATCAGGCGTCGCAGGGCCAGGATGGCCGAGTCTGTGCTCAGGCTGGCAGTTAGTTCTAGGTGCACGGCGCGTGTGGCGAGGCAAGTGAATAGTGCCCCCCACCGTTTTTCTCGACGTCGCCCGATGGTCACCTCCATGGGCCCGAAGTAGTCGACGCCCACGTGGACGAAGGCACGCCTGGTGTTGGTAAGGCGCGCGCTCGGAAGGTCGGCCATCTTCGGTTGTGACGGCTGCGCCCGGCGTAGGCGGCAGACTTGACAGTTGGTTGCCGCTCGGCGCACCGTCGGCCTCAAGTGGAGCACCCAGAACTTCTCTCGAACATTGTTTACGACGGTCTCGTGGTTGGCATGCAGGGCTGCCACGTGATAGGTCATCACCAGCTTCACAGTCAGCGGGTGTCTCCCGTCCAGGATTACGGGGTGTCGTGCGCCAAAGGGGAGCTCTTCGCACGCTCCCAGTCTGCCTCTGACGCGCAGCAGACCGTCGTCAGTTAGTATGGGGTCGACGCCACGCAGCTTGCTGCCTCGCGACACAGGCCGCGCCGCACGAAGGTCTCGCAGCTCATCCGCAAAGGAGTCCATCTGCATCTCGCGCAGCAGAAGGAGCTCGGCGTCTCGCAGGTCTTGCGCGACGAGCTGCGTCGTCTCGCGGCGACGGCGGCAGCGGTTGATGAATGCCAGCGCGCGCGCAAGCGAGCGCACGGCCAGCGTCCACGTCGACACCCTCTCGTGGTCCAGCAGGGGCGGCGCACGCTGTGGCGCCGCGACGAGTACTCGCTGGACCCGTTCTCTGGCCGCTTCCGGAGACTCCTCCTCAGCCGCCGGTAGTCCGGTTCCTTGACCAGCCGGCCATTGAGACTCTGGAAAACGCAAAAACAAGGGGCCAGTACACCATTCTTTGCTATTTTTAGGCCAGTCCAGCCTGGTCGCCTTATCTGCCGGATTCTCCGCAGAAGGGACCCAGCGCCAGCTGCCTCTTTCAGTTAGTCTATCAATGTCAGCTAACCGATGTGAAACATACTTTTGGAATTCATACGCGTTCGAATTTATCCAGGTGAGGACTGTTTTACTGTCAGTCCAATAGACTTTCCTACTGATGGGCAACCCTAATTCCTTCTCAATGGTGTCACCCAGTCTACTTGCTAATACTGCGGCCTGCAGCTCCAGCCGGGGAATGGACACAACCTTTCGAGGCGCCACCCTAGCTTTGCCCAACAGCATGGCGACCTCCCTTTCCCCGGCCGCGTTGGTACCTACCAGATACGTCACCGCGGCGTATGCGGCCTCACTAGCATCACCGAAAGTATGCAATTCTAATTTACAATCTACTCTAATATTGTACCACCGAGGTACCTCAAAATCTGGTAAATAAATTAAGCTACCTAACCATTCAAACCACAGGGCCGCCTCTTTTTCTCTGAGCGGTTCATCCCATCCAATCCCTGTGCCCCAAACCCGTTGCATCAACATCCTAGATTGTATTATGCATGGGTACAATAATCCTAGGGGGTCAAAAATTGACATTATGAAACTTAAAAATTGCCTTTTCGTAGGTACAATTGTTCCTGAAACAAGTTCCGTAGGTAACCTTTTAAACGAGAGGTCAAACGCGAGCGAGTCCGGCCCTGGAGCCCATATCATACCTAATGTTCGCTCGACGTCACCCTTATCTAGCGCTACTCTATCCGGCATGGTATTCCTAAGCTTTGTTTTCAACTCAGGTGAGTTAGTGACCCACCCCCGTATGTTGAACCCGCCCGAGGCGTTTATCCGGGTCACTGACTCGATGAGGTCATTGGCCTCTTCCATCGACCAAGCGCTATCTAAATAATCGTCCATATAAAATTTGGACTCTATCGCTTTGACTGCCCTAGGACAACCGTCCTCGTACTCCCTCGCGTTCCTATTGAGGACATAGATGGCGGACGTCGGAGACGAGACAGCACCGAAGATCATAGAGGTCATCACGTACACGTCTGGCGGCTCCCTGGACCGGGCGGGACCGCCCCACAGGAAGCGTTGCGCGTGTTGATCCTCAGGTCTTATTTTAACTCGCAGAAACATGTCGGCGATGTCTCCCGCGAACGCCACTGGGCCTATCCTAAACCTCAACAGAACCCCTATCAGCGAGTTGAGTAGATCCGGACCAGTCAACAAATTGTCATTAAGACACGTACCATTAAATGACGCCGCTGCGTCAAAGACCAATCGTAACTTTCCCGGTTTGTTGGGATTCGTTACACCAAAATGCGGTAGGTACCACACTGCCTTACTATCCGTTTTTATCTCGTTTGCCTCTAACTTCCGAGCATAGCCCTCTGTTATCAACCGATCAATCTGTTTACAATAAGCCTCCGCGAACGTTTCATCTCGGCGCATACGTTTTTCAATACCGCATAAACGTTGCAACGCCTGCCCGTAATTGTCAGGCAATGTCGTTGAGTCGCGTTTCCACAAGAGACCTATCTGCCACTGATTGCCTTCATTTATTCGACAGGCGGTCGAATCTAAAATAGTCACAGCTCTCGTGACGTCATCGTGCTGACGTAATTTAGCTGATATACCTATTGACTCTAAATCAAACTGTGACTTCACTAAGTTATGAAGGTCGGGGAGGGAGGCCGCCATACAGTTTATACTTTCCCCGCTACTGAAGGAATTACTTGGTCCGTGAATGACCCAACCTAGTTTAGTTAGAGAGGCAACTGGCTTACCGGATCTTCCTCTTCGGATCTCCCGGCTGACCAACAGCTCCCAGTTGTCCTGGCCCAACAGTAGCAGCGGCTTGGCGTCCCTCATTTCTGCGCATCCCAGGTCGCGCAGGTGGGCGTTGTCCCGGATTACCGAAACACTGACGGTCTGAGGAGGTAAATCGAGATTAGAAATAGTGCGGCACCTTATCTTCCGTTTCTCACCGCTTGGTCCAGTGACGTCACAGCTCACCAGCCGTGATCGTTTATCACATACGCTGTGCCCGCGTGCTGTCTTCAGCAACAGCGGCATAGTGGGCCCCGCCATATCCTTTGCGAGCTCACTATCGATAAGCGATACCGTCGCGCCGTCATCCAGGAGCGCGTAACACTCGATATCTTCACCGCCCTTGCTACCTACTGATACCGGTAACACCTTCAATAGGGCCGATGTGTGCATGCCACTGATATTAGTTACACGTTCCTGCTTGCCCTCACTCTTATCACTGACGTCGCTCTTATCAGTGCTGTCCTTCTTATCAAAGTGAAGCAATGTGTGATGACTGTAATCGCATTCCTTGCAGCGAGGCGCTTTACAAAACTTTTTAGCATGAGATGACGATAAACACTTAAAACACAGTTTATTTGTTTTTATGAGTTCCCACCGTTTGTTTACATTTTCACTAAGAAACTTATCACATTTTGATAACACGTGAGATTGCTGGCACAAAACGCACTTTATGTTCTTGATTTTAGGTTCACTTTTGCTTGACTTTGTCGAGTCACTTTGCACATGTACTCGGTGCGTCTTTGAGTGCTCGGAGCCGGTAGGTAATTTGCGAGTTGTTTTATTTGTTGCTTTCGTAGTTGACGCGCTATTATCCAACTGGTTGTGATACGATGATACGCGGGCTTGATATGCTAGGTAATCTGATAATATGCGCATATTAGGTGATATTCTCAAGTCTATCCCGATATTGTCGTCTAATTTCATTGCGTATTCACCGTATTTCGCTCTCTGGGTCGGGGTTAGTTTTTCTAGCAGTTCGTTAACTAACTGGGGGTTATTAATGTATCCCTCCGCGCGTATATGTTTCAACAGAGATACGCAATTACGCACTGTGGTTGCCAACTGTCTGAACTCGCGACCGCTCTCACTGACTTTAGGTAGATTTCTTATTTTACCTAGCGCGCACTGTAAAATCAAGATAGGGTGGCCGTATTCCTCGTCTAACACTTTCATTATTTCTGACGGGTCAATCGACGTACGTAATAAGTCTTCTACGGCCGCCTTTGCGTCGCCTTGCAACGATGTTCTTAATCTAGCTAAGTTTTCGTATGGTTTGAACTCATAATTTTTAGTGGTTTCCCAGTACATACTTTTGAATGATAACCACTCTGCGGGATCTCCAGAAAAATGCGGTAGCTCATATGCTTGCCTCGTAATTGGTCTCGGGTGTGCTAGTTGTCTGATCGCGTCCGCCAGCTGGCTCACCTCGTCTCTTCTTCCAGGTCCTAGTGAACCGCGCAACATAGGTTGGTCGACCTCTCCGTACTTCAACTGCCGCGCTCTGGCGACCGGAGTGGCGTGACCTGCGTGATCGCTAGGTGGACGAAAGTGGGCCCCTTGACAAGCCGGCGTGGCACTCGCCGACGCGACCGGAACGGTGTGCACGAATCTGCCCGATATAGGCGCGCATTCTACACTGTTTTCACATTTATCAGTAATCTGGATTGTACTCACATTTTGATCCGACGCACTGTGGAGTTGTGCTCCTGTTACCTGACCCGGAGCACTCACGGCCGGCGCACATGGCGGGGTTGTGTCGACCCACTCCGCCACGCGCCGCGTCGTTCCCTCGTCGGACCCGCAGCTCACCGAATCGTCAATCTCCTCGTCCGCGTCTATCTCGGCGAGGTCGGCTTCGAGCTTCTTCCTGATGAGCTGTTCCCGCAACTTCACCAGTTCGCGCTCCGCTTCGTATTCCACCTTCTTCCGTAGGCACTCCGCGCTTCTGCGGCTGTGCCTGGTGGACGCTCTGCTGTGTGCCGACGACCGTCGCTCACCCGTTTCAGCCCACGCCGCCGACGGTGCCATTGTGGTTCTTCGATCAGTGTGGTCTATGACGCGGCCACCCAACAATGGTATGCGCGGCGCCGGCGTGGACGACCCCGTCGGCACGACGGACGGCGAGCATGGCATGCCCGAGTCCGTGATCGTGACGTCCTCATCATCTCGTGACGTCATTCTTCTGGTCTGACTCCTTGTCGTCATAGTACACCTCTGACTCATGGTACTTGCACTCTGGGGTACTCTGCACTTATAAACCGGATCCGGCTCGCAAGGACCAAAAATTGTAGGGAAACCTCTGACGGTAACCTCCCTATGGTGGGCAGTTAGCGCACCCTTCTTCGAAGCTTCAGAGCTATGTTGTGTGGACTGTATTTTATTGTGTTTGTAGCAATATGCCTTTGATAACGCGGCTGGTGGTGAGTGCTACTTAGAGATTTGAGGTGCGAGGTGCGTTTATAACACAGAAGTTTGTGCAGAGTACGTGCCGGGGGTGTTGAGTCAGGAGGAGGTGAAATTATACGCAGATTCCACATAAACACACTTGTATTCTTGAATATTACTATGACGCTAACACATAATTATCACACTTAACGGAGCCAGAGTTAACAATATTACGTGAACCTTTTTACTTTATTTACTTTACACTACGTACTTTTCTATGTCAATCTGACTGATGTAACTAAGCTAATTTAACAAGAATATCACACATAATACAGAAATATACAATTGTTTTACGCGACGCGCTGGCCAGACATTACGACCACTAAAGCGGGCTAAGTTTTGCGGGAACAAGACTTTCCATCCCTCGTGTCCAGGGCTTTTAAACTGGTGAGAGGGGCATGAGGCGAGGGAGCGGGTGCATTCCCATATCGACCTATGACATCGATCCGCACCCCCGCTCATGCCCTTCACCCCCGCGTGACACGGCGCTGGCCACAATTGTACTTCACGAGCCTTCGCGGGACACGGCGCTGTCCACAATCGTACTTCACGAGCTCCCGATCTTGACCAATAGCATTGCACAGCACTGCTCCGTCACCATATTTGGTAATGAATTTCCAAAAAGTAGACTTGTCCGCGCGTCATCAGGTAGGTGTGGCCTACACTCTTACGTCACAGTGCTGTACATAGAGATAGGTCGGGGGCCCGGGAACGCTAGAAAGATTTAATCACAGGTTGGACTTAACATTACGTCCTAAAAAATCTTATCACTAACGCTTATCAACTAAGTTTACGTGAACGCGATCGTGCCTCCGTAACAGTCTTTATGCATGAGGCAATTGATTTTTGTTTTTAAAGAAATGGAAGTAAATAGTGGGTATTTAGAGCTCTTTTACAGCTGGTTCAGTTCGAAAAAGTGTTAGAAATCAGATTTATAAGGAGTTAACTTATAGCTGTAAAAAAATCTTCAAGAGCGTGACCAAAATTAAAAAATAACGACGCTAGGTTGTTTTTTTTTTCAATCAATGAAGAGTCATAGACTGAGCGGAGGTTGACGCAGCCTTTTTTCTGCGCCAAAAGATCCTTGTAGCGCTATAAGTACTTGCGCGCAGCCTATCTATCCCTCTGGAACAGTTAATAAAAATGTTGACCGTCATTCTAAATTGCTCTTTACGTCTTAAAAATTACGTTTCTTTTTAAAATTTCAAATGACTAAACGTACATATTCCACCAAATTTTTAGAAGCGAACGAAGTTTATTCCCCTCGTTACGAGCCAGCTAATGCGTTTAGTATTTCAAAAAGATGCTCATGCTGCTTAATGCATGGCATTTACATTGGCTGCTTTACAAACTGCTCACGTACGCAAAGTTCGGAGAAAATTAGCGAAAAGGTAATAAAGTCATAAGGCGATGCTGAATTCCCCTCTGGCCTACGTGAGCGGCAGACGCTAACAAAAGCGATGCGACAAAATCAAAAGTCGAACTACAAAATTCGGTATTCTTTGCTTCCCGCAATAAAATGTTTTATAGAACCCTCTTTAATGTAGACATATGTACCTACCTACATAAACCACCTCATCACGAAACCGTCAACTAAACATTCTGTACATCAAACTTTACGCAAAAATTAGTGCTGGGAAACGACTTTTTTTTTGGGGTGAAAAATCATGTTTTGTAGTAGGACTCAATGTAACGCACTCAAAATATTGTGCTGATGAATGGATTGAATAGTACGGAGGTCATCGAGGTGTTTAAAGTAAAAATCTTCCACCAAAATCTTGTTTAAAAAAAAAAACATGTCAAAAAGTTGGAACTTTGACCCCCAATAACTCCCGCGTAACTAAACTAAAAAATGATCGCAATGAAGGGGAGAAAAAGTGCCTTTCAGCTTCGTTAAGAGGTTTATCACCCTTTATAAACGTACATCACGCCAGAAAAGGTAGGCTATTAACCCTTCGTATGTGGATCCACACAAGACACAATGGCTTTTTAATTGTGTCTATAATTACGGCATACGAGAGGTTAAGGCATTGGTCTTCTTAATAATACCTACACCCACATTTTGCCAGTTCTGTTGAAATCCCATGTGACAGAAGGCTAGTTTATTGCTATGCGCAAATATAGAATATCATGCTCGGCAGTCGCACTTCAAATTAGTACGCGAACGTGGTATTTTGGTCTTCTCTGTACATATCTGTACAGAGAAGTTCCAAAATACCATGTTCGTCTTACTATGACTATGATCTCATGAACCGTTTTGATGTGTAAATAATTTCATTTTGTAATACCGATTGTTTAAAAATGAAAATCAAGGGGCTAACGTACGAAATTGAGCCCTTGACTCAAGATTGTTCACTAAACTGTTGATGTCACAGACGGGGTAAGCTAACTCAGAACTGGGTGAGAGAAGTCAGATTATTATTATAAACAGTTGTACCAAACGAAAAAACTGGTACTTGTTCAAATGCATTTTTTTTAGTATTTATACTGAGCTGGTTTACCAAGGTTAATACCGACGTGGCCCGAAGAATTGCCAAACTTAACTGGTAGTGGGCAGGGCACATTGCGCGCAGAACGAATGGCCGATGGGGCTAAAAAGTTTTGGAATGGCTACCGCGAACCGAAAGAAGTCGTTGCGTTGTAAAACCACACGGTGGACTGATGACCTTTCACCAGGTCATTGGACCTGGACGATGCGTTGGAAGACCTCCCACTAGGTGGACCGATGACTTGGTGAAGGTTGCGAGTTGCATGGGACCGGTCAATGTGATGACACTGGGGGGAGGCATATGTCCAGCTGTGGATGTCTTTCGGCTGAAATGATGATGATAATTATGATACTGAGCTTCAGAGCGCCCACTTGTCGCGACTTTTTGCATTGATACAGTTGCAATGCTCTCACTGCTTTGTACCTTCTTTTAGCATCGATATGGATGTGAACACCACAGTCCATGCACATTGTTTCTGTCAAGCTTTGCAAATGCGATTAACATGTGACAGCAGCGATACAGAAGTGCGATTATAAATCGCGCGACAGCATCTCTACAAAAAGTCGCTGTGGGCTCATGCTCACAAAGGACAACGGATTCTAACATTCATTTAACGAAGCGAGATTTACTCTAATTTCATCAAAAAACATGGTCGTTATACAAAGAGACTTTAGTTTGTTATGGTTATTAGCATTGTTGCGGGAAAAGTTAGCGTTGTTTTAATAATATCAAACCCAAAGCACGTCATAACTTTAAGTACCTGAAGAAATTATACTGAAACCGAAATGTTTCACCAGTATTTCTATGCGTGACTACCTAGTTGGCCTAGTGATTGGAAACTCGACTGCTGAGTATGAAGTCTTGGGTTCGGTTTGGGAACGCGAGAGGGAGAGAGCCTCTCGCCCCAGCCACCGCGGCAGACGCACCGGGCGTCGGGGGCCAAGTGGTGGCTACCGGCCACCGTAGACGCGGGCCCGTGAACGGTGAGCTATGGGCTAGCTAGCCGTCCGTCCGTCTAATGACGACAGGCCATGTCGACGGCGCGTTCGTGTTCCACGCGCGCCTCAAAGAGATGTCAGCATAAAGGGAGGAACCCGCAAGGTCCGAAGCCTGCCGGGGCTGCGGGACTGTTCGAAAGAGATACCGCGGCCCCGGAACGTAAAGGGCGAGGAAGGAACATGGATGATTTTTAGTCAGTAAAAGTCTGACCTCCCGCTCCGCCCAGAGTGGGAGGGGTCATTTGATGATTTCCCATCCGAAAAAAAAGGGTCCCGGGTTCGAATCCCAGTAGGGACAAATGCTTGTGTGATGAGCATGGACATTTTTGTTTCCATGTCATGGATGTTTATATGACACACCACGACATAAGCTTCGTTGCTTAGTGTGGCACTAGATGGCGCTGTGTGTAATGTCCAGTGATATTTATTTATTGGGTTTCTTCATCAAGAATTTCTTATTAGCAGCCACAGAGTCAAAGAGTCAGGATTTAAGCCCGTTTTGATAGCGATAGCCTCGCCTCCTATTACAAAGCAAAATGTGGGTATACTATAATATTAGGCAGGGGTGATATTATGCTTAGATATTTTTACAATAATAAATATCGCTGGACACACAGCGCTATTTAGTGCCACACTAAGGAAGGAGGCTTATATCGTGGACACCAAATAGTTGATATACTACGTAATTTCATACTTTTTGTTTGTAAATACATACTTATTATAAACACAAAACAAAATCCATGCTCATTTTAAGTCGATATATTTTTACTACCTCAAGAAGAAGTTAATGCTGATTGTTGTTTTAAGTTTTAATAAGCTCAAAGATTGCTAAGAGTTGACCGTGATGAAAGAACCGTGTTACTCAAATTCTCTTAAAAGTTTTCATGTTTGTTCTGATGCTAACAAAAAGTACCAAGAAACAACTCCTTCTAAAATTATTATTTCGTCGTTCTTACACCTCCTAAACGGGAAACTTTTTAAGAACTCTCAAATTAACACGCTCCTTCCAACCTCAGTACAAAAAATAATGTCATTACGTACTCACACATAATTTACATACAGAAATAAACTCGTGCCAATTAATTAAAGCGCTGCGAACAGCCGCGTAAGTTGGCGCTCGCGGTACGAACTTTGTTTGCAGGGTGTAATGAATGTACCACGCCACTTGTTTCGACTACCCTCCTATACATCCAAGGTAGGGCTTCCATGATATTTAAGATGGGTGCTTTCAGGATTTGTCTACAAAAATCCTACTAGTATTATAAATGCGAACGTTTGTGAGTACGGATGTACGGACTGATGTTTGTTACTTTTTCACGCAATAACTACTGAACGAATTTGAATTAAATATTGCACTCAGATAGTTCATAACTTGGATTAACACATAGGATACCTTTTATCCCGGTAGCCAATCCCGTGGCACAATTATAGAACATCATGCGGCCGAAGCCACGAGCAGAACCTAGTGTGATCAAATTTTTGTATTGCTTTGTTTAATTACTTTTGGAGGTTCTTCTTTATATCGGCTTAAAAGTAACAGTGGCACGTTTCGATTTTCAAGGATTTCCGTGCCTCGGAAAGCAGGTTAAGAAATTGTTCCCGGATGTTGTACGTAGATCTTTGTCAGTCGTTATGGGTCGTCGGACACCCTAAAGTCTAGCAATCATTCTTGTCAAAACGAGACGTGTTAGATTGAACGCCAACTTCAAAACCTACTAATACTCATCTGATGACTTCTATAAAGTACTAATGTTTCCTGCTATCTACGTCCCTAACAAAACATTTCTTTTAAATTATTTTCTAAGGCTAAATTCTACTTTATACTGTTTCGTCAACAATTTATCTCAAAACAGCGTCTTTATTGAAAATACACTTAATACCCTGTTGATTCAGCATTGTTTTAGGGTTCCCGATGAAATCAAATAAGTAAATTAGAATGTTATGATGGTCCAGTGCTCTTCGGTAAGCCTCTTATGTTTGTCAATCATGCCTTTTCGTTTTCAGTTATCAGAATCGCCTCAACATTATTTTGATCAGAATTCTTTCTATTCTAATTCAATACTGCAACGTACACTTATGCACGGATCGGGATTAACTAACAAAAATGAAGTGAAGAGATGTCCATTTTAATGTGGAGTTTAAGTGATGTTAATGAATGCCAATAAAACAACGGGTTAACAAAAACATGAACTCGAAAATGATAATGCAAACATTCTGGTTTAGAAGATTCACTGACAAGGGTTGATAAAGGTATACGTACTCATGTGAAGGGATGAGTGAAAGACGATTAGCAAAAAGGATTTATGGTTAGAATTTGAGTGAATTCTGGCAAGGGACACTGAAAAAGACACACTCCCGGCTACCAGTCGGTCTTATCAGTTCGGAGGCCTAGCACGATTGCGGGATGTAAACTTGTAATGTATTGTGCTTGTTGCAAACAACATATCTAAAACGCTATAGGATATTAATATATTTTTGTCCCAACAAGAACAACAAATTATTATCTCACAGAAAAAAAAATATTATCATGTGAAACGAGTCTTATTATTTTAAAATCAACATAATTATTTATGTTACATAAACATCATGCGTTCGTGCTTGGACCTCTGGTCAATCGTTGAATGTGAGCATATGAAAATATTATTGCTAGCTATTATCATGGGTAACCTGCAACGTTGCTAAGAACGGCCTTGTGGTTGAGGCAGGCGCGCTGCTCATATAACTGAACGCTCATATGTCAGTTGACCAATAGTCGCGCTCTTATTGTGACAACGTACGAAGCGTATGTGAGAGCTAGTCTGTCTTATGCGTGTCTGACATTTTGCGTATCTGGCATAGGGCGTATAAATCACACATATTTGTTTACTTTCCAACCTCTTTAATCTGTTCTGTGGTTTTCCCTTTTTAGACATAAGCCACTACTCTGCCGTAGAAAATACGTGGAAGCTATAGAAAATTGTTTTTCTTCTGCCGTTTTCGTACAGTTCACGACAGGTTTTGACGATTGAAGTAGCATACAAACTTAGTACAATCGACGTTAGATTTAAATCGCAACTATAGCCGATGTCCTAAAAATATGGCCACCGCAACGTTACTTTAAAATGTAGACAAGTTGAGAACATCTTTACAGCGATATATTATGTGTACCTGCGCCATAATTTGGTTAAATTGTATAACTTCAATCGTATGTTAGTTTAGGTGTGACATAATTCTAGGGTTTGTTAGAACTTTTTGGAGCTTCAAAATAGGCTTAGGGGTATAATAACGGTGTTTTCTATTTTCAACAAGGAATATCTCAATAGCTAGACTGTGAATAATGATATTGTGGCTAGAAAGGAGTTGATTGCTGAGATGACGAGAAATAGAGAGTATGAGATGAGATTAACTCAAAGTTAGTCATTCATTATATTTTACTCACTTTTAGAAGTATAAGTCTACTAAGTGCTTCCTACTACTGATGGGGCATTATGTCACATGATAATAATAATAATAAAGGGAATAATAATTTTATTATCAGGCAACTATGGCCCATAGACAAAATACACAAAATAACATTATAACAGCAATATCATATGTACTAATACATAATTTAAACCTTATGAAACTATAACTATACACGTATACACGTGACTTTAGAAGTGCATTAGCGATGAGGTCAAAATAAAAACACACAGACATAAACGCTACAATGATGTACATGTTTATGATAGATATCAATGGCATTTAGTTATGACTAAAAGGGACTAGACTGGCCACGTCTGCCGCATGCCCAATGAGCTGTGGGCCAAAATAACCACTTTCTGGAGCCCTGATACGGCAAAAAGGCGTCGCGATAGACCTCGCAGAAGATGGCGGAACGAGATGGACAAAACCAATGACCAGGCCAACATTAGCCTTAGATCGAAACAACTGGAAATCTTGGGGAGAGGCCTTTGCCCCGCAGTGGGATGATGCAGGCTAGCAGTAGCAGTAGCATTAAAAGAGACTTCGCCTACTGCTAGTCCTAAGCAGCGATACAAACGCAAAATGGCCGCGATACAGTCACGATTCTGCTGCGCGTTGCAAATATGACAAACGCACGACAGCGTACAAAAAGTCATCGTGGGCGATAGGCCTTACTGGTGCATGTAACAGCGTGACTAGTTTAAGTTTGGGCATAGAGCCAAAAAGCGGCTGTAACAAACAATATACATTAATATTAATTAATTAGCTACACACCACAGATGCTCTTAATAATATTTTATAGTTTTTAATCCTTCATCCCTTGTAAATTGTTTTAAATTTTTGTATTCTGTAATTTTTATGGTGTATATAATGAAATAAAGAGTATTCTATCTATGCTTGTTGAATTATTTTTGCAAGTAAAAAGTTACTTACGTATTTCTATAAAATGCAATAGAGTTGTCCTAATTATGTGAGATACCTACCTACTTGTTTTATATACTGTTAACCTGCATTCTCCCTCTACATTGTTGAGCAAATACCTCGTTCCCCATGACTTCTATATCTTTCGATCCTGAGTTAGTTATGTCCAAAGATTTTTTTTTTATTCTAGAAGACCTTAAGAACCAACTCATATAAAGCCGGCGGACATTCTGAATATTTTCGTACAACAATTTTGATCCCGAACGTGTTCGAATTTGACACACCAGTGACCATTTTCTACGTGGACTGCAGCAGCTGTCTATTTACGTTATGTTTATTTCTTAATGGCACGTAAGATAATTCTAGATATTCTTTCATAATTGTACCCGTGGTCAACACTAGCTGCACTTTTACACTAATAATATAAAGAAGTGTGACTTTTGATGTTTGGAAGCAAGGGTACCTAATCAACGAAAATACTAGGTATTTTGATTCCGGGAATTCTTTCAGTAATGGGAAGCATTATCCCCAAGTGTCATAAATGCTATATTTAAAATGATCTCGTGGGACAATACGCAAGCAAATTCGTGGGAAAACGCTAGTTTATTAAAACTACAATGTTTAGTTTCCTGTTGTTACCAGTTGCTTTTATCTACAGAGAGGGATCCATTCATAGCCACCAACTTCACAGAGCCAAATTAAACAGTTTATTACACAAAATGAGTGTTCAAAACATTAATTGTATAACTAAACATACGTACACAAAACTTTTCAGAACACGAATAAATGTAATCGACTCAACAAATATCTTCACAACAAGTTCTATTAAACAAGTTATTTGGCTGACGGTACCGTTAAAGATTAATAAAACTTAACAGAAGCGACTTATTTTGGCAAGAGAAACCCACAACAAGAATTGGTTCAAATCATCATTTTTGTAGCTTTTGACACTATTATTAAAGAGCGGCTTCAAATCTTATCCGATGCAGCTTAATAGCGGTATTTGGAGCTAATGCCTCTTTGATCTGGATAACGCAGTTACTGAATAAGACAAAAGCCTCTTGGTAAGCCTGGTTCTTGAAAAATAATGCGTTGTTGCTTTTAACTATGTTTTATTAAAATGAAGCCAACAGATGACTAAATACAATCTCTGAAAAGATAGGGTAGGTGTGCCCAATAGTACGTTCACCATGCAATCCGTGACAGAGTGCCCCTAATAGTAAATTAATGAACCGTTGAAAAAAAACAACAATCACTATACTTCCATCTTGAGTTGTTACAAAGATAATAATAAAAAAAGCCTTTTATTTCCAGTTTACAAATGATTAAATCTACCTTATAAAAACAAGAAAAAGAAAATCTAAAAATTATATCAATATCTATGTTATCTAAATTATCTAAATATAATTCTAATTATTACTATTGTAGAATATGTTTTAGTAGGCAGGAACTAGTATTAATTATTATTTTTACTGGAACCCCCCTCAGGTAAAGGCCTCCTCCAAAGCTTTCCATTTCTCCCGGTAAGATATAGATATAAAAATAATATATCGCCTACCTAATAGTTTTTAATTCACATTTCGCCAGTTATGTTTAAGTGTCATTGTATTATAGAGCGAGTCTTTTACCATCAACCGTGAACAATACTGAGAAATTCCAGATGGAAAACTCAATTGACCTAAAAATCGAACCTCATTCTCAGCTAGGCTAGTTTCCACCATCAATAAATTACAAATGTATTTAGTCCGTCAGTTAAAGTATTGGAAAATAACGGACACGTACTTTTAGTTTTTGTAAATCAATGAATATTGACAAAGATAAAACGCATTAAAACTCGCGAGTGGGGGCTCGTGACGTCACAACGCACTAAAATTATACCACGGCGTGACGTATTGAGAATTTTAAAAGCGTCGTATCTTCGTCTATTTTGGATTACGTAACAAAAGAAAATACACGAGTCAAACATTGTTTGATAATCGAACTAACAGACTAATTTGACTTTTTATTGTCATCTACTCTATTTATTCTGGCGACCACTACACCAAATAAATAAATAACAATAGAAATGTCGCTGAATTTTACACAAAGTACCATCTAGTGCCACACTAAGCAAGGCTTGTGTCGTAATAAAAGGTCATATCATTCAGTAGCGTTGACTTACAAGTTAGTGTTATGTTTTCACAGCTGAAAGATACCGTAGATCCGATTATTTTGATATAAGTTTCAACTTGATACCTCTAGGCGTGAAAAAATGGGTATTGATAGACTGACAACAAAGTGCAAAAATTCATGTGTCCTCTTGAGGTGCAGTACCCTAAAAGGCAAAAGGACATTGCCCTCTACAGCTTATTACTCTATGACACCGTCTACGATAGGCATTCCGAGGCACTCACGCATTCTCCCCGCAATTCTATTAAGTTCTCACTCGTTATCCGAAAGGGATGTAGTTTATTATGCTGACTGTAGTATATAATGCGAGACGGGCACATTTTTGTCAAGCTTCATTGCTGTAGACATTCTTACACCCTTTGTTTAGGTGTTTAATTTCGGTACTGTGTTTTGTATGAGAGTAATGGAGGGAGGTTTGTACAGATATCTAGGCTTTTTGGTGTAAGTTATTATATAGAAGCTGTGCTCACTTTTGTTTCCACTGGGCGGACTATTTTTTTAATTGGTGTTCTTAGGGTTTTCATATATTTGCACGGAACCCTACTCCATTTTCTGAAATAAAAGCCTAAGATACTCCTTATAACAACAGCTATCTGCCATTAAAAGTCCAGTCAAAAACAGTTCGGCCTTTTTGGAGATTAGCCAGAACAAACAGAGAGACAGTAAAAAAATGTACATACAGGGTGTAAACAACCTCATCACAAAGCCGTCAACCAAGCATTCCATACATACTAAGTAACTTTACGCAAAAATTGTTGCTGGAAAACGATTTTTGTTGAGAATTGTTGCTTTTCAACCGACTTCCAAAAAAAGGAGGTTATCAATTCGTCTGTATGTTTTTTTTTGTGTTTGTTACCTCATAACTTTCGACTGCGTGAACCGATTTTGATGATTCTTTTTTTATTTGGAAGCTGGTGCTTCCCATGTGGTCCCATTTTAATTTGCTGAAGATCTGATCCTGGTCTTAGGAGATATATAATGGAACTCTTCAAAAATGTACGGCAAATCTGCAGTGATTGCTGTTATCGCTTGTAGGTTTATTGTTTATACAACATCATGACGTAATATCACGCCTGTATGCTCTGAGGGGGTACGCAGATGTGTACAATACACCCAGATTTCGACAGTGTTTGTTACCTCAGTACTTTCGACTGGGTGAACCGATTTTGATGATTCTTTTTTAATTTGAAAGCTGGTGCTTCCCGTGTGGTTGTATTTTAATTTGCTGAAGATCTAATCCGGACCTTCGGAGATATACAATGGAACTCTTCAAATATACACGGCAAATCTGCAGTAACTGCTGCAATCGCTTGAATGTTTATTGTTTATACAACATCATGACGTAACATCACGCCTGTATGCTCTGAGGGGGTACGCAGATGTGTACAATATTCCCAGATTTCGACAGTTAGGTGTATTAAGTTCCATTTATTGGGGATAAGCCTATTACCTTGACATGTATTGTTTTTTTTTATTTTATTGGCAAGGGTACTTCAAGGGTAGTTTGATGAGAATTTGGTTAGGTTCTGATTATGGGATCCATGACAAAGGAACGGAACTCTTCAATTCTTAGAAGCAAATTAACGATACTCAGCCAAATCTTTTAAAGGCTATCCGGATATTTGAGTCACGTACCATAACGTCGTTATTAACCGACTTCAAAAAGGAGGTTCTCAATTCAATGTTCCCCGATTACTCGAAGATGACTGGACCGAATTTGTTTTTTAATTGTTTGAAAGGGATACTTCCCAGAAGGTCCCATAATCATCAAGTCAGGATCCTGATAATGGGATCCTGGAGAAATAGAGAGAATTCTTCAAATTTAATAGGCACACCAGAAGCGATTTGGGTAGTTTTTGAAAGAGTACTTTCTCAGAGTGATCCCATTTAAATTTGGTAAAGATCTGATGAATAACTTCGGAGAAAGGCAACGGAACTCCTCATTAAATGTAGCAAATGTGTGTCTCTTACTGGGATTGCTGAAATCTCATGTCTGTCTATTGTTTACACCAGTTCATAACAAAAAATCACGCTGGTTCGCTGTGAAAGGGTATGCACATATTGTGAACCACTAAAAAGTGAAAAATAAAAACTTTTTTGCAAAAAATAAAACCGACTTCACACAAAAAAGTGAAAAATAACTTTAGCTTCTGAAGTCGGTGACAAAAAAATTAAATCAATCAAACAAAGGTCACCGATTTCAGAAGCTAAAGTTATTTTTCACTTTTTTGTGTGAAGTCGGTTTTATTTTTTGCAAAAAAGTTTTTGGGGTAAAAAATCACTTTTTACGGTAAAACTAAATGTACGAGGGTCGTGGACATGTTTATAATAAAACTCTCACATTAATAACATGAGGAAGTATTTAGAAAAAACTTAATGTCTCCGTAAAAGGTTCCCAAGTTTGGTGTAAACAAAAATAATATTGCAGGGCGGGAGAAAATCTCAAAAAAACCAGCTGCTTCATCATGGTCCCGTAACTCGACAAAATGTAGGCAGCAGCTGATTTTTCTTCGAGATTTCATAGTCGGTCCCATAGTAAAAGTTGTTCATTTTCATGAGTACTATCCGCCCTTAAAGTAATTAAGACGACTAAAACAACCCGTTTTATAGCTAGTTTTGGTCCTAATCAATCTCAGCCTAACTTCACCAACAGATAAGCATTATGTCTCTCTATTCGTATCAATCTTCTAAACTTTCTACGCTTCTGTGAGATGATTTCTGATACAGCAACAATTTCAAATTTTAAGAGCACGTATCCAGAAAGTTGGCAACGTCGCAAATAGCCGTCAAATATTTAGCAATTTTACCAAATTTGGCAATATTACAGTACAGAAATAAGAAATATGGCTAACTAGTGAACTAGAATATTAATAGTGAATTACAATTAAACCCCTTTGTTTGTGTAGAAAAGGCATTTAGAAAGTTTCAAAGAATAGTTTTTTTGACGTGATAACGTCTAATAAATCGATGAACGCCAGCTGCACGCACGAAAAAGGATGATTCATTGTCCCGTTACGCTCATTGTAACGTTACGCTCATGTTTTGTTATGACGTTGTCACATTAAATTACTGTCGTCCGTAAACCGACTTTAGAGACAACCAATTTTTTTTTTCATCTACAAGTGTTACGATTTTAATTATTGCATTTGATAAACAATATTTTAGTTCTCTAGTTAGCCAAATTTCTTATTTCCATTCAGTAATATTGTAACATTAATTAAAGCAGGTAAATACACACATCAAAAGTGTCTAGGGATCAAGCATTTTTATGCGGATTTCTTGAGATTGAGATGTGGCTTTGTAATAAATTTATGATTTTATAAATTTATATGGATCTTTTTTGGTGCATTTCATAATTTGAAACAGGAACTGTCAATCAAATTCGAGTAAAAGATGAAAATCAGCTGTCAATATTTTTCCCTATAAAAACATACAACGCATTGAAGACATTATTAGTGCTACTGTTTCCCTACTACTGATTAAAACCAACGTTATTATGGAGCGGTGACGTCATTTAAGCAGGGAAGAAATGCTCAGAGCCGTGGGAATGATAGAAGCTGGTTCCCGGCAACGTACTGTGGCTTTAGCTCTGAATACAAGTCAGAGTGTTATCAGTCGACTTTGGACACGTTACCGAAGCACTGGTACCAGGAGAAAAGTTATTGCAAAAATATATGTTGATCCCTAGACACTTTTGATGTGTTTGACAGATATTTGCGAGGTTGCCAACTTTCTGAATGCTCCCTCTTAATGATTTCCAGAAAGACAATATTACTGAAACCGTCTTACAAAAGCAAAATCAATACCTGGGAACATTCAGCGGTTACCTACCGAACCTCTTCTTTGTAACTAATCAGAAGTAGTTGGAAAATTTGTAAATGCCTAAAGCCAGTAAACTTTGCCAAGCCAAATTCCTGGAAGATTAATAATTTATACAATACTAGCACTTTTCCCGCGACTTTGTCTGCGAAAATTGTGAAGAAGCTCGGCTAATTTGCATGATATCAATTTGATTTATAAATCAAAATCATGCAACCTATGTAACTCGGTAAAGATGTAGCTTTTTCATGGTGACACAATTGTTTAAATCGGTGGTTTCCTCACTATGTTTTTCATCACCATCACAACAACAACAAACAGCTGCAATATAAAACATAGAAACAAGAAAATTATGTCTTATATTGCAGCAATAAGCACTGCTTTGCTTGAAATATCGACCTGTGTAGCTAACATTATTTAGAACCGACTCCCTCACGTATTTTGAGGGAGTACTAACTTAAGAGCCTGTAGTATTCGTATTTCGATTAGCGTTATAATGTTTACCATAGGCATATTGCATGTTTTCACTGTGAAAGGTAAATTATTTACTGACTAAATGATAGTCAAATATTTACCGTCAACAGATTTGTAATACTAGCATCAAATTCGTTTAATCGACGTGATAAAATTCGGCACTTGTAATTCGAGTCTTATTGGGCTTGAATTCAAACACAGTGAATTCGACACTTGGATTGCCACGTGTTGTTTAAAAGGGCAGCTATTTCGGTATTGCGTTGATGAAAACAAGAGAATAATATTTTATTATTTTACTAGTTTCTGACCGCGGCTTCGCTCGTAGGTTATTTTTTAGGGATCATAAAGTATCCTTTATAATAAAGGCGTTTCACTGGCTTGTGTTTCAACAGTGAAGAAAATGAAGAAGAAGAAATAAAGAAAGAAAGAAAAACGGCGCGGCATTCTAATCTTAGTAACTTTAAAATCATCTCTCCAAAGGCCATTAGGTAACTATTTCTTGAAAGAATCCATCCTAAAAAGTTTTCGCGTTTATGATAAAATAGTTTATGCCCTCAGCGTCGCCCGCGTGAAGTTCGATAATTGTCCCATGGGATTATACTACCACCGGGATAAAAGGAGACGGGTAGAAAATGCCCAAGGCATTAAGTCCGCCTTTGTCTAGATTTTTCTGATGCATAAAGTTTAAATAAAGCTAGCAGGACCCGGCTGGCAGATTCCGGTAGTAAGATCCCATAGGACAATTCCCATGGGATCTTACTAACGGGATTAAAAGTATCCTACATTGTAATCTAGGCTATAAACTATTTTTATGCAAAATTGTATCCAAATTCGTTTTAGTAGTTTTTGCGTAAAAGAGTAACATACATCTATACACCCTTAAATGATACTCACAAGCTTTCACATTTTAATAATATTAGTAGGATATTTGAGAGGTGAAAATCCTGTAGGTATTAAACGTGAAAACCTTTATGTTAAAGATCAAATAAGAAAGCAGCATTATACAAGACTGCCACGTGTATCCTAAAATTGGGTGCGAAATTCTTCATAAAATGGGACAAAGAATTAGTCTTTTGTTAGCTTGATCAAAAACATGGGAACAATAAACTATTGTAAGATTTTCTTGGAAAATATTTATGCGCAAAAGTATTTGGACAAAAATATTTGATCGCTGAGGCAAAATCAATAATTAAGTGATCGTCGAAGCGTCTTAGCGTCGCTGGCGATCTACGGGCCTCAAATGGCCGCTTTAGCAGAATCATAAAATTAATCACGTTAAAAAATTAAATTCTTAAAATGGACTTTATGGTTTTGACTATTTAGTCCATTTTAAGATTTTTTTATTTAGAATGAATCTGCGACAACTATACTACTACTTGCCTGCTGGCCAAAGGCCTCTACCTTTTATGACTTCCAGTTGTTAGAATCATAATATGAATCACGTTAAAAAAATTAAATTCTTAAAATGGACTTTATGGTTTTGATTATATAGTCCATTTTAAGATTTTTTTTATTTAGAATGAATCTGCGACAACTATACTACTACTTGCCAGCTGGGCAAAGGCCTCCATCTATTATGACTTCCAGTTGTTTTGATCCAGGGATAATGTGGTCCACATTATCTAGCACGCTACAGGCTACCCGCCTGTAGCCTGCAATGGCCGATGACATTTTGCAGAGAGCAACTTGTTGAATTAAAAACTTCATCACTACATATTAAGAAACAAAGTCGTCCGTCAGGTCGTCGGTCTTATACGCAGGCAAAGCCACGGGCATCAGCTAGTCTTAAAATAAAAGAAAACAGTCTCAAAATTCTTGACAAAAAACGTTCGTCTGCCGAATCCATAACGGTTTATAGCAACAGAAATACCTTTTGTTTCTTCCTCCTGAGCTTTTAATTGGGTCTCCTAGGCAATAATACAGTTATAGAGAACATGAATGAGGACATTGCCGCCTGGATTTCCACGCAAACAATAAAAGAAATACCATCACGAATTCTGAAAACAATAGATTTTCTCGTCTGTAGGTGTCTTTATTTGTGACTTTTCGTGTGTCTATTTCTGATTTTGAGGGAACGTTTAATTATTAAGGTAACGTAATAATATTAATCTTTTCTTCTTCGTGTTGACTGAAAAACAACCGCCGAAACAAACTTATAGGCATCAGTCTGTTCCCACTACTTAAGTTGATCGGTTCAGATAGCTGAAATTAGACTAACTGAACCGGTCAACTGAACTACGTACAGATTAAATTCGTGGCAATCTTTTGTACGAAATTATTGCGTATTTATTTAAATCGGTACTTATTCTGTCAAGGTGTCAGGAAAGCACATATCCTGAATTTTGGTTGATGGTTGTTTAAACATTGAAACAACCATGTGAACTGTGTAAAAATGGCTATAATCACTTTACTATAATTTACGTACTTCGCAGTGGTTATGATCACGTTTATTTATAAGCCAGATTTTGGGGGGATAAATCCCAACCCCTGGATACGTGCCTGGTGTCAAGGCAGACGTTTTGACTGCAGCTTTTCGGGCATAGACGGCAGTAAACGAGATAAGGCATTTCTGCGATGAAGTTCCACATTTGTTACCTTTAAACGTTTCAACCAACTATCGCTGTTAGAACAATGCTGTTAAATCTGCCCATTTCGGTTCATATGTGACTTCTTAGAATATCACGGAAAGTTCAGTAATTTATGTAGAAACTATTAGTTACCCGTGGCTACGCCCGAGATGGGGTCAGATATGATTACTTTACATAACATCACGCCAGTAATCCCTGTTAGGTTAAGCAAAGGTGTATCTAATAGTACACCCACATTTTGCCAGTTATGTTTAAGTCACATGTAATAGGGGACGACCCTATTGCCATCAACCGGGCACAAACCCAGACTCCGTGGAAGCTACTGAGAAATTCCTGAAGAAAAAAAACCCAATAGGCTTGTTAACTGAAAAAATCTAATTAGTCCGTCACTTAGATTGTCAAAAAATATTTCACCCGTATTTTTTCTTTTCTTACATAAACCAAAATTGACGAAGATACGACGCTTTTAAAATTCTCAACACGTCACTGTTTGGTATAATTTTTAGTGAGTACTGAAATCACGGGCCCCCATTCCCGAGTTTTGATGCGTTTTATCTTTGTCAATATTCGTTGATTTACAAAAACAAAAAATTCGTATCCATTTTTTTCCAGTACTCTAACTGACGGACTAAATAGATTTTTAATTTATTGATGATGGAAACTAGCCTATTATCATTGTCACTTTCCGCCGTAAAAAAGTATTCTATCAGCCTAGATCTGGTAAAACCTGTTCAACAGTCAACTGTTAGAGATACTTTATCTGTCTGTTAACTTTTCAAACATCAATGTTTGAAAAGTTAACAGACAGATAAAGTATCTCTACTTTCACTTTTCAAGTCAGGATTTTTGTCATTTCTATTCATAATAATAATATATTTTATTTAATTTGACAACATTGGTCCACTGGTTAGTTCTACAAACAACTTATCAACTAAGTGTTAGTATTTTCATCTCAATCACTACTGGTAGAAAGTATGTAAGTACTCAACTTCGAAAACCAACAAAAAGCTGTAGGCTTAAAGCCAGCTTACTCCACCTTTCCAAATGTATCGTTTTATTTTCATCACGTAGTCGAACCACAATACATGACAAAAATACTACGACAGTATTTGCACGAAGTTTCTCAAAGTAGAACTAAAAAAACCAACCGCCTTCAGACTATTCCCTAGACAATTCGGTGGAAGTTTGAATAATGTTTCTTAGTTTCGAGTTGGGAACATCCACTGAGAGGAATCGTTCTTGTTTCGTTAACTAGAAACATGAATTTTACATGTTATTCCTGTCTTTCATAGTGGTGAACTTTTCAAGACCTGTTAGTGCTGCGAAAGAGAATAACATATTATGTTTAAAAAAGTAAAAGCCGTCTGCAGCGAAAGGAGACCAATCTCCTTTCGCTGCAGACGGCTTTTACCACTTTAAACCCCGTACCCAAGTACGGGGTTTAAAGTGGAAAGCGTTTTCCATAATAGTGTGGCTAGCTCTTCTTTATGCTCGAAGAGGCCAGGCTGTCAACAGAATTGAATGTTGATTTTATTATTGTATATACACCTATTACTGCTTGTCTCTGCATCACCCAAACATTTTTTTTTTTTTTTTTTTTATAAATATCGCTGGACATTAACACACAGCGCCACCTAGTGCCACACTAAGCAAAGCTTGTGTCGTGGACACTAGATAGTTGATATACTACATATACAACATGTCCCAAAATTCAACGATAAGCCAGCACCGGAGGATAGACCTGCCCATGACTACTCGGGGAAAAAAAGAAAAAAAATATATATCTCTTTTTTTTTGAAGTTATAAAAGCTTTTTAAGAAGAAATTCTTAAAAAAGTGAGACCTTTTATGATATTTTTCACTACCATGACCACACTTTTTTAAATATTTCTGTTATTTTTTTTTATAGGCAACCTGAATAGCACTGCTATCTACCACAATTCTTAAAAAATCCAGAATACCTCTAGTTTTTTCACGTAAATTAATGAAACTTAATTTATTCCCTAATTTTTTTGAAGATTTTTACTTATCAACTTTAACTCATCGTGGTGTAAAAAAAAAGTATGAACACTACTATGGCAAGTTTTTTTATAAATTGACGCAACTAATCAAGATTCCAAAATGGTATAATACTCTAGGCAAACAAGTTTAAAAAAAAAATGTTCCTATTATTTCTAAACAGGGGCCAAATGACGGTCAGGTAATAAAAAGTATTAGTTCTTGGAAAATGTTTAATATTTAAATAAATGGTCAAACAATTTCTCATGTAATTTATTAACATTATAACCAATGTTCAAATTGTTTGCCACCAGCAATAATACATGCACGACATCGCCTTAAAAATTACCGTTTTATTTGTCTTGCATATCTTCTGCGATTAATATGATCCGCAGCCTGACTGATATTTCAACGAAGCTCGTCCAATGACGCAATGGGTTTTGAGTAGACCCTGTCTTTAAGACAACCCCAATAGAAGAAGTCCAGGGGGTTCAAATCGGGTGAACGAGGTGGCCATAAGATAGGACCAAGTCGCCCGATCCAACGCCCTGGATACTCTTGATTTAAATATTCTCGCACAGGGCGGGCATAGTGTGCTGGGCAACCATCATTTTGGAGCCACATGTTTTGGAGATCATTTAAGGGCACGTCGTCTAGCAATTCTTGCAAGTCATTTTGTAAAAAGTTTAAATAACTATTGCCATCTAAGTTTCCTTGTAACTCAAAGGGCCCAATTACTTTTCCATTTAATATGCCGGTCCATAAGTTAACCTTGAATTGATATTGGGATCTGTCTTGTCTCATCAAGTGCGGATTTTCATTGCTCCAACTATGTAGGTTGTGTAGATTTAAATATCCATCTTTCTTGCATGTTGTTTCATCCGACCATAGAATTTTGTCCAGGAATTGGGGATCTTCCCTGTGCCTTTGCAGCATCACACGGCAAAATGTGACTCTTAATGGATAGTCCCGCGGTAACAACGTCTGCACACGCCTGTAATGATATGGGTGAAGCTTGTGACGTTGTAAAATTCGATGTGCAGAACTTTTCGGGATTCCTGTAGCTTCTTCTATGGCGCGTACCGAAGTAGTCGAATCATTTTCTATCTCATTGAGAACTTCTTCATCACGATCCGAACTAGGTCTTCCAGCGTTTCTCCTACTGGATGGCATACGACCCTCCGAAAACGCTTGATGCACATTAATAAACACTCGATAATCAGGATATCTTTGAGCATTTGGGTACCTTTCTCGATACAGTCTGCTAGCAGCGTTAGCATTGCATCGGGTTTCTCCATAGATGAGGTGCATATTTGCGTATTCCTGTGGTGTGTATGGTTGCGGCATGTTGATCGTTAAACAGTCCAAAATGCGCCAGAACTCCAAATCACAAAACTCACAATCGTAGTCACAAAACACACAATCGTAGTCCAAGATAATGCCAGGTCAGTTCAGTTTGCAGATCGATTCCAGTCCAAAAAGCCAAGCCAAAAGTCGTTAGTACGTACGAGAGCCACGTCAGTTGAATACGGAACGGTGCGCAGTAAACAAAGGAGCAGAGCGTACTGAACTGACTTGCTCTGAGAATAATAACAGCTTCTCTACCTGCCCTGTTGTTGTCTCTTTTTAACGTAAATATCTCTGTCTATCTATCTCTCTCTAACTTCTAAGGTATGTATGCCCCATTCAAATTCCTAGAAATTGTAACAAGAACCCACTACCTGCCCTGTTGTTGTCTCTTTTTAACGTAAATATCTCTATCTATCTATCTCTCTCTAACTTCTAAGGTATGTATGCCCCACTCAAATTCCTAGAAATTGTAACAAGAACCCATTTTGGGCACGCAGTGAAAGTGATTACTGTCAACTATAATTTAAGGAATTTGGTTCTTGTTTTGAACTAGTATGGATATTATTTTTTTGTGGTTGATTTTCCTAGAGTATTATACCATTTTGGAATCTTGATTAGTTGCGTCAATTTATAAAAAAACTTGCCATAGTAGTGTTCATACTTTTTTTTTACACCACGATGAGTTAAAGTTGATTAAAAGTAAAAATCTTCAAAAAATTTAGGGAATAAATTAAGTTTCATTAATTTACGTGAAAAAACTAGAGGTATTCTGGATTTTTCAACGACCATACAGCCTATAGACGCCTAATACACGATCTAACGCACGAAAACTATTCTGTCAACTCGCTGAGGTACGAGGTACGCGAGGGGGACGGGGTACTGCTTTCTGATTGGCCAATTCAAGGTCATTGCAGTTCACTAGGGATGGGACAGTTTTAAATCAAACAAGAAAGTATCGATATTTTTTTAACTGTAGGCATGATAAAATATGTTTTACATACTTTACTTGCATTAAATTACCTCCTTTATTCTAATATTACGATTGAATCGTGTAGGTAAAATATCTGAACTTATATGAACTTAGTAAGCGGCGACGGTTTTTCATAGGGATAAAACAATCTTCGGTAAAATGACGTGAACATATTAATAAATAAATAAATGTTGTAATTTTTAATTATTAAAAATATATTTTTTGCTTAGGTATATATATAAATAGTTATACTTAGGTTTTATTTTTTGCTTTATCGACAACAGAGGTGGTCGTACGATTTGGAACATCACTAATTATGTTTACGTAACATCGAGGAAAAGAGATAGAGAAAAAAGTACTTTCAAAAGAAAGGGATGCAATCATAAAAGACATCAAGTATGACCAGTATAAGATGAACTCCGATAAATATTGTCAGAAAGTTAATCTAATTTAGATTATGGAACTTTTAAATTACCGATGAAATGTGATACCGTCTTTCAGGAAACTTGAAGTCCGGCTTTCTTTATCACACCAACGTATTATACACGGGGCCATATTATGTCTATTTTCTCGATTTTTTAACGGAGTAATGCGGAAGTGTTTGCGGCTCACAGGAGTGGTCGAAACTAATTCGAACTCGGTGGGTGACGACGGCTATAAGATTTATACCCCTTATGTGTTGACAGACATCGGTCGCCTGTTATTAGGAGTCTAGAGGCTGTATGGTCGTTGGGGGTAGATAGCAGTGCTATTCAGGTTGCCTATAAAAAAAAATAACAGAAATATTTAAAAAAGTGTGGTCATGGTAGTGAAAAATATCATAAAAGGTCTCACTTTTTTAAGAATTTCTTCTTAAAAAGCTTTTATAACTTCAAAAAAAAAGAGATATATATTTTTTTTCTTTTTTTCCCCGAGTAGTCATGGGCAGGTCTATCCTCCGGTGCTGGCTTATCGTTGAATTTTGGGACATGTTGTATACTTTTGTTGTTTGTAAATATATACTTATTATATATAAACATCCATGACTCGGAAACAAATGTCCATGCTCATCACACAAACATTTGCTCCTACCGGGATTCGAACCCAGGACCCTAAGAACGTAAGGCAGCGTCACTACCACTACGCCATTCGGTCGTCAAAAGATCGGTCGGCAAAAAGATTGATTATCAGAAAATGCCTATGGCATTAAGTCCACCTCTGTACTTTGTGCTTCAAGTATTAAACAATTAAACATTGGGTTTCTTACACTTTTTACTTATTTAACACTTTTTATTTAGTCATCATCATCTGCCTGGCCTTTTAGCAACCATATTGGGGTCAGCTTCCTGTCTATCCGGATGCAGCTGAATACCAGAATTTGTCATGGAGTGACTGCCTATCTAACCTCCTAAACCCAGAAATTACTGGGTAATATGATACCCCTGGTTCAAAAGTACCTATTAAAAAAAGTAAGGATACGTTCTAATAAAATGAAAATAAATTAACAGCGAGTAAAACGAGGGCTGTGTCGGTACATCAGAAATACAAAAATCAATAACTACATAACTTGTAATTAGGGAATTTTCCTTTATTAAAGAAGGTTAAACAAAATGAAACATTTTTCAGCACTTCTGTTAGCCTTTTAATTTATTCACGGAATATTTAATGGCGTTGCCTTTAAAAAGCTAATGAAAAAGATTTTGTTGCTTATTCAAATAAGGCATTAAGTAGGTATAAACAAAAGGCCCGTTCCGAGAATTATTTAGATATTGACGTAAACAGAATGTGCAAATGAAGGAAATGAACAAAGGTATGCAATATCGTAACAATATTGAAATGTTTATGTTGATTTTCTGGCTCATTACTTTTTATAAAGCAAAGAGGAAGCTTCCTCGGTCTTTAAAAGTATATGAATATTGTTTTCGTTGCAATATATAGGACGAAGCTTATAAGAATAAAAACACATACAGTCAAAGTAGAACTGTTTACTGGGAACTAGATAATTACGTAACGAGGACTGTGAAACTTATAATATCATATCTTATCTATTCTGATATTCAAAATGCATCTCACATTGTTGGCATATTATTTCTGTAACAACAAAATTAGTAAATCCACTAGAGTAGTCTTGATCAAGTGGAACCGCAAAAGCCTTACAAAAAGCAAGTACCTACATCCTTGGAATCCTTAGAATTTCAATATGACTCCTCCATTTACATGCGAATAACGTAGACGGCCGCTCACACCGAAGCGTAACATTATTTTACGAGACACGGAGATCCGTTTAAAGTTGGCCTTAAGATAGTTCCTTGTGGCACTCCATTGGAAGTTGATGTGATCATAATAATTTGACGGAAGAAGTATGTCGATCGATATCTCTGGAACGTGTTTCTTCGTATGACGAGAGTGCATTTTAAAGTAGTATTAAAACTTTTAGAGTATCATCTCAAGTCAGAGCTTATGCAGGTTTAAGTGCAGCAGTAAACGCTAGAAGGATGTCTTTGCCATCCAGTAGAGAGATGTCTGGTGTTAAATTCGCATTTTACGGTTAGTGCTGATGTAGTGTATATCTTTGCAAAGATCTTGCCTTTTTCTTTATGTTTACGTTACTATAATTGAACAACCAGTAAGGTGGATGATATTCATAAGAACCCGGGTACAACCGGGTGGGGACTTACGACGACCAAGTGAGAACGTCACAAAAAGGATAAGGCCTGTTACCTGTACTTAGCAGTAGGTGAAAAAATGCTGCCAATGGTGGTGATGGTGAATGGAACAGCGAAGAACATTTCAATCTCACTTCACATTACAACACGGTACAATTAGCAGTCATCTTAAAACCTAGCAGAAGGAAATCCCAAAAGACTGTCGGGTTATGTGCAATCCGTCCCGACGTATATTCCAGCTTTTTATTTTCTAGCTAAATGTCGGCTAAGGTTTGTTGTATACAAATGTATACCAAGGGAGATTGAATTAGGTCGATCGAAGAAATTCATACATCTGCGTGCGGTCCCATATATTTTGCTTGCAAATATTTTCATTTACATCTGCATATCATTTGTGAAATTTGTTTGAGAATACTTGAGGAGTTGGCTTGATGAAATGCTGGCTATGTGGGTAATCCAGTGCTTCTCTCGCTCCTTATTGAGCTGTGAACTCGTTTTGTACGAGTTTCATTATTTTGAATTTTGATAGTAAATTATTTAGTGAGTGATGCAAGGTAGAGATCTCTCGAGAAAAGTACGTGCTTCTACAGTCATCGTTTATCTTTAGAATTACAAATGCAAGATTATGTACTTGTATTTTGTATCTGCTTGAATGTTTTTTCTTCAGTTCGTTTCGTCAAATTCGAGGTTTATGTTTTAATTATTTAGTTAGTAAGATGTCAAATATTTGTTAGATAAAATGTTATGGTATAAGGTATAGCTCACATTATTTTCATTGTAATAGATTGTTGCTATCCAAATGATAATTCTAGGTTTGCAGCTTTTAGCGGACAGCTAGAACATTATAATATTAACCCCAGTCCACACACTGGATGGACACAACAATGCTTATGCAGAGACAACCCATCATGCTGTTGCACTGATCTGTTCCCTCTGCTGAATTTAAAGCGTATATGTACAGCCATAATTTATACTGTCCGTCTTCTATTTCTAAGCAGAATTTAGATGTTTGTTACATCTTTAAAATTATTATAATGTTGTGCTTCAGATTCGTTTAAATGATAAAAGTGAGGCCGGATGGTTTTTTAAGGATCAGCAGTCTGCCATTGCTTAAGTCATATAACTTAGAATGAAAAAAAAATGAACGGCAAAATAAATGTATAGTAAAATAAATCAATTTAATACTAAATCATCATCTGCCTATACCCATTTCCAAACTATGTTTAGGTTGGCCTCCAGTCTAACGAGATGCATCGGAATACTAATATTGTATCCGACCTCCAAAACCCTGTTGTGTGACTCGGTAATACCACGTAATACGATACCTTTTAAAAGACTGGTTGTCAAATTTGCAGACTACTGACTACCTGTAACGACTGTCAAAGGTCTACAAATGTTAGCCGGGACCAACGGCTTAACGTGCTTTCCGATTCATGGTGGAAGCTCGGTATCTCGGTGGTTACCCATCCACTGACTACTCTATCTTTAATTTTAAATCTACTTGAATTTGTATGACACAAGAATCCCTTTCCAACATTTTAAATCTTCACTTTCTCAGAGCCCATCCAACTTAAGCCGTTCCAATCTCATTCGTCAATAAATCTCGCCGTATCATTGAGTTGCGGCGAGAGTAGGCCGTGTCTCGAATCTACGAGGTAGCTGTTAACTGACACACAAATTGCCTGCCAAACTTTACGGCACCTACGTGTATGTGGAGCATCAAGGTTAGGATAACTGGGTGAATGGAAAGTTATACCTCAGGGTTTTCTTGATAAACTTTTGGTCGTAAATTATCACATGGAAATGTTTTAAATGTTTTTATTTTACAGATAGGATATAAATACTGAAAGGAGGCCAATAGGCTTGTTAACTGAAAAAATCGAATAAGTCCGTCACTTAGATTATCAAAAAATATTTGACCCGTATTTTTTCTTTTGTCACATAAACCAAAATTGACGAGGATACGACGCTTTTAAAATTCCCAATACGTCACTGTTTGGTATCATTCTTAGTGAGTTCTGACGTCACGAGCGGGGACTCCCGAGTTTTGATGCGTTTTATCTTTGTCAATATTCGTTGATTTACAAAAACAAAAAATACGTGTCCATTATTTTCCAATACTCTAACTGACGGACTAAATAGATTTGCGATTTATTGATGGTGGAAACTAGCCTATTATAAAGTTTTCGGACACAGGAGTATCACAAGAGACAGTAGACACACAAGAGAATGCAAAAAGTATGTATTCGGACAGAATTATTAACAACAAAAAACAAAATAAAAATAAAATTCAATTAATTCAGCTCATTGACCGATATTATTTGACATAAAACAATAATATACAAAACTTTTGTTATTTTACAGTCAACTGATTGATTTTAAATAAATAAAGTTCATTCAATGACAAAATTTATTAAAATATCAGAAATAAATGTCAGATCAAATCAATAAATGTGAATGGTAGGTACAAAAAAAATAAAACATTAGGTAAATTAAATAAAAAATGAATATAAAAAACGAGTCAGTGATTTTCTTCCCTTGAGACTTGGAGACAACGTAGCTTTCTATGATTGATAGAATTTTCGGGATCAGATCGGTTGTTTGAAGATTACTCTACATTCAAACTTACAAACTATACCTCTTAATAAAAAACAGTTTTTAGATAACTGCCTCGTTAGTCTACTGGTCGCAAATGCTACTTGCAGAGCATGATGTGTTAAATTCCCAAGTCGGGAAAAGTGTTATTGGGTTATTCGATCTGGCACATCTCAGTAGCAGTCCAGCAGTGCAAGTGCGTAAAATTCGATAAGACTCGTGTTGATAAATTTGACAGTTATTCTCGATAAATTGAGGTTTTATCGAGTCAAAAACTCATTTTATCGAGAATGACTGTCAAATTTATCTAATCGAGTCCTATCGAATCCTACGTACTTGCACTGCAGATATTGCATTTTTATACAGTCATCGTAAAATACTACATGACAAATTTGGGGAATCAACCATGCTGATATTATGTGTTTTCGGTAACTAGAATCTTCCATTTCTTTGTTAAATGTGATATTTTGTTTCTGGTGTCCTTGGTAGTAACAAAATGAAAAGTAACGTACAATTATTCTTGATGTAAAATAAGGCTTTAATAAAATGGTAGGTATAACAAACAAGGGAATTCCAAGAAGAGAAAAAGTTTTTCATTATACAATTCTGAACACGTAAAGCATTAAAAAACTAATTCATTACCAAGAAATTTCTTTTCCATTTAGCTTGTAAAATAAGTTTAGTTGTAATGGGGCTGAATAAATGAAAATGAAATTGAATCGTATGAGTCTTCTCCATATACTTCAATAATAACTGGCATGGAATATTACCTGGAACATTATGTTAGCGAACGTTGATTTCTTCATATTTCATTCTATACTAACTTTTGCTAGTTGCAAGTTTGTTTTTTTAATACGAGTTTTTAATGTAAAATATTTACTTTAAATAGTAGTACGGGACTCGTGGAGGCACGAGTCCCGTACTACTCGTATTCAACTCATCCATCCACACAATATTTTGAATGCGTATCATTCAGTTCTACCACAAAACATGTTTTTTCACCCCAAAAAAAGTCGTTTCCCAGCAATAATTTTAGCGTAACGTTACTTAGTTTGATGTACAGAATGCTTGGTTGACGACTTCGTGATGAGTCTGTTTACACCTTGTATATGTCACCGTAAAATTGTCAAAAACGTTATATTGTAATATCTCTAGCGATATTGTAAAGTCTCGAAATATTGTCAAATGAACATACTGCTTACAATAAAACGCATTATTTTTCGTGAAATGCATGCGATGGTAGTCAACTCACGCGGTGTGGAGTGAAGGAGGGGTCCCCCTTGCCCAGTGATACCACTCTCATGAAAAGATACTGTACCATTCCTGAGAAATATCGATTAATATAACCTAACCTTAAAACACTTCATATTCCCCTAAAAAGCGTAGTCGACGGAGCCCCGCTTCGCGGGGCCCCTTTTTCCGAGTGCAGGGTTTAAAGGAAAGGGCACGCCACGATAGCGGCGGTAAGTCCCCTCTTTGAGGAGTGGCTGGAGAGGCGCCACGGCGTCCTCACCTTCCGCCTGACGCAGGTCCTCACCGGACACGGATGTTTCGGGAGGTACCTGAACCGAATCGGGCGGGAGGAAACGCCCGGGTGCCTCCACTGCGAGGATCGACCGGAGGACACGGTGGAGCACACGGTGGAAGTCTGCCCTGCGTGGGCGGAGCACCGCCGTGTCCTCGTAGCGGCGATCGGCGGCGGCGACCTCTCGCGTCCGGCCCTGGTTCAATCCATGGTCCGGAGCGAGACGGAATGGGAAGCCGTCACCTCCTTCTGCGAAGCAGTCATGCTAGCGAAGGAGGTGGCGGAACGAGAGAGGGAGAGAGCCTCTCTTCCCGGCCGCCGCGGGAGACGCACCGGGCGTCGGGGGCCACGTGGTGGCTACCGGCCACCGTAGATGCGGGCCTGTGGACGGTTAGCTATGGGCTAGCTAGCCGTCCGTCCGTCTAGTGACGACAGGCCGTGTCGACGGCGCGTTCGTGTTCCACGCGCGCCTCAAAGAGATGTCAGCAGAAGAGAGGGGCCCGCAAGGGCCGAAGCCTGCCGGGGTTGCGGGACTGTTCGAAAGAGATACCGCGGCCCCGGAACGTAAAGGGCGAGGAAGGAACATGGATGGGTTTTAGTCAGTAAGAGTCTGACACTCCCTCCCGCTCCGCCCAGAGTGGGAGAAGTCATTTGATGATTTCCCATCCTAAAAAAAAAAAAAAAAAAGGGTTTAAAGGAACCTAACTAACCTAACGGGGGGGTGCCCCAAGTCCCGTTTATGGGGGCAAGAGATACTTCCGTATGTTCAGTTGACAATAATTCGAGACTTTACATACAATATCGCTAGAGAGATACACGTTATATTGTAATATAACGTATTTGACAATTTTACGGTGACATATACAACGTTATTTTTAGTCGTTTTAATTACTTTAAGAAATCTTGAAAAATGAATCAGCTGCTTCATAGATTATTGGTCGCATACCTCGAAAAAATGTAGGCAGAGGCGGTCCCATAGTAAAAGTTGTTCATTTTCATGAGTGCTATTCCGTCCTAAAAGTATTTAAAACGGCTAAAAAATAATGGTGTATAGAGTTTAGATGTTTTCTTACTATCCTATTAGATTGTACAAAAAAACCTGACGCGAACATAAAACCTTCTATTCAGCCAGTTGGTAATTCCAGGCTTCCTGTTACCTGCACGTTGCTCGACCGTTTGGCGGGCAATTTGTGGCTCCGTTAGCTGCAGCCCCTGTACGTACATCGTTTGCTTACTTCTTAGTCGTGGTTAGAATGTAGATTAAAATGTTTAACGTTAACGGTAGTTTTTATCGAAATTAAAACTGAGTCTTGGGATTTTTGTGTTGGAAGTAATACATTAGTAGAAAACAGACCGTTCTATAAGAAACGGTTTTTTGTGGCATAGGTACTGTATACGACTATCACTACATACTTATAATAAAACAAAGTCCTGCGCCGCGACCGTCTCTCTGTCTGTTCGCGATAAACTCAATAACTACTGCACCGATGTACATGCTGTTTTCACCAATAGAAAGAATGGTTCCCGAGGAAGGTTTTAGTATACAGGGTGTAAACCACCTCATCACGAAGCCGTCAACCAAGCATTCTGTACATCAAACTAAGTAACTTTATGCAACAATTATTGCTGGGAAACGACTTTATTTTTAGGGTGAAAATCTTGTTTTGTGATAAAACTCAATGTAATGCACTTAAATCATTTTGCTAATGCATGTATTGAATAAAAATAAATAATAAAAAAAAATGTCAAAAAGTTGGATCTTCAATACAAAAAAAAAATGATCTGAATAACGGGGAGAAAAAGTGCCTATCGGCTTCGTTATCGGGCATCGGTTAGTTACATAATTATAAGCATGTCGAATTGTCAGGATATTTTTCCGTTAGGCTCGTACATCTTGTGGGCGGCGGAACTTGGTTTTCGGCAAAGAAAACACACTGGGGGCGATCATCATCAGCCTATTAATGTTCTCACTGCTGGGACACAGGTCTCATAGAGAGGACTATATGAGAGGCAGCGATACACGGTTTTTATTTAACTTAAAAATACTTGAAATTACAATTTAACAATAACACTGGGCACAATGAATCGGGTACAGTTTTAGGTCGTCTCAACTCCACTGTGATCAGACACTCAAAAAACATCACGACTCTGTGTAGGTATAGATAGGTAAGTAGGTCGCTTGATGTTACCACGTGGCCCACTTGCGATTCGTTCGTCCTTACTAATGACCGGATCTGACAAGCAAATAAACAATCATTGAAACACGAAAGTCATTAAAAGAAGGAAATTACTAGGTACAATAAATATGTTTGAATACACAAATAATGTCTGCCATTGAGTATATTGAAAATGGCATCCACTGTTTATCGCTGTATCACTCAAAAGTTGAGTCAGATCTTATTATTAGCAAACCACAGAACACGCAAACCACGGTATTAAATGCCCTATCCTTTGTTTGCTCATTACAAGAACTTGATGGACGCAATACCGTCTTCACCATAAGGGCACACGGGGCCCTTGCCCACGGCCCCCATTCTCAGGGGGCCCCGAAGCCCCGACAATTTCTCTCACACATTTATTCTCAAAACATTTTGGTCGGGCACATTACTTACACTTTTTTCGCAAATCAGTAGTTCCTGTCCCAGTAGTTCACATTTATTCTCAAAACATTTTGGTCGGGCACATTACTTACACTTTTTTCGCAAATCAGTAGTTCCTGTCTCAGTAGTTCCTGAGATTAGCGCGTTCAACCAAACAAACAAACAAACAAACCCTTCTGCTTTATAATATAAGCACAGTATATATTAGTATAGATTTTCATTCAGTAATATTGTCAAATTATTCAAAACAGCGAAATATTTGATCCGATTCCGATTCCGATAAGATTTGCGATGGGCGAATCAAAACAGTGAAATATTTGACACCTATTCGTAACATAATTAACATAATTTCTAAAATGTTTGTAGGCGGCCAAATGTTCTTATTTTGCAACACCAACATTAAATGTAAATCCTTATTTAAATAATGGCAACACTACCCCTTTCCATCTGCGACACGGTACAATATAGACGTGCATAGTATTACTTGTCATAATTATTTTATTTCATCATCTCTTCCTCGGCACCAACGTACCAGCACCTCATCGGCTATCTACCATCTATCTATAAACAAGCTATACAGTGTTATATCTTGTCCATTCAAGACAGCCAAGATTCAGGATTTAAACGAGGCAAACGATAGAGCTGCAGGTGGATATCTACTGGTCGGGTATTATTTGAGTCAGAGAAGGAGACCAGGGCCTCAATTCTGCAATTACAATAGTGTCAGAATAGTTGATCATTGATTACATAATGATCAAGTTCTGTCAAGTTTTGACAAGTTTGGTAATCTACTAATATAATGGCGTCATTATGACTTTTCAATGGTCAACCATTCCATTCCAATCGTCTGACAGTCCATTGAAAGAAATGTCATAGAATGGTAATCTCGTACATTAATAAAAATCTATTATAAATGAAATCTGGCATGAATAAATGTTCGCATTTAGTAGCAGATTTTGAAAACCATTTGTAGTAAGGGTTTTATAATAATGGCAATCCGACAATGTCATTAAAACACAATTTTATACGAGACCATTGATCGACCATTGTGAATTTAGCAGATTACGAACTTAAGCAAAATGACAATGGGATGGGAATGGAATCGTGTTGGAGTGACGAATTTATAAAATAGCAAAATTGGGCTCCAGTTATTTTAGGATGATTAACCCTATAATAAAGGTTAATATTTACTCCAAGGTTTTCCACCTAACCTTATAAAATAACCAGATTATGCCTATACGGGTAACTTGTTCGGTCCTTATTAAATGTTGCCATAATATCAAACTTATCTTTGTTTGCGGTATTTTATGCTAAAGCTTGACTTCCTAATGAGATAATATTATAATTTTAAACAAAGCAAATTAAATTATTAACAATAAATTATGTGGCAGCATCTCAAGCCAACAAAAAAGAAAGGATTTATTGTACCAAAACATTTCATTATCTTCTTACGTTGTTGATATTTTTATGTCATCCCTACTCAAAAGCTAACTTTGCTGGACATTTGAAACTCGGACGAAGAAAAAGAAAGTTAAGAGAAACAACAGTAACTGTGACTCAAGAAAAATAATGTTCACGCAACTTGGTAATGCGTTCCATTTTTTTTGTTTTGCAAAGAATAACACGATTGTCAACTATTTCTTAACACGACTACCCAAAAGTAGGATTCTTATGTTTTCAGGATTCATGTATGTACGAGTATTTGTATGTCTGTGAGTTTCTTTATTTCACTATAACTTCTAAACGCCTAAACCAATTTCGATGTACGTGGTATCGTTAAAATCTTTGTGTTACCCCGGGTATCATTAACTAGTGATTTTTTCTTAAAAAAACTAGAAAAACCCGGAACCCATTAAATAATCTAGACTAAAATCATTCCATCCAATAAGGGCACTTTGACTGTTGCAGTCAATATGTTCTGTATTAGAATTTATTATTGAACTTGCTTTTTTTCTTTTCAGTTTTAATTTCAATTACTTAATTAGTTATTTTTTACGCAGTCACGTTAAAAATTTTTTTTTTTTTTTTTTGTCTATTGTGTTCAGTGTGTTCTGTATCTAATTTGTGCTATATTTAATTTTTGTGTATTAATGAGACTGGTACTTGATAAATAAATAAATTATTATTATTATTATTACAGAAGACATTTACAGAAGACTGAAAAGTTGTGTGGTAATCGGTTGTTGTGGTATGGACATGTGATGCAAAGGAATGAGGAAAATGTTTAGTATGAATGTAGATAGATGGCTATAAGAGTAGAAGAAGACCAAAGAAGCGATGGAGGGTTTTAGTCAGTAAAAGTCTGACGCTCCCTCCCGCTCCGCCCAGAGTGGGAGAAGTCATTTGATGATTTCCCACCTTAAAAAAAAAAAGAAATTGACTGTGTGAAGGATGATAATGGCTACAAAGGAGGTGACTGTTGAGATGACAAATATTATAGAAGAATGGGTGAAGAAGACATCTTGCGACGACCCTTAATAAATTGGGATAAGGGCAAGAGGATGACGATCCAAGAAGACTGTTTTTAGATGTAAAAAAAAAACGTAAAATTTATAAGTGGGTTCGGTTTCGGCTTGGTTTCGTCAATAAGTGTTACCGATCTGTGCGTTCGTAACGGGTAGGTTTATAGACAGAGATCATCATAGTTTTTAAACTTTGACAGTCGTTACGGGTTAGAAACCAGAAAATCTGATAGTTTATTTTATTTCAACGAATACTTACACAACAGTGTAGGGAAGATAATTTAAAGAAGTCTTTCGTCATATTTTTCTTTTTTCACGTAAACAAAAAATTAAGACGATACAGTGCGTCGCAAAATCGTGTGACTCACATTCAAGTACAATATTTTTTTTTTACCGGAAAGTAACGTCACAAGTCCCTCATGATCTTTGAAGCGTTTTATGTTCGTCAATTTTTATTAATTTGATAAAACAAAATAACACGTGCCTATCCAATATTTTTCGATAATCTAACTGACGGACTAAACATAAACATTTTTTTTTTGTCAGGAATCATTCCTATTAATGTAAAGCACCTCTGCTTAACTCTACGAGGATTACGGGCGTGCTGTTATATTATTTTACCTCTATTTTACTTTCCTCATGGTCAACATACATATAGCTAGTTATAGTGCAGGAGCACCGCCTAGTTATAGCACAAGAGACCGACAACTGTTTTAAATTATTCATGTTCTCCGTATATTCTTTCGTTGCTTAAACCTTATTTCCATCCCAAGATATAACACTATTGTGTCCAAGCCTACGCAGTTTTTCCAAAAAAAGTTACTTTTAATGTGAATTGTAATAAAGGCCGTTGTTCTTAAATTATTTTTTCCGCTTTGAATTATTCATAAGTATGCCTAATAACAAACTCAGTGGAAGCGTTCTCATCATTTTTATTAACTTCACAGACCCTTCAATATCCTATTTAGAATTCTAGTAAAGCGTGAGTTGAGATCTCAAGACTTTTGCAAAAAAAAGGAATAAAAGATCAATATCTTAAACTGAATCTGGCAAAAATATTCTTGGATATAAAGGTTTTATGCCACTGACACATTGGAAAAAACTTAAATGTACGAAATCAGCATTTTTGTATATTCTATAAACGTTCATCAATAATACAGGGTGTAAACCACCTCATCAGAAAGCCGATAACCAAGCATTCTTTACATCAAACTAAGTAACTTAACGCAAAAAATATTGCTGGGAAACTACTTTTTTTTTTTTGAGGTTATAAATCATGTTTTGTGGTAGAACTCAATGTAACGCACCTAAAACATTGTGCTGATGGATGGATTGTATAGTACGGAGGTCGCGGAGGTGTTAAAAGTTAAAATCTTACAAAAAAAACTAGTATTAAAAAAAAAACTAGTCAAAAAGTTGAAACTTTGACCCCCAAATCTCCGTAACTAGAAGGTTCCCAGGTATGGTGTAGAACAAAAAAAATATCGCAATTATGGGGAGAACAAGTGCCTTTCGGCTTCGTGAAGAGGTTTTTTACACCCTTTATGTCTGTGTGGTGTGTGACTACAAAATTTTCGATTATCGAAAAGTATACATTTCTGTATTCAGCTTAAATTAATTTAGAAATTTAGGATCCTTTGGTCTGACATTGTCATCATGAATTGGCTCACTACAGTCATAAATAATCGTGGGTAACAATTAAAACATCTGATTTTATGCAGTACCTACTACGTCATTGGACAGAATCTCGTTTTCCCCATTTCATTGCGGGACCCTAGAAAAAAAGCGCCGCGCTAATGGTTCTCTCTAATATAGCGATTTAAATTAAAATGAATATATTAATCTTGGTACCAAGAGAATAGACCCTATTATTTTGTGAGTTTCCTTCGATGTTACATTGAAAGAAGGGAAATATGACACCACCTCTTGGTTAATGGTTTGAAATGTACGTCTGTTCAAAAGAATATCGTTTTTCTCATCGTTTCCAACTCTATCGTTCGATCTGATAGATATGTATATTCTGAATCAGACTATGGTTTAGGAAGCTTAAAAGTTGCGCCAGATACAGAAAAGTTGAAAGGGAATCGATTGTCGTGGTGTTGAGGAGGAATGAATCGCATGTTACTAAAAGAGTGATGAATACAGGGTGTAAACCACCTCATCACAAAGCCGTTAACCAAGCATGCTGTACATCAAACTAAGTAACTTTACGTAAAAATTATTGCTGGGAAACAACTTTTTTTTTTTGAGGTTATAAATCATGTTTTGTGGTAGAACTCAATGTAACGCACTTAAAACATTGTGCTGATGGATGGATTGAATAGTACGGGGTCGTGGAGGTGTTTAAAGTCTAAATCTTCAAAAAAAACTTGTATTTAAAAAAAAACTTGTCAAAAAGTTGTAACTTTGACCCCCCATATCTCCGTAACTAGAAGGTTCCCAGGTATGCTGTAGAACAAAAAAATTATCGCAATGATGGGGAGAACAAGTGCCTTTCGGCTTCGTGAAGAGGTGTTTACACCCTTTATAAATGTTGATGAAGATGAACACCAACATGGGACAAGGGCTGGAAGATAATGATGATGGTTTAGGAAGTACCTTTTGAAACAAGCGTCTTTCTGCTTAGCTTTTAATCGTACACTTTGATCTATGACTGTTAACATATAAAGGGTGTAAAACACCTCTTCACGAGGCCGAAAGGCACTTGTTCTCCCCATCATTGCGATCATTTTTTTGTTCTACACCATACCTGGGAACCTTCTAGTTACGGAGATTTGGGGGGTCAAAGTTACAACTTTTTGACTAGTTTTTTTTTTTAATACTAGTTTTTTTTGTAAGATTTTGACTTTTAACACCTCCACGACCCCCGTACTATTCAATCTATCCATCAGCACAATGTTGTAAGTGCGTTACATTGAGCTCTATCACAAAACATGATTTGTAACCTCAAAAAAAAAGTGGTTTCCCAGCAATAATTTTTGCGTAAAGTTACTTAGTTTGATGTACAGAATGCTTGGTTCACGGCTTTGTGATGAGGTGGTTTAAACCCTGTAGAGTCCCCACCACGAGAAGCTATAAATTTTGTAAACACACATTTGGGTTCGCAACCTTTGGATCAAATTGAAAAAATGACAGCGTCAGCGTATAATTACTTCAAAATGGCGGCCCAAATGTTTACGTTCCATGATGTCAGATGCGTTCCAGTACCACAAAAGATTAGACGACAGCGCTTTACATCGCCAAATATAACCCGACCAAGTGAAGTTGCTCGTTAGTTTCGTATTCTACGTATGATAATTTGAGTTGATTGAATTTGGGAGTATTTGTTGTTAATTGATTGTCGCTACGTATCTTGGTAGAAATTCTTTGATTACAAAAATTATAGCTTCTCGTGGCGCGGACTATAGTATTTATTTTTTGTGCTACCAAACACTAGTTTAAAGGAGTTAATAATACTACTCCCCCGCTATACTTTTCTGTTTAATTTCGTTGCGGGATCCAAGACAGTTAAATTCATTCTCTGGGACCTCGTCGAGCTTCATTTTTTCGGCGCTTTTCTGGTGGTGCTTTTGATTCTGGCTTTCAGATTAACAGTGGTTTGGGAATAGTGTGGTGGGTTAGTCCCAAAAAAAAAATAGATTGATCGGTTGTCAAAAATTAATAAATCAGCGCATACCTGACACATTGCTGTTTTTAGTTCTTATATAAAATTACTAGAGGCTTTTGCTTTTTATTTTTGGCTAAAATAACAATTGGGACGCAGTGATTCCAAATTTCACCCCTTGTAAACTTGAAAGGGACATCAAAGAGCCCATTGAATCAATTACTGATTGTTTTAAATATAAATTACGAAACAGTTCATCAGACCAGGCTGTGTTGCGGCGAAGCAATCAAATGTAATAATTGTGGATTGATTGAAACAAGGGTCCGCCTGTTTTCGAAGAATTTAGCATTCGAATACTTGACTTTGGAAGAATAATCAGCTTTACATGTTTCCACTGCTAGAACACAGGTCTCCTTACTATGAAAGAGTGGCCTGGAATCTACTTCATGTCCCCAGGGAGGGTTGGTAGTTGTCATAGTCTCGTCTTCGAACTTTTGGTTCTAGGACATGCTGGTTCTCGTAAGTTAGGGCCGATATACAAGTATGGACTTTGCAGTTCGGTAACAAGATCAATTTCCTAAACCTAAGGTCTCGTCCATGACGCTTATAGAAAAATTACCGTGTCACAAATTCAAATCACCAATGAGTCGCCATAATGTCACAGGACTCGTATGTCAATGACGGTCCGTTCATGTCGCAACCAATCACAAACTAGTTGGTAACGAGTTAGTAAGACTCGTGGGCCAAACCTTCAGGGAAAAACTGTCGAAATATGTTTCACGAACAATTTCATATGTGATAATCGGTATTCGTTATTTTGTTGTTTTCTCATAATCAAACATTTCTATCTTCGTTCAAAAAACTTAAATTCCATCAGTGACAAAATAAAATTAATAGTTTAGATATTTTTTACAAAACCAGCCATCATAGCGACTGAAACAAACAAAGTTGACCCGTATACCCATCCATGGCCGACAGCGTTCAAGCCTTTATTTACGTTCCATCACCGTTCAAATCACTATCGATTTTCATTCAAACTACTGCCAACAAATTAATTGCGTCTCTATGCTATGATTTCCACCCATTAACAGCAGTAAACACAAATTGCCAGTTAACACATCTAAATTTATGAAGCGAGTCATGCATAAATTTAGCCCGATGGCGCAGTGGTCAGACTTTAGAGCGTTTGCATCGATGATGTACTAAATGGAGTGCTCAAATGCGTGTTTTGAGATTCGTTATAAGGACTTAGCAATGAGTTTGGCGATTTCACTAACGTCCCTCAATTTTTGTATTGCGCAGGCATCAAGGCGAGCAGAACATCCACTGTTTATACAACAACACCACAAGGTAAAGGAAAAAGTAGTTAATTGAATACTTCTTCATACTTTCTAATACTGGCTGCATATAAAATAAATCAATAGAATTCTAATTAATTGAAATGTCGGGAGTTATATGTAACTGTAAGGAATAGATGAGACTATCATAGCTGTTGAGTTGTCGGCTTCAATTCACTGATTGACAGTTGTTATTTGAGTCTAATAAAAATACTGTCTGGTTTAAGATTTGGCATAAGTTGTCCTCCATATTAAATTTAAATTACCTTGGCACTGCTTATTTATGCAGAAGTCAGATTCACACCTAAGGCCTGATTCTGATTCTTTTGCGGGCCTGTTTGAAAGAGATACCGTGGCCCCGGAACATAAAGGGTGAGGAAGGAACATGGTTGGGTTTTAGTCAGTAAAAGTCTGACACTCCCTTCCGCTCCGCCCAGAGTGGGAGAAGTTATTTGATGATTTCCCATCCAAAAAAAAAAAAGGGCCTGAATTCTAGTCGCGCTGACGGTCGGTCGCGTACGAGTATATAATGTGCATGACACCATACAGTGACGCTGACGTCAGCTGTGACCGACTGCCGTATCTCGCTCACGTCACGACCAGCCGTACGCGACCGACCGTCAGCGCGACAATAATTCAGGCCTAAGGGTCCAACATTAGCGTTCGGTTACTTCATACTCCTCGCTCCTGTATATCATGCAGCTAATAAAATTATTTACTTCATAATTGAAATCATTCGCGTGAGCGATGGCTGTAGTGGGTTGCTAAAAATGAGAATGGATTTTGTTTGTTTTCATGCAGATTCATGGAAAACGAAATAATACACCTTCATGTCTGAATAAATAAACAAAAACATAAATGTTGGTAGGAACGAATTTATATCGCGTAATGATATTGTTAGACTTGGCTTAATCAAGACTTCATCGAGTCGCGATTCGAATCGAGTTTCGTTCGAATGAATGTCAAATTGACATTTATTCGATGAATTCAGAGCTCAGAAATTGCGGGAGTGTAATAAATAGGTGGGTGTTGAACCAATTGTAAATATGCATGTTTCAAATACAAATAAATAAAATACATATATTCTACATTGAGGTAATTTCTCAACAATCAAAACTTGTAACAAAATTACAATTATACGTTAATTTCTTCCTTTTTCTGCATCCCAATTATAAAAGAGACAATTTTTTTTGGGCCCACCTGGTCGTTGTATTTATTATTCACATTACACCAAAAAAAAGTAACCATTTTGCAGTTTGCAATTTTTATGTAATATTTCGTTTTAAATACATTAAAACGAAATATTACATAAAAATTAAACCGGAATCTTAAAATCACAATAAATAAGCTATGTTATGATTTTATTTGCGAGTCAAATCATTCCTGTTGTGGTCAATGTCATTTGACAGAAAATACTTACGTGAATAGGGGCGTTTTTTTCCGTTTACTAAAAAAAGTCGGTACCTACCCCTACCCATTGGTAATCATTATATCTGCTATAATTATAATAGAATCAGAACAGAATATAAAAATAAATATTATTGAACTGTAAGCATTTTTAATGCTATTTATAAAGGTTTAAACTAAAATCGCATAGATGGTTTAAACAATCAACGTGGCACGGAACATTATAAATCCACTTTTTTAGTGGTTGACTGACAACTTCATTGTTTTGACATTTACTTTTTCTGTTTATTTTGGTTTTCGCAAGTGTTTTTGCAGATTTTTCGCATTTATTCCGGTTACACATGGCTTAGCTAATTTAATCACTGTAATCTAGAGGTTATAAGGGAGAAATCAATGTACGTTTCATTATTAAATGCTACAATTTATGTGGGTGGCCTAATCTCCGAACAAAAAAAATGATCTCCTTTATTTTTCCATCCTTACCTTAGAAGTTCACTATCAAAGATACAAATTCTTTTACCATAAAACCATTCTCATCGTTTCTCTTAATAAGTTCTCGAAGTCTCTGTTTACCCTATTTCCAATAGAGCCGTGAGCGTTTCAAAGATATGAATTTTCCTATCATCCCCGCAGTTCTATCGAATCGTCTCGAAATACGACGGCTGCTCATGAATAATCAATTTCTACGCCAGATCTACTATTATTTATATGTACTGCGGATTCGACGATCATTATCGAAGTTTTTTCTTAGAGTATTTCAATATCTTCGTCAGTCGTTTGTACCAAAATATTCGTACTGGTGAATGAAGCAATGTTGTCATTCCTTAATGTTCCCACAGCTGGGATACAGGTCTCTTCTCCGTAAGAGTAAGTGGGATATAATTACGGACACAGTGGTCCACAGAAATATTAATCTATGCAGTGGTCTTAGTGGTGGATGGTTATATTTATATATTTTTAACCGACTTCCAAAAGGATGAGGTTATAAATTTGTCTGTTTTTTTGTATGTTCAGCGAAATCTTCGCCAGTTTTTAACTGATTTCGATGATTATTTTTCTATTCGGAAGGATATTATTTCTTGCTGGTCCCGTCTAAACTTGGTAAAGATCTTATGCTGATCCTCGGAAATATACTATAAAACTTTTCAATAATATACAGCAAATCTGTCATGATTGCTGCAGTCACGTTGCTTGTATAGTTTGCAAAATTTCAGTCACGATGTTTTTCTTCACCGTTTTGCTAAGTATCGATCACAGGGCTTATGAAATCACTGCAGTAATAAATGTCTTCATTAAGACTTTAACCACTTTTGGCAAAAGTTGAACACAGGCCGCCATAACGCGTTATTACTTTATAACGGTAAAAAATAATTAACTACTCTAGATTAACTATCAGATTGCCGCTATTATTTCTTCAACCACCCGAAAACCTGTAATAAATAAAGGTAAAAACAGCTGTAATAAAACTGCCTGAAAACTCAATTTACAGGAAGTCAGATTTTGGTATCGTTTATCGCGAAATTAACCTGTCATGACTGGATGTTTCTGTATGAAAAATGTCGCCATACACTCCTTGGACTTCGTTAGTTTTTAAAATAGTTATTTAAAAATGGTAAAGAGTATTTCTGAGTAGAATTTTCTTGCGTAACTGGCAACTTGACAAAAATATCCGCAACATTATTAAAATAATGTACTATTTTTTTTTATAACTTTAGTCTTACCTTTAAATTTTTTACGTTTTGTGTTTTTTGTATCAAATTCCAGTAAACAAAACATGTTGTTTTACATATAACATTATTTTTTATGCAAAAAACAATGACTTTTCAAAACATAAGTAAGTAAGTTGTAAAGGTCCAGGAAACCAAAATGTAACCTTTCCTTAGGCCCGTTTGCACCACAAATCACTAAGTGCGATAACAGTTAAAATGTAGTCAAAACATTAAAAGAAAAAGAAAAATTAGTGCTGAACGCATCTAGAGGTTCGTTGTGTAAACAGGCCTGAAAATACACACTCAAAACCAATTCAGTTGATGAAAACATAAACTCAATAGCACAAAAAAAGATTTTCTAAATAAAATTGTTCGAAATAAGTGTGAGTCTATTGAGGGTGACGTATAGGGGTCGATTTCAGTAAATGTTTGTTTGCCAAAATATTTGTCGGCCAAGGGACAAGGTCCGCAAACATTATTAAAGTGACCTTGTGAGATACGAGGGTACCTACCTACCCAACTGTTTCTAGGACCAAGTGTTTGATTAAAATTTTGTATCACTGTGCTCATATACTCGTAGTTGCAGTGAATTTTATTTTCGTAGTCGGGATGATTGTATCGATAGATTTAATTGGAGAATTTGGTATTTTTTATTTTCTTTATTTATTTTTTATTTCTTTATTTATTTACATGTCGTATTTGAGAAAGGTTTAACAGCGGGTCCCAAACTAGGCATAGCCTGTATGTTGGTGACCCAAACAAAATACATTACTTGAGGTTAATAGTATACAGTGTTCTTCTAGCACTAGAAATGTACTTTAGATAAACAAACAAAATAATTGGCTTCAGAATAATTAAAAAGGGAAAGCAACTAAATTTTGTGAATAAATTAGTGTAATAATTTCGAGTTTTTTTTTTATATTCTAATTTTCACAGCATCGTCGGTGGCAGAGAAAAGGTCACTTAGACATAATTTTCAGGGTGATGCCAGAACGGGCCTGTGGACGGTGAGCAATGGGCTAGCTCGCCGTCTGTCCGTCTTATGACAACAGACCGTGTCCACTCTATGCAGGGGCCGATGCCTGCCGGGGCTTTGGGACTGTTCGAAAGAAATATGGGAAGGAACATGAACAGGTTTTAGTCAGTAAAAGTCTGACACTCTCTTCCACCCCGCACAGAGCGGGAGGGTGGTTCATTTGATAATTTTCTTCCGAAAAAAAAGTTATGCCAGAAAGCGAGAGGGGCATATTCTGTGATGCAATCCAAATCCAATTACTAGGTTTGGGTTGGGGTTTCAGCTTGTTAAAGTTTTGGATGTAAAAAATCTATTACAAGCATTAAAATACGTTTAATATTACTAAGACCTTTCTTTTCTACAGCTTCTTCAATTTATTTCAGCACTAGCTTCTGCCCGCGACTTCGTACGCGGATCCTGTTGCTTTTGCCAGCGACACCGGGTTCGTCAAAATCGAAGATCTGAAACGTCGAATTCTAAGAGCCCGGGGACGGGAAAATAACGGATCTTTCCCACCTGAGCAACACATAACGTTTGGTTCTTTTTGCCATTTAACAGCTTCACAAAAAGTATAATCTTGAACCATACCTCCGGAATATGTGGAGTATTCAATCATAGGAGTATACGTAAATGAACTCCGTTTCTTATCAACCCAAGGAAGGTCGTCATGCCCTGTGAGACACCCGATTCTTCAGATGTTATCGATATTCTGTTCAGAGAATGTTCTTTCTCTCTCACATTCTAACTGATTATGAATATTTTGTTGTGTGCGTGTTTGGGGCAATGTATGATAATCTCGAGCAGCAGTTAGTCGCGCATCACGTTCATCGCTCGTTTCAAACGACCTGTTAGTAGATGTGCGAATACGCTGAGAACTCAGGCGCGATTCTCTATCCGTGAACGCAGTCAGGCATCTATACTTCACTGGTCTCTAGAGACCTGGATGTAGATGCGTAAATTCGCTGAGAAGGCAGGCGTGCTTCGCGATCGGAAGAGGTTTCCACGGAGCAAGTTGCAGCCTGATGTTCTCGAACAGCATCAAGTCTCTCCTGACGCTCTTCGGTAGATTCTTGGGATCTTATGATCCTCAATCATTTAGCTCCTTTGGAACATTGGGAAAGGTTTGACCTCTTTCTAGGCATGGTTATAGTTTTGTTGTGAAGATTCCTGATCAATTAAAATCTAAGTGCCCTGCGTTACCGGGTAGGCTACCGAGTCACGAAGATAAATGGAAAAGGAAATTAAACACTCAAATAACATAAGCCCGAAGACATATTTATTCGATAAAATGAGTTTTGCTCAGTAGAGTCAAATATACCTTAATCATTGAAAATAAGTCCTAAACTGTTACCGCCTTAACCGCGTGGAGGTACCTACTCCCAGTTTTTGTTATTTTATAATTTTAATATACAGTGATAGCTTTGCAATAATTTTCACATCAGATGTTTCTGATCTTCGATTTTTATAAGTCAACAGAGAGTGCTCATCAAATTGAACAACTTTTGCTAAGACGTCATTCCTATACGTGTTATGGTGTAGCTGGGCTATTGGAGTTCCACGTTAGGTGTCCCAGATCTTCGATTTTTATAAGTCAACAGAGAGTGCTCATCAGATTGAACCACTTTTGCTAAGACGTCATTCCTATATGTGTTATGGTGTAGCTGGGCTATTGGAGTTCCACATCAAGTGTTCCAGATCTTCAAATTTATTCTCTCAGCAGAAAATGCTCATCACGTGGAACAATTTTTGCTAAGACGTCATTCCTATACGTGTTATGGTGTAGCTGGGCTATTGGAGTTCCACGTTAGGTGTCCCAGATCTTCGATTTTTATAAGTCAACAGAGAGTGCTCATCAGATTGAACCACTTTTGCTAAGACGTCATTCCTATATGTGTTATGGTGTAGCTGGGCTATTGGAGTTCCACGACAGGTGTCCCAGATCTTCGATTTTTATAAGTCAACAGAGAGTGCTCATCAGATTGGACAACTTTTGCTAAGACGTCATTCCTATATGTGTTATGGTATAACTGGGCTCTTGGAGTTCCACATCAGGTGTTCCAGATCTTCAAATTTATTCTCTCAGCAGAAAATGCTCATCACGTGGAACAATTTTTGCTATGGTGTCATTTTTGTATCTCTTATAGTTTAGCTGGTCTGTTGCGGTTCTACATCAGGTGTTCAGGTTTCCAAGATAAATTATAGCCTATATGTTGCCCAGACATAATATCTATACAACGAAAAAAAAATCATTCAAATCCGTCCAGTACTTCCGAAGATTAGCGTGTACAAACAAACAGACAAACAGACATACTTTTTTTTTGGATTCGTACTCTATTACTGTTTCTAAACTCCCTTCAATTATTATTTTTTAAATATATTCAATGTACAGACACAGTTTTTTTACTCTTTTATTATATGTATATAGATGTAGGTATTTTTCAAAGCTTCTTTCATAGGCCAAATCGCCCAATATAGCTTCTTCGTGTGGTCCGTGGTCGTGGTATCAAAGTTTTTATACATGGGCCTCTGACTTGCCTTTACATGCCTTCATACATTGATCAGGCATGCTGGTTTGGTTTCCAGACGATGTTTAGCTTCACCGAGGCGAGTAATCATCAATAATCACATGTATCCGAAAAATCGGAGGTGCGTGCTTTGAGTTCAATATCGAAACCTATGGTTTGGCAGTGGTCACACCACTAGGCCACTCGCTAAAACCACTTTTACACAAAAGCTGCAAAATTCAATTTCCACAATGAAAAATTTCACAACAAAGTGCGATTTTCACCTCTATCAAACTCATTAACTGTATTTTAATCCTCATTTAAAACAGCAATTACGTTAACTTTCGATAGCAATGCGGACAAACAAACAGTAATTAAACTCGCACAACCCATAACATTAAATAAGAAAATACTAATTGTAAATCACAATAATGCATCGAAATTCGAATGAAAATAATTTTCCTGTATTTCGTTACATAAATTAAATACTTCAGTGAACAATATTGGCTGCAAGCCAGTTTCGGATAGGGTCACCTCTCATTTGTTCTCTTGCTCCGCTGTATGGGTGCATGGAGCCAAGCATAATATGTTTAAACTTAAATCTATACTACAAAATATAATATTATAATATTATATTATACTAGCGGACGTCCCGCGGTTTCACCCGCATAGTTCCCGTTCCCGTGGGAGTACGGGGATAAAATATATCCTATGTTACTCGTGGATAATGTAGCTTTCGAATGGTGAAAGAATTTTTAAAAACGGTCCAGTAGTTTTTAAGCCTATTCATTACAACCAAACAAACAAACAAACAAAGTTTTCCTCTTTATAATATTAGTGTAGAAGTGTAGATGTTATGAAGCTGAACAGCGCGTTCAACCTAAAAAACTCTGTTGGGTTGAACGCGTTAATCTCAGAAACTGCTAGTTCGAATTGAAAAATCGTTTAGTGTTGAATGGCCTATTTATCATAAATATTGAAAGGTATAGAATATAACATCACACTACAACTAATAGGAGTGGAGTATCACTGAAAATGTTGCAAAAAACGGTGACAATTTTTTTTTTTAAATCTAGTATAAAATATAAGTACGCTTAAAATACAGGGTGTAAACCACCTCATCACGAAGCCGTCAACCAAGCATTCTGTACCAAACTAAGTATAAGTATATGCAAAAATAATTGCTGGTAATTGACTTTTTTTTTGGGTAAAAAGTTATGTTTTGTGGGAGAACTCAATGTAACGCACTCAAAACATTGTGCTGATGAATGTATTGAATAGTACGGGGGTCGTGGAGGAATTTAAAGTAAAAATCTTACAAGAAATACTTGTATTAAAAAACAAACTTGGCAAAAAGTTCGAACTTTGACCCCCAATATCTCCGTGACTAGAAGGTTCCCGGATATGGTGTAGAACAAAAATGTAATCGCAATGATGGGGAGAACAACCTTTCGGCTTCTTTAAGAGGCGTTTGACACCCTTTATGATCCCTGGTAATAGACTGGTTTTGTACAGTTTTAACTGTGCATAAAGTTTTAATAAATAAACAAAAATAATAAATATATATAATTACACGTTCCTATGTTCATACTTATATCATTATCTGTTAGTATTTATCATATTATTTGGATATTTATTTGTGAATGCATTAGGCTGCGTTTTAACCCAAGCGATCAAACCTAATCTTTGCGCGAATACTCGTTGCGTTCTCAGTTGTCACACATTTCTTTGGAAAACCAGGAGGCGTCCTCGATAAACATGACCTCTTGGGTTTGCTGAAAAATAGTTATCGAGCTGGTCCCGTGTTCACAACACGATCGTTTTGGTTAGGAAGCGGACTATGGGAATGAAAACCTGTTTTGATAGAGAATAGAATAGAATAATATTTATTTGCTTAAAAACATGGTATAAAAGATGGTCAAATACAAACAAAAAACAAGTGCATACATGTTTTTGCTTAACAGTGATAAGCGTACAAAATTTTCAATACAATTGTTTAACATTTACCGTCAAAGAAGTCTTTGACACTATAAAAACTACGACTACACAAAAATTCATACAATTTGTCCTTAAATAAACTTACATTTAACATTTTGAGATTACTTGGTATCTTATTATATATACGCACACACATTGATAAACAACTTTTATTGTATTTAGCTAGTCTTGGAAGGCTATCCAGAACTAGTTTATAGGGGTCTCGCCGGTTACGCGGGTATAAATCACTTGCATTATTAAACAATTCTGTATGCTTCCTCACAAACATACATGTTTCGTATATGTATAGAGACGGTAGCGGTAACAAGCCAAGCTTTTTAAACATCGGTCTACAGGATTCGTCAGGTCGAAGCCTGGTAATTGCTCTAATGCACTTTTTTTGTGCAATAAATGCTCTATTTTGATCTGTGCTATTACCCCACATTATTAAACCATAGCGGAGCACCGATTCCACGTATGCATGATATGACGTAATTGCTGTTTTAACGTTTGTTATATTCCTAACTTTTTTAAGTGCATATACGAACTTATTTATTCTTTTGGAGACGGTATCAATATGTACTTTCCAGTTTATGTCTTGATCTATAGTTACACCTAGGAATTTTGTTTGAGTTACTTCGTCAATTTTATGTATATTCATTTTAACATTGTATTTAGCATTATTAGATTTATTAAATTGTATATAAACTGATTTCTTAAGATTTATTGATAAATTAATTTTATTTAAATATTCAATTAGTCTTTCAATAGTGTTATTAATCTCAGTCTCATGATCGTCAATCGTACTATTTTTCCTATCAGTTGTTACAATAATAGAAATATCATCAGCAAATAATATACATTTATGGTTGGTTATATTAACAATGGAATTAATGTACAAAAGGAATAAAATTGGTCCTAACACACTTCCTTGAGGGACGCCATATCTGTTGTACTTGAGTTCCGATGAGTGTGGTATCATGTCGTTATTTCTATCTACCTTTGTAATGATAACCCGTTGTCGTCTGTTATTTAGGTATGACGATATCCACTGAAGAACTATGCCTCTAATTCCAATTGCCTCCAGTTTTTGCAGTAATAAGTCATGAGACACTAGGTCAAAGGCTTTAGATAAATCAAAGAACAATCCTGTAGTAAGACGGTGTTGATTAATATTCGTCATTATATTTTTTATAAGAGTGAAAATAGCGAGAGTTGTAGATTTGTTTTTTTGAAAGCCGAACTGTTCCTTTTTGACTATGTTAAATTTGTTACAAAATTCAATCAGTCTTTTGTACATGCACTTCTCAAATATCTTTGACAAAATAGGTATTAATGTTATTGGGCGATAGTTGTTAACATCTGATTTTTCTCCCTTTTTAAAAAGTGGTTTAACAATTGATACTTTTAATGCTTCAGGAAAAGTACCAAGTGTGAAAGATAAATTAATTAAATGTGTTATAATTGCACTTAGCTCAATAGTGCATGCTTTTATAATTTTCGTATTAATTTCATCGTATCCTTCAGAATTTGAGTTTTTTAATGATAATATCACCGTTCTAACTTCATTTTCAGACACTGGTTTGAGGAACATCGAATGAGCTGTTGAATTTCTCTGAGGGCTTGCTTTTACATCCAAATTAGAAGTATGCGCCAAATTAATGTAATGGTCATTAAAGGCCGTCGCTATTTCTGTAGGATCCGTGACTACTGTGTTATCAATTTGGATATGATCTATACTGTCCTTGAAGTTATTGTTCATGATTTCATCCCTAATTACTTTCCATACAGCTTTGCATTTGTTTTCATTTTCATTTATAAATTTAACATTTGCGTTTTTTCTCGATGCATCTACACATTTCTGTAAGATTTTTGAATATTGCATATATTTAGTTTTATTTCCTATATTTTTATTTCTATAATATTGAAAGCGTAGATACCGTTTTGTTTTACAACTTTGTTTCAATCCTTTGCTTATCCAATTTTGTTTCTTTTGACTAGTGCTAACTTTTACTTTCATTTTCGGGAAGCACAAATTATAGAAGAGGCACAATAGTTCGTGAAAATAACTGAATGCTACATCTACATTGTTTTCCGCGTAAGTTTCTGACCAGGACACGTTTTGTAAACAATGCTTAAACTTCTGAATATTATTCGAGTTGAAGTCTCTTTTGTAGATATAATATGCTGCTTGTTTTATTTGTATCTTATGTCTTAAAGGAATGCTCAACATTTGGGCTGTATCATGGTCCGATAGATGGAGTGGCATTACTGTAGCAACAGCATCCGGAATATCACTAAGAATATGGTCGATACATGATGACTTACGTGTTGGCTTGTTTATATGTAGTTTTAGATTAAAATTGTATGACAGATCCATTAATTGAGTAGTTATGTTGCCTTTTTTGAGAGTATTAATATTAAAGTCACCTACTAAAACAATATTCAATTTTGATTTATATTTATGATATACGTGTTCCAAAAGACCATTCAGCTTAGATAGGAACTGAGTGGGGTCGGATTGAGGAGTTCTATAGAGACAAATGATTATCAACTTATGATAAGTTAGTTCGATACCGCATGCTTCGAACGTATTTTGTATAGCGTGGGTATTTATAAATGGGAGTTCTTTGAAGAAAAGGTTATTTTTTACTAAAATACAGGTCCCGCCTCTTTGTTTTTCCCTGCAGAAGTTGGCAGCCATTTCATAGTCATGAATTTTGACATAGGATTCATAGCCTTTTTTTATAAAAGTTTCGGAGAGGCATATAACATCTGGGTCATTCTGTACTTCACGTAGTTCTTGTATGGTTATTTCGAGAAGTTCTTTTTTTGACAAGAGACTAGCAATATTTTGATGGAATATTTTTAAATGATGTTTTCTAGACGGCAGAGTTTTGGGCCCGAAAAAATGTTACGTTCTTTTTTATTACGGGAAAATAAAACGGAATTGTTCCTTTTTCTGCCTTGTCAGTAGAATTTAAAACGTTATCCGTTTCTAGTGGTTTTAAGATTCTCCGACCGAAATAGAAAGGAATTGTTCCTTTTTTCGGTTTGTTAAAATTTGTATTTAGTTTAAGAGTTGATCTGTTACTCGCTATCCGCTTTACAAGTTCTCTAGGATTTAAATAGTTCTCATTATAATCATGACAATCTATAAGATAATTAATTTTAGTACACAATTCAGACATTTTTTGTGTCTGGCTTTCTAGGAATTTACATTTTTTATAGTTAAGACATACATTTTTGATGCGATAATTGAGTTTACTTACATCTATATACTCATTTTTAAACACATTTAACACAATAATCATGTTATTATAAAACGTATCTAGTACAATTTGAAGTTGGGATAAGATAGATTTCAAATTGTGGTCATTTTCTCCTACACAAATCACAAGTTTATCATTGTAGTTTAACTTTGCATGACGGCAACTCAATATGATTTGGCTACTTAATGCATCTGGTTTTGTATTCGCAATAATGCTATACTTTTCATATTTTGTGTTTTTTCTTGTGTGCATCATGGCAGCTGCTAGACCGACGCACTGTTGAGAGCCGAATATAAGTACTCTATTTGTCGATTCATGTTTTTGCTCTTCGGTATGGCTAGGCGTAGGTATGTGGATTTCTGAGACCGCGGATTGTTTAGTATTAATACTATTACGATTGTCTTGTTTTACTGTGTTTATTATTTTCGTTAGAGCTACAATCTGCTGTTGTGCTTCTATCAATTCTTGTTGTAGAACCGTAATTTTCTGTTGTAGGTGCATTATTTCTATACTTTTGCCACAATTCACTTTCGGCTTATTTCCCAGGGGAGTAGAAGGTGTGGAAAAGGCGTTTTGTTGAGGCAGAGAGTCTCTTTTTCTTTTATTTTTAATGTCTGGGCTATTTCCAATGACAGACGAAGAGTTACAGAGTGATTTCAGCATTTTTATTTCTGCATTTAACTTGTTCAACTGTTGATGAAGATTGTTATTTTCGAGTATCGTGTTTTCTAGTTCATTTTCAGTACTATCCAATCTATGCGTAAGCTCTTTTATTGTCTCTTTCATTTCTAGAACGGTCAATGTTTCCGAAATTGTTCCGTCGACACTGTGAGAGAGTTTATTGGGTGTGTTGAATGATTCATCTGAAGTTTCGTATTCGGATAATACGTGGGAATCCAGGATGTCAGAACTGCTTTTTTCGGCAGACTTCATAGCTACAGGCTGCTTGCTTTCCTGAATATTGACACTTTTTCCCGGAGAGGAGCTCTGTAGATGCAGGTTTCCTCTTTTCCTCGTTGTGATGTTAGATACCAGGCTAGTAGTCAGGACTTTTTTATTTTTCCTGCATGATTTACATCTCCAATTTTTCTTAGATTCCTGGTCCATTAGCCGGTAGGTATGTTCTGGGAAGCCATCACAATCTAATTCATATCTGTTGTTACATATAGAACAAGAAACAGTTTTTTTTATGTCAACTGACTTCTTGCATTTAAAACAAATAGCTTTCTCTGACATCTTACGGTCGGTTTTTATACCAGTTTTAGGTGACATAATACAATTTATTATTTTTTTTCCACCTTTATTAAATGCTCTTTGTTCAATTAATCTTTACCAAAAAAGAAGCAAGAAAAAACAAAACACAAAAAGTAAACCCTATAGTGGGGATCGAACCGCCGACTAGTATATTAGTATGCCGCTTCCTAGGGCATCGTGCCACACGTACACACAGTTACGTAGTTGAAATTACGGTGTATAACGTATGCTCCAGTAATAGTGAAGATCCGTTGAGCAGATTTGAATGTTGGTTCAAGAGTTCAAAGTCCGTTTTCTTTGTTTGTTTTGATAGATCACATTTGTTTGCTCTTTGTTACTGTTTATCACTATATCGGCACTTTTAATGTTTTACTATGATATTGTATTATGGAAATGCACTTTGAGTACTGTCTTAATATGATTAATTAAGTATTTGTGACTTACAATTTATCAGGATAAGTTTGTGATAAGGAACACTTTGTTTCTTTTTAAGCTTAATTTATAGCTTATTATCTTCGTTTGATATTTGAACCAAACTGCACTAGTCGACAAATGTTATATCAAAGTCCTTTATTGATTTTTCAGAATGTAAACAAAGCTTCTGGTCACTGTCCTTTATTTCTATGTTTATTCGCACTTTTCACGTAAATTAATCTTAGATAACAATTGTGTTTGGTTGTTACACTATTCAGATTATATTGTACCACTTATTTGTGTCTAAACTTCGTGTTTTATATTTTTAATTATTTTATATACACAGAGCAGAAGTTTCGCACGTTCCGTTGCGCGCGCGAAGTGATTAAAAACTTGGCTTTGAAAGAACAAAACATCTTTATCGAAATCAGCTGCATCTTTGTTTTAGTAGAAATTGCATGTTACTACTTATTAATGGTTTTGTTTCTTTTTTAAAGAAAGAAATAAAAGTAAACAGAAAGATTTCCTTTCTTATAAAAATGAACGGTCGCCCCTAATAAAACTTCGTTGTAAAAGTTACTGCCGTTTCTTCGGTAAGTTAATTTATAATAAATTTTGTGAAAATTACCGGCTTATGACGTTAATTGTTACCGTGTGAATGACGTGTGTGATATAGAAGTTAGTTGAACTTACTCGTGTTTCTGCGTACTTTAACGCTTCTCAAAACTTGGCATAACTCAGTTGAATTGTTATAATTTAGTACTAAGAATTGATTTGTTTCTAGTTAATATTTAAAACTTTGTTAAGATTTGTGTTTTTATGTTTTTTTTTATACACAAAATCTATTTGCTATTAGAGAGCTTTGTGATTTCCTCAGTATGTCTTTTTTCGGATTGGAACTCATCAAATGACCCCTCCCGCTCTGGGCAGAGAGGAAGGGAGTGTCTGACTTTAACTGACTAAAACCCATCCATGTTCCTTCTTAGCCCTTTGTGTTCCAGGGCCGCAGTATCTCTTTCATACAGTCTCGCAGCTCCGGCAGTCATTGACCTTTATGGACCCCTTCCTTTTTGCTGACATCTCCAGAAGGCGCACGTGGAACACGTACGCTCCGTCGACAAGGCCTGCCGTCATAAGACGGACGGACGGCGAGCTAGCTCATTGCTCATCGTTCACAGGCCCGCACTTACAGTTACCGGTGGCCACCACGTGACCCCCGACGGCGTCCTTAGTATGTCTTCGATCATCATTCTCCTACAGTTATCCCATTTTTTTATTATTTTTCTTCCATACTTCTCCGTTCCTCTCCATCTCAGCAGTCACCTCGTTTCTACCCATATTATTTCACACAGTCCATCCATCGCTTTTTTGGTCTTCAGAGACTAGATCTCTTCCTTAGTATTCCTTCAATAAACTTACAAAAACAACCTTATCTTCCAGCTCAAAAAGCCAAAGTAAATACCATGGTTAATAATGTCAACTGGGACTTACAAATTCAGAATAAGCTTCTCCCAAATTAAAAAACTAAATTGAAGTCGCTCAGCGCAAACAAATGCTAGTAAGGTATAAACTTTATGGTAACGGCTTGATGAAATTTTTAGTCGAAAAAGGAATGTAAAGAGACCGCAATTAGCCTGAGCTAAGACTTCAAATATACTGTCTTTGTTTAATTTTAGCACCGATTAGTGTCATTTAATCACCATGACCGTATCTACGTTAACTGCCTCGGAGACTAGCAATGAGTTTGACTTCATCTGTTAAGTGGTTGATGATAATAGGTAATGGTTTCCTCGGAAGAACTTTTTTCACTTTGAAATGTTTTGGACCTTTTCTCGTTAACCTTTAAGCAATAGGGTACATGAAACAATAACTCCAAGACAACAATCTCTAAAAAAAAACATTATTTTGGGCTTGAAAACCCGATTTATTTTCAATCAATTCCCAAATTAGATTTTTAATTGCTTTGAAATCAATAAATATTAGAGTAATTGAGTCGACTAAACAGTGACGTCACAGCATGCTATTGCCGTACTAAATCTATGAGAAAACCGCGCAAAAGTACTTCAAATGATTGGTGTGTCGTTTACCCTATTAAAATACTATCGTACTATAAAACGACTTGCAGGTGGAATTATGTTTAAAAGGTGGAGGTGTTAGCGAGGCGGGAAATCTTACACAGCAGCTGTATTGCTGTTACAGCCAAACTAAATCCTAGAATTTATTCGACAGCACAACAATCTAAATGCACATTGCTACTAATCCTTTAATTTACTTCGTACTCTTTGGCTTTAAATTCCACTCAAACAGTGACACAAGCAACGAACCACGAAATAAGAAAACCGCAATCACAGAGAACGACAATTTAAACGGTTTTAAACTAAAACAACAATATTGAGATTGCATTTTTAATATTCAAATAAAAGGTAGATTACTTGAAACTGGAAAACTGAACTTTTGCATAATTCAAGAAGCAAGCCGGGCGCGGTTTGTTGCGATAACAGACAAAATGTATTTACGAGGAAATGGCATTTGAAGTCTACGACAAACGGGGCCATTTCTCGCTTATCGTCGCTTTTGCTTCGTTCGCAAGTGGTCTTAGGTCTCACAGCGAACTGTTTAGCTTTGGTCATTCTATTATGGCACAGTTTGAGAATCTGCAGTGGAATGTTTTGTTTGGTTGACAGTTTTGGAATGTATGTCGATATGACATTACGACGATTATTTTAATCGTTTTATAACCTTTTGCCAACTTTTGTGTATCATCGTGGACACAACATTTTGCTCCTGTTTCGCTCCTACTATCTAGCAATAACGTTATTTTTAAATAACTTCCACAATATTGCCACAATTTAATTTTTTTGATTGACAAAAATTCCATAAAAATGTGCATACCAGACACAGCCGCAATGTTTTCCATGTTATTTAATTTTTGCCCTGAGTCTGAGCCTGGATTCCTGAGACAGCTAGACGGGGTCAAAGAAATGGCGGAACGTCTAGGACGGCTTCCTCGAAGATTGGCGAGAAGAAACACACCATCGGAGTTGTTTCCAACTCTGAATACGGTTACTAAAATATATTTTTTTAGAGTGAAACAATTCATTCATATACATGTTTTAATTCTTGTTTCGCGTTTTCATCGTTAGAAATAGTGCATTGGACTACAGTTTTGTGAATTCTATTTTTTGTGTTTTGAATTCATAGGTTTATAGGGCAAATGTCTGGTTGCGTAGGTGGATAACCTTAATCTTAATCATACAGCTTTCGGGACTCTGGAATGATACTCTTGCTTAGAAACCTGAATAATTGTTTTTTTTACTTGACTGTATTTTGATAACGGGACCTAATATAATCGTTTACTAGGAACATAACTCAATCGTTGTCTCTTTGATCTTACCTAGATAAACGATGAAAGGGACAGAGTTTGTATGTTATGTAATTTTCTTTTATGAAGGTTCTGAATTAACCTTTCACGTACAGTTGTCGGTTCAAGTGATTTTAAACCATAAACCATTGAAGTAAAAAAAAAAAAAATCGAATGAGAAAATTTGAAAACTTGTAGTACGTTGATGCACTGGGCGACTATACAATTTGAATTTATAGGTTTTTGAAAACCAAATACGTCAAAGGTTCCATTCAAAGCCTCAACATTTAAAGGGTGTAAAAAACACTTGTTTTCCGTCATTGTGATATATTTTTTGGTAAAAAAAAAACAAAATAAACCTTACTTGGGAACCTTCTAGTTACGGAGATATTGGTTCAAACTTCCAACTATTTGACGTTTTTTTAAAATACAAGTTTGTATTTTTACATTTTACTTTAAACACCACCACGACCGACGCACTATTTAATCTATCCATCAGCACAATGTTTTATGTGCAATAAGTTACAACTACAACAAAAAAAAGATTGTCGTGTCCGAGCAATAATATTTGAGTAAAGGTACATAATTGTACAGAATGCTTGATTGACTTCGTGATAAGGTTGCTTATATACCCTGTTTAAGGTCAAAATATTTCGACCAGCAGTTTTTTTTCAGATTTCCCATGCTTCAGTTATGCCACCGTTTGAAACTCAAAACTAAAACCTTAAAATCGTTCACAAATATCAAGAATCATCATTAACAAATTTAGCGAAGAGCTCAAACACTTCTTGTTCAAAACTGCCATCGTCAAGCTCATTCATTTCTCGCTTAGCTTAGCTTAGGTAAAGCCGTATAGACTACTGGATTAAGAGCAATCTTCCTGTTTAAATAGCCATTATCATTGAGATTCTAAACAAACAAGGCTTTAATAGCTTTACAGATATGGAAGCCTGTTTAATGTCATTTCATGGTGGTCCGATTATCTTTGAAGATAATGTGTTAATTTTCTATTGTTATGAATCGTTGGTCAGATACATTCTGTTGATAGGAAATTAACAATGATGTTTGTGGTTTCAGTTTGTTGTCTAAACTTTTAATATAATCAAAATCAAAATCAAAATCAAAATCAAAATATTTTATTTCACATAGGCCTAGATGGGCACTTATAAAACGTCGAAAAAGGTGCACGGTTCGCGTTGGTCGATTCCATGGAGAAGAACCGGCAAGAAACTCCATGATTACTCTTTTCAAATCATTTGGTATTACAATATTTTTATGTTTCATTACAGCATTAGTACTAAAGTATGGGGGAACAGCGTAGGCCCGACAATAGGTCGTTGCTTGCTATACAAAAAATGTAAAACAAAGGAAATATTTAACAAAAGTTAAACAGCATTCGGGAATCTAAAAGGCCTACTATGTTCACTCATTCACAAATAATAGGTAAAAAAGCATCTATACAAATGTAAGTAAATTAAAAAAAAAAGAATATTTAATTAAAGGACTAACTAAATTAAACAAGTGACACAAACATTGTCATCAGTGCTGTAACTATTCTGAGCTAAATATGAGAAAAAGAATGATTTGAAAACTACTGTAATAATCTGAATCAAAAGAAAAAGAATAATGAGATTGAGAATAGTTAGAGACATCCACAAATCTGTGCCGTTTATGAGCTTCCAGGGAAGCCGCATGCGCAGAAGGAATCATAGCCAAACTTCTTTGTCATCAAAGTAGTCCTTGATTTTGTAATATGCTTTTTTTATCATTATAACAGCCTCGTTTTACCCACATTGGGCATCCTCTCTTTTGTGCCTTTTATTTAAAAGCTACTGCTTGCCTTACATCTCGCCTGTAATCCACGAAGGGAGAGGCAGAGGTGTACACATTTCGCCAGTTATGGTCCCATGAAGTCTTCTACTTTATCTTAGCCTTCATGTCAATAGTGATATTACTATAGGATTAGAACAGACGCCAGTACATTAAACTACCTGAAATTGATTTTTTTTCCAATCAATCTTGAACCTAATGGTTTAGTGACAAAATTGAAAATATAATAAATAAATGTGTCGGTATTTTCGATTCGGTGGCAGGCTTGATATCGTTTTGACTGGAGCAATCCTTATTAAAAACATATTGGATGAGGGTGGTACAAATTAAACCGCCCAATATCCCATTAAGTGAAACCATAAAACCGATTAAAACAATTTCGATGTTAATACAGAACGTACACACAAAACAGATGATGTAATTAATTAAGCTGCCATAAAATCCCGCTATTCAATCAGTAAATTGCTGAGGACATCGCCTTTATAAGGGGCACATAAAGGTTTTATTAAAGCTGTAATTTGTGATTCAGATTTGCCCATTCGAAGCCTATAGGAGTGGTTGTGATTAAAACCGTGGGTATAAATTGAGGTCAGAGTTTTAATTTTGCATTTGCCAAGAATTGGAGAGACAAATGTTTTAATTAAAGTTAAAAAATCAAGAATTGTGTTCAAATCAATCCATTTTAATGTGCAACAAAAAGTTTTGAAAGAAAGATCACTCTGCCCTAAGCTTTCACGGTTTAAAACGAAACTACACTATCACTTACGGGATATTATCCGTTTAATTAATTAATTATTACCTAATCACCAGGGGCTCAACATAATTAATAATCATGGAAAATATATTAATAATCGTGACAGTTTCATTTTAGAATAATATTTATGTTACTAACTTACCATTCTTCATCTCTTTCAAGCTATTTTCACTTTCTGCCGGATCATCATATCAGCATGTCTTTAGAAGTAATTTCCTGACACTGGGTCTCATTATTGAAATTGAATATAAGTGATCTCGAGGTACCTATACCAACTAATCACGCTTGACTCTGGTGTCCTCAGAGCCAAGAGGCTAATTGGTTACGATAAACTGGGAGTACCAAGCTTCATACCCTAAGCCCACCGCCAAAATTGCATGTTTTTCGGCATGTACCGACTACTTCGGTGAGTGAGCTCAAGAGCTCCACGAGCTCATTCCTTCATATCCTTTCTTCCATCGGGAGTCCAGACGTACTGCAGGTTATCACCACATCCATACCTTTTCGATGTTCCACACATTCGCACGATGCACTTATCTACATCTTTATTATACACACAGCCAAGGAGTGAAATTCCCTGCTTGCGTCCAGTGTTCTCAAGTTCATCTGACCCCACAACCTATTTAAATCGCTAGTTAATAGTCTTCTTTTGGGTCAGCTCGTTCTATCGTCGACCTCAACTCTATCCTCAGGACAAGACTGAAGTCAAGAGTAAGCCCATTAAATAAATAAAAAAAAACAAAACGAAACAGCAGAAAGTCTTGACACAGCAGTAAAAACATATACCACCTTGATTCATCTCAATACACACTAGGCATAAAACATCGAGAACATTCGAGAAACATCTGGATCTTCCTGGAACATGGATTAGTATTCGTTGGTCGTGCTCATACTCCGAGATATGGGCTCTTCCGTCATGCTAATGACGCTGTACGTGATGTCACGGAATAAAGTACGTCTGTTTGAGGTGCCAAGATATATGTGGTAACATTTGATATACTTAACGTTGTTGCTCATATGTCTAGGAAAGCAGAGATTGATGTCATCGGAGTGAGCAACCCAAAACAATGTTGCAGAATAATATTATATTGTTTGCTTTAGATCATCAGTCACTTTAGATGGTATAAAATAATTTATTCCAATTAGACTAAAAATCAGCACTTACCGAAAGAACATCAGCATTTTGGGGCTCCTTTTATTTAATTCATTTCAGACTCCGGGTAATTTTACTTAAAAAAATCAGCTAGATCGTTAACACTTTTCCCGCGAATCCAACCCGAATCTATAGTATAAAATCAGCAGTAGTACTACCGAACGCTAGACCAACGACACAGGTTGGAAAATAGACCTACATGTGTACAAAACTGATACTGTGATACTGTACTTATTATTTATTAAAAACTTTATGCACAAAATGTACAAAGGTGGACTTAATGCCTTGGGCATTTTCTACCAGTCTACCTTAGCGTGATGCAGAGATAAAACAGTAGGTGCAATATAGTATAGAAAATTATGAAGAATAAAATATAACAATAAAAACATAAACATACATACAACAAATTATAAAAAGTGAGAAAAGATAAAAAACAATTTAAAAAATGTAGATGAAGAAAACAAACAGATTAAATGTGGGATAAGTCTGCCAACTTCATAAGTAAGTGCTCGCGAGCTTTCATTTTAAATGTGCGCCGACTGGTTGCCATCCTGATATTCAAAGGGAGCGCATTCCAAAGAAAAACCGCCTGGACAGGAAAGGAAGATTTGAGAACACCAGAGCGGTGAGTAGGACATCGTAGAAGACGATTACTGGAAGAACGAAGATCCTTGCTGTGCGCAGAGCATAAATACTGGAAGTGAGAAGTCAGATAAGGAGAAGTGGATTTGTCAAGAAGAGAAAACAAAGTTGTCAAAGCCCTTAACGCTCTGCGCTGCCTAATGCGTAACCATTTTAAGCGTAACCGATGTGCGGACACGTGATCATACTGGTGTGACTCCATTAGAATTAATTAAAAATTGAAATATTTGTAGATAAATGTGTGTATTCCCGTTGGCCCCACCACCTATGTCCCCCAGGTGGGGCCGGCGGGAATTGATTAAAATAATTAAAAATAGTTGGCCCCACCGTATTTATTGCATAGGATCGAGTTGTGTTAGTACGATTGTGCTAGTTATGGGCAATTGGGAACTAACCTTACGACCAGCACCTACTATATCCAGATCCAGATAAGATGAAGATGGTATCCAGTACCTACAATAAACCCAGTAATACGCCTTTATACACGAACACTACACGGACCTATTGCAAGTAATGCTACGCTAACCCCCATAGATCTTCGATGACAATGTTAAACCTGATAGAGTGCAAGCTTGGCGCTATTTTTTGGCGCAGTTCCAATTGCAGGAAATAAGTCTTTTGGAAAAAAAGATATACTGCGATCTTATTTATGTGCTGTATTTTTTAACAGACTGTTATTGTTCCACTTCTGAACAAAATGTTAAGCTTGTCTACATGTTGAGATTTTTCAGGCTCTTCTATAAGAAAGATTGTATCACATCCCAGCGTATTTGTTGAAAATACAGGGTGTAAACCACCTCATCACAAAGCCGTTAACCAAGCATTATGTACATCAAACTAATAAGTAACTTTACGCAAAAATTATTGCTGGGAAACAACTTTTTTTTTGAGGTTATAAATCATGTTTTGTGGTAGAACTCAATGTAACGCACTTAAAAGATTGAGCTGATTGATGGATTGAATAGTACGTGGAAGTGTTAAAAGTCAAAATCTTACAAAAAAAAGTTGTATTTAAAAAAAACTTGTTAAATTTTGTAACTTTGACCCCCCATATCTCCGTAACTAGAAGGTTCCCAGGTACGGTGTAGAACAAAAAAAATATCGCAATGATGGGGAGAACAAGTGCCTTTCGGCTTCGTCAAGAGGTGTTTTACACCCTTTATAGCTTTTGTGTGTTATCGTGTATTGAAACGTTTTTTTGCCGTAGTGCTACCAAGCGATCCAGTGGTACCTACCACGGAAAGTTTTTTTTATGGGGAGGTAGAATTATTTGCCAAAAAATCAGAATGATCGCATGTATTTTAGTACGGTTTTTACTCGTTAAAAGAATGTTTAGAGATAAGTTCGTGATTTTTTTTTCTCGAGTAAAATTAATTGTATAATGTTTTAAAAACACTATCATACTAGCATTTATATCCTAAAGAATATCACATATTTTCTGGTTTTGTTTATTGCAGTGAATCACATACTTTCAGGCATTATAAAACTCGCGTTTAGTTCCTGTAGTCGCCATAAAGAAATTTGACAGATTGTAGGTAGTAGCTTGACGTGCTGGCATTGCCTGTTTTTAAAGAACTCCGAAGATTATGCTGAAATAAACACTACAACAAAACTTCATTTTAAACAACACAAAATAAATGCTGTCACAACTGCCCAGCTAAACTATTATTCTTCGAAAAATATGAATTCTTTAAACGAGATAAAATATTATCTTCAGAACATTTTTAATAACAAATTGTCTGAAAGAAAAAAAACAAAAGACAATCTCACTGAGAGACTTGAGGAGTGTTTCTTTTTTCTCGCTAATGTTCTTTCTAGAGATAAATTAACACTTTCAAGTTTTTTAATTAATCCATTTTTGGATTCTTAAGAGGTTTATTCCATAAATAATGGCATTTTTCCAGCAGACAGAATAATTGAGTGAATTGTCTAGCTTTCATTTTTGAAATAATTCTGGGTAAAACTTTACATCTGTATAAACATTATATAGGTGAATAGTCACTCGGAGCAATCTTCAGGTTAAACCGAGCTTGCCTAGGTTGGTCTGTGGATGGGTGACCACCCATTACATACCGAGTTTAGAGTATAACCCGTTGTCAGTTGTAGATCTTTGACAGTCGTTGCAGGTAGTCGGCAGCCCGAAATTCTGTCAACCAGTCTTATCAGTAACAATCAATAATTATTTATTCAATCGTAATTAGAATGAATAAATAATTATAGTTAGTAGTTTAATAGTTACTTAGTTAGTTATTAGTTATTATCTAGTGATAACTGGGTTGCGAAGGTGAGATAAAATATTGTTATTTGCTCTTTATCTTTTTATGATTTGGTCCAAAAATAAAAGAACACTCTGTTTATTTTTATACATACTTTTATTAAAAATCTTACTTTTATCACAATATTGCACACGTAATAATTAATATGTTCATTTCATGATACTTATTTTGTTATTCAATTATAATTACACTTAAAATCAACAGTCAACAAAAGCACCGATATTATGTTTAAACGTTTGATAAAAATGTTTCAATCTGTGGCTTTTCTACCAAATTATTGTATTGTAAAACCACGTATACGCGTGGTAACATAGTTAATTCAATGCCATTTACATAGTTTACTAGCACTTCGACCGCGATAATTGTAATAGCTCTGCTAATTTGCATGGTATCAATATAATTTACAGCCTATGTTACTTAATAAAGATGTAACTTTCTAATGGTGAAAGATTTTTTTAAATCGGTCGAGTAGTTCAAAAAAAAACGAAACAAAAAAAAACAATATTAATTGTAACTTTATAACATTAGTGTAGACTAGCGACCCACGCCGGCTTCGCACGGGTGCAATGTATCATAATACAAGTCTTTCTCTTGAATCAATGTATCTATTGCTGAAAATTGCATTAAAATCCGTTGCGTAGTTAGAAAGATCTAAGCGTACAAACAGCGAGAGTGACTTTGTTCTATACTATGTAAAGTTTTGGTGCTATTCCAAAAACGATGGGGCACTTTAGCACTTAATGTAGAGTTGTTGTTTATTCATTACAGGAACTGATGGACGAAAGGTGCCAAAATTTTAGCTCAGTTTTGAGTCGACTCGATTTAGATAGTCATTGACATGCTAAGGAGATTATGTATTTTGATTTTATGTCTAGTCATCAATAGCATTGCATAAAAAAGCTTCCTTGTCACTAATACTATTAACAGTTCCATGATCGAACTAGTGTTGTTTTTTTTATAATCACTAGTACCACTTTGAAAGAATCTGAAAATAATGGAACTAGTGTTGATTTTTTTTTTGTCACTAGTTCCACTACTACGTCGAACCCAAAAGGAAGGGTTATGATTTTTGCAGTCCACGTATGTTTGTGTTTAGGTATGGTTCTCCATAGCGCCTAAACTCTTCATCCGATTTTGATGAATAAGGTGTCAATCGATTTTTTATTACGACCCGAGTTACATAGGCATTTTAACCGACTTCAACAATAGGAGGAGTCGATTTTACCTTGTAAACCCAGAATTTATTTTTACTAGAGCGTGAGTTTTAAGCAGCCAGGTTTTAGGTTGTTGTACACTACACCGAATCTTGTCAGTATACAATAAACTTGATAAAAATAGACACAGATTGACAATATCTATAATAAATTACACAACGCATTTACAATTAATCACAAATATATTTTTATAAACATCAAGTAACGAGAAATGAAGTATTTTAAATACTAACGATTACTTTGTAAATATTTTGCAATGACTACAGCATTACCATTGTTTAATATACATGACTTTAAAATATTAACATTTACAACAAAAAAAATACCGCGTCTTGTTTGATTAATTTAGGTACCTAGGTATATTTATTACGTATGTACCATACACAGAATTGTAAGAATAAACACAGGGCAGAATATTTTTTGACTAGGCATAATACCTACATAGAATCATCTGTCTCGCTTATTATTCTAGAACCCTATTCATATTTTACATCGATTTTCCCTACCCTTAAGTGCCACAGCACTCGTTTTTTGTATCATATTCTCATTTTCTTACAATCCCGTATATGCGTCAAATAATATGTATCATTACTTATTACAGAATAATTCCTTAACGTTTACAATATTACTAAATTGTGTAAATATTATATAATTAGACATATCTAAAAATTAGGTATGTATACATTGATATGCTATGAGTTTTGTGAACAAAAAGATGTTAAATGTTCTAAATACTTTCGACACAGTACATGACATGACAAGATAGGACTATCCTGGGAAATATTTTAGATTAACATTTAGTTCATGACATGAGTGAGATTTGCGAAATAGTTGAATACAAAAACAAATCAATAAACTGTACATAGAATTACAAACAGGTTCTAAGCTTAGCAGAAAGCCCTTTAAAAAACATGAGTATTAAAAAAAATATAGTAAAATATTCAAACTAATCACTTTTCTAAATAAAACAGAAAAATCTGTCATCCTAAATATTTATAAATGAAAATTTACATAAATATTTACAAAATAATTATGTGTTTGTTAAAATTAAACATTGTTGACATATTTATGTGTGTGCACATAGCGAAGTAATTACAGTTATATTTACAAGGAGGTGCGTTACGCGATGAAAGTTATAGAATAGATAAATTATCTATACCACTACGACATGATTTTATAACTGCCAGTAAACTGAATTGTATCATACAATGAGAGTAGTAAATCAGTACCAGTAACTGATTTAAATAGGACAATGTGTGGGGAAACCTTAAATCTAAAAGACATATAATGTTTGTTTTTTGAAAACTTTAAAGCCTTTTATGAAAAAAAAAATCGGGTTAATTCTTTTTGCTCCACAAAACTGCAACTATCCCTATTTTTTTACTGACATTTGATTCTATTTCACGTAAAGACTCTTTAAAAGTATGGCAAGAAAGTTGTCACAAAAAAGGGGGTAGGTATGCCAAAATTGTATGTATTGTTTTCACAAATAAAGTGTCATAAGACAGTTTTCTGTTTCTTTTTTGGAGTCATTTCGCATATTTTCTCTCTTAAAAGAATCACGTTGTATTTTATCAAAAATCTATAAAGATTACAAAATGATGTATAATAATAAACTTAAATGAATGTTTAGTCAATACAAAAAGAAATGAGATAATAATAAAAACCCTTCTATGAAAATAAATGAAATCTTTTCAAGACTACATACGAGTACATATCTAATACACGAGATCAAAGACCAAGTAAAGAAACTTCACAGACAAGATGGCTATCGATATTCAACGATTACAAGTACTCATTACGTCTGTAAAGTTCAGATAAAGGATAATGGGCAAGTTTCTATGAAAACTGAGCACAAGACCAACAGATTTTTAAAATACATAACATAACATAATAGGATTAATAGGTATACATAACATAACATCACGTCTGTAATCCCAAAACATTATAGTATATACATTTTAATATATACATTTTAGTAATACATTTTAGTTCTCTGTAGAAGGGGGCGTGCCTATATCATCCATTCTGACTCCGTGGGTCAGTCTTCTGGAATTTCTCAGTAGCCTGAGAAATTCCAGAAGAAAAACTCAATAACCTGGCTCAGGATTAGGCTTGTCTCCTGAAAAAATCTAATTAGTCCACCAGTTAGATTATCAAAAAATATTTTACACGTATTTTTTCTTTTGTCACGTAAACCGAAACTGACGAAGATACGACGCTTTTGAAATTCTCAATACGTCACGCCGTGCTATAATTTTTAGTGCGTTGTGACGTCATGAGCCCCCACTCCCGAGTTTTTATATTCATTGATATAAAAAAAAAAACAAAAAATACGTGTCCATTATTTTCAGACAAAGTGGCCGCAGAAAAGTAGTAGAGCTACTTAAAATAAAATGATTGTTAAAATCTTGTTGTTCGCAAAATGCAGCAAAATAAGACTTTGTCCTATTTCTGGTTTCTAGCGACTTTGATGCTTATTGAAATAGTGAATCGGAGTACTTATTACAAGCGACTTACGGTCTTCTTGACGATCACTGTAAATGGGCTGCAGTTTAGAGAGCACAAATAAAAGATGTCGAAATTGTATTAGACGTAAACTGCAATTGAATGTTATGTTTGCTTCTATCTTTTGAACAAAAATGGCGAATTCCACACACCATTTGACCCAAATATCTTTCTGTAATATTGAAGCATTGGGAGAAAACGTTACAATTTTCACAAATGATACAACAGAGTTTCCAGTTCTATAAAATACCATTCACAATTTGGTTTCTTTTTAAAAGCACATATTTAAAATTTCTCATTTTGTAGACCTTTATGTTGTCATTTTGTAGACCTTTATGATTTTTTCTTTTAGGATAAAGAAAATTAATATTCTTAAACGAGATGTATAACTAAAGTTTTGTCTTCTGCTAAAAACTAGCTGTATGTTTTGTTATATCTCAAATTAAATAAACTTAAATTAATTCTACTAATAACGAAATGTCAATACTTATACTAGGTAAGTACTTGTCAAGTTGTGAATAATATTTTTTTAACAAAATTTGATATGATTTTCTTTTTTTATATCACTAAATGAACTTATAGTTCTTAAAGATATGAGTATTCAGATATATTGCAAGTAAAATAAAATTTTGTAGAAAAAGTGATAGTGCATTCAAGTGATATGAAGAGTTATATTTGTGATATGTATCCTCTAGAGAAGTGACTTGAAAGTCAGTCGGTAGCCTAGGACAAGATAGTAGATGATCTAGTAATTAGTGTGTAGGAAATACCTATTACGAAAAAAAAGATGCTGTTAAAATACCATAATCTCCTCCTTTTTTAGAAATCGGTAAAAAATAAGGTAGGTTAGGATAGAGTAGGTGTCAGAGGACGGGCTTCATCGCTGAGAAAAGCCTGGAAACCGCTGACGTCATGACCTACAGGCATTTGTGAGAGATCAGTCAGTAAATACACACACACAGACGAATTGGAACGCTATAGGAAAGACCTATGCCTAGATATGGTACAATATAAAATGTTTCTTTTTTAAAGATTGAAATATTTAGATGTGCCTTATTTTTACTAGAGTCGCGTGAAAAAGTGTCCACACTGAGAATTATGTTTTTGCACTTACCGTATAGTAAGTTAGAGAGGCATAATTTTTGGACTGTTTTATTTTAGTTTTCCTCAGTTAACGGCTCATAAAACCTTAAATTGAAAGCACTTTTGGGAAAACAAATCTTCAGACATGCTTTTATCTGTCCTATCTTTAGACCGATCAATTTAATGACAAGAAAGCAAATCTGTGTCAAAGGATATCATGAGACTCACTGTTTGACTGGTCAGGATTTGAACGAGTAAAACAAATTTTGTATGAACTTAGTCAAGTCTAGGTCACAATCACATACATATATTGTACGTCCTGTTCCAAATTGCATCTATATACGTTGGTAGATACTAGGAAACCGACTGACTTCATTATAGAATATTATTTTTAATATATAACTATATTACATATACATAATATATATTTTTGTACAAAGTATATACACTCTCACTAATGGTCCTTTTACCCAAAGATCCTTGGACGGTTCAAACTTCATTTGAGGATCTCACACCAGAACTGGATAAGCAAGAATTAATTTTTAGAATAACCCATAACAGTTACCCTTCACCTTAATTAAACTCTCTGTATTAAGATTAAAACAAATTCGTACGGAATTAGGGAAATTTTGGTATTCGATGGACGAAGTAAACAAAATTATCATTTGCTTTGGGATTATTTTATAAGGTTCTTTAAAGAAATGAAATGTTTTTTTTTTAATGGTTAATCAGAATTAATTTTACATGTATTTTTTTAAGTATGTCCACATGCCCTGAGAAGAAATGAAGTATAAATAAACCATTTTTACAGTCTTTAACTAATTATTTTAAGCGATTTTGATACTTCATCACTGTTCCTGAACAGTAATTCCCATTGAAAGCTTTCCACAAAAATTGCGAAAAAAAGGTCGACGGAAAATTAAAGAGCATTACTTCGCTACAGCGGATGTTACATAAAATATAGTGTTCGATGTTGAAAACGAGTGAATATTTAAGAGGGCTTCAGACAAAAGGTGGTTACGGACTGGAACGGGGCGCTAATGGAGCAGGACGTTCTTTTGGCCCTGACTAGCCCCACGGCGGGATACCTATCTCGTTAGTCTAGGTACCCACTAACGTGTTTCATAGAACGATGAACAAAAACCTTCCTGGCAGCTTTTTGCGCGACGTACACTGAATTACGAATTTCATTTCGGTACGACAGCATTAAATTAGGGCAATAGAAGCGCTGTTGCAAATTTTGTGAAATATAATAATGCTCCACGTTGTTCTATCTAGTACTAGGTAACTGTAGAAAATTACAAAGAAATATGTATGAAGAAACAAAATTTCTTGTTTTACAGATTATTATTTGTTTTGTGGCGCTGACAACAATTATAAAAGGATGTATATTGGTTAATAGGTCATCCCAAAACACGGCACGCATCATCTTGACGGCATGATTGGCGCAGTTCCTGACTTGGCTGTTGTGCTATAAGCTATGTGATTGTTTATTGTTTTGAGCTCCTGATATTTCGACGTTATACTGCAAGCGCTATATATGCTATGCGGGTTGACCGGAAAATGCGGGTGGATGGAAATAAATTGCGTTCATGGAACAATGACGGAAGATATCCCGTTAAGAGAATTTAAGTTTAGTTTTAAAGCGTGAAAGCTTAAATATTTGTAGGACTGACTTCAGATAGTTGTCCCGGGTCTGGCTATTTGTGCATGTGAGTTTAAATGATTTTAAAGAAAGAAATAAATCATTGCTTAGTAAATCACATGGAAAACGGATTACATTTTTTTAATTATGTCCATAGGTCAAACATAAAATAATAAATAGTATTGTAATTTCAACATTCAGTGGTATGATCTAAAGTTCAATTCTTGCTACCCAGTCCTTCTAAACGAATTCCCTATATCCCCCTCTAATTAGGTCACCTTATGTCTTCATACCGCGTACCGAGTGCTACCAATAGTGAAGTTAGTAGCAGACTCAAGTAGCTTGTGGTTGTTTTCACACCGCTTTGTAACTCAGCCAGGCTTGATCCTGCGAACAAAAGAGGCACTCAAAATACTGTTTTTGGTCAAAGGCATGGTATTTTCCAGGTGTACTGAGAGAGGAATAGTCATGTAAGGCCACGATTCTGTTAAGCTGCTTATAGAGTACTGTAGAGGTGTTGATAAACTTGAGCATTCTCTTGTGACAGAACATGGGGCATTTGATTTGTGTATTGTCGAACGCCAAAACCGCTACTTAACTGATCATTCTTGATACAAAACGTTATCATTAAAACTGAAAACGGAAATCGAAAACAAATAGTAAACATGGTAAATATCATAATCACAATAGACGTGAATAATCAATTTAAATTACGGTACTTGGTCAATAATTAATAAACCTGCCATTTTAAATTGCTTTTGAGACTATTTCAGAATGAGTCATCCAACGCGCGTCATGTCGTTGTGTGCGTGAGTGTCGATGGTCTGTGTAAGGTGCCACGAAGCCCGTCGGCAGCTTTGTACCTACAAAACGCAGCGCGTGCGACCGTGCCACAGAATAGAAAACGACAGTGCTGTACCGTTTCACACTTATCAACACCCGTAGGAAAAAAAAATACCTCCACATTTTATTATTGAGTCGGGTCGAGAATCATTAGAATAGCATAGAACCTTGAATTTGACCAGAATGCAACACTGCACCTTGTATACAACGTGTAACAGAAAGGCTAGAGTCATCTGAAAGGGTGTGCTACAGACTGAACAACTATTAATTAGCTATAATGACTACTTTTGTTAGCTTGGGTTTTACTTGTTAAAACAAATGTATGTGTTAATGAATAAAAAAATAATAAAAAACTTTCTCTATGGAATCACCATCGTAATCGCGAAAAAATAATCAACAACGGCCCCATACAAAATTCCAAAACCTACTCAGCCAAATTATGTATGAAACAGCTGATTATTAAATTTTTTCGCGATTACGATGGTGGTTCCATAAAGAAAGTTGTTCAGTTTGATGGTCTGTAGCACAACCCTTTCATATGACAATACCCTTTCTGTTACACGTTGTAGATAGGTACAAGTGAATGTCAAGGTTGGTCAGGTCTTTAGAACGCGTGAGGTTTCTGAAACATCAATATGAGTAATGGACTGGAATGAGCAGAACATGGTGAACCCTGGTTATATTACAAGTATGGTGCTCAAAGTGGCATCTGTCACAAGTGATATTCGATGCTTAAAAATACCGTAAAAAAAAGCACCCATTTACCTTTCACGAACATCCAGGGCCATTTGTATGACTAATTACCCTTAATATAATTAAGCCTTTAAAACTGGACCGTTCGTGAAATCAGCAATTAATATTTTATCAACACCTTGTTCAACGATTTCGTTGCCAAATAGCCGAAATACAGGTGTCAGCTACATTGATATTACCATTTAACATGAATTTGATAAATTGCGATTTTAAATTCTCTGATAAATTTATTCATTATAGAATGTGATAATTACTGAATATCATGTTTAAACATGATATTCAGTCATATATAAACACTAGCTTCTGCCTGCGACTTCGTACGCGGATCCTATTGCTTTTTCCAGCGACACCGGGTTCGTCAAAATCGAAGATCTGAAACGTCTAATTCTAAGACCCCGGGGACGGGAAAATAATGGATCTTTCCCACCTGAGCAACACATACCGTTTGTTTCTTTTTGCCATTTAACAGCTTCACAAAGTAAAATTTTGAACCATACCTCCGATGGCGGAATATGTGGCGTATTCAATCATAGGAGAATACGTAAATGAACTCCGTTTCTTATCAACCCAAGGAAGGTCATCATGCCCTACGGCTATATCTTGAGACACCCGATTCTTCAGATGTAATCGACATTCTGTTCAGAGAATGTCGAAGTCTTCGCGCTCTTCTTCTGTCTCTTCATGCCGTACTCCAGCAATTCTTTCTCTCACTTTCTAACAGATTATGAATATTTTGTTGTGCGCGTGTTCGATGCTCTTCTTCTGTCTCTTCATGCCAAAAACACTCAAATAACATAAGCTCGAAGACATATTTATTGGATAAAATAAAATAATAAATGGGAGTTTTGGCCAGTAGAGTCAAATTTTCAATGATATACCATCGTCATCGAAAATCGAAAATCAGTCCTAAACTGTTACCTCCTTAACCGCGTGGAGGTACTCCCAGTTTTTGTCATTTTATAATTATACAGTGAAATTAGTGATAGCTTTGCAATAATTTTCACATCAGATGTTTCTGATCTTCGATTTTTTATAAGTCAACAGGAAATGCCCATCAGACCGAACAACTTTTGTTAAGACGTCATCATTCCTATGTGTTATGGTGTAGCTGGGCTCTTGTAGTTCCACAACAGGTGTTCCAGATCTTCGATTTTTATAAATTAACAGAGAGTGCTCATCAAATTGAACAACTTTTGCTAAGACGTCATTCCTATAAGCGTTATGGTGTAGCTGGGCTATTGGAGTTCCACGACAGGTGTCCCAGATCTTCGATTTTTTATAAGTCAACAGAGAGGGCTTATCAGATTGTACAACTTTTGCTAAGACGTCATTCCTATATGTGTTATGGTGTAGCTGGGCTATTGGAGTTCCACGACAGGTATCCCAGATCTTCGATTTTTATAAGTCAACAGAGAGTGCTCATCAGATTGAACAACTTTTGCTAAGACGTCATTCCTATATGTGTTATGGTGTAGCTGGGCTCTTGGAGTTCCACATCAGGTGTTCCAGATCTTCAAATTTATTCTCTCAGCAGAAAATGCTCATCACGTGAAACAATTTTTGCTATGGTGTCATATTTGTATCTCTTATAGTTTAGCTGGTCTATTGCGGTTCTACATCAGGTGTTCAGGTTTCCAAGATAAATTATAGCCTATATGTTGCCCAGACATAATACCTATACAACAAAAAAAAAAACATTCAAATCCGTCTAGTACTTCCGAAGATTAGCGTGTACAAACAAACAGACAAACAGACAAACAGATAAACAGACAAACAGACAGACTTTTTTTTTTGGATTCGTGCTCTATTACTGTTTCTAAACCCACTTCAATTATTATTTTTTAAATATATTCAATGTACAGACACAGCTTTTTTACTCTTTTATTATATGTATATAGATGTTAGTCAGACCCCAAGTAACATGGCTCAAGGGCAAGAAGATAGTGATGATTCTGCCATAGAACAATATATCTTTATTAAGGGCAAACGGGCCCCGGTACCGACCCGAAGCAATTAATTCACATAATTATTAGGTCTTCGTTTTATTATGTTTCCGAGTAGCCTTTTCTCGAACATTTCATTTTGCCGTCCACCTGCCACGTTTCTTGCCGAACCGAACCTATTATCAACTGGACAGAACGTATACACTCCATGACATAATTAAAGGGGATGACTAATTGACAAGTATTAATTTATACTATACCTACCACTCGAGTGGTAGGTATAGTATAAATTAATTAATTATGTCATGGAGTGTATACGTTCTGTCCAGTTGATAATCTGTCCAACTGAGAAACCTAATAAAGAATAGTCCTCCTTACCAATTTCGGTAACGACGACCCTTTGGAGCTATTTCCTTTTGTGTGTCCCTAAAATATGACTGGCCAGACCGAAATCACTTTTAAATACCCAAACACATCTAAAGCAGTTTACCGGCCTTTGCGTATTTGGCGCTTTTCGTTCAATGTACCGACTCGCTATTTTTCCATTGTGTAGATAGTAGACCGCCAAGACGACCTAGAAGAAACAAGCCTCTCCCAACCGGTTCTGTGTATTACGATTCACCACGGTATCCCCTACATGCATTTTATATTTCATTCATTGTATGTTCCACTTCCAAGCCCAGCCCGTAAGCAGGGAATGAAGGTATTTTGTTCACAGTGCAATAGCCAGCAGCATTCAAAGAGGAATTCTCTCAAAGGTTTATCATCTCATCTATCATCTTCATTTTCGGTTGTTTCTCTTCACTTTCGACACTTTGTGCTTAAGAGGAACTAAAATGTTATTCTGTAAAATTCATTGGAACTTTACTTGAGTAGGTACTCAAGTTTTGAGCGGCAGCATAGAATTCTGAAGTCCCTTTTTAGGGTTCCGTAGCCAAATGGCAAAAAACGGAACCCTTATAGTTTCGCCATGTCTGTCTGTCTGTCTGTCCGCGGATAATCTCAGTGACCGTTAGCACCAGAAAGCTGAAATTTGGTATCAATCATGCCGACAAAGTGCAAAAATAAAAATTTAAAGAAACATTTTTATTAGGGTACCTCCCCCAGACGTAAAGTGGGGAGCGATTTTTTTTTTAATTTTGAACCTGACGTGTGATATATTGTTGGATAGGTATTTAAAAATGAATAGGGGTTTTCTAAAATCATTTTTTGATAATATTAATATTTTAGGAAATAATCGCTCCGAAAGTCAAAAACAATGTGTCCCCCCCCCCTCTAACTTTTGAACCATAAGTTTAAAAAATATGAAAAAAATCACAGAAGTAGACCTTTATATGAACTTTCTAGGAAAATTATTTTCAACTTGATGAGTTGAATAGTTTTTGAGTTATATAGCACTTTTTCAAAAAAACGCAAATGATAACTTTGTTTTTCATACAAATACTATGAAAAACAAAGTTATTTTTGCTGACGAAAAATGTTGGTATTTTTAATGGTCTGGGAAGCTACGGAACCCTACAGTGAGCGTGGCCCGACACGCTCTTGGCCGGTTTTTTTTTTACATATTATTTTATCTGTTCCTAAATTACCCTAGGCTGATAAAAAAAATAATTTGTCCTTATTAATGTTAGTCAGGTCGAATTTAGTGAATAATTACAAATAGAATTTACTTGTGGCTCATCTCTATTTGTAAATATTCACTGTCGAGATTCAAAACGAATTATACATAATTATGTATAAACGGATCTGGATCTTGCTCATAAATATACACGATTACTATCCATTGAAAGTGAGAATTAAAAGCAATACATACCAAAGCTTCCTTTCAAACGTTAATTACATCGCATCCGATAAAATCCTCCACTTTTAACGAACTAGAGCGCAAAGGAAATCAAGTGTCACAGTAGAAACAAAACAAAACTATTTGAATCGATCACCAGCAGAGATACTCGTACAATGGAATGTTTAAACTTTAAACCACGTTCATAGGAACTGCACAAACAGACAGCACTTAGATCAAACATTTGTTATAGGTATTCAAATATTTGAAGAGCTTCATGATTGCAAACACAACTGGTATATCGCTGCTTTGATTTAAATTCTATTGTTTTCTTCAAAAGCATCGTAGAACTAACTTATTATTTTAAAATGGAAGTCTAATAATACTCACATTACTTGCAGATCATCCAACATTTTCTATCGGAAACATTATTGCAAAGAGCGGTTAAACTTTTTCATTATCAATAATAATTTTATTTTGTATCAAACCACTGCAACTCCTGAGCCTCCAGAATGCCGAAAAACTGACGCTCAACGAAGTCCCAGAGAAACAATCTAAACTGTCTTGCCACAACGAAATGAATCAGATAAGAATAGCGGAGGATTAGGAGCAGTAAAAAGTAGCAGCAGTATTTTTAGCTTGTTCTGTCTATCACATTTGGTTGATGCTGTCATCTGTAGATCCTTGACAGTGACACGTAGTCAGTTGCCTAAAAAGTCTGACAACCAGTCTTGCTAATCGGTATCATATATCCGAGTATTAACTGGGTTGTAGAGGTCAGATAGGCAGTCGCTCCATACGGGTATTCAGCTACATCCGGTTGAACTGGAAGCCGACCCCAAGATATTTGGGAAAAAGCTAGGCAGATGAACTATGTTGTATTAGGTTGTTGCTATCCATTAAATCCACATGTGTCTCCATTACCTTATATTCGACATAGCTACATTGTGTTTAGCTCGTTATCTGGGACACAGGAAATCAGGTGTCAGTTCCAACAAATGGACAGCGCTCTAAATACAGGCGGGACTAAGTGAGTTTAATCTATAGAGTCGTTCATTGCCTCCGAAAGAATTCCGAACCTGTCTCAAATTCTGACCTGGGTGTTTGGCAATTGGGTCACCATTAATCTATTATCTTTTTGCTCGGTTTTCACTTCTCGAGCGAGATGAATTAGTAGCATAGGTCATTGACTTTAGTATTTTAGGTGATCCGAATAATGATGTATTCTGTGGTACTCCCTTACTACTCCTAAAATTGTTTGGCCGAAAATCATTATCCATAACACGTTTCAAAATCCCGATTTTTTTTTTTTTGTTTTACATTACTATCTTTACTTTTAAAACTATTCTGTTATAATATCGAATACTATAATAATTGAATCTCCTAATTTTACATGGCATAAAGTCATATGTCTTAAGTATTATAATTATAATTTAATGTGTATTATTCCGAATGTTCATTTATGTCCTAAACTATGTATTTGCTAAAAGTTAGGTTTCAGTGACGTAAACGAATCGCTGTAAATCCGACTCCACGAAGTCTTGACTGCCCTACCCCGAGAGTGTAATTTAAAATCGCGTAGGCGCGGAGGGGTGAGGCGGCCGCGAGCTGAGGAGCAAGTGGTTGTCATCTGCGAAGAAAAGCTCGCGTGAGACCGCCGCGCGCCGGAGCCCCGCAGCGCCGGAGCCGTGACAGAAACCATGCCTGCTGAATGATGCTGGCTCGCTTTCGTGCTTGCTGCATGCATGCTGCATGCATGCTGCATGCTTGGAACGCTTGATGCATGCTTGTTGAATGCTTGCTGCATGCTAGATGCGTGCTTGCTGCATGCATGGTGTATGTTTGTTTTGCATGCTTCTTACAGGAAAATAAGATTCACACATGTTCTTATTCAACTGTTTTATAATGTTGACGCTTTGATTGATTGATTTTTGCTATATGATGGTTCTACTTTTTAACTCTAACAAATTTCGTTAGAACAAATATTGTATTAAAATGTATTGTGTTGAGAGAAGTTCATAGCAATTGCTTTATTATACAAATATTGGAGGGACAGGCGTGTAAATAGCCGTGTATCTCTGCGGTTTGAGGACTTGTTACAATCTAACACCTGGATTGCGTGCTGATTCAAATTGCCTGTATTTTGTCTGTATAATTTTTGAATTGGGAATGGCGGTAGCGGACGGCGTATGGTGGACCAACTCTAGCACGTAAAGAAAAGCGGTACCTGGTTTTCTTTGTTCGGTCTCGAAGGTCTTCACAGGTGGTACCACCTGCCTCTCTGCCTGGTCTGGCGCGCCGATCACCTTCGTCTTCTTATGCACAAATTACACAGACGCGGTAATAATGATTATTATGAATTCCTGGAAAATCCCCAATGCTTACGGGACAATCAGGATTTTAAGGGTTTGCGGGGGATGATGTCTTCAGATTTAAGACACGCGGTGAGACGAGTGCACACAGCGAGCGCACTATGACATCTGGTCTATGATGGCCACTGATTCCTTCAAAATGGCGGTCTCACCAGCTTATCGATACATGCCTATAGTGGGTACACACACATACTCCGCGATGCTACTACCAACCAACTTGAAGCTGATGGGCGGTACTCGCCACACCAGCTCCCCGCCTTGAAAGGTCCAGGAGCTTTCAAAGCAGCTAATCTAGGCGGCGCGGGGGTGGTTCAAAGCGGGAATGACATGTAAGTATTTGGTCTTTAGAGAGCACTAAAGGGAATCTAAGCAGCAGTCTGAAACACCATCACAATGATATAATGCTCTGGTTAATTATTACCTAACTCAAGAGAATGAAATTGCGGTTTGATTTGACTAAGATCATTCGAATTAAATTACAATTATATAATGGCGTGCCATTGAAAAATATACCTTACTATAAACTCTAAACTAAATTAAACTACGTATCACCTAATATTATTTTATTGGGTTGGCAAAGGGTACAACTTAGTGACAGGACGCTTATATGTACCTGCCGCGGTTTTTATTGAAGCGACTCGAATTACACCATCCGATCCTGGGAAAACTTCCTCTATGATACCTAACGGCCAGGTCAATGGAGGTACGTTATCTTGGCCCAAGAGAACAACAGTACCGATCTCTATAGGGCGATCGGGAGTGCACCACTTCTGGCGAACTTGCAACGTGTGCAAGTACTCAACTCGCCATTTGTTCCAGTAGGATAACACAAGCTGATCCAAAAGCCTTTTGCGGTTTGTTAGGTTTATGTTTTCTTCTGTCAATTCCGAAGAAGGCAAATACGTGAGTGGACTGGACATTAAAAAATGCGCGGGCGTGAGTACCTCCGGATGTGGGTCTGATGAAAGAACACCAAGCGGTCGAGAGTTCAAAAGGCCTTCAATTTGTACCAATACGGTCGATAGCTCCTCATAAGTGAGAAGCTGTTTACCTATGACTCTAAACAAGTGAGTTTTAACACTCTTAATGTTCGATTCCCAAATACCTCCGAAGTGCGGAGCTCGCGGCGGTATTCTTTTCCACTCGATGCGTGATTTAAGAAGCTCATTTTTAATATCCGTTTGAACAGTTGAATTTAATAAGAAAGAATAAATATCGTCTAGTTGCGCCTTAGCGCCAACGAAATTGGTACCATTGTCTGAGTACATGACAGACACTGGACCGCGGCGGGAAATGAATCTCTTAAATGCGGATAGGAAAGCCTCAGATGTGAGGTCCGATGCAAGCTCGATATGTATGGCTTTAGTCACCATGCATACAAACAAACATAAATAAAGTTTCTGCGAACGTTGACCTCTACGTCGAATAGGTACGTAAGCAAGCGGCCCGGCGAAATCTACACCGGTGTGTACAAAGGCCTTAGCATCACGGACGCGGTATCCAGGAAGTTCAGCCATCTTGGGTACTGGATGCTTAGGATTTAGACGGAAACAAGTATTACATTTCCGACAGCGGGAACGTATGACAGTTCGGCCATCCAATATCCAAAACTGCTGCCTTAAAATGGACATCAATAACCCGGGGCCCGTATGGCAGTATGTATTGTGATAATGATCAATAATTAGATCGACTACGCGGTCGCGTTTAGGTAAAAGCGCGGGATGCTTGGCTTCATACGGTAAGTCAGATTTAGATAATCTGCCCCCAATACGTAAGATTCCGAAGCTATCGACGAAGACAGACAAACAGCGCAACTTCTTAGAAGGAAGTTCGCCTCCTTTAATTAAATTTAAATCATTAGAAAAATGTACACTTTGAACTATTCGAATAATGAAGTTTTCGGCGGTTTTAATGTTTTCGACAGAGCTATGACTATGTAGCCTGCGCGTAAATTTAAGAACGTACATAAATACACGTAACAATTTATTCCATGAGCAAACACGGTCAGCTATAGTATCTAAAATACGCGGTTCAGTATTGGATGTTTCTATAAGAAACATCTTTGATTTAAACTCCGGCAATGTTTCACATTGAGTAGGGGAGAACTTTAAAGGCCACTCGCTCAGGGGCTGATGGAGCCATGTAGGGCCGTCCCACCACAACGAGTGTTCTATCAAATCCGATGGCAGCATGCCGCGAGACAGACAATCGCTAGGATTCTCTTTCCCTGCCACATGACTGAAACATGCGGCAGGTATGTTTTCCTGTATTTGAGCAATGCGATTGCTGACAAAGATTGACCATCTATGGGGAGATGAGTGGATCCACGAGAGAGCTATGGTGGAGTCCGAGAAAGCGTACAAACCTACAATAGGTACACGAGCGGAGAGTTTGTCTTTGACCACGCGAACAAGCTTAGACAGAAGCAAAGCGGCGACCAGTTCTAATCGAGCAAGCGTTGTTATTTTAGCGGGGGAAACTTTGGACTTTGCACATAAAAGCCGGACGGTAATATGGCCTGTAGGGTTGGTAGTGTGTAAATAAATACAACAGCCATACCCACTAAAGCTGGCGTCGCAAAAGGCTACGATATTCACTACAGCTTCTCTAAAGACGCCGATATGACGAGGAACCTTTAGAGAAGAGAGTGAAGGAAAATCGCGCGTAAAAGCCGAAAACCGATTGACGATGGAGTCCGGAGGAACTTCATCCCAACCTATTTTAGCTAACCAAAGTTCCTTAATTAATATTTTCGCGTACAGCACAACGGGTGCTACTAGACCAAGTACGTCGAACAAGCGGGCAACTAGCGATAGAATCGCGCGCTTCGTGCATTTATTATCCACGGCGACTGTTGTCAAAGAAAAATAATCATCAGCGGGTTCCCAGGTTAGTCCGAGAATTTTGAAATTATGGACATGACTATCCATGCCAGAAAAATTAACTGGTAAGCGGTGAGACTCTGGGAGAATCTCCAATAAAGCGGGTGAATTAGTAGCCCATTTGACTAAGTCAAAAGAACCTACCTTCATTAAGTCAATTAAATCGCGGGATAGACGCATAGCAGTCTGTTCATCGGAAACAGAATGGACATAGTCATCCATATAAAACTGAGTTTCCACCAATTTAGAAGCCTCAGGAAAGCGGTCGCTATGCTCACACGCCAAGTTACGCAGTGTGCGCATCGCTAAATAAGGACTAGGCTTTAGTCCAAAGGGAACGCGGTTAAAATGAAAGGTGCGAATAGGCTCATTTTTGTTGAAGCGATACAAGATTCGTAAATATTTGCGGTGGTGCTCATTTACACCGATACGTAAAAACATTTGTTTTATATCAGCTGTCATCGCGACAGGGAACGTACGAAAATCAATTAATAACAAAAATAAGTCGGTTTGTAAATTAGGTCCGACATGCAGAATGTCATTGAGTGACAACCCTGAGTGCGTTTTGGCACTAGCGTCCAAAACCACTCGAATGCTGTCTTTGTCCGGTCTAATGATGGCGTGATGGGCTATATAGTAACCCTCTTCTGTCAATTCAGAGTCGGGTACCTCCGATAAATACCCTTGAGTTATATATTCCGCGATAGTTTTATTATAATTCTCGCGTAGGGTTGGCACTAACGTGAATTTACGCTCGAGCGCAAGTAGCCGCCGGTGTGCGACACCGCGTGAGCTGCCTAACTCGGAAGGTGCGCGCGCGAAAGGCAAATCGACAAAGTATCTGCCATCTTTAAATAAGACTGAAGAATTAAAATTGTTTTCACACTCCAATTCGTCCGGACTAATAAAACGTTGGGCTGGAATTTCCTCCAGCTCAAAGAACTTCTGCAAATTTGACTCGAGTTCAATGTCTGCAAGCGCGGTAAAAGAAGATATGTGTGTTATATCACTATCGTAACAATCAATATCACCCATCAGTACATAACCCAAAGTAGTCAATATAGCTGGGGGTGCGCGGGTGCCTGAGTCAACCCTATCTCCTGTGTAAATAAAAGGAAACAGCTGTGCTCCAAGCACAATGTCGATTCCGCCTGGTACGTTCCAGGACAGGTCGGCGAGCGGTAACTTATTTAAATATGACACGTTATTATCGTCATTTAATCTAATAAATCCAGTGGGAAGTTTATCTGTGATGCAATCAACGACTAACGCTTGTATATAATATTTAGTGTGAGAATTAATCCGAGATTCTATGTTGAGATGAACAAAGCCGTGTATAGGTTTCGATGTCATACCAACACCCTGTAAAGATGAATTGCGTAATTTAATTATGGGTAAATTCAAACGTTTACAACAGTCCGCAGTAATTAAATTATTTTGCGATCCATTGTCCAACAGACCTCTGATAACCACCTTACGTCTGCTGTCACTATAATATGCATATAATTGCGCGGTCGCTAACAAAACGGTTGACTCATTCGGTAAACAAGTACTGGCCGCAGCTGTGAGTGTTACGGAACTACTTGTAGCAGGTACCTGCTGTTCAAGCGATGATTCACCTTTTACTTCGGAGAAATGTAAAAGAGAATGGTGTGTCTTTTTACAAACTTTACATACGCTTCGTGATTTGCATTTGGTTAAAGAATGAGATAAACTTAAACAATTTATACAGCCACGTTTATTTTTAATAAATTCAAAACGAGCTTGCGGTGTACTAATATCTTTAAATCGCGGGCAATCAAACAGCCGATGCTCGACGCCGTCACTATCGCACAGCGCACACTTGCCTTTGGAAACCGGTTCGCTGCGCGAAACAAATGACTTTGAGCGACTATGAGCTAAACTAGACTTGGCGCGCGGTTCCGTCTGAGAATTATTAGCGTGTGAGCGCTGGAGTACTTTAACATAGTCTTGAATAAATGCTACAAACTCCGTATATGAAGGTAATTTTTCCCCACTCACACGGCTTTCAAACTGTTGAACAGTTTGCGCGTCAACCTTTCTTAAGCCACAGTGTAATAACACAAAATCCAACAAGTCTGGAATGTCTAACTGCTTTAAGGCAGCGACCGACGCCGAATATCGTTCCACAAATGTATTGAGACTAGCAGCATTGCCGGCGCATCCTTTAATGTCCAGTATATTATTGAGATAATGAATCCCTAGACTACGCTTATCTTGATATCTTTTAACGAGACTGTTCCACAAAACGCTGTATGTATCACCTGTGGGAACAATGCCTGCTGTTAGTTTTAATGCATCATTTGTCAATTTACTGACCAAATACTGCACACGTTGCGAATCATTGAGATCAGTATTTAAATGAACGTTGCTGCGGAACATTTCATAAAATATGGGCCAATTTTCAGTTTTACCGTCGAATGATGGTAGTTCTATAGGCGGTAATTTTATGCGACTACCTCCGTTCGGCTCTGATGTTTTGCTGCTCGAAAGTATGAGATTACGTTTATACTTAATATGAGAATATAAGTCTTCAATAGAATTTAGACTCGAATAATCGGGAGCGGTTTCGTCAATCTCAAACTGCAAGTCATTGATCTGTTCAATTATTTCTTCAAATTTGTTGTATTGTTCATTAATTGTTTCTGACAGCGCTAGGAAAGACTCATTTGAGCGCGAATCAAAGTTCGAGATGCTTCTGGAAGCATTATATAAGCGATTAACTCGCTCGAAAATGACTTGTTTTTTAGCGGTAAGCTGAGCTAATTTAGCTTCTTGCTTACTGGTAGCCATTACAAGGCACTACACTAATGAAGTTATGTACCTACGTAAAGTAATGACTTGTACTTATTTGTACTTAATATTACTGGTGCCTATCGTGGCTCGAGAGGACCAACTTATGGAGGGACAGGCGTGTAAATAGCCGTGTATCTCTGCGGTTTGAGGACTTGTTACAATCTAACACCTGGATTGCGTGCTGATTCAAATTGCCTGTATTTTGTCTGTATAATTTTTGAATTGGGAATGGCGGTAGCGGACGGCGTATGGTGGACCAACTCTAGCACGTAAAGAAAAGCGGTACCTGGTTTTCTTTGTTCGGTCTCGAAGGTCTTCACAGGTGGTACCACCTGCCTCTCTGCCTGGTCTGGCGCGCCGATCACCTTCGTCTTCTTATGCACAAATTACACAGACGCGGTAATAATGATTATTATGAATTCCTGGAAAATCCCCAATGCTTACGGGACAATCAGGATTTTAAGGGTTTGCGGGGGATGATGTCTTCAGATTTAAGACACGCGGTGAGACGAGTGCACACAGCGAGCGCACTATGACATCTGGTCTATGATGGCCACTGATTCCTTCAAAATGGCGGTCTCACCAGCTTATCGATACATGCCTATAGTGGGTACACACACATACTCCGCGATGCTACTACCAACCAACTTGAAGCTGATGGGCGGTACTCGCCACACCAAATATGTTTTAAAAATATTATTAAGATCAAAACATTAAATAATTTATATTTTGGATTTATAACTATTATTGAAAATGGTTTTAAGTATTTTGCATAATATTGATTGTAATGTTTATTAAAAACAATGACATATTGTAGGTATAGGGATTTCAATTTTATGGCATATGGTATTATGTAATGTAAGCTTCGGGTAAGTTATCATTCGGACAAATGATGATTAGGACAAAAAAAATATGACATTTTAGATTATAGAAAAAAAGCTAGGTAACACGATAGAGAACCGTATTTTGTTTCAAAGAAAATCTCTGAAGGAAACTGCAAGTATATACTTAGATATATTTAAATTAACTACAGTCAGGCAAGCATGTACTTATAGTACATGCTTGCCTGACTGTAGTTAATTTAAATACATAAAGTGTATAAGTTAAAGTGTGTGTGCTAAAGCACTTAATAGTTCCACAAAACTGTACAGATCTTTCGTCATCATCATTTCAGGCGAAAGACGTCCACTGGTGGACATAGGCCTCTGCTAAATGTCGTCACATTGACCGGTCCCATGCGATTCGCATCCAACGGATTCTAGCAACCTTCACCAGGTCAATGGTCCACCTAGTGGGAGGTCTTCCAACGCATCGTCTTCCGGTTCGCGGTCGCCACTCCAGAACTTTTCGGCCCCATCGGCCATCCGTTCTGCGAGCAATGAGCCCGCCCATTGTCACTTAAGTTTGGCAATTCTTCGTGGTTTGTTGTTTTGTTCGTTACAGATCTTTATCTATGAAAAACATGCTACGTCACAATGCTGGTCCTGGGTTCAATTCCCCGGTCGGGCACGGTGTTATTGGGTTTTCCTATTTCTCAGTTGTAGCCGCGGAATCTGGATTTATGCCCAGTTGATGGCCATAGGCTCGCTCCTTATTAAATAGGACTTAAGACTGATACTCCAGGGTAGCCCGCGAAATTCAAATTCCTCCGTTTTTTGCAATTCGCAGGACAGTGCTAGGTGGTATATTGATGAGAATATCGTTCGCGTATGTAGTTACAGAAATATAATCATCAAAATCATCAATACAACCCTTCAAGTTCATAAAGGTCTAGGAACCTAGGTCTTGTTCCTCGATCCTTATGAATTTGGAGGGCTGTGCATGTTACTGGCCTGTAAATTGCAAAAAACGTAAGAAAATTTGAATTTCGCGGGCCACCCTGACGCTTTCACCTTAATCATAACTGGGTGTACGATTGAGTACACCTCTACCTCTGTCACTCTCTATGGGGATTTGAGGCATGTGAAAAATATTAAGTCGAGCAAGGTTTTTACCACATAACTTAATATAAAATCCGTTCCGCCTTTTATTGGACACGTTTACAGTCCCATTATAATGGACGGAAAACTAACAACTGTCGGTTTGCCCTTTTCTTTTGTTATTTGAAGTAAAAGAACAAATATGGCGAGACCCTCTTAACGTCAATTCTGATAAAACCCGAGAGCACTTCGATACAAATCCTGTACATTATGAACGCTAAACACAAAAAATGTCGAACACAAACCTTACTTTTGTAATACTTAGAACGAATTTATTGACTCACAAACTATTTGTTCCACAAAATAGGAACAGAATTGAGAATGAAAAATAATCACAATAAAATAAGTAAACATAGCTAACTTTCGATCGCTAAAATAACAATGAAAAACTTCGGTTGCAATAACGATGCTTGCGGATAACGCAAGTCTGTACATCCAAGATGCGATTCTCACAAGCCTTGCAACGGTCTTCTGTCAAGTTTTACATTTTGCAGAGAAGGAAAATTATTACAAGCTCAATATTTTATTGATAAAGCTAATAAGTAAGTTTAATACTTGATTTTTTTAAATTCTTGCATTTTCATTTTAAAATAATCACTGTTAGCCCTAAAGACACTGCTACACAAACTATGGTTTGTGTTAAAGTTCGATTTTCAGAACATGATGAGGTCAATAGGGCGATCAAACAAGTGACTGCTTGCCCATGACTTAAAATGGGGTGTCATGGATCTTATACTAGGAGCGTGGATTGCTTAGTTGAATAAAAAGCATGATGACGATGCCGTCTATTCGATTTTCCGCAGCGACCGCGTTCGATGACTTCTAGGGTGGTTGTCCAAACCTTTGGTTTCCTGCTCTTTCATTTTCTCTCTAGTGACAGAAATGTTCAACTTTGGCTAAAAAAACTCCAACGACACCGTACACCGTCATATAATAATTATAGTCCTCCTGACCGTATGCGGTCACGGCGGCTAATCGTAGCGTAGATTAGCCAGCGCCGCGGGAGATAAGACTTTTATCGAACCTGAAAGGCAGTTGTTCTCCCCATCATTGCGATCATTTATTTTTGTTCTAAACCATATCTGGGAACTTTCTAGTAACGGAGATATTGGAGGTCAAAGTTCCAACTAATTAATTAGAGGGTTTTTTTTTAAAACATGTTTTTAATGGAAGAACTTTACTTTAAAAACATCCACGACACCCCTATTTAGTTCATCCATCAGCACAGTGTTTTGAGTGCGTTACATTGAGTTTTACCGTAAAACGTACCGTAAAAGTGGTTTTTCAACCCAAAAAAAACTTAATTTCCCAGCAACAATTTCTACGTACTTGGTTGGATGTACAGAATACTCAGTTTATGGCTGTGTGAAGAGTCTGTTTACACCCTGTACGAAAGTATTGTGCCCTTTTATACAGGGTGTAACCAGACTGTATGCGCAGACAGGTGCACTCTCTGTTCCTTCACTTTCATAGTCTGATGGGACGGCAACCCGACACAGCCGGAGGAGATAGATAGCATAGATAGAAAGTAAAGTAAAGTAAGTAACACGAAACCAACACCAGAAATAAAATTATTCCCGAGGTATTCTGTGATTCCTGTTTTGGACTGCCTTTAGCTTATTTTTACTAAGTTTTCCTTGGCCTAAACTTCTTCCAGTTTAAATATTGACCCAACAAGGTGGATAACATTGATCAAATCACAAATGCATAACATAATATCCGCTTGGGCTAAGTAGATGTGTACCTACCTACCTTTTATTGGGGATCTCTTACATTTTCACATTTTAATCATGGACACTCTATCAAACATGATGGATAGGACCAAAACAACATAGCCATGCATTTGGTCCAAGTTTCTGCTAAGCGGTACTAAAATGTTTTACAACAGTTTCTCTAGTATTAGGACTTTCCATACTTGGATCTATAAAATCGTAGTGCTTCTGAATACGGTGCACTACATTTGAGTACTGCATGCTTCGCCACATTAGCTATGCATTAGTGCTACACGTAGACGTAAATCGTCATGGAAGGATGCCAAGTCACAATAATTGTAACTTGGAATCAGTTTATTTGATGAAATAATAATTATTTAATCAAATAAACTTACCTTCGTATGGTTTCGGAAATTATCGAGCAAAACTCCGCGGTATTCTAATAAGATAAAAGAAGAAAACATTGATGCCTTTTTTGTGTGTTAAGATCTGTGATAATATAGTTAAAATCCATATTTTCTTTGATCTTTTCAAAAAACGTGTATTAATGTATTAACGTCGTATTGATATAAGAAAAAAGGGCTTTTCTAAACTTTGACGAGGTTTGCAACCTAATTTATTCTCTAGCTAATTTCATTTGACATTGTATACGTAACGAGTTTTCATAATATACAACTTCTAACAAAAACGAGCATACTTAGGCAGTTTTTCAGCCTTTAGCCAGCGACCTCATTTGGCAAAATAATGGGACATATTATACTTCTCAACAAACAAACGACCTATTTTCCATTACATTAGAACAACCGCCCATATATCTAAGACGTGACGTTCTTTAGTTGTACGTAGTTTTTAACCGACTTCCAAAAAGGAGGAGGTTCTCTATTCGACTGTATGTATTTTTTTTTTTTTTTTATGTATGTTCACCGATTACTCGAAGACGCCTGATCCGATTTGAAAAATTCTTTTTTTGTTTGAAAGGGTATACTTCCAAGTTGGTCCCATAGCCAACAAGTCGGGATCTGATGATGGAATCTTGGCGAAATCGAGGGAACTCTTCAAATTTTATAGGATAACGTACAGCGATTTTGGTATTTTCTGCAACAAATGAAGCACTTGCGTTTGATGAGAACCATTCTACCATCAGATCGGATGATGAAGCCAAGAGTCACGGAACTCCATAATGAGACAATGTATCCTAGTCGTGTTTGGGCTTGTTGTAATTGTAACGGTATGCACTTTCCATGTGTACCAAGCACATGTGAACCACTAAAAATTGAAAAATAAAAACTTTTTTTGCAAAAAATATAAAACCGACTTCAAAAAAAAACCAAAAAGTTAAAAATAACTTTAGCTCCTGAAGTCGGTGACAAAAAAATTAAATCAATCAAACAAAGGTCACCGACTTCAGAAGCTAAAGTTATTTTTAACTTTTTGTTTTTTTTTTGAAGGTGGTTTTATTTTTTGCAAAAAAAGTTTTTACTACTTTTAATCAATTATCGTAGGCCAATTGTTCTAATTTAAGAACCCAGCCCGCACTAGACCACTACTAGATCCGCGTGCTGGATTATAGCCACTTCCCTCTCATATAGAGGATACCTAGCAGTGACAGCCATATTGGCGTTACCGTCGGACTCCGAAGTCAAAGGTCTCGAGTTAGAACCCAAGGCACGCACCTCTGATTTTTCGGATTCATGTGCGTATTGTTTAATTATCACTTGCTTTTCGGTGAAGGAAAACATCGTGAGGAAACCAGCTTGCATGAGAGATATTTCTCGACGGCATGTTAAGCCAAGTCAGACGTCCATGGGCGGCATAACAACTGCTACACCAGGTTAGGCAACTAATCACAGGATAAAGAAGAAAGAGGATACCTTTGCCCCAGCAGTGGGAACATTCTCGACTGATTATGCTTATTCTTATAATCGTATTAAAAATTCTCATTGTTAAAGTACTCTTGAGTAAACTGCATCCCAATTCGGTATGTAAAGTAAAAATTAACCTACGCTGATTCCAAAACCATTTGGAGATTTTAGGGTCTTATGCCTTATTTTTCTATTTTTAGCTTTCTATATCACAAGATTGTGTTTATTTTCACAATAATACTTGTAATCATTTGACTTTCATTTGACCTCTAAATTACGTCATAACGTAGCCTGAATAGACTACTTCCTTCGTGCTTTTCAAGATAAATTAAAAAAAAAATAAGTACTTTTGTTTGTCATACCGTCAGTGTCAAATCAAAACTGTCAATGCTAGTTACTGTGTTATTTATTTGAATGCATCGCGCGCTGATAATTTCGCGTTCAAAATGATCTTCGCAACAAAAAAGACGACGCCCAGGCTTGTATTCCATATTTACTTCCTTGCACCACTTCTTTTTTAGCGTTTCTTTCACATTTACAAACAATTTGTGTCGGCTATTTGTTGTAGTGTTTTTACATGACGGTACGAAGCATTTAGCACTAGTTGTCGATGACAGATTCATTGCACGGATACGCAGCACGGATAATGGATAGAAATTAAAATTTGCTAAAAATCGTAGGAAAAGAAACTCAAACAAAAAGTTCACATCACAGTCACGATCACAGCATTCACATTTCACAACAAAATAAAAACACGTATCTGTCAAGCGTCAACTGTCATCAATGTCAACTTTGAAGTTATTTGGTGTTTTTTGTATGTACTGAAAACGTGGCAAAGACGTAAAGCTATTCAGGCTATGAAATGACGTCATCACGAATAATACTTTAAAAAATAATAAAAAAGAAACTGTAACTTGGAAAAAAAAAAGCTTAAAATTAGTTGCTTAAAATTAAATGTTTTACGAAATAAAAATGTAAAAAAAATACCTGAAAAATACTTTACATACCGAATTGCGTAACATGATTTCAACGGTGGAAGTCTGCCCTGCGTAGGCGGAGCACCGCCGTGTCCTCGTAGCGGCGATCGGCGGCGGCGACCTCTCGCGTCCGGCCCTGGTTCAATCCATGGTCCGGAGCGAGACGGAATGGGAAGCCGTCACCTCCTTCTGCGAAGCAGTCATGCTGGCGAAGGAGGTGGCGGAACGAGAAAGGGAGAGAGCCTCTCTTCCCGGCCGCCGCGGGAGACGCACCGGGCGTCGGGGGCCACGTGGTGGCTACCGGCCACCGTAGATGCGGGCCTGTGGACGGGTAGCTATGGGCTAGCTAGCCGTCCGTCCGTCTTAGCTAGCCGTCCGTCCGTCTAATGACGACAGGCCGTGTCGACGGCGCGTTCGTGTTCCACGCGCGCCTCAAAGAGATGTCAGCATAAGGGGAGGGCCCCGCAAGGGCCGAAGCCTGCCGGGGTTGCGGGCCTATTCGAAAGAGATACCGCGGCCCCGGAACATAAAGGGCGAGGAAGGAACATGGATGGGTTTTAGTCAGTAAGAGTCTGACACTCCCTTCCGCTCCGCCCAGAGTGGGAAAAGTCATTTGATGATTTCCCATCCTAAAAAAAATAAAATAAAAAACCGGCCAAGAGCGTGTCGGGCCACGCTCACTGTAGGGTTCCGTAGCTTCCCAGACCATTAAAAATACCAACATTTTTCGTCAGCAAAAATAACTTTGTTTTTCATAGTATTTGTATGAAAAACAAAGTTATCATTTTCGTTTTTTTGAAAAAGTGCTATATAACTCAAAAACTATTCAATTCATCAAGTTGAAAATAATTTTCCTAGAAAGTTCATATAAAGGTCTACTTCTGTGATTTTTTTCATATTTTTTAAACTTATGGTTCAAAAGTTAGAGGGGGGGGGGACACATTGTTTTTGACTTTCGGAGCGATTATTTCCTAAAATATTAATATTATCAAAAAATGATTTTAGAAAACCCCTATTCATTTTTAAATACCTATCCAACAATATATCACACGTCAGGGTCAAAATTAAAAAAAAAATCGCTCCCCACTTTACGTCTGGGGGAGGTACCCTAATAAAAATGTTTTTTTAAATTTTTATTTTTGCACTTTGTCGGCATGATTGATATACATATTGGTACCAAATTTCAGCTTTCTGGTGCTAACGGTCACTGAGATTATCCGCGGACAGACAGACAGACAGACAGACATGGCGAAACTATAAGGGTTCCGTTTTTTGCCATTTGGCTACGGAACCCTAAAAAGGGCGTAAAAAGTCCATTTCGCAATATTGCTGAAGTTTCCAAACTACGATTGCGGATGCTTTAAATTTCTATAGGCTATTGTGAATGTTTACCGTACCGGGCTGTTACTGCTCGTTTCACACCATTTAAGATGATATTACAAGATAAAGTACTGAGTCGAGCAAAACTTCAAAGTGTAGTTCCTTTGCCAGACGGATCTTTGTTATTCTATAGCTCTTTGTACGTAAACTATCTACAACAACCTGCTTGCACTTTGCGCTTCATTTAGTTTTATTTTTGTTAACGTAGGGGAGATTTTTCTATCTGAATGAAGAATCTAATGTGTCATTCGTCCTTTCCTAGAAATACCTGTAAGATTTATCGTAAGAAATCAAGGCAAATGACCAAGAGGTTATGAGGTGATATCTGATCTACGCACCATACCTCCGAATCTTGCTACCAACGAACTACTGACCTAGATCGACGGAGACAACTTACGGACGGTATTCATTATCTCAATCCTTAATAAACACGACGACATTGCTAGAAAGCACCCACTCTAAATTGTATGAGAGAAAATACTTGCAAAACAAAGCAGATGCCAGTTGTATATTTAGTCTAACTTAATGATATGATATTAGAACTCTCCTGTTATAAATGAGTGCCTTTATTACCAAGTATTACAGTCGAGTCTAGTTGGAGCCGAATTTACATAGCATTAAAAACCTCATTAAGCAAGACATTTCTTAATAATGCCCTCGATGAACCATTTTCGTTGTACGTTTTTTGCGAACTAATAAAGTTTTAAATGATGCAAGACGTGACGATTTGTAATTCTGTGGTCTTGAATATAAAATACTTCACCTCGAAGTAATGGTTTTCTAATACTTAAAGTAGTAGAGGGGATTAGGTTAACAAGACAGATAGAAGCTGTGCTACCAATCAACCTGCGAAGCGTGGTGATTGATTAAGGATAATTAAGGTAACCATACTACCGTTGCTTGTAGGTGAATTGATGAGAGATCAATCTAGAGTTATAGATGACGTTATAAACCACCACCTTCAGGTGAGTTGGTACTTAATTAATACCTTTATTGCTCGTTTAAATGTTCAGCGCTATGGAGCGGACTATAGTTGGAGTTTTTGAACTGCAAAATCGAAAGTGAAATTATCCAGAAAAAAAACTGGATCTATCGACATGGTTTGCAAAGTAATCCAGTATTAGTGGCAGTGGGTGGTGGTTGAAGAACAAGTTGAAAATCGTAGCGTGTGACGCTCCCAGATTCACCCAACCGACTGCCTCAAAAGATTTGCTGGGGCAGAGTGGATACGAAAGGCGAAAGATAGGATATTGTACATTGTTGATTTTAAGGATTATTTATAGTATTATTATTTTTCTTTTATGTTTTGTCGAATTTGTGTACTACTTTATGGATATTTTCATGCCTGGCTAAATAAATGAATTTAATTGAATTGTGTTGGCGCAACTTGGGAGAGGCTTAAGCCTCTTGCCACAATCAAAGACATATGACAAGACATCCATCAATGGAGGGCGATAGGCTGAGTTGATAATAACTTCACAACTTTTTGTTATTAGACTCTGTTTTACTATTGATAGCTACAGTGACGACTAACATAATAATGAGGACAATGTACGATTAGATGTCCACGTCGAAGACTGTAAAGGAAACATAAAGTTGTGAATGAACTCGAAATGTGAGTACCTATGTCGTTACGAAGAAACCTTCTCGATATCACCTATGAACAAATATGAGTAGCAATACTGTGAATATGCAGTAAAACTATCCAGCTATGCAGTATACTATTCAGCGGATATAAGCACGAAAATACTTTATGACTCAATCTTGGTACAGGTGCACTAAAACTGCAGAACGTAGGAACCTTGTAGCTGTCATTTGTAAACGCGAATTCCGGACTCAGATGGTGTTTTCTTTTGCTCTTTAAAGGCAACAAAATAAATTACTGCTGTTGTTTGCCTGTCGCTTTCTAGTGCTGAGAAAAGACCTTTAATTTCTTGTTTTTTTTTTGCTTATATTTATTTAACAGTTACACATAATTATGCACTGATATAATTATATTGGATTCAGTAAGTCGTGGGTTCGAACTCAGACAGGCGCATTACTTTGTGTAATTTATTTCACCACTGCTGCTCTCAAAACGGTGAAGGAAAACATCGTGAGGAAACCGGCATGTCCTAGAACCAAAAAATTCTCAGACATGTGACATCTCCAATTCGCGTGGCGTGGTGGTACTGATTGTTCCATTCCCTCTCATAGAGGGGAGGCCTGTGTCCCAGTAGTGGGAACATTAATAGGCTGATAATAATAAATAAATAAATATCGCTGGACATTAACACACAGCGCCACCTAGTGCCACACTAAGCAAAGCTTGTGTCGTGGACACTAGATAGTTGATATACTACATATATACTTTTTTGTTTGTAAATACATACTTATTATACATAATAAACATCCATGACTCGGAAACAAATGTCCATGCTCATCACACAAACATTTGCTCCTACCGGGATTCGAACCCAGGACCCTAAGAACGTAAGGCAGCGTCACTACCACTACGCCATTCGAGCCGTCAAATAATTAATAATGATGATGATTGGTTTTATCATCATCAATCTCCTACCCTTATCTGAATTTATTAGCATGTTTCCTTTTTCCATACTTTTCTGCTACTCGTCTTCTCAGCAGTCATCTCTTTTATTTCCATAATAACATCATTCACGCTCTCCCTCCATCATTTCTTTGGTTTTCATTCATCTACATTCATATTCAACATTTTCCTCACTACATGTCCATACCATGATAACCGATAACCGCACAACTTTTCACTCAAACGCCACTTCCAGTTTTACTGTATTTGTACTAGTTAAAACCAATTGTGTAGGCGCTTTTGGAGCGTTTTGTGCCAATAATGAATTTCAACTTTAGATTTATGACTTTTCCATACTCGTTGTCACTGAGAGCGTGTAATTTTGTCTATTCTCTCAAGGTGTGAAACAAAAACAAAACTGTGGTGTGGAATTAAAACACACCTAAAGAGAATACCGACCCGAACTATGTTGGAGTCGGCTTCCAGTCTAACCCGATGCATCTGAATACCAGTATTTTATATAGAGCGACTGCCTAACCGACTTCCACAACCCGGTTAGTACTAGGTAATGCGATACCCCTTATGAAGACTGGTTGTCAGACTTTAAAAGTTGTTAGAATTTAATGATTGATAAACAATACAATTTGACATAAAAACATCAGAATGAAAAATATTTACCAAGAGAAAAGAATTCTCTCAATATATTCTTTTAATGAATAAGCACACAAAGACTGAAGAAAAACTCTTTTTATCCTTATTTGTAAATACGACACAAAGGACCAATTTATTGTTCGAAATAACCCTATTTAGGACAAAAAGTAACATAAAGACTCTATCGTTTGGAACTCGACCAAATTCCTTACAACAAAGTAACATTTTGTTTATTTTATCGCCCACTTTTGGCACAGGTGTCTAATCTTCCGAAACGTGGACTCCAGTAGTCGCCTCATTTGTTCGAGAAATTTTAGCATACGACATTTGAAATTTTGTGTAAGTGTTCGATATTTTATTTTCCTCACACTTTACTTAAATTATGATGCAAAGGAATGAGGATAATGTTGGCAGGAAAGTTTTGGGTATAAAAGTAGAGGGAGATCAAAGAAACGATGGATGGGCTGTATGAAGGATGATTTAGCTAGAAAGGAGCTGTCTGATGAGACGACAAGTAATAATAATTATAATAATAATAACAACATTTATTTGCAGACGTTGAAGTCCATAGAATTAGATTTGAAAATATTGACATCATAACATAATCATAAAATAACAAACACGCATAATAACAAAAAAAAACATAATCGAAAAACATCACAAATTACATAATAATGTCATAATTGAATCGACTCACAAACAACACAAAAATAACACAATACACACACATAAAAATCACAAATAGGCATAGTAATAATAATAACATAACATAATAAGAATAAAATAAAATCCGCGTACAGCTAACTAGAGCCGAAACTGTGTGTGCAGTCTCACCCAACGACCAAGCATCGGGCAGTCCCACCGGTCACACCGGTAATAGGTAAGTATGGAAGAACTATACATGCAGCGCCGACCACAAATAAATTTGGAATAAGATCGGGAAAAATGTGAATTTGTTTAGTATTAAGCGTTTTCCAGTCCTATGACTCACATTTAAGGGGCCGGCGGAGCATGCGTTTATCATACAAACGTAATACCAAAATAATATGAAAATCAAACATATTCTTATGGTAGTGTGTGTATATTTCGATTGTATTATATAATATCTATGTTCCCAAATAAATATTTTGAAAGAACAATTTTAAAAAGACGAGATATGAGAAATTTAAAATTTCTATAGAACAATTATTTTTCTCATAACTCTTGTTTAAATCAATGTCCATTCATAAAATATATTTGGGAACCTAGATATTATGTAATCTAATCGAAATAAATACACACTTACTTAAGAATATGTTTGGTTTGCAAATTATTTTGGTATTACGTCTGTATGAAATTCGCATGCTCCGCAGGCCTCTTAAAATGGTTCATGGTGGTCGTGTAATTATCGTGTCTGCAGCAGTTGTTTTTAGTAAATTTTTGTTTTTACTCGAAGTAAAACGTCACTCAAAGTTTATCAAAAGTGACTTGTGTTTATTAGTGAACCGATCAAACGATGTTGGCTTTCGGCACTCGTCATCTTTCACATGCCTTCCGTTTATGGCGATAAAGCAAATTGAGTGGTTTATGATGTTTTTACTTCTTGGGCATTATACCTAAATACAACGTGTAACCTAATAATTTTGTCTCGCGCCATAACAATAAACAACTCTTGTTGTATGAGTTATTGAAATTCGGAAAAAATGTACTTTATATTGGAATCAATGGAATGAATTAAAAAACAAAAAAAAGTTCTGTATTTCCAAAAGGCAAGAAGCTCCATTTATATGTTATACCCTTTAAGTTTTCATTTCTGTTTTCAAAGAGATGAAGTTACAAACTTTTAACTTATAAGTCTACTTACCTGCCAAAATGTTTGTGTTTATATTACGATTTTTTAAGTCAGGTGTCCTCTTGTACTTACCTTGCAAAACATGTACCCTTGCAGTCGCCTTCATCTGCACCGGCGACACGAGAGCACAGGTGTAGTTTCCAGCATCCTCCACTTTAAGCCGCGCCACCTGTACAAAGATAAATAATAATAATCACTGGACATTACACACAGCGCCATCTAGTGCCACACTAAGCAACGAGGCTTGTATCATCCAGCCCGCGTAGCATGACCACCGTAGACACGAAAGACAATCGACAAATCTTTTGTTCATCGTTCGTCGTTGAGTAGACAAAATGACAGATGAACAAAAGATTTGTCGATTGTCTTTCGTGTGCGCCTAAACCCTTTGATTTACTTCCCTGTGAAGATCAGTTCACTTATGTATCAGAGACGGTCAGAACTAAATTGATAACCGGACTGTGGACACCTGATTTTGACGAATGACGAACTGAAGATAATGTACTGCCTCGAGCATGAAATCCTGGGTTTAATTCCCATGTCTAGTAGATTGTTATTTTGGTTTATCCATCAAGGATGACAGTGCGAGGGACATATAACTATTGCTTTCTATATGCTTTGGCCAATACATGTTGCAATGTCATTCTTGCACTCGTCGTTTAGGAGTCGTTCGATAGTGACAGAAAATCTGCTTAACCTTAACCGAAAAACGATCTCCTACTATGTAAAATTCGACAATATTTGCTTCAGAGTTTTCCCAGAATGGCCGATTGTTTTACACCATTCATTAGTTTTACTTATTATTAGGTTTAGACACAATTTACGCAAACATAAATAGTATTGAAACTATCTAATATTAGTATTTTTATGGTTGAACCTTCCTACTGGTTGTAGATTGTTGAAAATATAATTTAACAATGAGTATGAACCTACCTACTCCGTTATATTATTAAAACAGAATCATGTAATAAAACAAAGTTATTGTGATTAAAATCTACGAACTGTAACAAATACTTGGTGTGTAAATATTTGATCAAACCAGGCAGAATTTGCAAACATTTTATACGGGTCGTCGAGTATTTGATTATTTCAGAGCCCAAAAACTGGGATTTCACAAATTAGTTATTATAAAATGGGCCTTATAAATTATGTATTCCGTTAGGAGTCTTATCAGAAACTCATGTTCAGATACTTAAGTTTATAAAGGAATATGATAATATAATTTTACTTTAATACATATTAAACCAAAGGTTCATGTTAGGTACTGTCTGGTCTAGGCATCTGAATTTCTGATATGAGATTAAACTTAGTACGTTAATTAATTTTATCCAAAACAATGTTTAACTTAAGTATATTTTCGCAGAATAACACTCTCTATAAGCACCCTTGATAGGCTCAGACTAGGTGGAGCGACGATCTCCGCGGGGGGCTATAAGAGAGTTGAAGAGGATCGAGTTAAGTGGCGTGACATTGAACACTCCTATATCCAGTAGTAGACTGCTGTAGGCTGATGACAATGACCCCTGATGGATACTTAGTTACCGTGACGGCTGTAGTCTTGGAAGATATGGAAATAGACTCTCACCGAAGCCAAAAGGCACTTGTTTTCCGGTCATTGTGATATTTGTTTTGTTCTACAAACATAATTAATATCATATCGCAATGACGAGAAACAAACCTGGGAATCTTTTAGTTAAGGAGATATTGGAGGTCCAAATTCCAACATATATATTTTTGGCAATTAGGGCGAGCCTAAAGCAAGCCTTTTTTTTTTTTTTTTTAGGATGGGAAATCATCAAATGAGTTCTCCCACTCTGGGCGGAGCGGGAGGGAGTGTCAGACTCTTACTGACTAAAACCCATCCATGTTCCTTCCGCGCCCTTTACGTTCCGGGGCCGCGGTATCTCTTTCGAACAGTCCCGCAACCCCGGCAGGCTTCGGCCCTTGCGGGCCCCTCTCTTCTGCTGACATCTCTTTGAGGCGTGCGTGGAACACGAACGCGCCGTCGACACGGCCTGTCGTCACTAGACGGACGGACGGCTAGCTAGCTCATAGCTAACCGTCCACAGGCCCGCATCTACGGTGGCCGGTAGCCACCACGTGGCCCCCGACGCCCGGTGCGTCTCCCGCGGCGGCCGGGAAGAGAGGCTCTCTCCCTCTCTTGTTCCGCCACCTCCTTCGCCAGCATGACTGCTTCGCAGAAGGAGGTGACGGCTTCCCATTCCGTCTCGCTCCGGACCATGGATTGAACCAGGGCCGGACGCGAGAGGTCGCCGCCGCCGATCGCCGCTACGAGGACACGGCGGTGCTCCGCCCACGCAGGGCAGACTTCCACCGTGTGCTCCACCGTGTCCTCCGGTCGATCCTCACAGTGGAAACACCCGGGCGTTTCCTCCCGCCCGATTCGGTGCAGGTACCTCCCGAAACATCCGTGTCCGGTGAGGACCTGCGTCAGGCGGAAGGTGAGGGCGCCGTGGCGCCGCTCAAGCCACTCCTCAAAGAGGGGACTTACCGCCACTATCGTGGCGTGCCCTAGCCTAAAGCAAGCCTGGCTGAGAATTTCGTCATGAAAAATCAACCAACACTTTGCCGAAACCGGGAATTGAATCCGAGATCACATACACAACTGGAGCGCTGGTGACCACTGAACGAACGCGGTAGATCCATTTTTAACATTGAATACATTTCAATACCCTGATTGTTCTACCTTAGCTAGCCAGGCCACCATTGAGAATTTCTTAATGGAATACACAAAATAACGTTTTGCCTGTACTGGAAATTCAAGCCAAGACCACATACTCAACTAAAGCGGTTTTATCCACAGGACAAAAGAGGAAGTTGACAAAAATCAATGATCCATTTTTAAACAAAGATTTCTTATCTGACTCTAGTCATATGGAAATATATTTTCGTTTACATGACAAATACCTACGTGTATTTACTTCCCGCCTTAGTATTTGTATTCCGACCAAGAACGCCACGAATAAGGGCACAATAAACACAGAATTTTAGAAATATGTGAATATATTCCGAAGGAGGAAAACGCGGATGATCCTTATTCGATTCTTCCTCTCACATGTGATACAAATGGTAAATAATACCAAGTTGATATATTGGGATATATGAATGGTACCTATATTAATTTCGTACTACAAATATCTTACTTTATTGCTGACTTCCCAATCAGTCCTAGTTACTCAGTAGCTGTTAATACAGAAATATTAGTTTCTAAAGTATTATAATACCCACTCATTATTTTCCTTAGACATTAGAAGTAGAACAAAGTCTGACAACCAGCCTTACCAAGGGATATCGTATTACTCAGTACTAACTGGGTTGTGGAGGTCAAATAGGCAGTCGCTCCATGTAAAATACTAGTATTCAGCTGCATCCGGTTAGACTGGAAGCCGACCCCAACATGGTTGGGAAAAGGCTAGGCAGACGAAGACATTTTTTTTTTTTAGGATGGGAAATCATCAAATGACTTCTCCCACTCTGGGCGGAGCGGGAGGGAGTGGCAGACTCTTACTGACTAAAACCCATCCATGTTCCTTCCTCGCGCTTTACGTTCCGGGGCCGCGGTATCTCTTTCGAACAGTCCCGCAACTCCGGCAGAGATGATGACATCAGTGGAACATAATTTTGTTTTGGTACAGGGGCTTAAAAATATGGTGTACATTAGTAACTCACTCGCGTTTATCAGAACCCACGGGACAATTTGCATTTTTAAAACCCGGGCAGTAACCCAAGATAACACTTTCACAAAACAAGCCTAATTTACCACAGATAAGCAGATATTAAAAAATATAATGCTTTTAATAAAACACCGTGTAATAGACAAATATCTTAAGGCTGAAACCATTACGTTTTATCTAAACTTTTCTTTAAGATTGCATTTTTTGTATCACCACTCAGGTCGAAAGTAAAAGAGAATATTTAAGTCTCACTTACACTTAAGCCAGCCCGCAAATATATTGCGGCAATTTAGACCAAACGGGTAGGTAGAATTACTGAGCCTTGAGGGTGTAGTTGCAGGTCGGGGTGGCACTGATAGCAATGTGGATTTAGGAAAATTAATTGGCTAGCTAAGTAGCCTAGCCAGCATTTTAAATGGGGAGAACTTTGGCAACGGTCCCGGAAAAATGCAAAGATCATATATTTATGATGAACGAGCATAATTATCCTACTTGCTACTATCCTATCCTACAATATTAATATATAATAATATTATAAATGTGAATGTAAGTTTGTTGTTACGCTTTCACGCGAAAACTACTCAACCGATCATCATGAAACTTTGTACACATATTCTTGGAGGTATAAGAAGTAACATAGGATACTAATTATTAAAAAAAAATTAGCAACAGGATCCGCGTAAGAAGTCGCGGGCAGAAGCTAGTAATATTATAAATGCGACTGTTTGTGAGTTTGTTACTCTTTCACGCAAAAAACTACTGAACGGATTTTGATGAAATTTTGCACACAGATAGTTTATAGCCTGGATTAACAAATACAATACTTTTTATCCCGAGTAGTAAGATCCTATGGAACAATCATCAAACTACACGCGGGCTAGGCTGCTGGCAGAAGCTAGATATTTATATTTCTCTTTCATTATCAATCTTTGCAACAGACAATCAGTACTATGTCAACAGTATCAGTGTTGTAAACACACACATCTGTATATATACCGCACCGCAAAGAAAAAAGGTCGGCTAGAAAATCTTGAATATCTTCAAAAATACTCGACCTAGCTTTATGAAATAAAGACTAAATTAAATAGTACTTTAATGCGCTTAACAGATAATGAAAAAAAAATTAATTCAAGCTTTTTTCAATTAAATTATACGTACTTTTGAAGATATTGTAGATTTTCTGACTCTTTTTCTTTGAGGCCCAGTGTATTTTTAATAATCGCTAGTATAGAAACCCTACCCTGCCGTACCACTTAACTCATGGCTATCGTACGGTAAATATCATACGCCCTGTTATCTTTCGACTATAAACGTTTACAGACATAATTACAACATTCCCGTGAGGGACAGCCTCAGTAACTAACCCTAATTTGGTTCGTTTAACTCAATTTTTCCTAACCTCACCCAAAATTTAGAAAAAAAAACAGTTGATGAAACGTAAATAAGCAATGAGATTTTTAGGAAGATACACCTTACCCTTAGGCTTTTCGTAAATGGAAAATGGGCACGTCGAATTAACTAAGTTATTTTTATACAGGTTTGGAATAGGTAATGGGATCTTTTCTCGGGGGTGTCGCGCAAGGTAACTAAGTTGCTGTTTTTTCAGAGGCTATTTATTGTACTTAAATAAAATTGTTTTGTGCCTTTAAAGAACACGATTACTGTTGTGAAAAATCGATAAAGTAATTCGACTGTTCTAACGATGCAAACCTATTTATAATTTATCTAAACAACTAAAAAAAAACCTGAAATTAGTTTGTTCAGAATCGTTTACTGAATCGATTTCTATAATTTTTAATTTTGTCCCAAAAATAATTAAAACTACGTAAATTATAGTCATACTATCCCTCAGACAAAACAAACTTATATGGACCATAACTCAAGGCAATAAGACTGCTTTGTTTGTATTAATACAAAATCCGCCATTTAGTAAATATTCGGAAAGTACTTCCGTATTGTGTTTGCAAAATATTTTTTGCAATACACAAAATGTTCAGTACACTGAAATGGCGAGGACTTTGACACGGTGCAGGTGCGGTGTAGTGATATGTGATTCTAGCTGGCAGAATATTCAACCAAAGGTATGGTACCTACAAGAGTAGATCGCAGCCGCAGCACTATGTGAGCTACTACTCATCCCCTTCATGGTCACGGATGTTCCGTTCGAACACGGCCACCGACAGGGGAGTCAATTGGCGTACTACACGTACCTAATCGTTTTTAAAATGAACTTACCTATTATCGTTTAGTAGTTTATTTTAGTGAGACAACAAAGTGCCGAAGACCTAAAAAAAAGATAGTGAACGCTTTTGAAATAGTGAAAAACTGACACTGCAGTGCTTTCTAAATTAAAACATCAATTGAGAAAACGGGCATTCAAATGTAAGTACTCGTATTGAACTTTTTTTGGCAATAATATCTACAGTTGTGTCGAGCGACGAACTCGTTCTACCTACTAGGCTAGTAGTTTTTTGCTAGAAAAACCTACGTATGCGACTGTGTGCGTTCGTGGATTTGCGTTTGTGTCCGTACTGCGAGTACTGTGACCACAACATTGTTCCGGACTTAGGATAACTAATTTAATCAATAATCAATGCTTAAACTTGGTTAGTTAAAAATTCAGTGCATGTATTTTGATTATAACATAAAATACTAATTGGGGTGTCTGAGGGTGTGCGCTAATTACGTTACAGGTTGTATAACCAAGTGCTACTAAAACTAAGTAATATTCGTAAATATTCTAACTATGAATTAAATTGGCCCATCCTTTTATACAACAAAAAGACTTTATTAAGGAAAAAAAATACCTATTGAAAGAAAGTATTTTTGTCAGATAATCTTGGCCTCCATAACTCCACACCCCGTATTTGACCGACTTTTAAGAGCAAAATTCTCAATTCTTTGCTAGTCTCGATGGTTTTTCGATATTTTATTTATACCTTGTTGCGTGAAAAGCCTATAAAGCCTCGTTTAGAAGGAAACAATGTTCCTTGGAACACAATAAACTGGAGATTTTCTTACAGGTGCTCTGAAAAGAGGTCGAGGTCAAAAACCGCTTTATTTTAGGCGTTACTTCAATGCGGGGCCGGCTAGAGGTAAGACGAAGAATAGCCATAAGTAAGTAAGGTTCAAAGTTACAATGCTTAACTGTTTTTAACCGACTTCCAAAAAGGAGGAGGTTCTCTATTCGACTGTATGCTTTTTTTTTTTTTTTATGTATGTTCACCGATTACTCGAAGACGCCTGAACCGATTTGAAAAATTCTTTTTTTGTTTGAAAGGGAATACTTCCAAGTTGGTCCCATAGTCGCCAAGTCGGGATCTGATGATGGAATCTTGGCGAAATCGAGGGAACTCTTCAAATTTTATAGGATAACGTACAGCAATTTTGGTATTTTCTACAACAAGTGAAGCATTTGCGTTTGATAAGAACCATTCTACCATCAGATCTGATGATGAAGCCAAGAGTCACGGAACTCCATAATGTGACAATGTATCCTAGTCGTGTTTGGGCTTGTTGTAATTGTAACGGTATGCACTTTCCATGTGTACCAAGCACATGTGAACCACTAAAAAGTGAAAAATAAAAACTTTTTTGCAAAAAATAAAACCGACTTCAAAAAAAAAAAACCAAAAAAGTGAAAAATAAATTAGCTTCTGAAGTCGGTGACAAAAAAATCAAATCAATCATACAAACGTCACCGACTTCAGAAGCTAAAGTTATTTTTCACTGTTTTGGGTTTTTTTTTGAAGTCGGTTTTATTTTTTTGAAGTATTGAAAATCATCATCTGCCTAGCTTTTTCCCAACTACATTGGGGTCGGCTTCCAGTCTTACCGGATTCAGCTGAATACTAGTATTTTACATGGAGCGACTGCCTATTTAACCTCCACGACCCAGTTAGTACTGGGTTTTACAATACCTACCTTGGTAGGACTGGTTCAGACTTTGTTCCACTTCTGATGTCAAAAGAAAATAATTAGTGGGTTAGAAACTAATATTTCTATATTAACAGCAACAGGGTTACTAGTATTAATTGAGAAGTCAGCAATAACGTAAGATATTTCTAGTACGATATAAGACTGAAAATATTCAGGATAGAATTCCAGAAACACTTATGTTTTATGGTTATGTTCGTAAAAATTATTATGTACTTGGTCGTGTATGAAGACACCTACAGGCTACGTCTGACCAGAAAACCCTGGTCAGACCTTTCAAGCCTACCTAATTATGAGACATGAAAATTGTTTTACCGCATTTAAAGTACGACATTTTAGTTTCAACGACTAACATACAATTCTGGGAAGATTCTTGGAATAAGTAGCTAATGGTTTTCAAACAAGTGATTATACCCTTTGTTTTACCCGACTTACCCAGAAGGAGGGTTATGTTTTTTGTATACAGGGTGTAACTATCATCTATGCGCAAAATGTGATCATGAATTCAGTAATCAAAAAATAGTTTCCAAAAACCAACGAAATATTTCCACGCTTGGGAGTTACCAATGTAAAAATTAAATTACATCGGTTTATTCGTTTGGGAGTATACAGGGTGTAGCTATCATCTACGCGCAAAATGTGATCATGAATTCAGTTATTAGTAGTCGAAAAGTAGTTTCAAAAAACCAACGAAATATTTCCGTTTGGAAGTTACCAATGTAAAAACTAAATCTTATCGGTTTATTCGTTTGGGAGCTACGGTACTATACACTGACTAGCAGATTCTATCTTTAAAGTACTTACAAGGTGCAGATAGCCGTTACGACAGTAAATATTAAACTTTGTATCCTGCATGACGTTCCCAGTCTGAATAAGAAAATTTAATGAAATCTAACCTGAAGTTTATTTTTTTGTTTTAGATTTTTTTGCACGATGTGTTAATTAAAAAGGCTAAGAGCGACAGAATAATCATTAAATACGTATGACAAATTCGTTCTTAAATTTTATTTCCTGATACAAATTAGTGCAAAATAAACCAAAGGTGTTCAAAAATTTTGTAAATGGTGTTCTATTTCGTTTACAGTTTTATGTTATGCTATTAGTTTGTTAGCATTGATTTGATAGTTTTGCTAATGTTTTCATTTATTGTCGTATCGTCTACAGCTTGTATAGTAAATCCAGGTTACCTGCAACTGACTGCTCAAAGTCAACTGATCAGTTTCAATGAGTACTCCTCCCCGGATCTCATCCAGGGACACGGTGGTGTTCCCTCGATACCAGTGCATCTCTGGCACCGCTTCGCCAGGATGCAAGTGAAGTATGGCACATTTGAGAGACAACGTCTCTCCTGTTTCTAGAAACGCCTCTTTACTCATCTTTATTAAAGGCGCTGTGGACAAAAAATCGAAATGTAACACGTAGATTTGTTCTAAAGATCCCAATGCAACAAAACTGTGGTTTTGTTTAATATCAAGGTGGTTATATTTACACGTGGTTATATTTAGATTCTCGGTTTCAGAAAGATTAAAAAAATGTAAAACCACTGACAATAATACAAGTTTATATGAAGTCCCGAAGAGTCGACAATTTTTATCTCTTTAAATAGACACACAAGATGATTGATTTACAAGCCCAATATTATATCACATTAAGAACTTACGATGATCTGATCTCGTTTGCGGGGCCAACATGATCGGAGATTGCACAAGACAGAGAGGTATGAAAGGAGAAAGGGGAGGCCTTTGCCACTGGGCAGTGGAGCACTATGTAGGCTAGAAAAAAAAAAATCTTACGATGCACAGTCAACTTGTACCGCCTCAGCATGGGAGGGTGTGTGGAAACATGACAGCAATATACACCCGAGTCTTGGACCTTGGCGTCTGCCAGTGCCAGCTTCCAGTTCTCACCGGCTAAATCTACCCTGTACCTGAAAGAGAAAGTATTATGAAATAACTTTGAAAAAAACATCAACAATGTGAATCACCATTTGTAGAACCTTTTCTCAACTATGTTAAGGGAGGGCAACTCGGTAGGTATGTAATGGTGTGGTGATAACCCATCCATAGACCAACCCAGGTAACTCGGGAAAAATTTTTAAGCATGCATTATGTAACGTTGATACATTCAAATCTTAATAGCAGACATATTTTTTAACCCCAGGTATTCACCTCGCTTTTAATAAAACTACCCCAATACAATGTTTTTTGCAAAAACTACTGATAGGAACGACCCATTTCGTACTACGTCCAATATTTTAGCTCAAACACACGTCCTATTCGAATTATGGCATGCGTAAATAAGAAGTTATATTTATGGACGAGGTCTCCGTTGGAACCCGCGTTGGCATTGTGAATCCGAGAATGGACTCCGGCTTTCAATGCTACTGAATAACTGATAAGTATATTAGAAGAGAACATGAATGGGGAAACATTTCTACTTAGAAATGGACGCTGTCAATAATTATTATGACTTACTTAGTTATTTTCATATTATTTTACGTATTAAAATTGACATGCTTATATTGTAGCCAGTGACGTTAATTTGATGCAATATTCATCATTACCATCATCAGCCATTAATGTTCCCACTGCTGGGACACAGGCCTCCTCTCTATGAGAGGGAATGGACTATTAATCCACCACGCTGGATGTAATACATCATGTTATTTTTTTTTTCTGATTCTAATAATTTGAGATTTTTATTTGAATCAAGTTTGTCCATTGTTTCCAAACTATAATTCATGGACATATAATATCAATAAAAATATTGTTGTTTTAAGTGTAGTGGAAAACCGTGAGTCTAAAACAGTGCAATATTGTACACGTACCAAAGGGGGAAAAAAAATTACAAGGCGTCAAAAAATTCGTCCACATCGCTGTCAATAGGAAAAGTTCAAAGTTCTTTTCATGTAAATCATCTTGAAATCATCTTGATTCATATACACACTAACACTATAATAGAAATAAAAATATGTACAAGTATCAAAAAGGGTTACAGGGCATCGAAAAATTCGTCCACATCGCAGCCAACAGGAAAAGTGCCCAGAAGGCTGGCAGCATTGCCACGTTGGATGGCAACACTGATTCTTTGGCCAGAAAATAGGCCCGCCCTCTGGTCACGTGAAGAGTCGACCAACCGCTTGGCGATTTCCCGAAATACTAAGTGGGCACTCGGACCCCATGGCCCTAGTGTTTCAACCCCAAACGGCTCAAACACATAATTACCAATTAAATTATTGTATTTGCGCCGTTTGAGGTTTTCAGCACCTGCAGCAGCCGCCCCAGCGCAGCACACCGTGCTAGGAAGATGGGATGGCGCAAGGGTGTCGACGCAAGTTGCGTCCCACACCAAAGGCCTACCCAACTTCCATGGCATTATGGTCATACCATCTGGTCTCTTGCCATCGACGCGTGCCAAGCCAGTAGGTTCTCATACAGCTGGCACCCCGGTGGTGGCAGTGTGTATACAGGGTGTAAACCACCTCATCACAAAGCCGTTAACCAAGCATTTTGTACATCAAACTAAGTTACTTTACGCAAAAATTATTGCTGGGAAACATTTTTTTTTTTTGAGGTTATAAATCATGTTTTGTGGTAGAACTCAATGCAACGCACTTAAAACATTGTGCTGATGGATGGATTGAATAGTACGGGAGTCGTGAAGGTGTTAAAAGTCAAAAACGTACAAAAAAAACTTGTATTTAAAAAAAAACTTGTCAAAAAGTTGTAACTTTGACCCCCCATATCTCCGTAACGTGTAGGTTCCCAGGTATGGTGTAGAACAAAAAAATGATCGCAATGATGGGGAGAACAAGCGCCTTTCGGCTTCGTGAAGAGGTGTTTTACACCCTTTATATTGTAAATACTTTCATATATCTAATAAACATTAATATCTTGATTCATCATCTTTGTTTTGTATTTACTAATTTACTTTATAAACGGACACACTGACGTTATAAAGTCATAGTCTACAGGGCTTTTTAGCATTATAATATCAGTTAAAACTATTGCTATAGATCTGTACATTTTATTAATGTTAAAATACTCGTAAAACTGACCATTTACTTCCTTAAGGTATTCAAACTTGCTCTACTTCGATTTTATCTACACCAATATTTTAAAGAGGAAAAAATTGTATTTTTGTGTGTGTATGTTTGTAATGAATAAACTCAAAAACTACTGCACCGATTTCAAAAAATCTTTCACCATTGGAAAGCTACATTCGCCCTGAGTAGCATAGGCTACATTTTATCCCCGTACTCGCACGGGAACGGGAACTAAGCGGGTGAAACCGCGTGACGTCTGCTAGTTCATTTATAATCAGTCACCACAATCAGTGTTATTTCATACTGTGATCTGCTTCTATTTCACTTGGAGGGGGAGCTTGTGCCCAAATAATAACAGCCGCTGGCATCGTTCTTTAGGTTAAGTCAAACTTGTCTGGGTTGGTCTGTGGATGGGTGACCGCTCATTACATACCGAGTTTCCTCCGTGTCTTGGAAAGCCCGTTAATACTTTGAGCCTGTCATTTGTAGATCTTAGACAGGCGTTACTGGTGGTTACTGGCCGGAAACTCTAACAACCAGTCCTAGCAATGGGTATCGTATTACCCAGTACAGGGTTGTGGGGGGATAGGCATCCGCACCATGTAAGATACTGATATTCAGCTGCCTGGTTAGACTGGAAGCCGACCCCAACATAGTTGGGAAACGGCTAGGCAGATGATGAAGTTGCTTCCATTTCACTGTAAATTAGATATTTACCTAAAATCTGTCGTATGTGTATCCAGGTCTATAGTTAAAAGCTCCAAATTTTCGTCTTCAGACACTCGTATCCAAGAAACCTGTAACAAGATATTTAAATAATTATCTTTTCCTTATGAAATTAATTCTTATATGCTAAGATAAGAAGGTTCGTTACCGTTTTATCTCTCAAAGCAGTTACTTTGCAATCAAATATGACAGTTGATCCTGTATCAGCGTTGATTATTGTATCTTCAGCAGCGGTGCCTTCAAAAGATGGCGGACGAAATCTGGATGAAAAAAAAAAAGTATAATGAATATGTAGTAGTAAAACTTAAGTGGCAGTGGGCAGGGCACATTGCTCGCAGAACGGATGGCGATGCGTTGGAAAACCTCCCACTAGGTGGACCGATGGCCTGGTGAAGGTTGCTGGAATCCGTTGGATGCGAGTCGCACGATACCGATCATTATGGCGACACTTGGGGGTGGCCTATGTCCAGCAATGGACGGGTATCGGCTGAAATAATGTGTCAAACGCCAAGACCCATAAACGTTGCTTAGCATGTACGGTCGAACAAGCTATTTGGTTTACATTTTCCAATGTAATTTGTGGGTTAAACTGTAAACCAAATAGCTTGTTCGACCGTACTTTGACAATTTGGTTTTGTGTGTTTAGGTGCATAATATAAGGCACACGTGTATTTTTACATTTTGTTGACACTTTTCGATTGTTTTTCGGTGTGCGGTTGTTGCAACTCCCACGCTTTGCAGTTGGTGGGTGGTTCCTTCCACTCCCGTGACTTAATTGCTACGAAAATGCAAATTTCGACGCAAGTTATGAAGCTAGCGGGGACTTACGTCCCAGTTAGCTTCGTAACTCGCATCTGCGCATCGAAATTCGGACCGCGGCAAGTGCTTCATTTTTAACACAAAATTGCTCTGACCCCATGCGAGTAATTAAGTGTTGACTGTGTTTGACCATTTTAAGAATTTTAACGTGATTCAAATATAATGATTCTGCTAAATCGGTTATTTTAGGACCCCTTATGTAAAACGTAGACGAAGAACAAGTAAAATAACATTCGATTTTTAATTTATCATAGTGTATAGTATTCTGTCAAGCCCTTTCATTTGATCCCCATATTGTGTGAGTTGTTGAATAAATAATGTAATCCGCCATCTTGGACTGATTTTATCAAACATAGCTAAGAACACTCCCGACTAATTAACCTTTCAAACAAAAAAAAAAAACAAAATCAAAATCGTTTTTTTTTCGTAAATTAAGTCATGAACATGCAAAGAAAAAACGCATGAAAACTCGGAATTTGTATTGAGAATTTCAAAAGCGTTGTATCTTCGTAAATTTTGGTTTACGTAAAAAATACGGGTCAAATATTTTTTGACAATCTAACTGACGGATTAATTACTTTTTAAACCCTGACGCGAAAACGATGGGTTGTTATAAGTTTGACTTGTCTGTGTGTGTGTGTCTGTGGCATTGTAGCTCCCGAACGGATGAACCGATTTTGATTTTGTTTTTGCTTGAAAGGTGAAATATTCGGGAGTGTTTTTAGCTTTGTTTGATAAAAATCAGTCCAAGATGGCCGCCGCCACAAAATGGCGGATTAAATATTTATTCAACAACTCCCTCAATATGGGTATCAAATGATAGGGCTTGACTAGTACAATAATGTACACTATATTTAAAGGGAATGAGGAATATTATATCATTAGACTACATGACTCTATGTGTCGGGGGTTTTTAATTTTTTATTTAAATGTAACTTGCTTTGTCATCTACTAGCTTTCCCGTCTGTATCTTGCTGTAGTGTGACGCAAACAGGTATAACACTTAAACCACACGTACTACCGCACTCTTGAGGGTCGATTTTCATCACTATATGCCGCATGTAATAAGGTTGAAAATTGAGTGACCGTCAATGAGAACGTTAATAGACGCTGCGTATAGCTAATCTCGCCCTAAGGCTTTCTATTTATATACTGTGCTGCAGTTCCTGACATCAATAGGGTCACAGAAATAAGCTGAAGGTTGTAAGGGAAGTAAATAGCAATTCTTAACGATGTTGGGTTCTTTACTATTTCTCCTTCCAAATCGTTTTATGTAGATTTCAAGTCTAGACATTCGATGGTATTTACATAGGACAATTCAAATATTCCAGAAGGTTCCCGTGATTGGTACTTTACGAAAGAAATAATTCAACAATCTAAGGTTTTTTTTGTTCCAATTTGATGCTCAGTGACCCGTGGTCTTAGTATTGCGTAGGCTTCACTAGAGATAAGAAATACCGCATTGGAGAAAAGGTTTGGATTTGAAGTATATAATATTTTTCTGTGGTACTGTTAATTTTCATTAAATCTTTAAAGGATTAGTGAAACTTGTATTCATGAACTATTTCTGGACCAACTGTGAACACTGGGCACTGATGTCTTCTTTATCGAGTAGTCGGCTCCTAAGCTCGTGTCTGAGTCTTTATTCCCATGGGCCTCTAATATGGCTATAGGTACATTCCGTCAAGAAATATCTCTCAGATAAGCTGGTTTCCTCATAAGAAATCCACACTAGGCTGACACTTTTTATAATATAATACGGTGGTTCCGCAACCAACACGTACCGGTTTGACCGAACCGTAAGTATTTTATAGAGTTTTGTTTGTCTGCCATGTTGTTCTAGTGGTTGCAAATGCTGACGCAAAGCTTTTGGGGTTAAATTCCCGGATCCGGCAATGTGGTTATGGTGTTTTTCATCTGATTACCTAGGCACACATTCCTCAGTGTGTGCCTAGGTAATCAGGAAATGTACAATTAGGTACACCTCTGCCAAACCTTCGGGAATTACAGGTGTGATGTTATTTTATGTGTCCTTGCTCAGACTTAAGGGCCGCCTCTACAATATAACCAAACTGGTTTGACCGAACCTTATATAAGAATTACTACATTTGAATTTAGCCTGCCTATGTAAGTACCACTGTGTGCTTATAGGATAAATCAAACATTCAATCAATCAATCCATCCAATCTACTGATTTCTAAAGCTGAATAAATAAGAGTGCTTTTTCTACAACCCGAAATTATCGTAAAAGCATTTAACAATTCTGGGGATTAAGGGTCCCTTTCTATTAGGTAGTCTAGCTCTTGGTTATTCAACTAAGTGTACGAAAGGCTCTATACAGTTCGGATAAATATTTGCATGCATAATACAAGGATTTGTATCGGAATTTGGCTTTATACAGGGTTGTGTTGTCTCAGACATAACGTATGAACGCGTTAGGGAATTCTTGTTTGATGACATATTGTTTATTTGTTTGCTGATTCCCGATGCGGCTTTGATATTTGTTTCCTGCGGTGGTTGGTTTGTCAATTTTTTAGTTTATTCATAATAAATGACTATAGTTGCTGCCAGTTTAAATCGCAATATCAGTCTATGCCCTTTCCCTAACATATCTTCGTAGGAACCAAAACAAATGAACCATGTGTCGTTTTTCATTAGAAAAAATTTTGAAAATCACGAATGATGACGATTCAAGGCTTGAACAGGCTTAGTTTTGGATTTCAAAGTTAAGAACTTTAATAAATGTAGGTGGGTATTGCAACCTTAACTGGTAACATCTATAGCATGAGCAGCGGAGGCCCAGTGGCGGCGGCTACGACTTATACGAACATTTAGTAGTAGGTTCAAACATCGTGGGGAAACCGACATGTAATACCGATATACGGATCCGCATTGGGCCCGCGTGGTGGATTATACCCCATTCCCTCTCGTAGAGAGGAGGCCTGTGTCCCAGCAGTGGGAACATTAAAGGATGATGATGCCATGATGCTGTTGTGTAGTTTCGGCATATCCCCATGGGAAAAGGTGTAAGTATATGGGCCATTCTTTATTAAGAGGGTCGTGGTTCCTGGCATTTTTGTCATACCCTAACCTAACCTAACTGGCGCCATTTTGTTATTTTGATAAAATGTAGCCGGTTAGACATCGTCCTTACACACTATTACAGTCCCTTGACGTGATCCGTTCCCAAAATAGCAAGTATTCTCCACCCTTTCATAAAAGACCATACTAAATATAGAACGACCAAAGATCTAAAAGAACCTTACACAAACAGTCACGAATCGTCAATAAGTTACTTAATTATGTTTCAGAGATCAGACCCCAATTTTAAACTCTACATAAATTCCGTTTAAGTTTGATGATTAAAATCCCAAATTTGGCCCAGGAATTTCCTTCGTTGAATTTCGGTAAATTAACTAGTTTAATCAGCTTTCTGGATCCAGTACTGTTGGTTAGTGAAGTGAATCAACAACCACAAAACCCTTTTTTCATAAACAAACGTGTTTGAATAAAATTATAAATTCTGAAAACATTTAAAAAATAAATATATCGTAGCTTGAAAGTAGACCAGGGTGGTATAAAAACACTTTTGTTATATTAGTTTTGTTGGTGAGTGTACCTCAGGTCAATTATAACAGGTGACAACCCCGAGTACAGTCCCGCACACGCACGTTCTAGTTTCGTTAGCTAATTAAGTTCCCAACCTAATATTTAGAATTAGATAAAGGACGTACTTCACAAAGAAGAAAATAATAAACAATTTCGCCCCAAAAACTTTTCTTATTGAATTAAACGAAAAACATTTATTTTATTTACAAAGTGTTTTGATTGTTACAAATGTTTGTGTTTTATTTCTTTTTGTTAATTGAGCTTTACGCGAGACATGATAATTGTTTTATCAAAATTAAATGGGACAGCAAAAAGTAATTGAATTTTATTCAAGCGAGTGATGAAAGAATACAAATAAATTGAGCTCAACAATAAATTTTCGCTTAATACCCATAATTAATCCGTAGAGCAGTATTAATAGAATAAGAGTTATGTTCAAGATAAAGGATCAAATGATATAAACCAGTCTGCAATACAGGTCAAGTTAAATTAACTAGTGAAACTACACAAACGCATTATTTTGAGCTTTATGGGGATAAAAGACGCCGTGGGAGACGCACCGGGCGTCGGGGGCCACGTGGTAGCCCCCGGCCACCGAAGGCGTGGGCCTGCGGGCGGCGAGCTATGGGCTAGCTCGCCGTCCGTCCGTCTTATGACGACAGGCCGTGTCGACGGCGCGTTCGTGTTCCACGCGCGCCTCAAAGAGATATCAGCATAAAGGAAGGGGTCCGCAAAAGCCGAAGCCTGCCGGTGCTGCAGGACTGTTCGAAAGAGATACCGGGGCCGCGGAACATAAAGGGCGAGGAAGAAACATGGATAGGTTTTAGTCAGTAAAAGTCTGACACTCCCTCCCGCTCCGCCCAGAGTAGGAGAATTATTTGATGATTTCCCATCCGAAAAAATTATATAGACGAGACACCGCCGCGAAAATGATGAACACCTATTCTCTTATAAGTTCAATCGAAAATCAACTGTTCCATACATTTTGATCGTGTAGGTATTGCACTTTTGTAGAAAACAGTTTTTTTTAAGAAGCTTTGAATAATTTATATGTGGGCACGTAACCTATGAAAAATTACTAAGTTATGTAATCGTAGTAGGTACGTCGCTAAGATTTTTGAAAACTTAATAAATATTTAGCAGTTTCTCCTACGATCATTGCGGAGGCTCAAGTGAATATTGACATTGACTAATCAATAGTTTTTGACAGGTACATTGGTCTAGTAGTCGAAAGGGCGAATGCGAGTCCTGAGTTCGATTCCCGCGTCAGGCAAAGTGTCATTGGGCTTTTTCATCTTGGAAACTTCCATACATTGGCTTCAAACAAAATTTTCATAGATAGTGCTGCCATCTATGTGTTTAGGTACACCAACTTTTCAACAGTTATAACGAGAACAGCCATTTCAAACTACTTGCTAGTGAAGTAGATAGCCTAGCGGTGACAGCGGTTGCCCTTGTGACTAATAGTTCACAAGTTCGAATCCTCAGAATTTAGTTTTGTATTTATTTGGCTGAACAAAAACTAACAGCGCCATCTAACAGTTTGGGTACACAGTTTAAAAACAAAAACCAGAGTTGTGCATCTATCTTGTATTATATAGTGTATTATCTATGGTAGCAGCCACGGAGTCGGGATTTGTGGTTCCCGGTTGATATCAACAGGCCTCGTCCCTTTTTACATAGGACTTGGACATATCTGGCGAAATGTGAGTGTACTATTTATCCTTTTGGGCACAGGCAGACACAGGCACCACGTGATGTTATGTTTTTCAGAGAATATTCTTACCTTTTGTCTTTTCGACTGCTACGAGTATTGTCACTTAAGATAGAGTTATATTTTATTAATTATTATTTGTTGTTGAATATCTTGTTGAAAATTGAGATAATCTTTATCAACGTTTCTTAGACTAATTGGAGTAACAGTGAACAGGAAATACCTTTAATTCGATTGTTAATGTTAGCCGGCAAGTAAAGAATAAATTGTAGGCAAATTTTTGAAAGGTTTTAAATGGATGGGAGATTTTAATATTTTTCATGCAGCAAGTTTGTTGCGGACTGGATTCGAAGACTGACCGTCGTCGAGTAAGGTCGTCTATTCAGTTCCGCTTGCCCATCTGGTACAACATAAAAAAAAACGGACGTCGCCGCCGAGTCGCAATCGTAGTTTGCTAGTATTGTACATACTTACCTACTATTAATTTTAGTCGTTTTGAAATTTATAATCGCGAGTGTTTGCAATAGTGAAATCTCTGAACCAAAAATTGCAGGGACATATCGAGAACTTAAATAAGATTAGCAAGATTATGGTTAAAACATTTACGCATCCAAATACAGTGTCACAGTGCAGTGCTAGGTACCCCGTCCACGACGCCTAAGGCTGCTGTAGCAGTGCAGCGGAAGCTGAAACTCGGTGAACTCGTTTAATTTATTGATCTTAAATGAACACATATTATTTTTCAGCCAACCAGCAGCCACTTGTGTATACAAGTCTGAGTTTTCCCAGTTTATCTAGCTAGGAACACGTTATTGTGCATGATACTTTCCTCTATTTCTAAAACCAGGTCCCTACATAATCAATCCACGTACCTACTATTAAAAGCGCATGATACCTATTTCTATGTTAAGAATCATAATATTAATCCTTGTAGAAAGTAGACCTGACGATTTTAAAATATTATGATAAGTGCCCTGGCTTCAACTTTACTGGAAGAGTAGCCAAAATTGCACACGTCAACACACGACAATTATCATATTGTGTAAATTCACACAAAATCAGGTTACGTATTATATAAAAGCCTCACTGAGAATAGCTTCCATGATACCCATAACTTCAGTCCATGCAATTGCCTGTAACATCTGGAAGCCATAAAACTCTCAAGCAAAAAAAAGACGCTAGCCGAACCCTTAAAATCAATAGGACAGAAAAAATCGTTACGCCATAAAACAAAAGAACAGTCTGCTACATTATTTTACTACATTCTGGGTCCCAACGAACACATCTGGCAAAAAAAAAAAAAACACAAAAGAGGACCCTGCTTTCTCCTATTACCTACGAAACGAAAACAAATTACAAACCCGGACCATCAACAAAGTAACAAAGCGGCGTCTAAACACACTTCAAAACAACGCGAGATTAATAGAAATCCTGGTAAAGTATCACTAGCTAATAAGCTCTTTTTACAGGTACGATAATAACTTTTTCCGCAGATTAAACCATCAAGGCTACCCACATTATAAAGAACCGCAAAAAGCAAAAATAGCAACACATGTCAAATCCTAGTGAAGCCAAAACAATGAAAGCAAGAATGGAGCAGCACAATTATAGCAAACAAGATTCATTATCACCAAATCTAAATATGGAAATAATCCATATGATCGGTGACGGGAACTGCCTTTTTAGAGCCATAGCGCATCAAGTAAACACCATTTTTCTGACGTTCGACCACCACATGATAAGAAGGGACCTGGCTAAATATGTCGAAGAAAATCAACATCAGCCGAACATAGCACTAGCGCTCGCGGGAGACCTGCCTACTACCGCGAACCAAAGAAGCGCACATGAGCAAAGGAAGAAATATATAGAACAACAATACAAAGATGGCGTCTGGGGTGGTGAAGATATCATCATTGCAGCAGCCGAGTACTACTACATCAATGTAACAGTATATCAAGCCGGGTTCAGTGCTCCCATTACATACCGATGCAGAGATCCACAACACGCCGTAGCCACTATTAACTTATTATATCAGAATAACCACTATGACAGCCTTCTTAGCACACCCATTAACTCTCAAGACTGCGACAGAATGCACACTACGCAATACTATAAGTACAAACACAACGTTATCGCCTGATGAACAAGTTGACCCCACCGGACATGCAACACTAGCACCTCCACCCTGCCATAAAACTATAACAGATATTAATAGTGTCAAAATAGCAACCTGGAATGTCAGAGGCACCGCCACACATTCAAAGAAAAATAACATTGACAAAACCTTGAAAGAGAAAGGGATACACATAGCATGCCTACAGGAAAAAAAACATGAGTACCGGACTATTTAACTCAAAACACTACACCTGGCACCTCAGTGGCTTTACCAAACGCCGTGGCCTCGCGTTACTTGTAAGAAAAGACACGACGATAACAATTCAAATAACAAGAAGAAATACAAATGCCATGGCGGCAGTTATAACAGCTCTCTGCAAAGGACAATCTGTGAATTTGTATATTATAACAACACACATACCAAGCACTAAGTCAACTAAGTCATTTTCCGATTTGATCAACTGCATCAATGCAAAGCCTAAAGGGTCAAACATGATCATCCTAGGAGACTTTAATGCGCACATAGGAAAGCAAGACATGAAAACCAATGGAAATGAAACGACTTATACAATTGGTGCTAACTTGCTGCACACAATATCGAATAATAATAATAATAAAATCTGTTTATTTCCGAAAAAAAATAAATTACATACATTTGAAATCCAATTAAACTTAACTATAATCAATAACAATGGTGAAATCTTATTAGATATAATAAAAAGAGAAAACCTTAGAATAGATAGGTTACATCAAGAGGCAGATCAAGCTTAAAAATAACATGGAAATCTGGAAACAGAAAATCGCAAATTGACCATATACTTACTGCTGCGGACGAGCCTAATATATTTAAATACATAAAAGGCGAGTGGAGAAATAATACATCAGACCATAAAATTATTTTCGCGGATATTACTATTCCGAAACTCAAGAGGGAGAAAAGAAACTCAACACTGCATATGCTGAAACCTAACGAGAAACCAATGCACAAATCTGAGCCTGAATTCAATCACAGAAATTACGACTATAGCCGACTTCAAAGTGCGAAAATAAGAAAAGAATATCAAAAGGAAATTAAAAGCCAACCTCGGGTAATAAATCTATAAAACAAGCAGAATAGCCAAATAGTCCCATGGGATTCCATTATGAATATCATGAAATCAGCAGCAGGCAAAATTCTTATAAGCAGGCCAATCAGATCCAGAGAACATAGAATCGCGCTCGCGAAACTACAAAAAGCCAAGTTCATCAAAAATTGTTACCCTAGAGAAGCATTTGCAATCAAACAACTAAGCGAAGCAAGACACAATTTGCAAAATACAAGAAATAAAGAAGAAGAGGAAAAATGCGAAATATTCTTTAGAAACCTAAGCAGAACACATCCATCACAACGAATGAGAATCACATACGATTTTTACAGGAGACATAAAATGAACACGAAGCGCAACAACAAACAACATTTTATACCCATGTCAAGGTGGGAAGAAGAGATAAAAAAGTCAGCAGGTCCACGCATAGAACTCCTACCCAATGAGAACCCATCAGACGCAAAAGAAAAACCATCAGAAGAGGAAATAAGTGACATCATTAAAAGCATGAGCAACGGTAAAGCACCAGGAGCTGACAAGGTGGTGTCAGAGCTATTCAAAGCCTTGCCAACAGTAATGCTATCGGAAATTATAAAGCACATGCAGGCAGCATGGGTAAGCAATGATATACCAATGTCTTGGAACAAAACGATCCAAATTCCAGTGCCCAAAAAAGCAAAGCCAGACGGAATTAATGACTACAGAAAGCTATCTATGTGTAATGTGGGATATAGGATATATGCGAACTTTCTTCTAAGCAAACTGGATGCTTCAATAAAAGATCTAGGAAACTACCAAGCAGCTTTCCTTCGCAATAGATCGACCGACGACCATATCTTAGGAGAATTCTCGACGAGGAATGGAGAGCAGGCTCAAAAACCTATGTGCTGGCGTTAGACATCGAAAAAGCTTTCGATACGCTGGATCTAAACTGCCTAAGAGACATTTTAGTATCCAGAACTAACAAATTTCTAACAAATAGAATCACTAAGGCATGCATGAACGAATCCACCTGCATAAAATGGTTTGGGCAGCAAACTGAATCGATGCACAAAGGCAAAGGAGTCAAACAGGGATGTCCGCTGTCCCCATGGCTATTCACCATAGTAATGGACGATGTTCTCAGAACACTAGAAGAAGAAACAGAATGCCTTCATCTAGACCAAGATCATGAGATTCAACTCCCTATTATATTGTCATTTGCAGATGACGTGATAATAGCAACAAATAAACTCAGTGAACTGGACGAAATAGTTACCAAAATCAAACCGTTAATGGAATCAGTCGGACCACACATTAATGAAACGAAAACAAAACTAGTAATCAGAGACCCACACAGTACCGAAACCCGAAGTCTTATTAGAATTGGAGGAACCAGTATTCAACCAGTAGACGAAATCAAGTACCTAGGCACGTATATAACATCGACACTTAACAGAAACAACACAATCAACGCTAGATGCAAACAAGCGATGCGTAACTCCAAGGCATTAACATCCTTCATAAAAAAACACAAAAATGGAGTGGAAAACTGCGCGGCTTATCTATAAAATGGTCATAGAACCTGCAATGACTTACGGTCTTAAGGCAGCGGCACTCACAAAGGCAAACCGATTGAAACTCAGAAGATACGAAAGACTCATTCTTAAAGATATGATAAAGAGTACGCGAAACCCTCCGAATAAAAAAACACGCGAAATTCTCATGGGAAAAACAATAACCAAAAAAGTTAAATACGGCTATGCTACTACGGGCACATCCTCCGGCGACCAGAGCCACACTTACTACACGCAGCTATCAGATACAAGGCAAAACGGTTAAAAGTTGGAAGACCAATATATACATGGAACGAGTCACTCATACAAGACATGGAATATTTCAATATAAGCAAAGAAGAATGGATTCAGCTAGCAACAGATAGAGAAAAATTCAGATCAGCCACCCAGGAAATATACCAGCTTAGCGAAACTGACAGCGAAACAAATACTACTGATGAAGAAACATATACGCGAACATAATATTTCATCGCAATCACTAAAAACGAGCATGCCTCTCCAATGCTAGAAGAGAACAATCAGACCAAGATCAAAACACCAATGCTCATTCCTTTGGATTGTACCCGTCTTTACCTCTATTCCTATATTGGCTCTAGGCTGCATAGTCGGCTGATTGTGCCCGACTGGCTGCGGTTGGTCGGGCTTCCTCTCCCATCCCAGAGCATGTCTTTCCTTACAAAATCTTGCCCCCTGGTGTATCCGGCTTGTCCGGGTCAGGCTTGCTCCTGGCTGGGTGTGGTACTCAATCAAATCAAATCATCATCAGCAAGTTTGTTGCGGACTTAAAAGAGTTATATATTAGCCTGAGTATAAAGCTCTGCAAAGTAAGTAAATGTTACACAAATAAAGCTTTTATGAAAGGCATACTTGTTTGTCGCATTCACAGACACCTAAATTACGTGGGTCATTGTAGTTAAACTTTGTGATTATTTGACGAGTACGTGATTATTGCGCTGCATCTCATCATCATCATTTCAGCCGAAAGACGTCCACTGCTGGACAAAGGCCTTCCCCAAGTGTCGCCACATTGACCGGTCCCTTGCGACTCGCATCCAACGGATTCCCGCAACCTTCACCAGGTCATCGGTCCACCTAGTGGGAGGTCTTCCAACGCCAACGTCTTCCGGTTCGCGGTACTTTTCGGCTCCATCGGCCATCCGAAAATCGATAAAATACCTATAATATTTGCGCTGCATATTGGCATTCGATATATCAGAATACCAGCCGCCGCGTTGTGATGTTTTTTTTTTTTAATGTAACAACACTATGTTGAGATGGTGGCGTTTTGGCCTCGTACAGGATCAATTTCGTTTGTTTTTTTTATGTTTACTTTTTATGTAATGTAGTTGTACTGTCAATTTTGTATGTGTGTTCTGTACGGTCTTATAAATATTTTTTCTTCCATACATACGTATTATGAGATCGGGGTTAAGCCAGCTAGCGAGACCAAACTACCGAAACTATAATTGGAATCCAAACTGAAGCCGTAAATGTTGAACTTTGTTAAATCATCTCAGCCGTAGAGGCTCCCGAAAAATGGGCAAAAACATAACATACCTACTACTATACAAAAAAAAAAATCTAATCTAAAAACCTAACAAAAAATACACGAAGAATCTTTTCTCCATTCTTGAACGAAACGGCAAAGAAAAAGAATCTCACAGATGGATAAAGAGAGAGTTATGATATTATTCCAAGTCTAATTTACAAAAAGGAACAACTCCAACATATGTTAGGTCGAGACGCCGTATATTTTTTTACAAAAGAAAAAGTGTGACCCAACGAGCCTCATTTTATTCAAACTGGTAACTTTTGTATGGACGTGATACGCTTTCAAATTAAACGGATGCAACTCACACCGACGAGTAACATGAAGGGCGTAATTTAATTATTTTGGGACACTGTTTACTTAATTATAAGTTCCGGGCTTTGACGAAATAATATTATTTGGTAGAAATTATTCCTTTGTATAAGTAATATAATATTCGGTACGGTCTAAATAAAGCTGTAACTCAGTACATGAGTCCTGAGTAAGTTACAAATGCTAGTGACAGTTTGAGATCTGTGTGTACAGTTTATACACAACTTCAAGCCCAACAATGTGCTACATAAGTTTGAGGAACTCAGTAATATGGCAAGTTTCATAATGTTCTAAAATAAGATGACAGTAAACTGACCGCTAGAAGTAACATACAGAAGAAAGAAGAGAACTGCAATAAATCACTACGAGCAATTAAAAGAATTGAAGTTCTACAAAAAAAAACCTTATATTTGAGTTGAGTTACATAAACAAAAGCCTTATTCTCAACTAGCCGATGCCCGCGGCTTCGCCCGCGTAAAATTACACAAATATCTTGAATCACTCTATCTATTAAAAAATCCCGCATCAAAATCCGTTGCGTAGTCTTAAAGATATAAGCATACATAGGGACAGACAGACGCGGCGGGAGACTCTGTTTTATAATAATATATGTAGTGATAGTGAAGGGACGCAGAATGTACGGAATGCCACTTGCTACAATCCATTTGTCCACGTTCATATATCTGATTCGTACACTTTAAGTTATTAATTACTAGTTTATGCCCGCGGATTTGCCCACGTCGAGTTCGCTAATTGTCCCACGGGATCATTTTATTGAGATAAAAAGTATCCTATGTGTTACATCTAGGTTATAAACTATCTGTGTGGTAAATTTCATCCAGTTCTGCCCGTTCAGTAGTTTTTGCGTGTAGGAGTAACAAACATTTACACATACAAACTTTTCTTCTTTTCCTTTTTTTTCAACTTTTTTTCATGTAGTAATAGTAGTAGTTTGATCACACTCTCAGAATCTAACCTCTGAGTGTATTGGTGATACCTCTGTATCGTTTCAGCTTTAGCAACAAAACTAATCTTCGATACAAAAAAATAATTTACTCTTTTTTCCTACAATTCTCACGATAATAAGTAACCAAATTAACCAACCAACAACTTCATTCATCAAAACGTCCCATATCACTATCACAAACAAAACACGAGCATCTAATTCAGACTCTAACAAGATTAGCGTTCGGTGTAACAGAAGCCTTTGACTTGGGCCTGAAAAGGATCTTCATTACTGCGGACAAATGAGATACCGTTGGTCGGTATTACCGAAATTAGTTTCAGTGTTTAAGAGAACGTGTTTCTTCACACCGAAATGTTTTATTTGATCGGTGTAAAGATTTTGGAAGCTCTTTGTTGATTAGTGAAGTTTTTTTATTTGGGTTGTGTTTGGGGTAAAAGCTTCCGTGTTTTTTTGTAGATTAACGAAATGTTTTGGCGAACGAAATCATCCTTTCTTTAAGTCAAATTGTTTTCGCACTGCCTGTTACAAAATAATAAATACTAATCGTACTTCCTGCTAATGTGTATGTGTATTTTGTGTGCACGGTCGAACAAGCCATTTGATTTACATTTTATAATGTAATTTGTGGGTTAAACTGTAAACCAAATAGCTTGTTCGACCGTACATAAATAAATAATAAATGTGAGAGTTTGTGAGGATGGATGTTTGATACTCTTTCACGCAAAAAGCTACTTAACGGATTCGGATGTTTGACACACAAAAAGTTTATAACCTGGATTAATACATAGAATACTTGTTATCTCGAAAGTATTATCCCTAGAGGTAATTATCGAACTTCAAGTGGACAAAGCCGCAGGAGGAGCTACTAATACATAAAATTATAAATACGAGATTTACTTTGTCAGTGTCTGTCTGTCAGTCTTTCTCTGTCCGTGTGTCTGTTACCTTTTCTAGCCTTAACAGCTGAACGTATTTGACAAGAAGCTCACATATAGACCGTGACCCGAGTTAGTTTATAGGATACTTTTATCTCTTTTGTATTTTCCGTGGAACAATAGGCTTGTGTCCTGAAAAAATGTAATTAGTACGTCAGATAGATTGTCAAAAAATATTTGACCCGTATTTTTTCTTTTGTAACGTAAACCAAAATTGACGAAGATACGACGCTTTTTAAATTCGCAATACGTCACGCCGCCGCCGTGCTATAATTTTTAGTGCTTTGTGACGTCAGGAGCAACCACTCCCGAGTTTTGATACGTTTTATCTTTGTCAGTAAGTATTAATTATTTTCAAAAACAAAAAATACGTGTCCATTATTTTCCAATACTTTAACTGACGGGACTAATTAGATTTGCTATTTATTGATGGTGATAATTAGCCTATTTCCGACACGAATTCCACCGAAGCACGGGCTGAAGCTAGTATTCAACATTTCTTAAAAATACACATCATTTTGAGTAAATTACACTTTCTGTGACCCAAAGGCTGACTTCAACTTGGCCAGAGGTTTAGCTTTGCCATACAACGTGGCAAAACCGACAGTCACTTGGGGACATTACCAGTTGACAGCGTTGAGGAGGAGTTTTTTGACGAGGTTTTATTATTCAATAAAACCGTTTATTACTCTTGAGAAGAAGTCCGTAAATTAGATACATTTTCGATAAGTTCTATACCTAGAACACAGCAAGCTATCATACAAAATAGGTCTTGCGACAAAAATAAATGGCGTTTAAGAAAGCCATCAAAAGAATATTACTGCAGTATCTAAAAGATTTTTTCTCCGATCAGCGCGTAAATTCCAATGTAATGTTTGATCTTTTTAGCATTAGGCTTTCTTTAGCTATCTTCAAAGAATGTATTTGTAAAGACCAAAAAAAAAGACTTCTTTAACGAGCCCGCTTTGCACATCTTATATATCTTATATATATCTTATATATTTTACGTACTGGTAAAAAACGGCTGAAATGTTTGGCCGATGAAGTTCTTAAAATATATCTGGAAACCCAACATCTGCGCCACTACTTTTTCTAGACACAGGCAAACATAAAGGCTAACTTTGATCCTAAATCACATTTACATTTTAAGTGTTTACTTTCAGCCAAAGCATGTCTAAAAAGTGTTTGAAATGAGCCATTAAATTTTCAATGAATAGCTTTAAAACTCTCCGGGCATCCATAAAACAAAATGGCTGCAACAAAATGTCTTATCATGATAATTTTGTTTATTGTAATCAGTTTTATTGTGCTGCTTAATGGCAGAGACGGACCTTTATAGTGTCTGCTTATGTCACGCCCATAAATTGACTTGAAAAATCATAAATATTATGGTAATTGTAAAAAGTCTTCATTATTTTTTTAGTTGAATGGTCGATATTAAAACAGTTTTGTCTTCTCCACACACTGTCTACATTTCTGATCCAACTTTCCTCTCGCAGGTCTGCTGGAAGAGATTAATCTTATGAAATAAGCAGTACCTTTGTGCTCTTCTATCTTATTGTAAAGTCCTGTTAAGTTTTTTGTGTGTACATAAAAAAATAAATATTATCAAAAATAACCAAGGCACGTAAGCACCACAAATTATGTAACGTATTCAAAACATCGTTATATTTCTGGCAATCGTTTGCAGAAGACAGAGACAGAACGATTTGAACGATTAAACCACGTTTAAGATTGAACGTATTAGTGATTTGTGATGCAAACGGGCCAAAATTTATAAAACGAGAAGTCAAGTTACACTGGTTACAGGCTACGAAACCCCATTGACCGAATTTCCTCATTAGGCGGTTCCATTTTGTTCTTATGATTTGCAAATGCAAATTTTCTGGGCCAAGGAATGAGAGCATCTGAGAATGCAATTTCGTGGAGGATTTATGAATAGAATTGTAGATGAGGCACGATTTTAATTAAATTGTACGATGCTGATTAAGAATTAGTATATAAAAGAAAGTGAAAAAAATAATTCGCAGAAAAAAGGGTTATTTGAGTGTACGTTTCAAGCGAGAAATTTTAGAAACATTGTATTGTGAAGTGACAGCAAAAATACGAAATGAATAAATTTCACAGCCAAATCAGAATAAGGGCCTGACCGCTGTCTTTAACAATTAAAAATAAATATCACTGGTCATTGCACACACCGCCATCTAGTGTCACACTAAGCAACGAGACTTGTGTTGTTGACACACGATATTTGATTTACTAATAGATACTTTTAATTAGAGAGACTTCAAAATATATTTAAGTTTTCACACCCTGATATCACAATATGAAATGAATTTGAACACACGGAATACACCTTAAGGGGCCGACGGTGCATGCGTAGTTCATACAAACGTAATAACAAAATAATTTGTAAATCGAAATAAATACACACTACCATAAGAATATGTTTGATTCTTATGGTAATGTGTATTTATTTCGATTGGATTACAGAATGTCTGTTTCCAAATATATAATTTAAAGGACAATGATGAAAAGACGAGATTATAACAAGAGGAATTTAAGATAACTCTTGTTTAAATCAATGTCTATTCAAAATATAAATTCAGGAACCTAGATATTCTGTAATTCAATGGAAATAAATACACAGTATCTGATGAATATGTTTGATTTACACATTATTTTGGTATGGGTCTCCTAGTATTCCCAGGAATAGAACTAAGCAATTACAAATTAAGAAATTCAAGCTTACTTGTCATGAAAATGCTTATTACTCGTCGCATACGAATCAAATATGTAGTTGAGCATCGGAGAGTCCACTTTCCCGTGCTTCATTCCTTTCCTTGGCTTGCTGGTGACCCTGAGGTTCCGGAAGACTGTTGGGGGCGGCGTCATCATTGTAGACGATGGCGAATTGCTTGTTTCAGTGCCTGGTGAACCTGGGCGGAACGGAAGATATTTGATTAGTCGTAGTGATTTTTTGCAACATCCCACATGTTGTAAAACAAACTAATGAAATGTTTTAAATTTTATGTATACAAAATTACACGTAACACACGTAACGTTTATGTATTTACCCAAGAAGTATCATTACAATTATAACTTTAATATTTTGTTATCAATGATCATAAATAAAAAAATATGATTAGGTACGATTCTATAATTATGTTCATTTAATGAATATTTTCACAAAGGCATATTCGTTAACTTAGAAATGCTCTACCTATTGTAAACACTTAAGAGGAGCATGCGTATTTTATACAAACGTAATACCAAAATAATTTGTAAATCATATAAATTTTTAAGGTATTAATTAACCGACTTCTTTATAAGTATGTTATCGTAAGTGTGTTATTTGATCTCTTTTTTAGTTTTAAGTCATAGTTGCTTTATTTTGTTAAGAATGTTGTGTACACCTATAATTGGTAAGTACATTAGAACCATATCAAAAACAAATGGACCTTTAATTATAAATGTTTTATGTATGTACTGTTGGCGCACCTATTTTAAATTATTACATAAATAAAAGGTAGTGTGATGTAAAGTGTGTATTTATTTCGATTGGAATACATAATATCTAGGTTCTTAAATACATATTTTGAATGGACATTGATTTAAACAAGAGTTATGAGATAAATAAGTTTTCTATAGAAATTTTAAATAACTCATATCTCATCTTTACATCATTGTCCTTTCAAAATATATATTTAGGAACCTAGATATTATGTATTCCAATCGAAATAAATACACACTTTCTTAAGAATATATTTTATTTACAAATTATTTTGGTATTACGATTGTATGAACGACGCACGCTCCGCCGGCCCCTTAATTAAGATTATGATTCGTTAAATAAATTATTACAAAAAAAAATTGTTCCCCAAAAGTGTGATAGTGGGCTGCAAATTGCAAAATAATGCTAGAATTTTTATTTCATGAAAATATACACCCATTAGGCATTTTGTGGGGCTTACAGAGCATAGCACACACACCATATCCATGATTCACCCTTGTGAAGTTATACAACAAATGGTGAAGAAAATGTTAACTAGTACAAATTCAAATACAAACATACTTATCCATATATGTTTGTTGATGTAGAAAAAAATTAACCCTCTGAAGTTGAAAGGGACAAATGGAATGTCTTTTGCAAAACCATCTGATTTATTACTTAGAATGTTTCTACTGTGACTTCAGACGACGTAGGTTTTAAGTGAATTAACGTTTTTGTTTAGGTTCATTTAATTTAATGTATGAACAGCTAATACTTTTGAAGGTCAAAGAAAAAACTGACTAACCTTTGTGCTATTTTAATACATGAACTATGATTGAAATCCCTGAGATTCAACGAGTTTCTCGATTTTAGTTTTTCTTTAAATAATTATTGCTTATTCTGACATTCCCATCAACCCTTCCTAACTATGTAATATTATAAATGCGAAAATTAGTTTATTTGTTTCCACGCCTACACCACTGGACTAACTTAACCACTTGAACTGAAGATGATTCTTGAAAGGGCTTGGAACATTTTTCTATGAAGCGTGACTGGATTTTCCTCCGCGGTTTTGATTATTTGATTCATGGTAGCGGCAAGGCAGTTTTGAATCAAAACGTTCTAAAGTGTCAAGTATCTGAAATATATGGCGTTGTGCACAACTTAGATAACTAAAATCTCAGGAACTTTTTTGTATTGATACCTACTATCGATTAATATTGGTCTTATACCGATGTGATGATCGCTACTTTGAAAAAAAAAAAACAAAATGGTGAAAAAAAATCTGGCCAGAAATTTTAACCCCTTTGCAGGTGTACATAAACGGATATTTCATGCCGAAAAACAATACTGATCCCGAAACGACAATTAAGAATAAGGCGCGGGTCATATACAAGTGGCGTATGGCGGTGGCGCGGCGCTGCCGAGGTGATGGCGTGGCGCCACTTCTTTGGTATTTCATACAAAAAGTATAGAAGAGGTGTGGCGCGACACATACTGAGACGGCGTGGCGCGGACGCCACTTCCTCGCTCCTCGCGCACCCGCAGTCGCACCGCACCACCGCCATACGCCATACGCCATACGTATTTGACCCGCGCCTAAGAATAAGAGTAATTCAGAATAAGAATAAGATATGATAATTTAGATTGCGCCACGTGTCTTTCGCATCATGATTGAATTATATTATTACAGAAAGTTTAGAAGTGTGTTAAGTTCACGTTAATTTAGAATTTGACAGTTAAAATTCACTGTCAAATTCTAAATTAACGTGAGCGAAGCCGGCAAAAGCTAGTATTTTATGAAAGTATCTAACGACGAAAACAGGAATTAAAGTATAAAACGTAATTTATTTAATACCATGTTACAGAAGGTTTGCCGAGTCCCTTCCGTGCTTCAAGAAGCACACTAAACCGTTGGTATTGGTAAGTACCAGTGGATATTGGTGTTAAGAAGATCAGAAGCTTACAAACCGTCTTACAAGGGTTATAATATATCGTGTAACCAACTTAGGTCCATGTTCACCGAAAAGATAACCGTCTGTTTATCTAAAAACAGCTGTCACTGTGACATGTTCCCATACAAAAATGCGCTCTAAACAGCTGTTTTAGATAATCAGACTGTCATCTTCTTGGTGTACATGGATCTTACTGGGTTGTGGAGATGAGATTTAGCAGTCACTCCATGTAATATATTAGCGGACGTCACGCGGTTAGAGATGTGGCCTTCTAATGGTGAAAGAATTTGAGTTTGAGTTTTTTAAATTTGAGTTTGAATTTAAAGATTTAGTATAGCCTAGTGTTTAGATAGCAGTTGTGTGAGTGTTCTATCGTACTCATAATTATAGTCTATGCAATTAAATAAAAATTGAAGTTTTTGTTTGGAATTTTAAATTACAGGTTTTCACTGAACGTATATGAAAGTATAATTAAGTATACCATAATTTATAACATTCAAAGCATTTATTTTTGTCTGTACGTTTGTTCCCGCGGACCTCCGAAACGGTTGTACCAATTTTGACGGAATACTGACAGATAGCTGATGTTATGAGGAGTAACTTAGACTAGGTACTTTTATTTTAGGAAAGAACTAGGGTTCCGTTAAAAATAATAAAACCTTAAATTTTTATAACAAAATCCGTTTCGAATAAGGGCGTAATAATTTAATAATAAATAGTTATACTATGATTGTATAATATATTGGTGTTTAGCTAACATCACACATCACTTAGTGTATATGTGTTATTCAATAAAATATAAATACAAATGCCCTGCGACCTCTATGACTTCAGTGAAATAAATGCACAAACACTGTGATTTGATCACACTGCCACAAATGAAATGACTAACATTATTTTATACTGTCATCGCATTCGAAATTTCAAATGCACTAAACTAATTTATCCAACTCATGTAGCTATTATTCTGCTAAGCGCTGTTATTAATGGATACCACACAATGACTGTTAAATTAATATTATTGTCGTGACAATAACATCAATTAATTATAATGTTCATTATCTTAGGACTTCATATTTTGATATCAGTTGACACTGGAATATCTCGAGTTTCTTTGCGTGAAGAAGAAGAAGTATTTGGGTTTTTTTGCGGTCTAGGTTTTTCTTTGTACCAGAGTGTTTTTCGTTTGTTAATGGTGTTATGATAAAGCACCTACTTTGTTAGTTTTGAGTGTGAATGTGGATGGGTATTTGAGTAGAGGAAGACCAAAGAGACATGCATATGTCACCGTAAAATTGTCAAACTCGTTATATTGTAATATCTCTAGCGATATTGTAAACTCTCGAATTATTGTCAAACGAACATACTGCTTACAATAAAACGCATTATTTTTCGTGAAATGCATGCGATGGTAGTCAACTCACGCGGTGTGGAGGGAAAGAGGGGTCCCCCTTGCCTTGTGGTACCACTCTCATGAAAAGATACTGTACCATTCCTGAGAAATATCGATTAATATACCCTTACCATAAAACACTTTATATTCCCCTAAAAAGCGTAGACGATTTCCGAGTGCAGGGTTTAAAGTTTTAGATAATGACGCTTCATGTTGTTATTTGCATTTTAATATAGAAAAAATACAACCGGTACAGACAAGCTGCTGACGCATTCCGGACAACGGATTCTAATCCGGTCCACACCGGATTCCAAATTAAAATCAAAGCATTTATTTCAAGTAGGCCTATAACTGCACTTTTGAATTGTCGAAACAAAGATGAACAGTACTTAAATGAATATAAATAAACTGTGAAAGTACTGTAGTTGCCCATTCCCGGGCGTAGATCGCTATTGAGAAGAACGGGCAAGAAACTCCATGGCTTGGTTACATCATTCATGTTGAGATGGTATATAATGTGAGAACTATGGTCGCAAGATGTACCTACACGTTAAAAGTGTCCATCATAAAAACTAAAAGAAAATGCAATTCTAAAAGAAAATAAAAAAGAACATAAATAATTCATTCAAATAAGCCATGGCAACTAAGCGATGACCAGTCACAACGACAGCGCCAGATTGACGGAACTTTAACTAAAATAGTGTATTTACCTGTAACGTTCGCAAGAGGGGCGAGGGCCCTGGTGAGCACCGCCATTAGCAGCACGATGCGGTGCATGCCGCCGCATCCTACCCCCTCAGCAGGTTTCCTGTAAACAAAACAATCAATTAATATACATTACTATGAAAATCTATCATAAGGTGAAAGCGTCAGGGTAGCCCGCGAAATTCAAATTGTCGTACGTTTAATGCGATTTGCGGGCCAGTGCTAGGTAGTATTGGGTTAAAATAACGTTGTTACAGAATTATAATCATTAATTTCATCAAAACAGCCCTCCAAGTCCATAAAGATCTATGAACGATTTTGACTTAGAATAAACCAAAATTGTCGAAAATACGACGCGTTTAAAATTCTCAATACCTACGTCTTGGTATAATTTGTAGTGAGTTCTGTACGTCACGAGCCCCCACTCTCGAGTTTTGATGCATTTTATCTTAGTCATTGTTCATTGATTTACAAAAACAAAAAAAAAACGTGTCCATTATTGTCCAATAATTTAACTGACGTACTAAATAGATTTGTCATTTTTTTATTCTGTCGTCATGCCTATTCTAAATCATCAGGATACTGTGTTTGTAAACTATATTAGTTTATCGTTGGTCACCGCCAATAGGCTAGTTTCCACCATTAATAAATTGCAAAACTAATTAGTCCGTCAGTTAGAGTATTGGAAAATAATGGACACGTATTTTTTGTTTTTATAAATCACTGAGTACTGACAAAGATAAAACTCATCAAAACTCGGGAGTGGGGGCTCGTGACGTCACAACGCACTAAAAACTATAGCACGGCGTGACGTATTGCGAATTTTAAAAGCGTCGTATCTTCGTCAATTTTGGTTTATGTAACAAAAGAAAAAATACGGGTAAAATATTTTTTTATAATCTAACTGACGGAAGTTAATTAGATTTTTTTAGGACACAAGCCTATTGCGGAGCGGTGGCCGAACTGTCCGTATCCGGGTACGTACATAAATAGTTAGTTCGGTACTGTTGCGATATTGGCTGACTGTAATCCGGCCGTCCCAGTTCTACTGATTTGCAAGTTTTAGCAGCTGTCTGACCGTATCGTTTTGACATTTATGTAGAACCAAATAAACAACCAACAGACTGTTCACGTGTATGTTAATTTTAAAGTAGTAAGAAAAAAGATTGGGAACATTATTACAAACCGGCAGTTCAAAAGTAAAAGACTTTCTTATGGTGTCTCACGTGTACTTTTCCAGGAATTTAACTTACACTTTAACTACTGAATAAATAAAATAAAATGCAATATTTATTTCAGGCAATACGAAAGACACATTTAAAAAAGTAAAAAAAAAAATACGAACAAAAAAATAATAAAAACTGAAATTAAAATTGTGTATTTACTTACATTTAGAATGATTTAAAAAATAATATAAATATTAATTTAAATGCAAGGCTGGTTCGACTCACAATCTGCTAAACTACGCAGAAACTTTTCTACTTGACTATACAAATCATAAAATTGGTCAACGTGATCAGTTGACCAATTCAAAAATTCATTAGGTCAATTTGATCCCGCGGGATCCACTTGAGTGGGATGAGTTTACTAAAGAGCCGTAACATCAGCCATACGAATGAGTGACAATTGAACATGTGATGTAGTGCTATTGGGCTATGTTCCTTTGTCCGCTTTCAAGTGCGAATGGTGATAGCAATCAACCTTTACACCACGCAAGGGCGCAGACAGTACCTAGAAACCAATATATTCGATGAAGCTAAAGCTTTCAAACGGAATGATGCTAGATAGTTGGGCCTTCATATCTTGCGGTTCACTCTACTGGTGTAATTTCTAAAGTGAATATCTGTTGTGATTACTAAACGCAATTATGAAAATCGCTGTAATGTATTTCTATTTTGATTATTCAGTCATGAATATCGTAATGCTGAATTTTTAAACAGTTTCAACATTAACTGCAATGTGTGTGTTGCAACTCTTTTATTCAATGTTTATGTAAAGCAATTCATAAATAAATTTAGAATTATTGACGAAAAAAATCGAAACAGCTATTTGCGACGTTGCCAGCTTTAAGAACAGTCTGGCTTTCTATGAGTGCCAATATTTCTGTAATTTGCAAAACATTTAAAATACAAAATTCTTTTATTCTTAATTAGCGTTAGATTTTGTGTAGTCTTTTTCACTTCATTATGGGCGCGAGTTCAAAAATTCTGATAAATTAGGGCCATTAAAATTTAATACAAGCTAAGTGCGGCGCTTTGTCGTTAACCCCGAACCACTCCAAACAAAATACCAAACATTTTATAAATTCATGCAAAACTTTCAAATTCTTAATTGATGGTCTTAATTTGGGGATCAACTCTTTACAAACAATTAGCCGTTTTAAGATTTTATTCTGCGTAAACAAATTAAATATTTAGTAACAGTTTCTGACAGGGTAAGACCCAATTTTACAAGGAATCCGTGGCAGATCCGTTATTTTGTTTTGTTTCTTTTGAGCTCGACGAGGTACCTGTTTTAGAATTTTAATAGTGCAAGTTTTACATAAAAATAAAACTTGTATTATTTAGCAGAGACGATGCACAGCATCGGTGAGAGGGCGCTGTATACTTCCCGTTAGTTTTCAGCCAATCACAGCTCTCGAAGTCACGTGGTTCCGGTCGTCACGTGGTCCCAGGTGGCGTGTTCGCTAGTGGCGGACTTTTACCTCATAGAAGTCTCTCACCAGGAGACCTTAAATGGATGCTGTGCATCGTCTCTGCTAAATAATACAAGTTTTATTTTTATGTAAAACTTGCACTATTATTCGGCATGTGACGATGCACAGCATCGGTGAGAGACGTGTTTATAACTCCTGGTGACCACAACGACGCTATGTGAGAATATGATAATATTTACTGAAAAATAAATCCATTACAACATAGCAACATCTAGATCATCATCATATTATACAGATCAGTGGTACCTCCAGTTCGGAAAATGTAATAATCTAGAAAACATAAATCCATTACAACATAGCAACATCTAGATCATCATCATATTATACAGATCAGTGGTACCTCCAGTTCGGAAAATGTAATAATCTAGAAAACAAGAATCAATCAGCTAAACCACGATATAGAGGCCATCGATTTTATCTTACATTGGTTCAAAATTATTCGAAAGATTACTCGGACTTGGTTATAGCTTCACCTATTGACCTCTGTTTACAATAATATTTGGCAAAAGAATTCGGTCTGTGCCCAATTACCACGAGAGGGGATTTCTCCAACTGGAACATTTTCGTACCAATTCAAGGAAACTACGACTGGACGCATACTTACAAGAGATGCAGATGTTCCTGCATCTTTTAGTAAGGTTTAATCCAATTACCTAGTTTGCGTGGGACCCCGAATTGACCCAAAAAAAAAATCGGGTATTCTTAATTCCAAAATTTTCCTAAACCAATTAACTGGACATATATTTTCGTTAGCGTGAACAAACACAGGATACAGAATGATACGATCACCCTGAGCAATATAGTGACTTGACGAGACCCTGAGTAGCATAAGGTCATGAACTCGTCTTTTCGACGCTTTCAAAAACAGAAAAGCCCATCGTCATGACGCTTTGAATAAAGTGACGTTATTAGGAGGATTCGTCTGCAAACAGGCAATCAGTTCACTAGGATCCCAAATAGGAGACTTCTCTGCTCTAGGAGACTGCAGGGAGAATATAGTATTGAGAATGTGTTGTACTAAGAAGTCGGAATTTGACGACCCGAATGGCGCAGCGGTAGTGAGGCTGCCTTACGTTCTTAGGGTCCCGGGTTCGAATCCCGGTAGGTGCAAATGTTTGTGTGATGAGCATGGACATTTGTTTCCGAGTCATGGATGTTTATATGTATAATAAGTATGTATTTACAAACAAAAAGTATCTATGTAAGTATATCAACTATCTGGTGTCCACGACACAAGCCTTGCTTAGTGTGGCACTAGATGGTGCTGTGTGTAATGTCCAGCGATATATTTTATTTTATTTATTTATTTAAATTCAAAATTTCGATACAGGTCGCTCGTCTAAAGGTCACAATTACAGATTTAGGAAACAATGTGGTGGGTTTAAGCTAGTCAATCTCTCCTCAGTGAATAGGAATGTTAACAATCTTGTCAAACTAATATTAATGGGACAACCGAAGTCAAAATTGCTTTCTACGCCATTTGACCCACAGAGACCAAGCCGGTCTATAAGTGCCCAGTGTGGATTCTCTCCAGCTAGATCGGAGCAGGGACCTTTCAGCTTCTGACCAATTCCTAGTTATTTCGCCCCACCCGCTAAATTCCAAACATAGAGCTCTAGGTCTTGAATGCTAGGAGGCGGCAGGCCCGTGCTCCGATCCACTAGAATTCAGTCTAGGTTTTGAGCAGAGTGCTCGAGGTCGAAGATTCGGTAACCAATAACCACTCTTCCACACTGGAGCCACTATCAAGAAAACGCCTTGAGCCGAGTTCAGATGGTAAAGAACTCTAGGGATCAGGCGTATAGGCGGAAACACCCAAGCCAGATGAAATAGCCACTGACAACTACGGGCGTTGCAAAATTGAGTCCATGAGTCTGAACAATCTTTGGTAACATACTGACTCACAACCCTGGTTTCTCTGGCGGCAAAGAGGTCTATCGGGGGAACTCTAAACTTGCAAAAAACACAATTATCCTAGAGTAGGTCTTAGAAGATGCCATTCTGCCACCTGTTTTCCGGGAGATAACCTGAATCCGAAAGATCGTGTAATTGCGCTCCCCACAGTGGTCATGAACTGGTGAATCAACTCCGGGTGCAAGCTGCTCCAAAATAAGGGCTTTTCCAAAGTTGTGACCCACCATTTCAGATCCTTCGAGACCATGTGTGTTGGTATAGAGGTAAATGGCAGATACATTCTCGTAATCATTTTTAGAAGGGCCTCCGGAGCCCGACTGCCACTGCCTCCGGTACGCTCGGAGACAGCCTCCGTAAAAATGGTGTGGCTAGTGGTTGGCGGTAAATGGTAGACGCATTTACAGAAACAACACTCCACAAAAAAAAAAACTCTCTTCGATTTTTCCATGAATCAAGCGACAGAAACACTTCCGAGTTAACCCCGCCTATAAAAACACCAATAGCCACTCGCGTGATTTTTTTTTTTTTTTTTGTGCGCAAGATTGGCCGAACGGCAGGCAGTTCATCTGCAGAACCATAAATTAGTCTGAGAAACCACTGTAGGTTAACGTAAAAATATGCTGACTTGCTGAGGATAGGTCTAGCTTCACCGTTCAATCTTCCTTTGTCTTCCTTTTGTTAAAAATGGGGTATCTGAAAGTTAGAGACCAGTCTAAATGGTTTCGGAACTATGTTCTGGTTCAGGTGCTTCAGGACCCGTCGCTCTTGTTTGTAAGAAACATTTATCATCTGCCCTGGCTTCTCCCAACCATGCCGGGGTCGGCCCCCAGCACAACCGGATGCAGCCGAATACCTGTACCTTACATGGAGCGACCGCTCATCTGACCCCCACAACCCGACTGGTTGTCAGATTTTTTGGACCTCCGACCACCTGCAACGACTGTCAAAGATAAGTAAATGACAGCCGGGACCAACGGCTCAACGGGCCTTCCACGGCACGCAGGAAACTTGGCATCAATGGGCGGTCACCCATCTACAGATGCACCCATGCAAGCCTGGCCCAACCCAAGGATCGACCCGGCTGGATTAATTAGCCACGGGCTCCTCGAGTTTGTATGAAATATTGTTGAGAAAAAACTCTGACCGGCATCGCGATGATCCACAACTTAGAACCTAGAACGCCTTGAACAAAAAATTGTTCTTGCTGGATTTATATCTCTAGCGATTGTGCGGTTTGGATCGGCGCATGGTTCGTCCTGATGGATGAATCAGTCGTGGTTTGGAGGTAAATGGCAGACACATTCCCGTGATCATTACGCGAAGGGCCTCCGGAGCCCGCAGTGTCTGCCACTGCCTCCGATACGCTCGGAGACAGCCTCCGTAAAAGTGGTGTGGCTGATGGTTAGGAGGTAAATGGTAGACGCATTCCCGTAACCATTTCGAGAAGGGCCTTCGGAGCCCGAAGCGTCTGCCACTGCCTCCGATCCGCTCGGAGACAGCCTCCGTAAAAGTGGTGTGGCTGGTGGTTTGGAGGTAAATGGTTGACGCATTCCCGTAACCATTTCGAGAAGGGCCTTCGGAGCCCGCAGCGTCTGCCACTGCCTCCGATACGCTCGGATATAACCTGGCTGCGAGTCATTGGAAGCTCGCGAAAGTCTGGTACATTTAGTCTGCTCGCCACCCTAGGGGTGGTCTTATTTTGACCTTTGTCGGTGCCACCTGTATTCTGAATGTAGGCAGTTGAATTTCGTCAAATAGGCAATTAGAACTCGGAGGGATCTTACGCAGACCATCACGAAGGTTCTTATTTGCAAATTCGCTAAGGATACTCTCCCGGCGATTTTCTATAAATATATAGCTCGTTTTCTGCAAACTAGCTGTATGATTTCCTTACTATTTTTGTGGAATTTTTATGAGGGTAGTAATGATTCCGAAATTTTATCAACAATGCTAGAGGCTGTAACTGAAGCACTAGAAGCTGTCCACTCGCTGAAACTTTGTAAGCTTTGGTTGAGTAACTCGCGTTTTGAAATTAAGGCATTACACAGGGCTGTTACCATTCTCGCGGAATTCTCCGTAACCTTTACCCTTAACAAACTGTCGAAGTTCATCGTTAATATCAAGCTTGACGAAGCTAGGTGCAGCGTTATGAATCTTCAAGGCGTATGCGTAGAGCACAACCTTCCACAAATAATCAACAAACTTTTGTAACGCTTCAAGTCGCTTCACGTGGTACGGATTAAACCCTTAGGGTCCTTTAAGGACGTATTATAACAATTTAAAATGCTTAAATTTAAACGCGGAACTCCACTGAATATATTAGAGGCAGCCGCCGGCAGACGATTTAAATTTAAAATCCAACGGTAACGTGGAGCTAGGTCCAGAAGAGGTCCTGGTTCTGGGTACCTGAGCCGCTAGTCGGAGTCGATCCGCCTGCGGACACCCACATTTTGCATTAAAAGGTTCGTTACTACAGCACTTGGTTCACAAGGTTAGAAATGTCTGATGACTCACCGCATTTCCGTCGCTTTACCTCAGAACCTGAAGTATCAAATTGCGAAGAGCTCGAATCGCTTCTTCTTCTTCTAATTTATGGCTCGATGAAGACAACAAGTCGTCACCTGCCTGCACTTCTTGATCCGAACCACAATTGCACTATTTATTTGATTTTCACTTATTTAATTACTTATTTATAACACTTAGCACTCCATACGTAAAATACGCGCTTGGACGTGGAGCTACGGGCACCAGCCCGTAATACAACACAATGCAAACGCTAAGCACTTAAAATTAAATAAAATAAGATTCAAAGTACTAAAAAACTAGCTGCAAACTCTAATTTAGATGTTGCTTGCTCGAGAAGTAACGACGCTATGAGGTAAAAGTCCGCCACTAGCGAACACGCCACCTGGGACCACGTGACGACCGGAACCACGTGACTTCGAGAGCTGTGATTGGCTGAAAACTAACGGGAAGTATACAGCGCCCTCTCACCGATGCTGTGCATCGTCACATGCCGAATAATTATTTATTTTAAGTACTGTTCAGCGGTACTGTTGCTTACTGAATTTAGACAGATTTTTTATTCACGTTTAACACTTTAAGTCAATTCATTTACGGTTTTGTTTTACTATATATTGCATTTTAATTATGATACGCGACTAAGTTTACTCACGTAAAAACGATTTTTGATTTTCTTGATAAAAATATCAATATACGTACTTAACTGTCAGGCTCCACACTGGTGGGGCGGGGGTGGGTTTATATTTATATTTATTTATTACCTAGTTTAGCTACTCAAAAATATTGTATAGGATCTAGTAGTGTTACTTTAGTTGTGCTAGTTACGGGCAGTAACCTTACGAACATTACCAGGCTGGCATGAATCCAAGAAGGTATTTATTACTGGAAGACCGTACCTATCCAGAATTATTGAAATGCATAATTATCACCTTGAGCTCATGCCAGCCTGGTACTTGTTGGGGAACATAAGTGTATTTACGGGGTGGATATTTTTAATGCCACCTGCAAGTACTGTAAGTACTGGAGATAGCAAACTTTACTTAAGGAAACATTACTTTATTTTTTAAGGAAGAAAATCTACAGTCACAGATTTTCGAAAATTCGCTTGCCACACTTGGGAATCGAACCGACTAAAGTTCGAAAAAATAACATTCTGTACTTTTTTACATCAATCGATAGGGGCAATCAATATGGAACAAAATAAATCTTTCTAACAAACATGATACATTTTAATGAAAGGAAAACCATCATGTAAAAGTGACTAGCGAAAAGTACGCAGACATAATTCGTCGTCCCACAGGCAGCAAAATCGTCCCATATACACACTGATATACACTGTGTAAAAAGACTCTTCACAAAACAAAACATGCGTGTTCTATGCATTCTGTACGTAACCACACGCAAATCTGGATTTTTCTGAAAGAAGAATGGTAATTTGTGACCTAGATACGACACGAATGAGACATATCACATACGACACGCTGTTACTCAAATTTGAAATTCGAAGGCATTTTTCTTTTTAATTTTAAGAGCGGGACCAATCTACCAAAGAAAATGACTTAAAAACAATAATTTAATAAACTCATCCCGCGGGACCCAAATGACCGGGACCAATTTACTAAAGAGCCGAGAGAAGATATGCAAGATTCGACTAATCACAGGAAAGACAAGAGACGTTATGTAGATTTCTACCAATTTGATTGGTTGGTTTTTGCAAGCCTCCTCTCCTCCACTCGTGGTGGAGGGAGCCCGAGTCATTGATGACATTGTAGTTTTTAACTTAAAATCTGACTTATTTTTCAAAAGAAATCATCACAATTTTACTATAACAAAATACGCAATTTTTATCGTCATGCACGAGCAATGCCTTCGTTTAAATACAGGGTGTAAACAACCTCATCACGAAACCGTCAACCAAGCATTCTGTACATCAGAGTAAGTAAAAAACTTTAAAACTTTACGAAAAAAAATATTGCTGGGACTGTTTTTTATTTGGCGAATAATTGTGTTTTGTGGTAGAACTCAATGTAATGCACTTAAAACATTATGCTGATGGATGGATTGAATAGTACCTAACATGGATGGTCATGGAGGTTTAAAAGTAAAAATGTCAATAAAAACTAGTATTAAAAAAAAAGTCAAAAAGTTGGAACTTTGATCCCAATATCTCCGTAACTAGAAGCGTAGAACAAAAAAAATATCGCAATGACGCGGGGAGAACTAGTGCCTTTCGGCTTCGTTGAGAGGTTTTTTACACCCTATATGTTTTTAACAAAATACATGATGAAATGAAATAATAAGCTTCGTGTCCTGCAAAAGAGCATAAGGGAAACTTAAAAACACGTGCCATCTTTTATTTATCGCTGGATTTGTATAAGACACGAAACGTGCATGTGTTCCCACAATTTGCGTAAAGCAAACAGATGCTTGTTTTTCTTCAATTCTACCATCTTGGTTCAGTAAGTTAGTCTTCACAATAAATCATTTACATACAGCTCCTAAGTTGGGCCTTAGAAGTGGTTCCAAGTTACTCGACGGGTAAGACTAGTTGTATTCAAATATAGGCGCCGTTATAGTTTGTTACTGAGCCAGAATTTTAGATGTGAATTTGATGTCTCGGAATGGTTGGTGGAAATTGAGAATTTGCGTTTGTAAGTTTGATATTCAAATCAATATCGTACCCTTTGAATGTTCACGAAACTAGACTGACGGTCAATTTCGGTGTCTTTACTGGACGTCTGGTATTCATTGAAATCAGACAACGGTTTTTCGGAAGGTTATGTTTTGTTTCACAGGTTCTATTTCTGTCCGAATAGACAACTCGTGTTGGAATTATGTCCGTGTGCTATGGCTCATTTTAAAACAATAATCAGGAGCTAGGAAATAGTATTGTAAAGTTGCAGTGTCCCTTAAGTTTTCAGTTTTATTCGGAGTAGACTCTTGTCAGTATAGATACAATTGTTATTTTTCTATTGATAGTGGTAGTGGTGTTGGTAGTGTAGTATTGGTAGTAGTTGTTTGTTACTATTCTAGCTAGATAGTATATTCAGTAGTATGTTTTAAATGGTTTCTTACGTGTGGAAGAAAAGCCACCAAAGTGTCATCTAATAAATCACACGAAGATTCGTAATTCGCTTTCCTGGAACACATCCCCCCTCTGGAACGTTGCCACCTAATCTAAGTTCAAACTTTTAATTACTCGTTGATAGAATTTGGCAGAACATTCATAATAAAATTACCATCGATAAAGGTAACAATGTTGTATTAATTCCTGAGTGCGACCAGGCGAGCGAGTCAAAATGGTTGCAGTACGGTCGAACAAGCTATTTGGTTTACACTACAATCGACAAATTACATTGTAAAATGTAAACCAAATAGCTTATTCGACCATAAATTTTAAAAACTCGATTTCATCACCACTGCTCTCAAAAACGGTGAAGGAAAACATCGTGAGGAAACCGGCATGTCCTAGAACCAAAAAAATCGAAGATTTGTGACATTTACCAACCCGCATTGGGTCCGCGTGGTCGATTATAGCCCATACGCAAAATACGCGCTTTGACGTGGAGTTGCGGACACCAGCCCGTTATACAATACAATACAAATTCGAAATTCAATTTTTTTGCGAATTATACAACCTGCCACTGACCTTGTAGTTGCGTAAGTATGAAAATTTAAATTTTGCGGGCAACCTTGTCGCTTCCACTTGTATAAAAGCAATCTTAAAAAATGGGCTTATTTAAATTGAATACAAATAGCAAGTAAATGGCCGATTGACACTGGGATACTAAAAACACGAAATTCGAAAGAGATACCACGGCCCCGGAACATAAAGGGCGCATGTTCCTTCCTACATGAATGGGTTTTAGTCAGTAAAAGTCTGACACTCCCTCCCGCTCCGCCCAGAGTGGGAGAAGTCATTTGATGATTTTCCATCCTAAAAAAAAAGGGTACTGAATAACATCCAACTTAACGAAGACAAAAATATTTTTAATACAAAACTAGCTGGTCAACAACACGCTTAGCTGATATGAGACGTTTCACTTTCAGCATTGGCTTTATTCGGCAAATTTTATTCGAAAGCAAAATTAATCTAAGTAACAAATGGATTCATTAGTGAACCAGTCAAGCAATGCTGGATTTCGGCAAACGGCATCTTTCATTTGCGCTCCGAATGAAAATACAATGAATGAAACAACTAACTACAGAATGAACTTCACTCCAGTTTGACCGATTGCCCGTGTCGGGCACAAAACGTCGGCCGATAAAAATTGCTTGTCTGCACTAGCCTTAACCGTAAATATAATTCTATAGCTATGCATATACGAAAAGTACCCTTTGTAATCCCTCAGGAACTGATCACGCCCTGTTCGTTTAATTAATTCCAAGTTCTTGCGTGTAGTTCTTTGTGGGCAATATTTTGTTTTTGGCCGAAATTTTGGACACAATAAAGCTTTGTTATTTGCCGTTTAGGTTTTTGTTTTGAAACGGGTCTTGAAGTGTTTGAAGGATGTTTGAGTATACCTACAAATGTTTATTAATATGGTACGTTGAAAAACTTACAATCGGTACCAAAGAAATAAATGTTTAATAGTGTATACAGTAGCTATTTTGTTTGTTTGCTAGTTAGATAGTGTCGTGAGAACTAGACGATATAAACAAACACTTACTCGTACATCTTCCGTGATTATTCATTAGTTTGAGCCGATGTTTCGATGCTGTTGTAAGCGCCGTGAGCGCGGGATGACTGGAGAATGCCCCTCTTTCTTGTTCTTTTGCTACGCACACTGAACGATATACCTTTAGTGACATTATAAATTTCAAGATTGTTTGTTTTTATCGTCGTCTTTAAGTTTGGTTTTAAAGCTTAAAACATTCTTTAGGCTGTATAAGTAACATCAGTGTGAAAAATACATGACACAAAATATAGCTACATGCTTGCTACGCCGTAGTAGTAGTAACCGCTACGCTGTCGTAGCAAATATTGACAGCTACGAGTTTAATATTTACTTTGACTTGTTTAAATAAAAATTCTGACACTCTCCCAACATACTCCATTTACGTGGCAAAATGACAAATCATAGTGCTGTCTAAAAGGTTTAACCTCGGAATGAGAGATAATAACACCGTCCACTAGGTGGACAGATGACCTGGTGAAGGCTGCGGGAATCCGCTGGATGCGAATCGCACGGGACCGGTCAATGTGGCGACACTTGGGGGAGGCCTATGTCTAGAGTGGACGTCTTTCAGCTAAAATTATAAAATGATGATGATGAGATAAAATAAATAAGTAGTAACTCGTAAACACATTCATTTTGATGATCTCAAGATTCACGTGTCCCACAAAATCACCCATTTGTGTAGTGTCTCATAAAATCTTTCATTTGTCATACTGTCACAGTTTAATTAAACGTATTTAAAATTAAGATCACCACAAAAACGATACTATAATTTATGATGGAATAAAATAAATGAAAACATACTGCATACAAACTTTTAGTTTAACTCCCACACTTTTAGTTTAAAAAGGTGTCTTTATACAGAGTTTATTTATAAACTTTTCGTATTCTGTATACGGACATCCCACACTACCTTTGAGACATGTTAAGCTCAGACGACCTATTTATAACTATCGATCGTTTCAGCTGACAAGCGTATCGTTTGTATAACTGAAAGATTTTTTTGAAGAACATCTTAATGTTAGCTGGGTTGTGCAGTTCAGAATTGGTGTACTGAAAACAGACCCCAAAATAGTAGCGAAAGAGCTAGGCAAATGGTGATAACCATCAACTTTATTATGCCTAGAACCAAACACCAAATCTTCATTCTTACTAATATTATAAGTGGGTGGATGGATAGATGGATGGATGGATGGATGGATATATGGATAGATTAATGGATATATGAATGGATAGATGGATGGATAGATGGATGGATAGATGGATGGATAGGTGGATGTATAGATGTATAGATAGATGGATGTGTAATTGTTAATCTTTCACGCGAAAACTACTGAACGGATTTGGATGACATTTGGCGTTAAGATAGTTTATACCCTTGACTAACATAGAGGATACTTTTTATCCCCGTAATACGACCCTGTGGGGTTAACATTAACCGAATTCCATGTGTTTGAAGCCGCGGGCATAAATTAGTAAAAAATTATGGAAATAAAGATTTTTATAGAAAATAAAGCTGCAAAATTTACCGTAAAAGCAAAACCAGATAAATCTGACAGCATGCAATCAAAAACTACATATAATGTTCTAAAACAGTTTTCCTACTCATTTTACTGAGTAGCCAAAATATAAATTAATATATGGCAATATACGGCAACTTGTGCTGGCGAATAATATATGAAGTTTAAAAGCTCTTGAAAACCATTCGCTTTTCATTTAAACGAGAATGCAGTAGTGTGAGTAAGTTTTTGACTCCTTTAGAATAGAAAATTATGTATTTTGGGCTAGATTTATTATTCTTGTGTGAAACTTAGTTTTGTTTTAAAATATGTATTTATTTAACAGTTTATGTACACATTCAAGAAAGGAACAAAAAAACAAGTACACTATTATTTCCAAAAACAAAATAATAATGGTTTTGTCTTTTTGTAGTCTTTCATTTTAGTTACTAACACTAGTTGTTTAAGTTTTTTTTTTATTGTACTAACATCCTATGGATTCCGTGATTCTGAAATAAATGGTTTTTTTTTTTTTTTAAAGCAATCTCTTCCTTACTTGCGATAACATTATCGTATAATATCTCGCAAAAATATTAAAATCATGCATGAAACAGCTTTTTACTAAATTATTATGGCAATTAGTCTATCTCTATTCCATTTCAATTACAATAACTTTTAAAACTCCTACATGAATCATTTATATCTATGAAATCTAATTCTTATTTTATTTTGAAATATGAATGTTGGGATTCTATAGTCTATTCACGGAAACCTCTCTCTGCCAGGCGTTATTAATCCTGCTTTTGCTAGGGCCTACCTTATAAGGAATTAAGAAAAATGTGTTAAAATTATTTTGATGACAAACTTTTTGATTATACGTGCAAAAATAAAACTCGTTACTGACTGAGTCATCATTTTTACCTGCTGCAGTATTAAATGCATCGATCATCAGCACAATGTTTTGAGTGCGTTACATTGAGTCCTACATGAACATTGTTTTTGCATAGAGTTACTTGGTTTGATGCTTGGTTTGTTGTATGTTGGACGACTTCTTGAAGGGTCGGTTTACACCCTGTTTAAATACTTGCACCATCATCATCAGCATGGTTTTATCTCAACCACGTTGGAGTCGACTTCCAGTGTAATTGTATGAAGCTACATACCAGAATTTTACATGATAAGACTGCCTATCTGACCTCCACAACCGAGTTACTAACACAAAAGCCCTTTGTAAGAGTGGGTATCAGATTTTCGGGCCACTGACTACCTGTAACGACTGTCTAAGATTTAAAAACAACAGCCGTAACCAAAAGCTATACAAGACATTAATTTAGCATTGCATGTCACATTATTAAACTTCATAACTGCTAACCCCCTAACAAAAATCTTTACAACACAATTTATCTCACGAAAAACGGGTAACATACAATTTTCGAAGTAACAACCCTATTGGCGTCTATCGCCTACCTCCGAGGGGTCGATCTCGATCCATTTTATAAAAACTTCATCCTTTCTCAGAGCAGGGAATCAGGTTGACAGCTTTCGAATTAAGAGGGCGCATTCAGAAGGTTGGCAACCTCGCAAATACCCGTCAAATATTTACCTGTTTAAATTAATTTCGAGATATTACTGTATGGAAATAAGAAATGTAGCTAACTAGCGAACTAGAATATTGATTATGAAATGTTTTCCTTAGTATCGTAACACTGAATGATCAGTGTGAGATATAAAAAAAACTATTTGGAAAATTTCCAAATGCCTTTTCTACACCTAAAACGGTTACAACATCAAATTCAGTGTCCTAATTGCAATTCACTATTAATATTCTAGTACACAAGTTCGCCATATTTCTTATTTCTACACAGTAATATTACCAAATTAATTAAAATTGGTAAATATTTGACCGCTATTTGCGACGTTGCCAACTTTCTGGATACGCGCTCTTAACAGGTAAAGAAAAACCTTACAAAGTTATCAGGAAGTTTTCACGAAGTAGATTAACTTGCATGTTTATTTATTTGTGGTATTATTTTGTACGGCTTTTGCTATTCTTCTGGGATTGGATAAGTTAAAATAAATTTTGTAGTTAAGTATCATGATCATGAACCAAGTCAATTGTGTTGAGTGAATTGGGTTTAACTTGCATTTTTATTAGTGTACAAGTAAGTTGTAAGTTAATTCTCATTATTTTTGAGCAACAAGTTACGTAGTTAAACATCTCAGTCTTCGTGTCGTGTGTTTTTATGCCGAATAAGCCTTAGACTTGGCTTTACATGCCGTCAAGCTTTCCTGCCGGGGCTGCGGGACTGTTCGAAAGAGATACCGTGGCCCCGAAACATAAAGGGCGATGAAGGAACATGGATGGCTTTAAGTCAGTAAAAGGCTGACATTCCCTCACGCTCCGCCCAGAGCGGGAGGAGTCATTTAATGATTTCCCACCCGAAAAAAAAAAGACATGCCGTTTATGTTTTAACCGCAACTATCTGATCTAATGGTGACACTAAGCAACGAGGCTGGTGGTAACACAAACCTCGTTGCTAAGTGTGGCACTAGATGCCGCTGTGTGTAATGTCCAGAGATATTTATTTATTTTCCATCAGGCACTTTCTTACATGGGGCGTAGACTTATTTGTCGAAATAAACAAGTCTACATCAATAATACAGGGTTTAAGAGGCCTGCGGAGCATGCGAAGTTCACACAAACGTAATACCAAAATAATTTGTAAATCAAAAATATTCTTAAGGTAGTGTGTATTAATTTCGATTGGATTACAGAATATCTAGGTTCCCAAATACTTATTTTGAATGGACAATAATTTAAACAAGAGTTATGATAAAAATGAATTTTCTATAGAAATTTTAAATTCCCCATATCTCCTCTTTATAACATTGTCCTTTCAAAATATATATTTGGGAACATAGATATTCTGCAATCCAATCGAAATAAATACACACTACCTTAAGAATATGTTTGATTTTCATATTATTTTGGTATTACGTTTGTATGAAAAACGCATGCTCCGCCGGCCCCTTAAACAACCTCATCACGAAGCCGTCAACCAAATATTCTAAACATACTCGTAAAAAAACTAAGTAACTTTACGCAAAAATTATTGCTGGGAAACGACTTCTTTTTTGGGGTGGAAAATCATGTTTTGTGGTAGACCTCAATGTAACGCACTTAAAACGATCTGCACCTGTAAACATGTTTACAAAAGAAACTGGCCATAAAGTTGTAACTTTCACTCCCAATATCTCGGTTACTAGAAGAGAGGTATGATGTAGAACAAATAATGATCGCAATGACGGGGAGAACAAGTGGCTTTGGGCTTCGCTAGGGGGCCGGCGGAGCATGCGTATTTCATACAAACGTAATACCAAAATTATTTGTAAATCAAACATATTCTTAAGGTAGTGTGTATTTATTTCGATTGGATTACATAATATCTATGTTTCCAAATAAATTTTTTGAGAGGACAATGATATCAAGACGAGATATGAGGAATTTAAAATTTCTATAGAAAACTTATTTTTATTATAACTCTTGTTAAAATCAGTGTCCAATCGACATATATATTTGGGAACCTAGATATTCTGTAATTCAATCGAAATATACACACAACCTTAGGAATATGTTTAATTTCCAAATTATTTTGGTATTACGTTTGTATGAGATACGCATGCTCCGCAGGCGTCTTAAGAGGTGTTTTACACCCTTCATATTTGGTATAAGGGCAAAAGAATGATGAAGATGAAGGGTGTATCACTAATCTGGTATACCTCTGCCTATCTCTTCTGTGATTACAAGAGTGTGTGATGAGGTTTTAAATAAAACCTTTTTTAATTTCAAACAATAACACTAGCAAATTCTATTAAAAGCCGATTCGTACACACGAATGCTTCTCATTTACCTACTCTTATAATAATTGACGTTTTCATTACAATTCCGGTGTCGCGCTCAGGGCGTGACCTAACCCTTATTACACTAATGTGTTCGTAGCTTTTAAAAAGGTTTTTCTTCCTCTTTTTTTGTTGTGTAACCTTGTAAAAAACCTTTTTACTTTGCACAGACCGATTAAAAAGTAATTCATTGTTTAATGGAATTGTGTTTTAGATTTGGTGGATTTAGATTGCGACTTTGAATTTCGTTTGCGTTATGTTTTTAGTTGAATTGAAAAATAAGGTGATATTTCTTTGTGATAACCTACCTGGATATTTTTAATTTTAAACTAAGAACGAGGATACTCTATGCTGTGATAAAATAAACCAGCCAGCGAAAGCGAAAACCAGCGACTGATTAACCGATACAGAAAGTTAACTTATTTTCGATAAACCACTATATGGGGTAACCCTCATAATTATAGGGTTCACCCTTATATTGCTGATTCATTAAAACGGGTTAAGCTTTGCTCTTTGGCTTTTCAGTTACCCCTAAGAAAAACCCAATTAACACCCTTAAGCGGGTAATTTTTTCGGTGTCTGGCAACAGCTCTATACAAACGGACACTCCCTTCTACCACTCAGGGTACGCTTGTGTGGAGCTCGTGGCTAAAACTATAACTAGCTATAAATTCCACACGGGTCAATTTTCAAGGTAGCCGCTCTTACCCTGAATGGGTAACTAACAATGACAAACAGTGGGAAGAGCTTAGCAATAGTGTCTACCCGTGCGTGAGAGTGGTCAGCGATACACTGCCGCCCGTCGCCCGCAAGAGTCCCCGCGTCAACGCGCACCAAGTTTATTGGAAAAAATACCTAACCCATTTATACCAAGATTCCTCAGTACCTAGGAAAGCAAGTTGAGCCGTTGGCCCGGGTGTCATTTGTATATCTTTGACAGTTGTTAGAGGTAGTCAGTGGCCCAAAAGTCAGAAAACCAATCTTTGCAAGGGGTATCGTATATTTTATTACCGAATACTAACTGGGTTGTAGGGGTCACTGGTATTTCACATGGAGCCACTACCCGTGACTCCATGTGAAATACTGGTATCAGTGGCTTCGGGTTGAACTGGAATCCAACTCCTACAGAGTTGGGAAAAAGGTAGGCAGATGGTCATACTTTCTTGTTTTTTTTTTCGGATGATAAATCATCAAATGACTCCTCCCACCCTGGGCGGAGCGGGAGGGATTGTCAGACTTTTACTGACTAAAAACCATCCATGTTCCTTCCTCGCCCTTTACGTTCCGGAGCCGCGGTTTCTCTTTCGAACAGTCCTGAAGCACCGGCAGGCAGATGATCATACCTAGGGTGCGCTTTATGGACATCTCTTCATTATCACCCTCTTTGTATGCAAGAATACATTTCCGAAAATCCTAAAATTACTCACAATATTTTTTTGTATCATGCATTCATTATACCGCCTCTACACACTTGTATTTTCACCCTAATAGCTCAATGTCGATGCTCTTTTTTGAACGTGCATCGGGTAAATAAAACGCTCAATCAAACTGCAGTCATTGAAAAAGTACCGTCATTGTGTTCTCAATTTATTTGCTTTATTCAGCTGATGAATAAAATGCGAATGCGTAAAATTGCAAACAGAAATGTTATATCAATTTTATACTAAAAGCTTTACAACAGTCGCGAACAATATTTTAATCAACATACAACCTTGCACTGGCCTGCAAATAGCAAAAAAAAACATAAGAAAATATGAATTTCGCGGGCTACCTTGGAGCATCAACCAGTTATTTGTTTTAGCAGTGTTCGGGTGCACCTTGATGATAACATCAAGCCTATAAACCCCTATAAGTTTGGCAGAGGTGTGTGTGAGTACTGACTCACACACACCTCTGCCAGCCACACCCACATCTCACCAGTTAGGTATGTGTATTCCATGTGATGGGGTCGAGAATATTACCATAATCCGGGCAATCTAGTGCATACACTTAAAAATTTGACGCAAATAGTCCATAACACTTTGCACGACCAAGAATCAACCCAGAGTGGAACCAAAACTCTCAACATTGCACTATTCTTTAGTCTGTTAATCTTTTACGGCTTAATTACCGTTGTATTGTATTGTATTGTACAACAGGCTGGTGTCCGCAACTCCACGTCAAAGCGCGTATTTTGCGTATGGGCTATAATGCACCACGCGGGCCCAGTGCGGTTTTGTAGATGTCACATTACTTATGTCTTCGAATTTTTGATTCTAGGACACGCCGCCGGCTCATGATGTTTTGCTTCACCATTTTTGAGAGTAGTGGTGTTGAAATAAATTACACAAAGTAATGTGCTTCGAACCCTCGACTTACAGTTCGTAAGTCGGGGCCGCCACCACTGGGCCACCGCTGCTCTCTTAATTACCGTTAAATTAAATAAGAAACAAAATTAAACAACTGTTACATAACATCAGTATGCAAATACTTTGGTTGACGACAAAACTTTCCAGAAACATTTTTAATAAAAGACAAGATTTATCATAATATTCATAAAGTTCTCGGAAGTAAATAGAAATACATTATGCAATAAATCACTTAGCGCGTTAGTTCATTAATTTTCATGAAGCATTGTTTTACTCACATTTTACGCAAATGGCTTCCAAGAATTTTGCTGGTTAACTAGGCTAGTTACTGTAAAAACAAAGGGTAGGTAGAAAATTGCCCTAAAAATCTGGATTATAGCTATTAGACAAATAGGGGCGCTCCGGCCCATCTCATAACTTAATTTCCCATTTCGTCAACTATACATTTCAACTGTTTTTTGTAAAGTACAGTCAACTCGCAAAGTTAGAAGGAAACTAAATATTTGTTGATGTTGCTATTTTTTGTCTCTCTCTGACACACGTTTGTTACGAATTAACTCAATTTTGAATTTGAACATGGCAGAAAGTAGTAGGAGAACAGAATCAGGAAGGAGATGTTGATGCCGTTGAAATCGTCTTTTTAGTGAATACCCAACAACAAGTACTAGGAGAACAGAATCGTGAAGAAGATGTTAGTCCCGTCGTTTATAATACTACCAGTCTACTACTACGGACTACCAGACTAACAAAAGGGGGGGATATCATGTTAAAAGTTTAGTACTTAATAAGTTTGTTTACCTACTTTTTTTCTCATAGCAGGAAGGTTTATTTTGTGTACATGCATTGCTGGATTTTTCTTAGTAGTTCTCCTGAGTGCTAACTGTACTTGCTAAAAAAAGGTTTACCAAATGGGATTCAATGTATGAAGATCAAAATAGTTACGAAATGGGATTCAATGTATGAAGATCAAAATAGTTACAAAATGGGACTTTTATGATGCTATTTTGTTTAGTTGTCGAAATGGGAAAGTTACGAGATGGGCCGGAGCCCAAAATAGGAATCATTATCTTACAAGTTTTCTCAGGAATGTACATGGAGTTTTGTTTCAACATAGCGGATCAGCCTATCTGACCTGCAGCACCCAGTTGCTGGGGATACGAAACCTATTGGTAAGATATGATTGACAAACTACAGATTTCTGACTACTTCAACAAACAATAGCCGAGACCAACCGCATACGTACATTCTGAGACACGGAAAAGTCTCGATAATGATATGCATGTTCACCAATAAGGCCTCTACTCCTTCTTTTTTTTTCGAATGGGAAATCATCAAATGACTTCTACCACTCTGGGCGGAGCGGGAGGGAGTGTCAGACTTTAACTGACTAAAACCCATCCATGTTCCATCCTCGCTCTTTATGTTCCGGGGCCACGGTATCTCTTTCGAACAGTCCCGCAGCCCCGGAGGCCTCTACTCCTACCTCATCATTCTTTTGCCCTTATCCCAATTTATTTGGAATCGGCGGAGCATTTTTTCTACTTCCACACTTCTCTTTTACTTGTTTTCTCATCAAACACTTTTTGCCCAAGCATCTTTTACACAGTTCATCCATAGTTTCTTTGGTCCACATTTATACTCAAAACTTTCCTCTCGACATTATTCTCATTCCTTCCATTCACATGCCCATTTCACGACAACCGATTACCACACAACTTATCAGTCACTGGCGCCACTTTCAGACTTCCTCTTATTCTTATTTTAATCACACGTGTAACACCATACATCAACTTCTACTCCTACCTTTTTTTTTTTGGATGGTTATCATCAAATGTCTTCTCTCACTCTGGGCGGAGCGGGAGGGAGTGTCAGACTTTTACTGACTAAAACCCATCTATGTTCCTTCCTCGTCCTTTATGTTCCGGGGCTACGGTATCTCTTTCGAACAGTCCCGCAGCCCCGGTAGGGTTTGGCCCTTGCGGGCCCCTCCATTATGCCAGCATCTCTTTGAGGCGCGCATGGAACATGAACGCGCCGTCGACACGGCCTGTTGTTATGAGACGGACGGACGCGGACGGCGAGCTAGCCCATAGCTCACCGTCCACAGGCACGCGCTTACGGTGGCCGGGGGGGGCCACCACGTGGTCCCCGGCCACCATTTTTGTGTTGAATAGTACATTTATCGAGAAAGGTTTTAGGCTATATAACATCACGCTACGACGAATAAGAGCGGAGCATTCATGAAAAATGTTGCAAAAACGGGGGAAATTTTATTCCCTTTGTGAGCTTTTTCCCTCTTATGTGACGGAGACGAAGTTGCGTTGGTCAGCTAGTATTAGTATATAAATTGAACCATGTGACTGTTACTATTGTACATACTCGTATAATCACAATATTAAATAATGTTTGACGACATTATACCGGGCATGGAAATTAAATTTTCTGAAACAATTATAACGTAGCTAGTTAAATTAGCCGACTGTTGAAGCAAGACGGTAATTACCAAGTCATAATTATACAAAATGTAGGTCATGATATTATTAACACTAGAAACATTATTTAAATTGATAGTTTCTAGGAGTTTGTTCATTATACTAATTGGAAGTAGGTGTTACATTCGGCACGATATAAATTATTCGAAATAGTGGCAATGCTGCCAGCCTTCTGGACACTACTCCTATTGACAGCGAGGTGGACGTTTTTCTTTTGTTTTTAAATGCTTTTCTTCTATTCTTTCATATTTTTTATAAATAATGTTAAGCTTGGTTACAGATAAATATGTAAATTAGAATAAATATTCATAATACGAAAATGTATTATTATTTCCAGTAATTTTGTAACAAATAGGTCCAAATTTAGTATTCCAATCCCGATTTAGAATAGGAAATTCCTCTGGGTTTAGTGACCGCCGCAAAAAGGATTAGAAACCTTAGGTCAGTGACCGAATTGTCACATGGAGAGGGAGCTTATCAGGTAGAATCTCACGTAAAACGTTTAATACTAAGAATACGAGTTTTGAAAAAATCTTTTGAGACTATAGCTACCTATACAGGGTGGAATTTTTGAATGCCACCTGGAGGAAAAGTACTCGAAATACGGGAGATAGCAAATTTTACTCAAAGGAAACAATTCTTTATTTTTCAAAAATGCCCGAGTGGGGCAAGAAAAATCTTCAAAAATCTGTGAATGCAGATTTGTTTCTTTTGTTTTAAATAAAGGAATGTTTCCTTCGAGTATTTTTTTAATTTTAATTTGCTATCTCCAGTAATTAGAGTACTTTCCCTCCAGGCAGAATTGAAAAATTCCACCTGTATAAAGTTCAACCTGCACTTCAAGTTCAAGCTTTTATAATTTTCAATAGAAATAATAATTGTTTTGTTACATACTCATAACACACGTTTATTTGTTTAATTACATGGTAATAACATCGATTGCCCAACTTTACATGGCCATCATCATCATCAATCACTATCATCAACATCTTTCCTTTCTAGCCATGTCATCTTTCACTCAGTGCATCCATCGAACACAAAAAAAATAAGCCGTTACCGTCTTAGAAACTAAACTTAAACTATAGTTATTCCTTTATTTCTTTATTTATAAATTAATTACATATTTCAACACAATGATCGCTGAGTCCACTTCCCACATGTCAACAACCTTGCGAGCCTAGTCAAAATACCAGATTTGTTTCTCTTTCTCGGCTTTCACGAGGTTCTCATCATGCGGGACCGTTTTGTCAACAATCATTGCGCGGCGCTCTGATCGATCCATCACCACTATATGAGGCCTATTGGCTATAGTGATGATGGATTGAAACCAGTATAATGTGATACTGGCATTATCGGGTCGGGCACATACCAAAAAACAAACTGTAGTTTATTATTAGATACTTCTATCTTATACTTGGTTAAGCTAGCGTGTAGAAAACTGTAGGTACTGTACGATACATAAGTTACCCAGTATGTAACACGAGTGTAACATCCTTACGTCTCCAAAATGACTCTCCTAACATGAGCCGAATAACAAGTAGGTAGGTAACTAGACACACTTTTTCCTTTTCCTCAACAGTCTGAGAAATATTCTTTAACAAAAGAAACAAGGGCGTCAAACATACGCCATATTTTTTCGTCCATAATCGAAACCCATTTGGTACCATCTTGATGTATTTTTCCAGACCACTAACGTTTGTCATCTTGAGAATAAGTACTTCACACACGACCGTAATTTTTATGCCCGTTTTCACTAAAACAAGGTGACACTTAAATGAATGCTTAAATATTATTGCCGTGTTTTGGATTGTCACTGTCAGCGTCATATTGTAAAACCCTAAGTAGGTATCTATTTCTGTCTGCAGGGTTAAAGTTACGTATCTAACCGAACGTCGGGGTGCCCCAATTGCTGATTATGGGGCAGCGATAATTTGATTGCATATATTTCACAATTTTACGGTTTCACTTCGACAGATTATAATCTACCGAAAAATAATGCGTCATATTGTAAACAGTACGTTCAGTTGACAATATTTCGACAGTTCACAATCTCGCTAGATAGGTTACAATGGAACGGTTTTTACAATTTTACGGCGACATCACTATAATAATAGGTGTAAAAATACCCATAACCAAGCTAAAATGCACTTGTTTTCCCCGTTATTGCGATCATTTCGTTGTTCTGGACTATTAACCTTCTAGTTATGGTTCGAATAAAGTTCCAACTTCTACTCATTTTTTTTAAATACCATTGTTTTAACTTTTTACTTTAAATACCTCCACGTCCCTCGAACTATTCAATGCAACCTTCAGCACAATGTTTGTATTTTACTAAAACAGAAGTCGTTGCCCAGCAATATTTTTTGCATATTGCTTAGAGTTACTCGTACTTAGTTTGATGTACGGTCGAACAAGCTATTTGGTTTACAGTTTAACCTAAAAACTACATTGTAAAATGTAAACCAAATATCGACCGTACGTACATGCTTGGTTGACGGCTTCGTGAAGAGTCTGTTTACATTTTGTATATGTTAAATTTAAAACTCATGTAGGTACTCTTTTAAGAGTGATTTTGATGCATTAAGTTTGATGGAGGAAGCTGTGGCGTATGGCGACTACTCGTACAGGAGCTAAACGCAAGTTTAATAATGCCTGATAGTATGTGTTAGGTTTTATAAAATAAATAAATCTTTCAATTATTTGAGTCATTAAGTGGGATACTTTATTTCTTACACTGGCAACACCAGCGAGAACGAATGAAATCGAGAGATGACGTTTGAGTTGGGGGCGAGAGACTCGGCCTATTTGCTTGGGGCCAGCATCGAATACGGACGTGTAATTCTGTGTACAAGGAGAAAATATAACTACCTTCAAATAATTAATGTGAGTTTTATTATATTATATTTAATTTAATGTAAGTGTTATTTCATTTCAGAAGTGGGATAAACCTGCTTATGTGCTTGCGCAGTGCTATACTGCTTACTTATATTGTATCAGCTTAATAACAGTGCAAGAATCCCATAATGTGTGTGTAATAATTGGAAAATTTTAAAACGGTAATTTTTCAAAGGGAGAAAAAGAGAGTGTTGTTTCTAGGTCATACTAGTAGGTCTACAGGATTACTCCCTTGATAGTAGCCGGGGTGCAAGGGGGCACAAAATTTCGTTATTTTTGAGCTACGAAGCCCCGTTTTCGAGATATTTTAAATATACCGCCATCGTCAACATAAATTTTATTTTAACGTGTTTAATTGAATAGTACATCGCTTCCGTTTACAAGTTTCAGAATAACGATGCCACGTTCGAACGAGTCTTCTCCTCGGCGACGTTTAAGGACGCCGACCCAGTGGGAAGCTGGCCGAAATGCAGACTCAAGCAGACGGAGCCGGAGTCGCACGCGCCGAGAAGGCGACAGCAATCGCAGTCGCAGTCGCGTGCGTACTCCAGATCAAAGGCAAGGTCGTGACAGTGCCGGAATATTGGAACATAAGCTGGAACATCATCGCGAGCGGCTACGCGCTCTGGAGAGCGAGTTGAGCCGGGAACGCAGTCTTAGACGACGGGCCACACCCCTCAATGGCGCTGAGCGTGACAACCACCGCGTGTCGAAGGACAACGAACTGGACCGGTTGCGGGTTCGAGATAGAAGCCTACCTCGGGAACGCAGCCCTACAGTGCGAAGATCCCGTGAAGTACGTGATGCTGTCGACACCGCGTCGCCGACACCACGGAATGTAAGGTCAGATAGTCCAACTTTTACGTCCAAAGATATTATGAATATTATAAATTCTATTGGTAACATTAAATCTCAATCCCAGCCGTTAACCGTGGCTTCTCCAGTGCAGAATTCAAATAATAATATTAACCACAAGAATATTTTATCCAATTTTGACCCTTCTTCAAAGGGTCAGCGCATTGATATTTGGCTTAAAAAGGTGAACGAATGTGCTGCTGTTTACGGCTGGGACGAAAGAACAATCATACATTTTGCTATGCAGAAACTTCAAGGATTAGCCAAAACCTGGTACGAGAGCCTGAACTCTATACTATACAGTTGGAGCGAGTGGCAACTTAAATTAACGAGTGCGTTTCCATTCGAACAAAATTATGGCAAATCCTTGGAGGACATGCTCCGGAGAAAAAGTAAAATTGATGAACCCATAGAGGTCTATTATTATGAAAAATTGGCCCTCTTGAACCAATGTGACATCGAGGGCAAACGCGCTGTGGAATGTATAATATACGGTTTGAGCGATAGAACTATGAGGTCCAGTGCAAACGCGATAAGGTGTACCCAACCCGATCAGTTATTACAGTTTTTAATGACTAATAAGGAGATTTCTCAATTTTCTGATCGTGTCAATTTTAAAGGTAAATCCTCGTCTTCGACATCAGAGTCTTTAAATAATAATAGTACAAATCGAACTACAAAGATCAATTGTAATAGTATTCGCGAACTAATCTGTTTTAATTGCAAAGAGAAAGGACACCCGTACCTTAAATGCCCCAAACCCTTAGTTCAATGCGAGAAGTGTCGTAAGTTTGGTCATCAAATCGAAAATTGCATTGTTAAATTTGGAAACGACAAAAGGCCTGAGAATGTACAAAAGACAATGCGTATATTAACGTCGGAATCAAATTCAAAGTTCATCAAGGAAGGTAGGATTAATAACGTCCCAATAAAAACTTTCATAGATTTCGGCAGTGAGGTCACGCTTATTACGCGGTCCGTAGCTTCAGCGCTGGGTCTAACATACGATAGTCCTCCCATACCTTTAAAAGGATTCGGAAGTGACATAATACAATCCAAAGGTGGGGTAAATGTGGATTTGAGCATTGATGGTGTTAGGGGTCGTGTTTTGTGTCAAGTGGTAGAGGACAGACTTCTTGATTTACCCTTGCTTGTGGGACAGTCGTTTACAGAACAGTCTCATGTCATAGTGTATAAGAATGCGGAAGAGTTAAAATTCTTTGACGGTAACAATGCCTTTGGATTTCCACTTATGGATCTAGGAGATAGTACATCGGTTACCGTGGTGGTTGCCTCTGATGTTGTCGTTTATGGTCCAGCTGTAGTTAAAGCCCGCTTAAGTACTCCTACGGTAAAAGATGGAGATATCTTATTAAGTGGGAAAGTGATAGGGAAGCCAAATCAGCAGTTTACCGTTAATGGGGGGGTGTATCGGGTCAAAAACAGCTTATTTTATATTTCCATAACGCCCTTGTCAAAATTCTGTCAATTAAGAGAGGCGGTCGTTATAGGAAGGGGTATTAAGATTCAGGTAGTTAAACGCATATACACATCAGCAGATTCCTCCGTGGGCGAACCCGGTGTAATTGATATTAATCAATTAAAAATAGGTGCCACAATCGATGAGTCTCAGCGACGACAGTTGATAGACATACTTATTAGGTATAAACATTGTTTTGCAACGTCCTTAAATGAACTAGGGTGTACGAGCGTCGCTGAGATGAACATTGAACTAACTAACAATCGTCCCGTTGTTTACCGACCGTACAGATTAGCACATAAGGAACGTGAGCAAGTAAGGGAGATGATAGGAGAAATGTTAGAGTCCGGAATCGTGAGAGAATCTGTTTCCGAATATGCTAGTCCTATCATATTAGTACGCAAAAAGGATGGCAAGCAGAGATTATGCGTTGATTATAGGCTCTTAAATTCTGTAACGGTGAAGGAACGGTACCCGATGCCGATCATTGAGGACGAGATTTCCCGACTCTCAGGCCAGGCATATTTCATTACTCTGGACATGGCTTCTGGTTATTATCAAGTGCCAATAACCGAAAGTTCAAAACCGCTAACGGCATTCGTAACCCCTGATGGCCAGTACGAATTTAATCGTATGCCGTTCGGGTTGGCGAATGCGCCCGCTGTCTTCCAGCGGATGATGAACAGAGTACTGGGATCTGCTAGGTTTACAGAGGCTATGGTTTACATTGATGATGTCCTTATTTATGGAAAGACTGTAGACGAATGTTTGGACAGGTTTGAAAGAGTGATGCAATTGTTAGAGAAGGCTAATCTGACCCTCAACCTATCGAAATGTGATTTCCTTCAGAATCGGATCATTTATCTTGGGTATGAAATCAGCGCAGGAGGTGTTCGTCCCGGTAATAAAAAGGTTCAGTCTGTACAAGATTTTCCTTGTCCGACCAATTCGCATTCAGTAAGACAGTTTCTTGGGTTAGTGGGCTATTTCAGGAAGTTTATTAAGAACTTTGCGATTCTGGCACACCCACTGAATAAACTGCTCAAAAAAGATGCAGATTGGGTTTGGGCCGAAGATCAAGAGGTGGCCTTTCGGGCACTCAAGGATAGGTTGGTAGATAGACCGATATTAGCGATTTACGAACCGGCTGCTGAGACAGAATTGCACACCGATGCAAGCAAAGTAGGAATAGGAGGGATTTTGCTTCAACGCAAACATGCTAGCGATTCCTTTAAACCAGTGGCATACTATAGCCGGCAAACATCGCCAGAAGAGAAAAATTTCCATGCTTTTGAACTCGAAACCCTGGCTGTAGTATGTTCGCTCAAGAAATTCCGAGTTTACCTGTTAGGACAAAGTTTTAAAATTGTCACGGACTGTAGCGCTTTGCGTTCGACATTCTCGAAACGAGACATGATTCCGCGTATAGCACGTTGGTGGCTTCTACTACAGGAGTTTCAATGCGTTGTAGAGTATCGCGCTGGTACTAGAATGGCACACGTAGATGCTCTATCGCGAAATCCGGTCGAATTAGTAGATGACACAGTCGAATCTGACCAGTATCCAAGTATTATGTTGATTAGCAGCGAGGATTGGTTACATACCCTGCAGATGGGAGATTCTGAACTCCGTCGAACTCGTGATATCCTTACTACTGATATGGATGCTGATAGTTTAAAACATATAAAAGAAAACTATCTGATTAAGGATAACAAACTTTATAAATGTTTAAACGGGGATAAAAGTAATTTACGCTGGGTAGTACCAAAGGGCGCAAGGTGGCAACTCTGCCGCATGAACCACGATGATATCGGACATTTTGGTGTGGAAAAGACGTTAGAGCGCATTAAGAAAACGTATTGGTTCCCCAAAATGTCTAGATTCATAAAAAAATACGTTCAGGCGTGTCTCGAATGCGCATACTCAAAGAAAAGCGCTGTTAATGAGGGCCTTTTACACCCAATCACTAAAATAGAAGTGCCCTTTCACACCATTCACATTGACCACCTTGGGCCCTTTGTTCGTTCAAAATTAGGAAATTCCTACCTTTTGGTGATAGTGGATGCTTTCACGAAGTTCGTTTTTATTAAACCAGTACGAAATACTAAAACACAGACGGCCGTGAAAGTTCTTGAAGATATTTTTTATACATTTAGGATCCCCGACCGTGTCATAAGTGACCGTGGCACGTGCTTTACATCGCACGCGTTTAAACGTTTTTGTTTGGATAAAGGTATACGACATATTTTAAACGCAGTTGCTAGTCCGAGAGCGAACGGTCAGGTAGAGCGGTACAACCGAACCATTCTGAACTCCCTGACTGCTCAGAATCTTAATTTTGATGAGAGAAATTGGGATGACAAAGTAGGTAGAGTCCAATGGGGAATGAATAATACTCGACAAAAGACCACAGGTAGGACGCCGGCCGAAGTCATGTTCGGATTAAATATGAACGCAGAGATTAATCCTAGGCTTAACGAGTTAGTACGGGAAAGTAGGGAGGAATTAGATCCAGAAGTTTTACGAGAATCGGTCAAAGATAAAATTGACGTTGAACAGGAAAAACAAAAATTTGCTCATGACAAAAACCGGCTTCCTGCACGTGTATACGGTGAGGGCGATCTTGTAAAGATCACTAGAACTTCGTTTGCAAACGACGGTAAAAGCAAAAAACTAATCTCACCCTATGTTGGACCTTATCGTGTGATTGCTGTGTTGGGTAAAGACCGTTATAGACTGGCTGCTATACCAGGGTTATCTAGTACTAAAAATAAGCGCAAAACCACTGTAGCTGCCGATCGCATGTTACCATGGGTTCACGTGGCGGCCTTAGATGTAAACGAGGGCGATGATAATGATGATGAGGATGAGACAAATAGCTGTAACGATGAAGACACGGATGAATAACTCCGTTCATTTTAGAGATTATTTGTTAACATAGACTTTGCATAATTATCATCATCATCATCATATATGCTAACTGTTAATAAATTAACATATAAATTGAACCTACATTATATAAATAGAACGCTATAGATTGTCACCGTTTGTTTATTGCAATCGATTAATGTTATTCACTAGATTTGAAAAATTTAAGTGACTGTAACTGATCTTGACATGTGATTGTATGTGTATAATTATGTTGAGAAAGATATAAATAACATTTATACATATTATTATAGACTGATTGTGTTGAGATATGATGTAACTAATAATGTTCCGAGCGATGATGAATAATAAAATTGTATATAGACTCTGACAGTCGTTACTTATATTGAACGTAATGCTTGCGAGAAAGAAGGTTCACAAGCAATGTCACCTTGGTATGTGAGAAGAAGGGCTCACTATTACTACCGTGACTTTTGATTTATTTTATTATGTTTATGTATTTATTGCTTGTGAGAAGGAGGGTTCACAAGCAACGTCACCTTAGTATGTGAGAAGGAGGGTTCACTACTACCGTGACTTTTGATTTATTTTATTAAATTTATGTATTTATTGCTCGTGAGAAGGAGGGTTCACAAGCAACGTTACCTTAGTATGTGAGAAGGAGGGTTCACTACTACCGTGACTTTTGATTTATTTTATTACATTTATGTATTTATTGCTTGTGAGAAGGAGGGTTCACAAGCAACGTTACCTTAGTATGTGAGAAGGAGGGTTCACTACTACCGTGACTTTTGATTTATTTTATTATATTTATGTACTCGTATTTATTGCTTGTGAGAAGGAGGGTTCAAAGCAACGTCACCTTAGTATGTGAGAAGGAGGGTTCACTACTACCGTGACTTTTGGAATAACATATTTTTTTTCCTATGTATTAATTGGTTTGTGAGAAGGAAGGTTCATAACCATCATGATTTGTGGATATTAATTATCGCATTTGTTTCATGTATATCGCACTTGAGAAAGAAAGTTTATAAATGATGCTGCCATGTTTTGTTAGAAAGTTCTATTTGATTGTTTTGCGAGAAGAATGGTGTGCAAACTGTATATGTTTTAGAAATAGCGTGTTAAAATTGTAAGTTCGGTTTCGATGCTGTTACCGTTGCTGGCCGAGTGTTAGGTTGTAGTAACTAACTGGCTTGCGTGCATGAGGACATGCACGACGTCAGGATGGTCGAGTGTTAGGTTTTATAAAATAAATAAATCTTTCAATTATTTGAGTCATTAAGTGGGATACTTTATTTCTTACACTGGCAACACCAGCGAGAACGAATGAAATCGAGAGATGACGTTTGAGTTGGGGGCGAGAGACTCGGCCTATTTGCTTGGGGCCAGCATCGAATACGGACGTGTAATTCTGTGTACAAGGAGAAAATATAACTACCTTCAAATAATTAATGTGAGTTTTATTATATTATATTTAATTTAATGTAAGTGTTATTTCATATGGATCGCCACAAACAAAACCAGAAAAAATGTATATGATATTTTTCAAAACACTATCATACTAGCATAATTATATCCTGAAGAATATCATAATTCTATTTTTCTGGTTTTGTTTATTACAGTGAATCATATACAATACAAAACTCGCGGTCAGTCGCCTTAAACATTTGTTTTGACTGCCTTGGTCGTCCATTGGTTCCAAACACGACTACTGAGCATGAGGTTTTTTAGGATGGAAAATCATCAAATAACTTCTCCCACTCTGGGCGGAGCGGGAGGGAGTGTCAGATTTTTACTGACTAAAACCCATCCATGTTCCTTTCTCGCCCTTTATGTTCCGGGGCCGCGGTATCTCTTTCGAACAGGCCCGCAACCCTGGCAGGCAGATGATCATACCTAGGGTGCGTTTGATGGACATCTCTTCATTATCACCCTCTTTGTATGCAAGAGTTCCAGAGAGAACTGGGGGGTTCCGGGAGTTGCAGAGTCCTGAGTTTGATTCCCGGGTCGGGCAAAGTGTTACTTGATTTTCAGAGTCTGGATTTGTGCCCGGTTGATGGTAATAGGCTCGCCCCCTATTACATGGGACTTAAGCATAATTGGTAAACTGTGGGTGTACTGCTAGGTGAACCTCTGCTGAACCCTTCGGGGCCTAAAATGCGTGATGTTATGTTATCTGTTTGATATTTCCATCTTTTTTATTAAGTTATAGAGGGTGTAAAACACCTCTTAACGAAGCCGAAAGGCACTTGTTCTCCTCTTCATTGCGATCATTTTTTTCTTCTACGCCATACCTGGGAACCTTCTAGTTACGGAGATATTGGGGGCCAAAATTTCAACTTTTTGACAAGTTTTTTCTTTAAATACAAGTTTTTATTGAAAGATTTTTACATTAAATACTTCTACGACCCTCGTACTGTTCAATCTATCCGTCTCTATCCAGCATAATGTGTTTGTGCGTTGCATTGATTTGTACAACAAAACGTGATTTTTCATTCCAAAAAAAAAAGTCGTTTCCCAGCAAAGATTTTTGCGTAAAGTTACTTAGTTTGATGTACATAATGCTTTGTTGGCGGCTTCGTGATGAGGTTTTTTACACCCTGTATACCTAACTACTACCAGCCTGGCTAAACTTCTCCAAACATACAAATCGAACAGCTTTACACAAAACGTTCCCAATATTTTTAATTTAGATAACGTTCCTTCAGACCCTCCGATGTTTGCGACCAACTTCTACCTCGAGGGACGAAGCTACCCTTTTAACTTCATTTCTAAGAAATGGAACATTGCCCTTTGGGACCGAGTTTTGCATGACACTTGGTACCTTTACTTTTTTTGCGTTTTCCTCCAAGCATTTGCTGTTTACATTGGGTTTGGTAAGTGTTGACAGTTGGCCGTATTTTTGACGATAAATGGGAATAGGAGATAAAGATTGGCCAATTGGGTATTAGAGTGTTGTTGACAAAGAGAAAAGAAAATGCCTACGGTTATATGAAAGGCTGTCGTTAGGTTTTTTTACCCCATCTTTTGTTATATTTAGATTTAACAAAAAAAAAATGGTTGTCTGTATAGTCGGTTTACGGACGATAATTTTACATGATAATGTCATTTTTCATGACATTACTGATTTTAACTTACTTAAAAAAATTCATCCCCATTTTCACCCTTATATGTATTGAAATTCTAACAACACAGTTGCGCTAGTTGCCAACCATACGCCTAGATAATAAATTTTGTGATTTTTACTTCAAAAATTAAAGACTTTCCGTACTTCATCTCCTTTTTTAACCGTTTGGGGGAGGAATGATCAAAAACGCTAAGATACGTAGAAATAAATTTTTAATCTTCAGCCTACACACAACATTTTAAGATCCTAACTAAAAACAAACTTTAAAACTGACGGACTTTCGTACAAACTTTCATCCCCTATTTAACTCCCTTAGGGGTTGAATTTCGAAAAATCCTTCCTTTTCCTTTGTCTACATTACAAAGAGAACCACTTTGCAAAATTTCATTTTTCTAAGTCCAAGGGTTTGTTCTGGGCGTTGATCGCTGGATCGGAATGTTGCGCGATGTGACACTTTTTCGTGCGTGCATTCGGCGTTCATCGATTTGTATCACGTCAAATAATAAAATGAATGTAATTCTTAAACGCTGGAAATAAAACCCAACACGGCGAAGTGACATTCATTATAATTAATGAAAAAAAAGTAAATTATCAAGAAGAAAACAAAAAGCGACATAAATTATCATTATTACTATTCACTCAAGCATAAAAATAACAGAAATGAAGCAGTCATTTACGATAATCATAGCCATTACTTAGTAACTTAAGTTGAAACAAAATCATGATTATCTTGAAACAGAAAATACAAAAAATAAAGCAACGAATTCTACTAACTCAATCCGCTGAAGCATACAATTTACAAAAGTGAGACAGCAGCGATAACGTCAATCATGCTAAATGAAACGTTAGTCGGTTACATGAAATTAACTTGAAATAATTTCTTACTATTAAGCCGTTGAGGAAGAAAGCCTCAATTTACTAATCAAAAGGGTGACTTTGCAGCTTTTGTATGGAATGACTGGAATTTATTGCGTAGCATTAAAAGAAGGGTGTAAGGTGTGTAGGTACAGTTGAGGCATGAAAAGGTGAGGCACTTTAAGGCATATGTTCTAAGGTAGCCCGCGAAATTCCAATGTCCTTACGTTTTTTGTAATTTGCAATCCAGTGCTAGGTTGAAAAATATGATTTGCGACTGTAAGACATATATTTACAGAATTATAATAATCATCAATACAACTCTCCAAATTCATAACGTTCAAGTCTTTTCAAGGTCAAAGTCATAAGTGAAATCCGTCTACATACGTCTTATATTTTGCACAGTAAATGTGAATATAAATCTTTTATTTAAAAAATCCACTAGGTTACATGAAATTCGGAAATTTTTAATCAATTTTTGTTAATTTCTGCTGATTAACACTAAATGCCTATCATATTACATCAGACATTATTTAAGAACTTCTCCATTTAAAAATAATTTTGAATTTGTGCCATTTCAGACGTTTCTTCAATTCTCCCCGCGACGGCACAGCGCTTCATTTCAAAAGAGGACCATCCCATTTGGAGACAACCACAAATCAGCTAAATAAGGCCGATCAGAAACGATTTTCGACATGGCTGACTCCTAAAATTTACTTTAATTTGATGACAATCGTGACATTGTCATTATAATAATTACCGTGATCTAGAAATGTAGATTACATGGCTGTTAAAACTGCTGAAGCGTATGTTCTGCGGTATTCTTTGATGAAAGGCTGTAGTTGATGTTACACATGCTCTACTTAAGGGGCCGGCGGAGCATGCGTCTTTCATACATACGGAATACCAAAATAATTTGTAAATCAAACATATTCTTAAGGTAGTGTGTATTTATTTCGAATGGATTACAGAATATCTATGTTCCCAAATATATATTTTGAAAGGACAATGCTATAAAGACGAGATATAAGGAATTTAAAATTTCTATAGAAAACTTATTTTTCTCATAACTCTTGTTTAAATCAGTGTCCATTCAAAATATATATTTGAGAACCTAAATATTCTGTAATCCAATTGAAATAAAATACACACTACACTTAAAGTACTTACGGGATTATATCCGTGATTTTCTTTTGTTTCACTAACTTAAGAATATGTTTGATTTGCAAATTATTTTGATATTACGTTTATATGAACTACACATGCCCCGCGGGCCTCTTAAGTCCGTAGTTTCAGCTCTGTCTTTGACGTCAATAAAGATTCCGTAGGTAAAATAAGTCCGTTTCTGTTCACCTGACAACGTACCTATGTATATGCAAAATTTCAGAATGGTCAGTTTAGCTGTTTAGGCGTGAAAAGATAACAAACAAACTTTCTACTTCCGCATTTATAAAATTTTAGTTAGGATAATAGAAAATAATAACAACCGCTCGGATTGATCTTTAGATTAAGCCGTGCTCGCCTAGGTTGGTCTGAGGATGGGTGACCACTCATTACATACCGAGTTTTCTCCGTGCCTCAGAAAGCACGTTAAGCAGTTGGCCCCGGCTGTCATCTTTGACAGTCGTAACAGGTAGTCAGTGGCCCAAAAAGTCTGACAATCAGTCTCACCAAGAGATATCATATTACCCACTACCTGGGTTTACTAACTGGGTTGTGGAGGTCAGATAGTCGCTCCATGTAAAATACTGGTATTCAGATGCATCCAGTTAGACTAGAAAAAGGACTAGTTGGAAAAGGCTAGGCAGATGCTTATGAGTTAGGATAATAGAAACGTTTGTGTGATCATGGTCGGTAACTCCACCAACACTGAAAAGGATTATAGATTCGGTATGTAGTTTCCAATACTAATTAGTTCTGTTAATTGCGTTTTAAACCCACGTTAAAACCACAACAAGCGCTCATATCACGGATTAGGCTAGACTCAATGTTATTAATTGAATACCTTAATAGCATCCTCTCACTCGTGGAAATTATACTAAGTTAATTCATAATAAAGCTCCATACACGGCCTCAGGCGTCGCGATTCTGGGAAACCGTCATGCTAGCAAAGGAGGTGGCGGAATGCGAGAGGGAGAGAACCTCTCGCCCCAGCCGCCGCGGGAGACGCACCGTCCACACCGACGCACCGGGCGTCGGTGTGGACGGTGAGCTATGGGCTAGCGGCGCGTTCGTGTTCCATTTGCGCCTCAAAGAGATGTCAGCATAAGGAAGGGGTCCGCAAGGAAGGCAAGGAAGGAACATGTATGGGTGGGTTTTAGTCAGTAAAACTCTGACACTCCCTCCCGCTCCGCCCAGAGTGGGAAAAATCATTTGATGATTTCTCATCAGAAAAAAAAAATGCGTCGCGCGTCGATTTACAAGGAAGATTTACGCGACTACGTACCATGCCCTGATTAAAAAAAAACTCTTTATTTGTTTTTTCAACAGTCATCGACGTAAAGTCCGTTTGACGACCTCCAGCAAGCGACCTGTGTCAATAAGGGACACTCGCTTGCTTGATATGTTTCCTTCGTGTGCGTACCGTCGCATCGGTACCTAATCGTGACTACTCGTAGTTGCAACTCGCTAAGGTCGCTTAACTACTTAACCGGACTATCCTGTGGTGGCCAAAAATTACTTTAAGGCCCCCAGCCAGGGCTTACAAACTAAAAAAATTACACATTAAATTAACAGTCTCTAAGGGCACCCCCTGTGGGGTTCGGGCCTCGACTTAGTGCGTTATTGATGGGAGGGCAGCAAGGGACAGGCTGGGTCGGAATATTATTTAGGCAATTTATCGTTACATGCCCAGCGTCGCGGGCTGGCTCGTCGAGCAAGGGTCAGGCAGTAGTGATGTTACGAGGGGGTGGCGGGGGGCCTCTGCAGCGAGATCGGATTCGCGGTTTGTATCTGTGTTTGTTTTTGCAAAGAGTACTGGAGGATCATCGGGTTGGAAGAGGGTGGACCTAGGACGGCGAATCTTGAATAATTTGGAGGGGACATAACTAGCTGATGAAACGATCAGTTGGGGTGTTTTTCCTCGAAAAAACCCTTAGTCAGTCGTTTCATGCACTGCTGAATGGTGGGGATCTTGAGGTCAACATGAAGTTGCTCATTCCTGACGAACCATGGGGCTCCCGTGGCCTTTCAACGAGGCTGGTGTCGACACAAGATAGTTGATATACTACATGGATACTTTTTGTTTGTAACATACTTATTATACCTTATTACACATCCATGACTCGGTAACAATGTCCATGATCATCACAGAACGTAAGCCTCATTACCGCTGCGCCATTCGGGTCGTCAAAATGCAAGACTTTGGTTGCAAGACGCGTGTTATTTGAGCGTATGGTTCGTGACCAAGGGATTAGCAAGACTGTACGTCACCCCGACTACTTATTACATAGTTAGTATGACTAGTTCACGAGGTGCTTAATACCTAAGTTTAATGTTTCAAACTTAGTGAACTTCGCCAATCGCTTACCTACAGAGCTGACTTTATGAACTGTGATTTACCGCTTCAACGGACGCGTTCAAGCTTTTTGCTGATTCATGCATAATACCTAACTAGAGACTAATGGAATCAAAGTTTAGGTTAATGTTCTCTTAATCCGTACTTATACTAAATTTATTTAATTCTACACTTTTCTGCCCAAATATACAACGGATTTAGATGAAAAATTATTGATATCTGCTTGGATAGAATTTAAATGTCTGTTTGTTATTTCAAAATAACAGCTTTTTAGTGAATGCATAAGATTATTATGATGGTATACAGGATGTAAACTACCACAACTAAAAGCCGTCAACCAAGCATTCTGTACCAACATTAAACCAAGTGACTTTACGCAAAAATTATTGCTGGGAAACGACTTTTTTTGGCGTGAAAAATCATGTTTTGTGCTAGAAATCAATGTAACGCACTTAAAACATTGTGATGGATGGATTGAATAGTACGGGGGTCGTAGAGGTGTTTCAAGTAAAAATCTTACAGTCAAAACTAACTTGTATTTAAAAAAACTTGTCAAAAAGTTGTAACTTTGACCCTCAATATCTCCGTAAATAGAAGGTTTCCAGGTATGGTGTAGAACAAAAAAATATTAAAATGATGGAAAGAACAAGTGCCTTTCGGCTTCGATAAGACAAATACGAGAAGCGTCGGGCGGAAGAGGGGCGCGGGCGAGGTGATGGCGTGGTGCCGGCGCCGGCGCCGGCGCAGCGCAGAACATTCGCGCTCACGTTGTCGGAAAGGCGAGGCGCGGGCGCATTCTAGTCTTTAAAGTCTATATTGTCACGCATTTTCCGTCTTGTTCTCTTCCTGTGCATGGCACTGCTAAATGCGGGTGCGCCGAGGGCGAGGAAGCGGGGCCCGCGCCACACCTGCGCCACACCTGCGCCACACCTGCGCCACGCCGTCTCAGTATGTGGCGCACCACACATCTTCTAAACATTTAGTATGAAATATTGCTAGCTGATGTTATAAGAAGTGACTAAAGCTGCTTTTATTTTAGAAAAAGATTAGGATTCCGTAAAAAATTAAATCTCTTAAAATTGTTTCACGCGGACGAAAGTCACGGGGCAAAACTTATTTATAATAAATAATCTAGATCATTATCATTTGCCTAGATTTATCCCAACCATGTTGGAGTCGGTTTCCAGACTAACAGGATGCTGCTGAATACCAGCATTTTACATAGAACAACTGCCTATCAGATCTTCACTCGTAACGACTGTCAAAGATCTACAAATGACGCCGAAACCGCTGGTTGATAAGCTTTTCTATGCACAGAGGAGCCAATAGGTTTCATACGTGTTGATATAGATTAATAAATCGATTTATTAACGCTACAATCAAACTACTTCACTACAATCGTTCATCATTATCAGCTTACTAATTGTTCCCATAGCTGGGACACAGACCACCTCTCTATGAGAGGGAATTGGCTATATAATCCACCACGCCAGCTCAGTGCGGATCGGTAGATGTCACATGTCTTCGAATTTTTTGGTTCTTGGACATGCCGGTTTGCTCATGATATTTTCCTTCACCGTTTTGAGAGCAGATGATGAAATAAATTACACATAGTAATGCGTTTGTCTGGGTTAGAACCCGCGACTTATTGTTTGTAAGTCGGGTCGTCACCACAGGGCCACCGCCTTCACTATAAGTGCGCTTAAAAACCTCCGTCACTCATTCTTGCAAATTAAGTTCAACCCACGATTTTTCATAAAAAGTATCGATACTTACTTCAAGAGTGATTTGCCGCCTCATTGCGCAGATCCACTTGTTTTTTGCATGCTAGGTGTTGAATATTTTTTCCTAGATCAGCAATTTTAAGGCTTATAAGTCAAGTGTTGGGCCTTTTTTTATGATATCTACCAGACATTGAGTCAGCAGTATATAATAACTATAAAATAAACCCGTCTAAGGTCGAAGGGGTTCCGTGTTTAATACCATTTTTTTGAAATAGTTATGATTAGACGAGAAACGCTGAAAAAACACATTTTTTCTATTTAAATGTTAATATTTTTAAATTTTGTAATTTCAGATGTTACATTTCAAAAGATGATGGGCGGACAGACACCGGACATTTAATAATTGGGTCCCGATATTGTCTCCATAAACCATCGGACGGATCCCTAAAAATGAACCAACATAATATTGGTATATCATTAAATGCAAGGATTTATGGAAGAATATCAAAGTAAAAAGGGTTAATATAAATATTTAAAAGCATAAAAGTATGCCAGGCTTGTGTGGTATAGCTCACAGCGGGCTGTAGTTTCTGTTTGCTTACTTACATGGTAAATAGGTATGTAGGTTTATACACACAACACAGTTTTTGCAAATATTTTACGTTCACGTTCTACATTTGTGAAAGTGGATCACCAAGTAAAACATGTGCTATGATGGGTGCTTTACTTTTAGAATACATCCATTGTCAACAAGCGTAGACAGAAAAATAACTTTACCAGGAAAAGAACATTAAGATAACGATAAATTGTCACCTTAGATGAAATAACAGCTTAGCCCTTCGTATAAACTTAGATCTACGCGAGACACAACAGCTTTTTAATTGTTTATGTAATTGCGGCATACGAGGGATTAATGGTTTACATAAAAAAATATGTAAGTATGCACATACCTAATATGCAAATATTCAGCCCGACTAGAGGACGCAATTGACCGTTTTTTGAATTAAAAAGTAAACCCCCTAGATTTTTTGTAGATAAATAACCTAAACTTTCTTTAATGTTGGACTTTTAAACCTAAATTGATAGTGCCGCGCTACCGAAGGAAACGGTTATTTTCTTATACGTCATATAGAATACCAGTTATATTTTATTAAATCTATGTAACATTGGAGACCCGGAGGATATTACATTGCCTAGTAAATAGCGATAGTTTCCATATTTCCCAGAACCTATAGGTACAACAAACAGTAAGCTTATAAGAAAGCCTTCGAGGATTGTAACCTGACATCATGTATGTATAATTTGTCCTATTACTAGCACAATATCAATAAACTTTCCAACTTCAGCCTAATTTTGTACGCCTAACATAATTACACAGGGCGAGGTTAAATACAGGGTGTGTTCGTATCACGCTATCACACAATGGCGGATAGTTTGGTGACAAATAAGCTACGTCACGTCAATTTCGTTGGTTGCGACGACAGAAAACATAATTCATGGAGTGGTAACTCTAATGATACGATAGAGCAGCATAAACTGTGTTTATTTCACTTGGATGAAGATGCTTGCCACATCTGTAACAGGAATTTGAATGACGTACTACGTATTCGAACTTGTTATTAGACAAATAAAGGGCTTTATTTCGTCTGCTTTGCACTAATACGTGATAATCAAAACCATTTACCACTGCTCACAGGCCTCTTCTCTGTGGGAGAAAGTGGACTGTAATTCACTGCTCTGCCCCAGTTTGGGTTGCTAGATGCCACACCGTGTTTTCTTACACCTTGCTAGCCATTATATAATAAATAAAAATGTTTAACTTTCCCTGGATGCTTGGATCAGTGGCGACCGAATTTAAAACGTTTTTAAAATGACTTTTAACTGGATCGACATCAACATCTGTCAATCTCATCGTTATTTTTTATGTTTTATATATTTTATTGCTATGAGAGTGTCACTTTTTGTGTGGGTGGCCTGGACTTGCACATCACTACCCCACTCACATTTCCTGCGCTCGAACTCACAAGGTCTACTCTATAAATAAGTGTAATTGTGTATTGGCACTCCATGTTCTCCTTCTTACTCCTTGACTAAAAGTGGCTCGCAATTAATGTTATGTTTATTTATGTGTGTTTGTAATATTGTTCAGTATATGTAGTATCGAGAGGGATTAGCAGTAAGATCATGGTATTAAATAGTTAGGTAGTCCTTAAGCTATGCATGATGCCTATACAAATACGTCGTGTAACGTAGTGGGATTATAGAAACATAGTAATACCACTGGGGTTACAGTAAGAGCCACTGTAAGTCAAAGTTCTAACTTTTTGTCACGTTTTTTTTTTTAAATACAAGTTTTTATGGTGAGATTTTTACTTGAAACACCTCTACGATCCCCGTACTATTCAATCCATCCATCAGCACAATAATTTGAGTGCGTTACATTGAGTTCTACCACAAAACATGATTTTTCACCCCAAAGCAATATTTTTTGCGTAATATTACTTAGTTGGATGTACAGAATGCTTGGTTTACGGCTTTGTGACCCTGTGGATGGACGAGGCAACAGGGTAAGGTATAGGGAGTGTGTAAAAAATTAAGCAGGTAGCGTTCTGTGGGTTCTGTCTACTCCTGTGGGAAAAAGGCGTGAGTTTATGATATATAAGTTTGTATGGATACATGGGAGGAGCTCGTGGCAAAATAAAAACATAAAAAAATCACTGGACATTACACACAGCGCCATCTAGTGCCACACTAAGCAAGGCTTGTGTCGTGCTCACCAGACAGTTGATATACTACATTTATACTTTTTGTTTGTAAATACATACTTATTATACATATAAACATCCATGACTCGGAAACAAATGTACCTACATGCTCATCACACAAACATTTGCTCCTACCGGGATTCGAACCCGGGACCCCAAGAACGTAAGGCAGCCTCACTACCGCTGCGCCATTTGGGTCGTCAACAGCCGCTCGGGTCAATCTTTAGGTGAAGCCCTGCTTGCCTAGGTTGGTCTGTGGATGGGTGACCACCCTTACATACCAAGTTTCCTCCGTGCCTCGGAAAGCACGTTAACCTGTTGGTTCCGGCTGTCATTTTTCCAATTTTGACAGTCGTTATAGGTAGTCAGTGGCCCAAAAAGTCTGACAACCAGTCTTACGAAGTGGCATCGTATTTCGCAGTATTAACTAAGTTCAGATAGGAGGTCAGATAGGCAGTCGCTCCATGTAAAATAGTGGTATTCAGCTGCAACCGGTTAGACTGGAAGCCGACCCCAACATAGTTGGGTAAAGGCTAGGTAGATGATGATGATGTATGGATACAGATTTGATAAAGTTCACCTTTCAAAGAACTTTGAAAATTACAGGCTACATCATTTAATTACCCGGATTTCATTTTCGTAAGAGCTTTGTAAAGTTCGAACATTATTTTCTGCTCATAGATTGGGACTATTAAATATCGAAATATCTACGTTTATTTAGGTAAGGGCCGTATTTCATCGGAATTTGAATTTATTGACTCTGTTTGCAATATTTTAAAGTACTCATTACTTACAGCGTTTTTCCATCAAATAATAGGATGCCTACTTTCTTAAAAGTTGCGTTCACGTTTATGTTTGTGAAAAACTTTCATTAATGTTAAAATATTTTACTCACATTTATAAATTCAATAAAACCTCAACTAACTAAATTAACAACCAACTTAAAAATTGGCTTAAAAAACTGTTTCTGTTTTGAATAACTGTAATTCATGTTATAGAAAGTGTACATTTTAATGTTAGATGGATGAAACTACCAAGAACTTAAATTTTATCAAAGAACCTAAATATGTTTTATACATAATTGTATTTGAAACCCACATTATGCAAAATGATTTAAGAGCGACTGCCGATTTAATTACTTAGGCAACGAAAAAGTTTTATTGGATATTTCAATTAGGAAATCCTCCCGATGCGGCAGTCGATGTCCCAATTTTAAACGCAGTAGGGGAGATGGCTCTGTTCGCTTATTAGGTTGAAGAAAATTAAATCAACTAAAATACAACTTAATTATTAAAAGTACTTTGCTACTTTACATTCATCTAAATTACAACGATCTAATAAAGGAAAAACTATAAAGAAATAGAGCTATCGTGAACAAGTTTAACAAATTGCGACTAATTTAATTACCGCCGTAACAAGGTTTATTCGCTTGCCTTCGTGAATTTGGCGATGATAACCGAAGATGGCCGAATGTTTCAAAGATGGCGGCAATTTGTAGCTATAGTCGCAGTGCGGTGTTTATTATAATCAGACACAGAGCAGGGAACATTATGGAATCTATGAATAATTAGATAATTGTTTAAGAACCATAAGATATTTATAAAATAGTTACATCATAATTAGTGCAAAAATTATTTCTAATCTTAGGCATGGTCAATTTCGTAGGTGAAATCACTTTTTATATTAAGGGCCACACAACCAAATAGTATATTGCTGTAACCTCTGGGAACTATTTATGCTGGTACTTCTCCCGCAAACAATTCTCTAAAATTGCACCCTAAAAAGCATTTTACTGCTATTCTTATAAGTCACCAATTTCTGCGTGACGACGAGACATTCTATCTAAAGTTTATACTTTTTTTATTCTTGTAATTCGTATACAAAGTACCAGAGCGTCATAAAATGTGTATTGTTGTCTTTAAAAGCTACGCTGCTATAAACAGTAAAGAGAAAAACGTACTTAGGTAACTGCCTAGTAAAGCGTAAGTAAGACGAATTGATTTGGTGAATTAATTATAAGGAGTTGCAAAATGGCTTCTTTTTTTTCAACTGTTGCTTGCTTCATCATCATTTCAGCTAAAAGCCGTCCACTGCTAGACATAACCCTCCTTCAAGTGTCGCCACAGTGACCGGTCCTGTGCGACTCATATCCAGCGGATTCCTGCAACCTTCACCAGGTCATCGGTCGACCTAGTGATGGGAGGTCTTCCAACGCAACATCTTCCGGTTTGCGGTTGCCACTCCAGAACTTTTCGGCCCCATCGGCCATCCGCACTGCCACTTAAGTTTGGCAATTCTTCGGGCTACGTCGGTGACCTTGGTTCTCTTGCGGATGTCTTTATTTCTGATTCGATCACGCTAGGAAACTCTAAGCATAGCCCTCACGATTGCCCTTTAGGTGGCTATAAGCCTTCTGACATATCGAAACTTAACGAAAGCGTCAAGCTTAATCGTTGCCTATCTCTCCAGGTGCATCCGTGCTATACGTCCATTGCCTGTTAGAGGAAATCGCCGTCGCGGCAGACCGCGGCAAAGGTGGATTGATGATCTGATCTCGTTTGCGGGGCGAACATGGCCAGAATTCGCACTGGTCAGAGAGGTTTGAAAGGAAAAAGGGGAGGCCTTTGTCCAGCAGTGGAACACTCATCGTCACAACACACAACAAGGAACACTCAAAAAGGCAAAAAAAAGCTTTATCCTTTTTTTTATTAAAATGGTTTATTTTTTGCTGAAACTTTTTCCTTAATACGTGAGTTTAATGAATCTTCATGATAATGAGTTTAATGATTCCGACCCATTTTACAATAGAATATAATAATTACAACAATTTCCATTTCCTGTCCATTGAAAGTCTACCAAAATAGAAACAAAATTTCCACCTCAGTTAGGAAAACTTCTCACAATTATTATAAGCACATAGTTGTGTAATTATAATGTCATTTTACCGTCTGCAAAACCTCTGGGGAAACTATCTTACATCATTTCGATATTGTATAAAATTAATGGATTTTTCCCCTGTATGACTCCAGGGAAAACAGAATGACCTATTTTTAGCAGAAAATATGCTCGGACGAGGTAATTAAGGATACCCGTTTAGCATTTCCCAGGATAGCATATGGTTGTTTCAGTTAACAAACCGTTGCTAATAGTAGTGCGTAATATTACAAAGCAATATCTTTACTTATAGCAGTTTCTTAGAGGCCTATCCTGTAAAAATACTTACAGTGTATTTATTTAACGGACGCCTGCTCCATTAGACACAGTTCAGTCATTATGACCTGTCGAAAACCAGAAAGTTTGACAACCAGTCTTTCCAAGAGGTATTGACACGTTAACTCTATAGAGGGTTGTATAAAGGGTGTAAAACACCTCTTAACGAAGCCGAAAGGCACTTGTTTTCCCCATCATTGCGATAATTTTTTTGTTCTACATCATACCTGGGAACCTTCTAATTACGGTCAAAGTTACAACTTTTTCAAAAGATTTTTTTTTAAATACTAGTTTTTATCGTATTTTTTTATTACTTTAAATACCTCCACGAACCCCGTACTCCATCCATCCATCAGCACAATGTTTTCATTGAGTTATACCACAAATCATGATTTTTCACCCCAAAAAAAAGTTGTTTCCCAGCAATAATTATTGCGTAAAGTTACTTGGTTTGATGTACAGAATGCTTGATTGACGGCTTCGTGATGAGGTTTACACCCTGTATGTTGAGTTCAGATAGGTATAGTCGCGTCATGTAAAATACTGTTTACCTGGTTAGACTGGAAACTAACCCAAACATTGTTGAGGAAAGGCTAAGAAGATGACGATAATAGGGGTGATTTCTGACTAGATTATTGAAAAATATTAAATATAATTAAAATTAAATTTATCAAATTAACAAAAATTTACAAAGATACGAGTAAAACGCGCCAAAGATCATCAGTCTAGGCTTGTGACGTCACTTTCCGTTAAAAAAAGTACTCAAGTATGTGACATCATACGAGTTTTCGACGCAATGTCTCTTTCACTGTTTCCTTTTTTTTTTTTTAAAAAAATATGTGTCCAGTACTTATTCTTTGGAAATCTATATGACGGATTTTTTTCTTCGTCGTCTACCCTATTCAACTATTTGAAGACATCCGTTAATAATTAATAAAAGACATAATTAAATAGCAAACATCATTTTGGAACTTCACGTTAACAACGCCTTGTCAGACAGTACTGGAATATTCTAGAGACATTTTCGTTGAAACAAAATAGTGCCCAACAGCTGGAAAAACCCACTTAAACTCAAAACTCTTTTGGCAGATTCTGCCATGTCCGGGATACGTCTATGCATTATTGGTTATAATGAAGTACTATTGATATCAGTAAAACTATAAACAGAGTTCCGATATTTGTAATTATTGTTTCGTAGACATAAAAACTCTGACACCAGGTTAGGTACTTACCTACTAACCACACGAAAAAAAAGAAGTTTCTAAACTCTCTCTGTCTTTTTTTTTCTAAACACTAGCTCGAAAAGTGGCTCAAAAACAAAAGAAATAAAAACGTAAAATGGTCACAAAATGACAATTCATAATTTTAACAGTCTGTGACCATGTTAGGAATTTTAACGTTACCTATTCATATTCTCGATCGAAGTAATTCATACATATTATCCTATTATGATTCTGCTAAAGCGTTAATTTTAGATACCTTGTTCTGTGTTTTGGTTTCGTTAACTTTCCAAAAAAAAGTACCAAGTAAACCTAGTTCCTTTAATACTCTTACACATGCTTCATCATCATAAAATACAAAGAGAAACTTTGTTTCCATACATTATCTGTAACAATAAGTGACGTGCAAACATCGGCTTTTGAGAGCGTCTCAATCAATCAATTTCTGTTTCAATGCAACCTTCAAAGTAACGTACAATCAAGTGTCGAAATTCTTTTAAGAAAATTATATTATCTCATTTTGTAGAGGAGCTCGTGACTAAATAATGACAGCAGCAAAAGTCGATCTTCTGTGTTAAGAGGCCTGCGGAGCATGCGAATTTCATACAAACGTAATACCAAAATAATTTGTAAATCAAACATATTCTGGTTGTATTTATTTTGATTGGATTACAGAATATAGGTTCCCAAACACATATTTTGAATGTACACCGATTAATTTAAACAAGAGTTACGAGAAAAATGAATTTTCTATAGAAATTTTAAATTTCTCATTATCTCGTCTTTATATCATTGTCCTTTTAAAATATTTATTTGGGAACATAGATATTCCATAATACTCAGGCAGAACTTCAAAAGCAGCTAATCTACGAGTATCAACCCTTGTCTTATGTTACTTGGGGTCGGCGAAACACGTTTTCTTCTTCCATTCTCCCTTGTCTACCGAATAATTAATTGAATACGGTCTATTGGTATAGGGTGAATTGAAATACTTTTTAAGAACTGTCAAAACGCGGTTCTCTCATAGATTTTGTATGGCAATGGCACGCTGTGTCGTCACTGTTTAGTCAACTCGATGACTCAACTACTTATTGATTTCAAAGCAATTAAAAATTTAATTTGGCAATAAATTGAAAATAAATCGGGTTTTTAGGCTCAAAATAATTTTTGTATTTTGGTGTCGTCTAGCTAATAATAAATAGATGATAATAGGAAAAACTCAAACTGTGATCAGCCAAAATCTTCAATTATCTTGTTTCAAAGAGCAGATCTGCTTTTCTAATGTTGCTATACCTAACCTGAAGGATATAACTTCTATATTGCCGGTTGTTGGTACACATGAGGTTTTCATACTATGGAACTCAACGCCGAGACGAAAACACTGAGTGGTTGGTAAGATTGGCAGCAACTGATGAAGAATACGAAGAAAGTAAACGTCCCTTTGTGTCTATTGGCCTTGTTTCGTTCTGTCTCCTTCTGATATGGAGGGAAGTGGAAATTACGGCTATTTCCTACTCCTCCTTTATACATTTCAGATTAATTTTGTTGCGGGATCCCGGGATCCAAGACAATTAAATTCTTTCTCTGGGAATTCGTCGAGCTTTATTGTCTCGGCGCTTTTCTGGTGGTCACCACTGTTGATTCCGTATTTGAGAAGTTTGAATAGTGCTTGTCCGATAAAAAAACTGAGGAAGCAATAATGGTATACTTACCAACACTACCACCATCATTTCTTTGCCCTAATTCCTTTTGATTAGGGTGGACGCAGCAAGGTTCTTCGTCAATACCTTTCTATTAGTCGTCATCTCAGTGGTCATCCACTGACACAGACTGTGTCTTGAAAGTGGATGACCGACATAGTCCATCCATCGTTTCTTTAGTTTTCCTCAACTTACATGCCAACATGACCGCACGAAAGTAGCTGTTGCGCTGCGTGTCGCAGGTTCGATTCGCGCACGGAATAATATCATTTGTTTGGCATACTCATTACTCAGGTAGTTTTTCTAGGTCTAACTGTTTGTTAGCGCACAGTTGGGGCAACACCATTAAAGCAGAATAAAATAATAAACACAAAATTCATACATGGTTTCAGTAACGCAACTATTCTTGTTACTGACTATGCCAAGCTTTTTATGAACAGTATAAAGTTGGAATATTTTTACGAGCATCCTCGCTCAGGTGAAATTTTAGGGCTCGTTATGTACAAGTTACAAGATAATGTACTTAAGTGTGAATGGTTACGTCATTATGGTACTTTACATAAGCTTACACTTTGCAATGTAACCTTAGTTGACTTATTTTGGGTTATGACTTTATGATCGCAATGTCTAAGCAAAGCACGCTGGTGACAGCAATTCGACCATTAGGTTCTGTAGATCAGTTTTACACACACTTTCAAACGATTTATTCACGATATTAATAACTATCCACCACCACCCACTCAGTGAACCGATGACCTGGGCCGGCAGTCTCGACAGAGGTAACGACAAAATCGAACTTTCGATCGCCGATTACTAACAAATAAATTCGGTTTCAATAATTATGCTTACGAGAAACGCATCTAGGTTATCGTTATCTCTGTCGAGACTGCCGGGCCTCGGCCGGCAGTCAATTATTGCAATTATTGCAACCGAATTTATTAGTTAGTAATCCGCTATCGAAAGTTAACGATTTTGTCGCTATGTCTGTCGAGACTGCTGGGCCTGGTGAAGGTTGCAGAAATCCGCTGGATGCGAGTCGCACGGGATGACGGGACCGGTCAATATGGTGACACTTGGGGGAGGTCTATGTCCAGTAGTGGACGTTTTCCAGCTGAAATGATGATGATGATGATGCATTTAAGGATGTCAGGGTACCCTAGTAAGTTGCTAATGCTGAGTCCAGAAAGAGTAGCAAAATGTTAAAGGTGATGGAAAATTGTGAAATGAATATTAATAATCATACTGTATACAATCACCAGCTTTTTGCGAGTTAAATTCTGCCAGAAAGCTTCAGCAATAAATTAACCTTTTAATCGCAAAGTTATTCCTTTTAATGATTTCCTTTGTGAATGTTTAATTGATACTTACTGAGTGAGGCTCCGAAAGTAACTTCAATCAGATAACATTTTGTATTTTTAAAGTCGACGTGAAAATGTATAAAATTACAAATGATTTTAAAGGTTATGTCTTACATAATTTTCTATGTTACAAATGGTGAAGGAAAACATCGTGAGGAAACCGGCATGTCCTAGAACCAAAAAACTTCGAAGACATGTGACATCTACCAAACCGCACTGGGTCCGCGTGGTGGATTATAGCTCATACGCAAAATACGCGCTTTGACGTGGAGTTGCGGAATACAAAGAGTATATAATATCTGCCTAGCCTTTTCCTAACTATATTGGCTTCCAGTCTAACCAGATGCAGTAGAATATTAGTATTTTACATGGAGCAACTGCCTGTCTAACCTCAACAATTCAGAAAAAATACTGTACTATTAGTGAGTAATACTATATTAGTTGGTAAGACTACAAGTCTGAGAACATAAAAATCTGACAACCAGACTGGTTGAGTCTGGCTGTCAGTTTTTTTTTGGGCCACTGACTACCTGTAACGACTGTCAAAGATCTACAAATAACAGCCGAGGCCAACAGCTTTACGTGCTAAACTCGGTATGTAAGGGTGGTCCCCCATCCACAGACTAACCTAGGCAAGCACGGCTTAACCTAAAGATCCCGAGTGGCTGTTATTATTCAGCCACGAGCTCCTTAAAATACAAAAGAAACCACGACACAAACATAGAAAATACTCCTGTAAACACAAACAATAACAAAGTACACTAAGCTGGTTGAAAAACATATTTCCCATGGAAAGGTTCTCAGGTGCCTTTGTTCGGCGCTCAGTGACGAACAGTAATGAGGTGTCGGGTTTAGTAAACGTAGTCAGTAATAGTGCTTGCTACCGTAGCGTGGATGAATTTTATAACTGGCATCAAACGGAGAGGTGTGAGCGAGATAATAACCCTTATATCTCGCTCACACCTTGTTTTTTTCACACCGATTTTGGTTTTTTCAATTTATCGTATGTTCACTTTTTGTCATTGTTTTATAGTAATTTTACATTTGGGGTTTCAGCGATTTTATATGCTGGATAGAGCGACGGGAAAAATTTGATGAGAAAATAATTTTGATATAATTAAACGGTTTGCTAGGTACGGTAGGTACCTTTATATCAAAATCGTTTTTTTTTTAATATATTTAAGAGACGAAAATTAAAAGTTTGCATAGTTGATATTTTATGATAAGACCCCAATACCCACGATCCACCTACTAAGACGATCCACTGACCATTAACGGTATATAATATTGTGTTTTTCACTAATAATACAGCAGTTAATTGTGTTGGGTATGCACAATATATATCTTTATTGTATCTCTCTATATTGTCTCTATTCACAAAAGTTCAAATAGATATGAATATAATAAGTATGAATTAAACAAAATTCATAATGAGGACGGACGGACGGATCCCCAGGCTCTCACCATATGTATTAAAATTTGTATGGGAGTTTTTTTTTAATACGATGTTGTTTCTAATGAACTGGGTTGTGGAGTTCTTAAGCAGTCACTCCATGTAAAATACTGGTATTCAGTTACATCTAGTTAGACTGGAAGCCGACCTCAACATAGTTGAAAAAAAGCTAAGCAGATGATGATTTTGTTTCTAATTAAATGTTTTGTTTAGTTTGAAGCTCTATGTCACATTATTAAATACTAGCGGACGTCACGCGGTTTCACCCGTTTCCGTGGGAGTACGAGGATAATATGTTACTCAGGGTCGAATGAAACTTTCCAATGGTGAATACATAGTAATAGTTTTTGATTTTATTCATTACAAACATACACACACACAAAAATACAAATTCTTCTTCTGTATAATATTAGTGTAGATTCACACTTTTTTGATACACACTGAAGCGAATCATCAACAAAGTCATTCTTTTCAAAAATTGTCTGCGTTTGTTTATTCCGACGCATAAAACCAAACACACAAAGGAAGTGGTTCCGGGAACATTTCAACTGTGCCGACTATATCAAGTAGTTTCGCACGGAAATGTCGCGAATGTTGGGGCTCTAGTTACCCCGTGTCTGCAAGATATAGCTGTAACAATTCAATCTAGCGACACTCGGGGAAATTCGATTCCAGTTTCAGAATCGTTTTTATGCCGCGGCGTTTTCGTACCCGCGCTGCAGTTGAGGGTTTGACTTTGTTTATGTTTTTAATCTTCAATATCTTTACTTAACTGAGAGTAACTTTACTTTAAGAGTGGATACCTAATAATTTTGCATACTGTATGTAAATAATACAACTAATTATAACATTTTGAGTTTTCTTGGCATAAATCATTGTTTACACAGTTCGTTCATCCTTTCTTTGGTAACTATCAATCATCAAACAAAAAAATTCTGCATTATGGGACCTTATTTTGTAACGAGAGGTTTTCTATTTGAGAATTATAAAAAAAAATAGTTTCCAAGAACCGACTAAAATCTGACTAATCTGACTATGTTACTAGATGCCAAAGCCAAAACGCTTGAAAAAACACACGTCACATACGCCCGTTGACTGACACTTTCGTTTGCATAAGCTTCAAAATATAACCATTAGGTCCAAGTGAAATTATGTGACGTTCTATTCCTTGCAGTAATATACCGAGATCAGCGCCATCTATCCAGCGACTAGGGGAGTTGAAAAAGAAAATCCCTCATAACCTCTCCATGACATTTCACCCTCTTAATACCAAAAACGTACTTGGAATGCAAGTATATTTATGTATTTTTCAAACCACAAACAAAAATTAAACTGAGTAAAACAGTTTGGTGTTTGTAGACACACAGTTTTTTCACTGAACATATTTCAGTTGCACTTGTATTTCAGCGCTGACGCGAGTGAAAAATACTTTGTACGTTATTTAGTAAAAATATGAATATATTCGCAGTGCGGTAGTTACATTTTCATGGTATGATCTACTTAACCATGCTGAAAATGTAAACGAAAAAAATAATTATTAATCAGGATTCATTCTTTATTATTGTGGATACAGGTCAGATACGCTCGTAAATGATTGTAAGTATCAAAATGAAGTACATTTTGCTTTATTTAGGTATGTCCTAAGCGGAGTAACAAAAAAACCGGCCAAGTGTGAGTCGGCCTCGCGTATGAAGGGTTCCGTACTAATAAGCATGACGACAGTATCAAAAAAAAAATACATATCCATTTAGCCCGTCAGTTGGAGTATTGGAAAATAATGGACTCGTATTTTTTGTTTTTGTAAATCAATGAATATTGACATAGATAAAACGCATCAAAACTCGGAAGGGGGGGCTCGTGACGTCAGAACTCACTAAAAATTATACCAAGGCGTGACGCATTAGGAATTTTAAAAGCGTCGTATCTTTCATTTTCATCTTTATCAAGTTTTGGTCGAAAGAAAAAATACGGATCAAATGTTTTTTGATAATCTAAATGATGGACTTATTATTTTATTTTTTGTCGTCTACCGTAAACTAAATATAAATTATTTAATTTTTCTTATTTGTTGAAGTAGTGGAAACAGAAATAAACATTCTGTGATTATTTTAACCGTCTTCCTATTACGGATCATGAGGTACAGCACGCTGACAGACAGACGGTCAGACGGACCGATGGACGGACAGACGGACAACGGAGACTTAGTAATAGCGTCCAGTTGATTACTACTCGGGTATGGATCCCTAAAAATGATGTAAGTAGGTTTTATTGATTCGCTCATTCAAGAAAAATCTGCAAAAAACACAGGGATCTAGCAGCTTTTCATAAATATGGTTAAACAAGCTTATTATAAACTGAGTTTCCGAACGATATCCGTAAACTTCGACCGGTCATTTGTACTCATCATTATGAACAATTTTTGGGAACAGCAGATTTGTTTTTGTCGACATTTATGGATATCGTCCGGAAACATGGTTTATAACATTTCGACTGCTTGCTTTCACTTGTCTTTTTTCAAATCTACTTTTTCAAGCTTTTTATTAATAATAATTCTCAAAAAATATTTCCATCCAATTTCTAATATTCTTTAAAGAATCCGGAACATTTTTCATCTCATCAAAAAGACGGGACGATCAAACAGAATCGTTTGATTTAATGCCTTCAGAATGAGATCATTTTCCAAATCAATTTTTCAAAGAACTTTGAGGCTGAGCATAAAGTGTGAAATAAGTGTGAAAGTTAAGTGTGAAATAATCAATGATTTGAATTACAGCATTAATTTTAATCAAGAAATTGCAGCAGCTATGCAAGCAGCAAGTATGTTAGTTGAAGGGTTTGACTTTAACGCTAGTAATTAGGTTATTTGGAACAGCTAAATGCTAATCTGAATATTAGTATTCAGATTAGCATAGTAAACGTAGTTAATCCATATGAAACGGTTACCCGTTTTATATGGATTAAATATGTAGGTAAAACCGGAAATTCTTTGAATCCATTATTGTTTCTTATCTTCGTCTATAAGTTCTGCTCTATCAGCCAACAAACGTAATAGAAAAACAAGCACATAGTTAATATTAACTAAACTACATTATTTCTAGAATAACAGGACCATAAAAACTCCAAGAATCCTTTACGGAAACACGAACAGTGCCTTCGAAACCCACAAGAGAAAAAACAGGGAAATAGAGAAAAATGCCCTCCGCGTCACACATCGGTAAGTTATCCTGAATACTTTCGTTTTCCGTCGTCTAACAAAGTCGGTACGAGCGAGTGGGGACAACGAACAAATCTAATCCTACGACATGGCTGACAGGAGCTGTTGACACATCTATTTGGAACTAGGTTCCGAACTGGATTTGTGTTTCGAACAGAGTTTTGGATTACAATAATGCAGAATGTGTCAGCACTTATTGTTTGGTTTAGGTTTTGGTTTAAGGTTTAAATGAACCTTTTAAAAAGCCGTCAATCAAGCATTTTGTGAGGACGTTAAGTACCCCTTTTACTGAGCGATGCGTGACGAATACCTAATTAATGCAGCTGTCTGTACATCAAACCAAGTAAACCTACGCAAAATTATTGCTGGGAAACTCCTACTTTTTGGGGTGACAAATCACGTAAATCGCAATGAATAATTCAGCAAGTCGTCCCACATGCCCACGGCTCTCTCACAACATTGTTCTGATGGACGTATTGAATAGTTCACGGGTCATGGAGATGATGAAAGTTGTAACCCTAAAAACTTCAATATTTTCGTAACTAGAAGGTTCCCATTTATGATCCAGAGCAAAAAATTAATCGCAATAACGGGGAGAACAAGTGCCTTTCGCCATCGTTAAGGGTATTTACTTACTCCCTTTATAGGAACATAGGAACAAAACAACATTATTTTAACTTCTAAATAGTGCATCCAATGAAAAAAGCCATTTAGTACGCTTTTAAAGGGCACAAAATGTGCGAAAATTTGAGCACAATCAGGATAGCTCATCGTAAATTGTGCATTACAACAAAAATGGGTGTGATTGGCATCAAACCCTCGATCCGTGAATCTGACGTCCCTGACCAAAGGTTATCTGTGCCAAATTACGTCGTCAAATGCTAATGATGCTTAAATAACTTATGTAAGAATATGAAATCAACGAAAAAAATCACGATCGAATTACATTCTGGGCTTACAAGGTAAAATCGACTCCTTCTATTGTTGAAGTCGGTTAAAATGTAACCTACGTTACTCCGGCCATAGTAACCGATTGGAAATCGATTGACAGCTTGTTCTTCAGAAGCGGATTAAAAGTTTAGGCGTTGCGAACGTACGTAAAAACAAACATACATAAATACATAGGCTACTAAAATCATAACCCTTTATTTTGGCCTCCCCGTAGTCGGGTAAAAACTAAGAATTTATATTTCAAGCAATTTTATTAACAAACCAATGTAACTCGAAGAAACTTTAAAAAGCATTACACAACTCGACAAAACACTAACCCGGATTTACCGCTAAATCTACATACCTCACCGCAAAATGTTAGGCTTTAAGCTTCCAACAGATACATCGGAAACTTTCGTCCGCAAAACCTCAGAAATTTGTTGTGGAACGGCGGCATTTCTACGTTTCATCTAGTGTAGAGAGTTGTGGCACAAAATCTCTATGACAGTGTTTCTTCTCTACCCATCTGATATAGTTATTGGTATCGGGGAAAATGTTCCTTTCGTCAGTAAATGTCTTTGCATCGTTCTTCTTCTTCTTCTTCGTGTCGATGACACCCATTGTTGTTTCGACCAGAACTCAGCCACGTCGATGGCGCTGGTGGTGGCTTCGGACAGGTCCATTAGAGTGCAGGTGGAGTTAGACAAAGAGCATGTCAGGAGGTGGGCCATGGTTTGAGACGAGGCTCCGCAATCGCACTCAGCTTTATCGGAATACCCCCACCGGTAGAGTCTTCTAGGTGGGCCATGGCAGTTGGTGACCCACGGGAAGTTTTTCTGCAGGCTCAACATAGTGAGCCGGAGGGGGATGTTTAAGGAGCCACAGCTTTTTGCGGGCTTCACCAACTCTAGTGTGGTCGATTGGTGGAATATTCGGCCTAAGGAAGCTGTTCCGACTCTTCAGCCTGCCTCGCGAAATGCTTCGTTGAGTTTATGGTATGAATCTACGTTGTGAATAAATTAACATATTATATAATATTATTTATTTACTTTAATATCCAAAAAACGTAATCTATTACAGTTTGGTTTTAGCCACACATGGAAAATCTCTTAGGGCTTATCTGTGTGCTGGCGAGCCGTTCGTGTACTGGGTATGGAGGGTGTTATGGGCCTTTATTAAATGATCTGGTCCAATCTAATGCTCCGCTCCTCCGACCCTCTGGTCAGATTGATGGGGAGTTGGCTTGGTAAAAGGACGATGGTGGCCATTAACTTCATGTGGTTTTAAAGGTGTAGGCTACTCCTTTTCTTATACTCCTTATAGTACCCACTCTGTTTATTATTTATTTATGTACCAACACAAGTTAACCAAAAATGAAATCTAAATGTTGTGATAAAAGTTTAAGAAATGTATTTGTAAACATGCATGTCCGTGTTAATTTTGCGCAACATAAGCCCTATTGAAAATTTGGATTTTGACATCTGTCAATTACATGTTTCCCCGCCGCAATCAAGAGTAGTGATGTAATAATTCACGTTCGTTTCAATAAAATCTATAAATAAATTTTATTAGCGTACTTTAATATGCGACTGCTCTTTAAATAATTGGCTTCACATATACATTACATTCACTTTTAGCAGATAAGTTGCATGCTTCTCTCACTGATTGCAGATGCAAAAAAGAAGAAAAAAAAAACATAAATACGTAACATAGATAGCTACACTAGATCAACTCAAGTTAATCGGCTTTCAAACAAACATAACGGAATGATTTAGTTTTTATACTAAACGTGTAACTTTTTTTATCAAATTTCCAAAATAAATATGAAATAAAAAACCGCACCTCATTAAAACATATCAGGTTTGTCTAAAATTCAAAAAACCAGTCCGTAATACATTTACACAACGAAATACAGTTCACTAAATTTATGTTTTCATTTTACTAATAGCATATACGCCGTCCCTGAATGGCTTTATGCAACGTACCAAGTAAAACATCAGCTACATGTTATTATGTCGAAAAAAGAATTCAATTTAAAAAGTCGAGGCCGACGGAGACGTAAAGCAATTCCAATTAGCGAAAAAGAATGAAGCGTTGGCGTGTTTCCATGCTGGTTTTGAAATAAAAGGAAACCATTCCATCAGTTCTTAAGTCTGGAAAGTTTTGGGGGAAGGGTTAGTGTTTGCATTGAAATCAGGGATGTTTAAAACTCAAAACGTTTTTTTTTAAAGCTATTTTTTTAGTTTGATTCTAAAAGCGTACTTCTAGTTTTTCATGAAATACGAAATTGATGATATTGTAAGTAAGTATTCCGTGCTATCGTTTTGAAAAGTTCACATGACATATTTGACTAGCTTATTCTCGCGTGGAGTTCGGTAATGTCCTATGCAATCGTACTACTGAGATAAAAAGTATCCTATGTGTTAATTCAGGATAAAAACTGTATGGTTTTTGCGTGAAAGAGTAAACATGATCCATTCATCCATCCTCACAAACTTTCGTATTTTTTAATATTAGTAGGACATACAAATTGTTACCTTATATGAATAGAAACACAAACTACAATATTAATCCGCTTTACGTAAAGTGATCGCATTAATAAAGTCTCTAAACCGACTTAAAAGCCAGGTGGGTCGCTGCAGGTTCAACTTGGTGCGGTGCAGTTGCACTCAGCGTTATCGGAATACCCCCTATTCCGATAACGCTGAGTGCAACTGCCGAGCCTCATCTCAAACCATGGCCCACCTCCTGAACTGCTCTTTGTGTAACTCCACCTGCACTTTAAAGGACCTGCTAAAAGCCACCACCAACGCCGTCGACGTGTCTGAGTTCTGGTCGAAACAAATCAAAATAAATAACAATGAGAATCATCGACATGAAGAAGAATAAAATATCTTAAATATCGAACTTGCAAAAAAAATCCTGACCCGATTCGATGGCTAGAAATGAAGACAAAAGACGCGCGTGCAAACCCCAAACCGAACTTACCCTTTAAAGAAAACGGGTAACTATGAAGATACAGAAACAGTAAATTCGCCGCCGTCAGAGACCGCAAAGCAATTCCAATTAGTGGCGAAGAATGAAAGGTTGGCGTGAACGGATACACTTTTTATTTTCGCCGACGCGGCTATGTCTGGCTGGTGACGTTTCGTTTAGCACCATTCTTCATCCGTACGCAATTTCAAGGGATTTTAGTTTGCAGTTTGTAATGACAGGTATTGGATTGTTGCTGGTTTCTGCACGACACATGATATATTGAGAAGAAGGATTACATTTTACTAGCCTATGCCCGCAGCTTCGCCCGCGTTCAGATCCATAATTGTCCCGCTGGATCTTACTACCAGGCAGGATAAAAATTATCTTATGTGTTATTCCTGGTTATAAACTATCTGTTTGCCAAAGGCAAGGCAAGGCAATATCATTAAAAAAAATGATTTTAATTGTTTAATAATCGTTTTATTTTAGTATATCGATTACTCAATTGATTAAAAGACGTAATTGTCATTAGTTCTTTGATACCTGACATTTTTTTTTGTTTACCAATCAAACCACGACGACGTCGTCGTAATGTTAAGCTATTAATTAAATTTATTTCCAGGGTGAAAGAATTTATACAAAAAATACCAAAAGTCCACAAAAAAAATGGTTGTTAATCCAATCAGACACATCGTACCGCAAAAGGCATCTAATCCGTGGCAATCTCCTTTCACCTAAATCCGTTTAGTGGTTTTTGCGTGAAAAGGTAACAAACATACACACAAACATTCAATCTTTCGCATTTATAATATTAATATTGTCATATAATAGGAAGTAGAATATTAATAAAGCGACACACTGTGATGAAGCTTGTGTCTCAACCCTCTAATAGAGAAAAATAATTATGTTCTGCGAAAATTCTTAGTTTAGAAGTTTTATAAATTTATTAAAATCGAACATTAATTATACCTTGCATCATTTTTTTTCCTACTTATTTTAAAAAATTTCTTGTTTTTTCATAACTGTTCGATTGAAAGTGCCATATTATCAAAAAAGAAAGTAATCACAATATTATTATTGTATTTTTCAGATTATTTCCTATCTTATTGATGATATAACTTTTGTTCCTTCTCATAGAGAGGAGGCCTGTGTCACATGTGTCACTGTGGGAACATTAATAGATTACGAAATTTTGTAACATCATGATAATGATGATCATCATCACTTCTAAGTAAAGGCCTCCCTTATGTGCCATTCTTCTAAAATCCATTTAAAACAATACTTTTGTTACAGAAAAGTTAGCCGAAAACGTCCGTGCGACAATGAAAAATAGCTGTCCCAACCAATTGCTGGACAGCCCAAGTTTTCTTTACCAAGGTTTAAAGCTAAAGCGAAATGTTTTTTTTCCATTTCTTTCATTTTCACATTAGCACCAAGAAATATTTTATTGTTAGGAACTCGTTAATTGTAAGGAGTTGATGAAAATTAAAAAGATTTCTCAAGTTTCTTCATAATGAAGCAGTTGCAGTTTCTAGTTTTTCTTTAAAGTTTCTGTACTAAACACTTTTCCATGGAGAAGTTGTTTTAATTAGACGACAAAGAAGGCGTTCATTAAGTTTTATTTAAAAGCGAGACTGGTGATTTTGGACATTCTAAAAAATCATTTCAGAAAATTGTATGGATTAATTTAAATATTAATACGATACTAATCATGTAAATATTAAAAATATAAGTACATCTAACTTTAAAATGTTATAAGAATGTACGTGTATTTTTATGCAAATAAAAAACGTAAATATTTGAACAACGATAACGACTAACGTTATTATACTTACTCCTGAAATATATTTCAATCATTTTAAACAATGTCGGTACGGTCGGGTACGCCAATTGAAGTTTTATAAGCTTTACAGATGTGTATAGTCGATCTTGTAATTTCTTCATAACCTTAAGTTTGATTTTCACTTTGCACGTCATTAAACAAAAAAGCCTCATTGTCTATGCGACAACTGAAAGATCAAAATAGTTACGAAATGGGACTTTTGTGATGCCATTTTGTTAAGTTGTCGAAATAGAAAAGTTACGAGATGGGCCGGAGCCCAACTGAAGTACAATTTCTGAAAATTAGAATTTGTAATTTTCAAAAATGGTCAAACAATTACCAGGACGGCTATACTAAAATGGCAGACCATCCGACATCTGCCCTTTCAGTCCACAGTCCAATTATCTGAGAAATATCGGTATTCCAACTTCGCACGGGTTGTCCGGTGTTCTAACAGACATATTGGACATTGTACTGGCAAACTATCACTACAAACTACGCCCGAATAAACCAATAACATTTTGAATAAAATAACTAGTTTACCAACATAAACTTATGCTCTATTTAACCTAGGTTTGATGAATCCTGATATGTTATCTGGGTTATTAAATTAACAGTTTTATTGCATTACTTATACATGTACAATGTATCTGGGTAATAAAATTGTCTCCAAAATGATTTTATCCTTACATTGCTGGGACCTAGGCCTTCTCTCTGTAGGAAGATGGGCAGTAATGCACCATGCGTGCCCTCAACTAACTATCTGTAATGACAGGTCAAAGATCTACGAATGACAGCCGGGACCAAACGGCTTAATGTGATTTCCGAGGCACGCAAGAAACTCGGTATGTGGTCACTCATCCACAGAGGCACAGACCTACCCAGGCAAGCACGGTTTAACCCAAAGATCGAGCTCACGAATTATGACAGACAATCTGTTTAATAAAATATAAAATTCTCTGACAGTCAACGCACAACCCTGTGTGTTAACACGGGGTTCAGAAGTTTGTTTTGCACAAGAGTTCCTTATTTAACGAAGGTAAGCATCAAAGAAGACATATTTAAAAAAAATCCCTTACGGGAGATACAAATATAGAATGCAAAGCATCAAAAGTTGTTAGTTCAATTTTGCGTAACGGGTACAGTTCTTGTAACCTATAATAATTGTAACAACAGGAAAATATATCCAATACACAATATTACCTAATACGTAACATCGAAAGAAGTCAGAAGTTCTTACGACCTCAAATGAAAAGAGAAGACCTAGTTTCTGAAAACAAAAGCAAAACCTTTCTTATAATTTATTAGGATCTCCAATAAAAGATACACAGATAACATATAAGTCACAGTTTTACAAAGGTTATTTCAAGTGTCTTCCTTAAATTACAGGAGACACAGCATGCAGATCACTAAATATTATAAAACAAAGCCCTAGTAGCAATTACCGTTGGCTTCCTTATGCCAACAGTTGGGAATGTATTGGCAGACGGTTAGTTGTTCCGCCAACCTAAACTTAAAATAGGCCCATTGTCATAAACATGCACTATTTGCCCAACGAATAGCCAACAAAGGGCCTTCTGTTACTATTCCTACTGTTGGGTGATTTTTGCAGGGATTTCAGTTATTATAACACCATTGGGCCAACTAACGACGGGCCTGCTGCATCTATTCCTACTGTTGGGAGATTTTGTAGGGATTTAAATTACTAAAACAACATTGGGCCAACTAACGACGGGCCTGCTGCTTCTATTCCTACTGTTGGGAGTTTTTTGTAGGGATTTAAGTTATGATAACAACTTACATCGGTCCAACTTAAACCTTTCAATGGGTCTGTTAGGGATGATACGTATATACTGGTACACCCACAGAACATAAACAACATTTTTTTATGTTCTGTGGGTACACCCAGTATGAGCTTACTAGTACTCTCTTAACTCTTAGTAACTCTTAGATTTACGAAACATATTTTTTATATTTTTGTTTATATTTGAGATTTATGGCTTATATTGTAAAAAAAGTGCAAAATTGAAAATTAAGGATAATTTCAGAAGGACATTCCGTCACTAAATGTCCTTGGTGGGCGGTATGTTCATGCCGAAACCGTAATGATAATATCGTAAAGGTTCAAAAGTTGTACCCCAACCTCGATAGATGGCGTTGTAGTCCAATTAGAAGTCGCTATTGTTGTGTTACCACGATTTGGTTGGGTTCGAGTGAATTTTAGTAAATATATCACCAGCTTGGGCGCCGGACAAACACGAGTGGCGTACGGCGTATGGCGGTGGCGCCGCTACTTGCTACTGCCTCGCCCCCCGCGTACCCGCACACGCGCCAGCGCCATACGCCACTTGTATATGACCCGCGCCTTAGATCAGAAAGCAATTTGGTTTTATTTCAGCCCTATTAGTGTTCACACAAGGTTATTAGTTCAACACTACTAGCTCGGTAGTACACATTGGTAGTAGTTGGTTGGTTGGTGGTAGGCAAATCCACGTTGGCCCCATCGCAAGTTGGGCCTTCGTAGGCAAATCCACGTAGGCCATCAGTTTTGGGCCCAACCCGCAAACTGCCCGCCAATTGTATGCATTTGCCAACTAACCAGAGGTATGTGGCCCAACTAAGGCCGCGCCTGTCTGTCTGCCTTCCAGTCTAACCGGATGCAGATGAATAACTGTATTTTACATGGAGCGACTGCCTGTCTGACCTCCACAACCCAGTAAGTACTGGGTAATATGATATCTCTTGGGAAGACTGATTGTCAGACTTTTTGGGCCCTGACTACCTATAACGACTGTCAAAGATCTACAAATGACAGCCGGGGCCAACTGGTGAACGTGCTTTCTGAGGCGCGGAGAAAACTCGGTATGTAATAAGCGGTCACCCATCTATGAAGCAACCTAGGCAAGCGCGGCTTAACCTTAAGATCGACCCGAGTGGCAGTTATTATTTAGCCACGAGCTCTTCTTTGCTTACAAAACAATATAAAAATATTTTCAAATCTTCTGTTATTTTTCGTAACAACAACGAAAATGTTATCTTTCAATCTAGTTGTTTGATTATTGTAACAGAAAATCGTCGCCGAAACATCTGACGATCTAAATTTACGTGGGTTGGTATCATCCTTTCAAAGGTTAAGGGGTTAGATGCTGAAGAAATTGGGTTCGTTACCGTGTCTTCCTCATATTTCGGGTACAATCAACGTATGACGTAAACCTCAGAGACGCAGTACGCAGTAGTGGAAAAATTCAATAGTATGGGGTCGTAGAGGTGTTTAAAGTTATAATTTTACAGTAAAAACCCAACCGTCAAGAAGTTACAGGCCTTTCAATTTAGGGGAGGTTGGGGAGGGGAGGTAAGGTTAGGTAGGTATACAAATTTCAACGCCCCTCAACTTTACCACCATGTTAAACAATTATTTGAAAGATTGCCACGAAGTAAAATTGGGAATCAAACTAGCTTAACAAACTTGTCAAAAAGTTGGAATTTTGACCCCTAACCCAATATCTCCGTAACTAGAAGGTTCCCAGGTCCTATGGTTTATAACATAAATACGATTGCAATAACGGGAAGAACAAGTACCTTTCAGCTTCGATAAGAGGTGTTTTACACCCTTTATACTCATACAAGTTGTAAATGGACCTTTCATTATACCGAGAACAAACCATGTGTCCATCAAACTGAGTAACTCTACGCAAAAATACGAGTAATCTAAACATTGTCGAACATTGTCGTTTTCGAAAAAACTGAATTGTCTGACCTTTTCATAACTATGTTAGGGCCAGCTTTCAATCTAACAGGATTCAGCTAAATGCCAGTAATTTACATGGAGCTACTAACTTATCTGACCTCCACAATGTAGTTACTTAGTGGAATGAGAACGACGGATTGAGTGATTGGTTCTCATATGCGTTCATATCTTATGCTACTAGCGGATGTCACACGGTTTCACCCACGTAGTTCTCGTTCTCATTGGAGTACGGGAATAAATATAGCCATCCATTAAATAAAAGTGACAAGCGATAAACAAACAGCACCAAAATCCAATTTTATAATTATGACTAGGTACTACAAGTTTTTTTTTAATTTATGTAAATTATGTAATTTATTTCATCACCACTGCTCTCAAAACGGTGAAGGAAAACATCGTAAGGAAACCGGCATGTCCTAGAACCAAAAAATCGAAGACATGTGACATCTACCAATCCGCACTGGGCCCGCATGGTAGATTATAGCCCATTCCCTGTCATTGAGAGGAGGCCGTGTCCCAGCAGTGGGAACATTATAGGCTGATGATGATGATGATGACTACAAGTTTTTTTAAATACTTATTTTTAATTTAAGAACTTTGCTTTTAAAAGCTCCACGATTCCAACACTATTTAGCCCATCCACCAGCACAATGTTTTGAGTGCGTTTCATTAAGTTTTACCGTAAAACGTGATTTTACACCCAAAAAAAAAGTAATTTCCCAGCAAAATTATTTTGTGTAGGGTGATTAGTTTGATGTACAGAATGCTTGGTGAACGTCTTCGTAAAGAGTCTGTTTACATCCTGTACTAACTTACTATTTTAAGATGTTTGTTTGTAAATAGTTAATACTTATCTGTTTCTTTTTAACCGACTTCCAAAAAGGAGGAGGTTCTCTATTCGACTGTATGTATTTTTTTTTTTTTTTTTTTTTTTTTTTATGTATGTTACCCGATTACTCGAAGACGCCTAAACCGATTTGAAAAATTATTTTTTTGTTTGAAAGGGTATACTTCCAAGTTGGTCCCATAGTCGCCAAGTCGGGATCTGATGATGGAATCTTGGCGAAATCGAGGGAACTCTTCAAATTTTATAGGATAACGTACAGCAATTTTTATATTTTCTACAACAAATGCAGCATTTGCGTTTGATAAGAACCATTCTACCATCAGATCTGATGATGAAGCCAAGAGTCACGGAACTCCATAATGAGACAATGTATCCTAGTCGTGTTTGGGCTTGTTGTAATTGTAACGTTATGCACTTTCCATGTGAACCACTAAAAAGTGAAAAATAAAAACTTTTTTGCAAAAAATAAAACCGACTTCAAAAAGAAAAAGTGAAAAATAACTTTAGCTTCTGAAGTCGGTGACAAAAAAATTAAATCAATCATACAAACGTCACCGACTTCAGAAGCTAAAGTTATTTTTCACTTTTTCTTTTTGAAGTCGGTTTTATTTTTTGCAAAAAAGTTTTTTAATATGTAAGATTCTGATCTATATTGTATTTTAAACGACTGGCGTTGTCTTAACGCTATTAAGTGTGTGCAACATTTAGTTTTGTCTTCAAATTATGGTAAACTATATGTTATACAATTGAATCGTACTATTACGGCTTTACACTCAACTGAGACGAGCATATGACATATTTCAGCACTCATGTACCTACGATTGTATTTTTTTTTGTTAAAATTGATGACTAATAAACAAAACTACTGATTGAAAGCCACAACGGTTTATTTATTATTGTTATTTTAGATCAATAACAATTACAAACAAATAGTGCCCATAAAAAAATTAAAAACTAAGTTCATTTTAGATTTCAGATTAGAGTTGTAAAACACATTTTTTTCGGCAAGTACTTATCACGGATTAATCTTAGTTATTGTTGTGAAAAAATATCTACCGACAATTAAACGGGGTGTGTCAGAAATACTGCGTAGAAATAGGATCCACAGACATTATAAAAATGTCTCAAAGTAGATATACTATACATATTTTTCAATGGCGTAGAAACACCGCATTTCCGTAGATTACCTAGGTCATGCTGCAAATAATCTCAAATCAAATGGTATAACAGTAAATAGTTAAATTCCAATTGAACTATACTATAGTTAAATTCCAGAAAAAATAAAGAATAAGGTTGTGATATATTTTTTTAAATGTTTCGCAATTCCAAAATGAAAAAAACAGCAGTAATTATTGCTTCAAGTTTTCATAAATGTCGACAGAAGAAACATATAGTTTACCCAAACATGTCTAATCACACGGTAAATATGTAAGTAATTAATACAACAATAATTAACACTAAATAAATATTAACTTGTAATATTGCAATATAATAATATTTCCCACCTACCAAACCAATAAACGTTTTAAATTATAATGGGCGTAATTAATCGACCCCTTAATTTTGGCATTGCAAAAGTTCAAACAAATATCTTGTTACTTACCTATTAACTTAGTTACCAAACGAAAATTAATAAAGAGTATTTACCTAAACCGGGATACCCCGTACAGTTGTTTCGGGACTCATTATAAAACAAATACTTTTCTTTCATCACTGTTTCATTGAAATAAACAAATCACAAGTGAATCACCACACACGTAATACTTTTTAATAAATTCACATACTAAAACCACAAAAAAACTATTTTTTTCTCAGAAAATTACCATCGCGTGAGTTGCATTCAAAAGTTTGAGGGACAAAATCGCCTCGTTACTTGACACATCCGCCCAGCGCGAAAGCTGAAGCCGTACTGAAGATATGGTGCCTCTCTTGGAGGAAAATCGTTGCGATACGAACACGTTTTCATAAAGTATATTCTTGTTCATTGACGGCTTAATGCCGGTGATTTGAGAGCTTTGACGTTCAAAAACGGCAGTCGATTGTGAATGAAGATTTTTATTTTAATTCCATATTATACATACCTCTTAATTGCTGTATGGTATCAAAAAAATGGTTGTTTGTAAGGTAATTGCATAAATATGATAAAATCAGTCTTCAAGTCAAGTCGTCTTTCTATTCTTTCTATTCTATTCAACGTTCCCACTGCTGGGATACAGGTCATAGTCGTTCAAACGAAGTCAGTGCGGGTTGCTAGACGTCATAATTATGTTATATTTTTTTCATCAAAGACATGTTTACCTTCAGCGTTTTGAGAGCAGTGGTGATGAAATAAATTACGCAAAGTAAAGTGCCCACCGAGTTTAAATTTACAACCTATGCTACGTTTGTCGGGGCCACTGAGCTTTTGCCTGACTTATTTTGATATAATTATACACAGTCAAACCCAACATTGAAAAGACATTTTTGGTTATTTGTAATATTTATGTAAATTATTGTTTATCGAATATTTGCTTTGGGAATTAAATTATACAATACAAGAAGGTTTCTTAACATTCATGCATCACGATTTTAAATGGGTTCGGGGAAGAAACTATTAAAAACTTTTCTGGGCTAAAGGTGTACTCGTAATAGTCAGTCTATGCTCCAGGGAGCCCAGCCGAGTGGCAATCGCGCACAACGACCTACCGCAAAGTTGACTTAAGCCATTCCTTAGCTTATGACCATCAATTGCTGAACTGGGCAGTTTACTAAACTGGGTCTATTTGGCGCAGCTACATTTATATCTTTTTTCCTGTTTCGATTAAAGTTGTTATTATAAATAATATGTCACTTACCCATATATGATCTTCCGTGATTATTTATTATTTTGAGCTCCCGATTATTCGACGCTGTTGCAAGCGTGATGATCGCATGTTGACTGGAGAATGCGGGTGGATGAAAAACACGAGATTTTGGAACAGTTTATTGCGCTGAGTAGCATAGCACAGTACAAATGAATGTGTTAAAATAATAACCTACGCTCGACTTGGCGAATATTTTTAATAAAATAATATTTCAGAAGTATTGAAGGTACCTATACCTACGTTTTTCCATATATTATGACAGTTGTCTAGTTTTTCTTGTTTTTCTGCTGTTTTATTTTTTATTGTGGTTCGCATGTGTCAAAATTAAATATAAAGAGTGTAAAACACCTCTTAACGATGTTGTAAAGCACTTGTTCTCCCAGTCATTGCGATGTGTCAAATATAAAGGGTGTAAAACACCTCTTAACGACGCCGAAAGGCACTTGTTCTCCCCGTCATTGCGCTATTTATTTTTTGTTCTACTACATACCTGGGAACCTTTTAGTTATAGAGATATTGGGGGTCAAAGTTTCGACATTTTGTAAACTTTTTTTTAAACACAAGTTTTTATTGCAAGATTTTTGCTTTTAACACCTCTACGACTTCCGTTCTATTCAATACACTCATTAGGATAATGTTAATTATTCTTATTCTTATGATTTTTCACCTAAAAGAAAAAGTCGTTTCCCAGCAATAATTTTTGCGTAATGTTACTTAGTTTGATATACAGAATGCTTGGTTAGCGACTTCGTGATGAGGTTGTTTACATCCTGTGTTTTCTCGTTCTTCTTTCTTTCAATCCAATACATTTTAAACTTTTCCATCATCGTTATCGATACCACCCTCAGTTGACTCTTGACCTGTCTTATGACCTCGTCATTATTGTCATCATCAGTCTGCTATTTTTATAAATTAGTAATTCCAACACGATCCCATCGTCATTTTGCTAAAAGTTCGTAATCTGCTTAAGGGGCTACCTCACGCCAACGACCTTGAGCGAGTGGGAGAAGTTTAGCAATAGCGTATACCCGTGCGTGAGAGTGGTCAGCGATACACTGCCGCCCGTCACCCCGAGGAGCCCCGCTTCAATGCGCACCAAGATTATTCGAAAAAACAACCCACCTTAATTTATCAAACACAATACGGATAAAAGCCGTATAATAAAGGGCATTTAATTGTCTTTGAGATGATCTAAGTTTCATGCAAATACGCCCGATAGTTTTTGCGTGACGATCGTTGACATTTTCACATATCAAATTATGAAAGAAATGGTCTAGTATAACATAATATTTTTTTTTTCAAATAAATTAGACTAGAAGTTAAGACGCGATGATCAATTTAATATCACTAAAAGTCATGTATCTGCGCCTTAATCGGTCATTGTTCGGTCAATGGTTTCGTAATAGAAGCGCGCCTCAAAGAGATGTCAGCACGTTGAAGGGCCGAAGCCTGCCGGGGCTGCGGGACTGTTCGAAAGAGATACCACGGCCCCGGAACACAAAGGGCGAGGAAGGAACATGGATGGGTTTTAGTCAGTAAAACTCTGACACTCCCTCCCGCCTCGCCTAGAGTGGGAGATTTGCCATCCGTAAAAAAAGGGCTCAGATGGGAAAAGTAGTGCCATCGACCGCTTTACTTTCGGCTATGGCTTATAATAAGACGGATGACAAAGATCAAATTTCATCTGCCCTTTATTGTACCCTATGAATAAACGAAGCATGGTAGATGGGAACAAGTTGTTCATTAACCAAACGAATTAATACCATTACGATTCTTATACGTGTGCATTGCAAAAGAGTTTTATTGAAAAAAATGCCACACTTTCCGACGTCTAAACGTCCGAACGTCTCTACATCCCAAAGTCATCACGTTGCGTTTGAAGGACCGATGACCTGGTGATCCGCTGGATGCGAGTCACACTAAACCGATCAACGTGGCGACACTTGTGGGAGACCTATGTCCTGCAATGGACGTCTTTCGGCTGAAATGACGATGTGAGTGATAATTCTGCGATCACTTATAGTCTACCCCCGAAAGAAATATTGTCAAGATAAATAAGGACATGGTTTCCGACATACGTGAATCCGACAGGTGCATTAGTTCCGCCTGGTTTCTTCACCCCCATAAGCAATTTATGGTAGCTATACATCTCTAGCTAGATTTGTACGCATCGCTGAGAATTTCAGGTTTATTTTTCCTTATTTTTACGAGGTAGAAAGTGTGTTATCTGGTTAAGTCTATCCCGGGAGTAGGAGGAAAGGAATTAACATAAGTTTGTTGTAAGTAGGCTTGTATTTTTTATGGTTTTCAGAGAGTTTCGAAGACACTTGGGTAGATTTTGAAGGAATCAGTATTATGTTGGCCTTTCATGCGATTATTATTATTAAAGACAAGCAGTCACTAATAACCATATACTCTGCACAGGGTGATTAGTGACTGTTTATAGTTAATCGATACTAACATTATAAATAGTTTGTAATTTTGCATGTATGGGGACAAAATATGATCCAAGTCTAAAGACCGCATTATTCGTGGGTGCTATTGACTATAAATTATACAAGGTGTAAACCACCTCATCACGAAGCCGTCAACCAAGCATTATGTACATCAAACTAAGTAACTTTACGTTATGAACCCCAATATCTCTGTAACTAGAATGTTTCCAGGTATGGTGTAGAACAAAATATGATCGGAATGACGAGGAAAACAAGTGCCTTTCGGCTTCGTTAAGAGGTGTTTTACACCTTTTATTTATATCATGCATATTAGCCAATTTATGCGGACGAAGTTTTAAGATAAGTGCTAGTGTTAAAAACAATATAATTTTCTTGAAATAATAGCACCTGTTCCATAAGTCTAGTGAAACGTAACATAAAATGACGCCTGTATTTCTGAAGTGGTAGGACAGAAGTGTACATGAGAGGTACATTTAAGTCACATGTAATAGAAAGCAATTCTATTTGCCATCAACCGAGAAATGGGGGGAAATGATCCCAGGACCTCATACTCGGTCGGGAGTTTGGGACCTCTAGACTAAAGGACGGTTTTCACCAAACGGCTCGCAACGCATCGGATTGGAAAGGATACGAACGGATGCGGCGACAGCCGATAACGTCCGGCAGGATGTCGTCGAACGTAGGGATCCGTTTCTGCACTTAGTCCAATAGTTTCATTCTTACCTTGTTGGATACGCGTGTCGCTGAAAACACCCGCGGTCAAGCTGCTATGCGCGACTTAGTAATAGAGACTTTAAACACTGTGCACTCGATTTAATATCACTTAAAGACTGTAAAATTCGTTCCGATTCGATGCGACGCGTGCCGTTTGGTGGAAATCATCCTTAAAGAGGCAGTGAAACAAGATAGTGCGATCAATGTTACTAATCCCGTTCACAATGAAACGACATTAAACTAAATCACAGAAGCTAGTACTTGCAGATTTACGAGATATAAAGGTAAGGGATATGGGGCAAAAGGTGCCCTGTTTAACATAAATACTCCCATTCGTAATTCTCATTTATTTGACTGCCCAATGTATCCCAAAGTAAATTGGACCAATCGGGGTAGTTAGGGCTGTCTCTCTAGTCGCTACCACCCGATGAACTATTCATAAAAACGAAAAAAGAAAAAAAAAGAGAATGCTGTAATGGTTTCCACTTCCCTCCATATCAGCAGGAGACAGAACGAAACAAGACCAATAGGCACAAAGGGACGTTTACAATTGGGATATTCCCAGTTCCCTAGCACCATGAATAAATATTAACATTAATAGGTCCTAAGTATAAAGGGTTATTTGTAAAATACCAACCCCCTCGCAGGAGTAGATTACTAACATTATAAAACAACAACATTTTTGTTCTACGACTTTTTCGAAAACAGGAAAAAAAACGACTTTTCATACAAAACTCGTTTAGCTGTTCGGACATATAATTATGTGTATGGAGAGTTGAATATTTTTACTGTTTTCGGAAAAGTCATATTATGACTTTTCCGAAAACAGTAACAACAGTAATGATGTTTTACAAATAACCCTGTATAAGAAGTATAGGTCCTTAGTACATGTAAGCTGTGATGGTTCGGTCACGTGGAGAGGATGTATGAAAGGCGACTAACAATAGTAGATTGTTACACGTGGGTCGAAAGGAATCAATTCCCATACGAGGTATTGAGACGCCCAAGTGCAGCGAGGGCGGCTATAGTCCGAGTAGGAATTGATGTCTTTCACCCGTGTTAAGCACTCTACTTTTCATTTCGAACACAAGGAAAGTAAAAAATAGTAGTTTTATTTTCTTATCTGCTCGCCACTTCATAAAGTCATTGTAGTCTTTTGAAATTAGTACTTGAAGGGTTAGGTTCGGTTAGCCAAATAATGATCCCGCCAAATTATACATACTATTTAAAATTTTAACGATGAACACACCGCGTCACTGCCGCGGGCGAAATCGCGTTTTTTTTTCATTCTCACGGCTGTTTATATACACTCACAAGACCGTAGCATTTTTTCTCTAATTATGTTAGATTTTGTGCAGCCGATTGCCTAATCAAATTAAGTTCTATTTTTTAAATTTATTCCCACCCTAGAGAGGGAAGCAATGACTATGAGTCTTTCCCGCCCAAAGGTGGGAAGTAGCATCTTCCACCCGCTACTTGGATCAAACAAACACTACTTTCCGAGTATGAGAAATGAAAAAGGTATTTACAAAGCAGATGAGAATGGCAACGCCGAGAGGGGACGTCCTAGAAGGACAAAAAAATAAAATATTATAAAAACATGACTAAAGAGATGTTCAAAAACCTTTAGGTGCGCGGCCAATAACGTAACTACCGCCGCCATCTTTTCAGCCGAAAGACGTCCACTGCTGGACATAGACCTCTCCCGAGTGTCGCCACATTGACCGGTCCCGTGCGATTTGCATCTAGCGGATTCCCGCAACTCTCACCAGATCATCTGTCCACCTAGTGGGAGGCCTTCCAACACAACGTTTTCCGGTTCGCGATTGCTACTCCAGAACTTTTCGACGCCATCGGCCATCCGTTCAGCGAGCAATGTGCCCTGCCCACTGCCACTTAAGTTTGTCAATTCATCGGGCTACGTCAGTAACCTTGGTTCTCTTGCGGATGTCTATTTCAGTACATTCCGCAAAACTTTTTCACAAAAATGTTCAGCAACCATGTCATTCGACAGATGACTCATGTAGCCATGAATTTAGGTTCAGCTTTTCAAATTTAATGTTGACTTCAAAAGTTTAAATTAATTTAATTTAATAAGTAAAATGTTACGTGCAACCCTACAGTAGGACGTACTATTCAAGTCCGTATGTTACAAAAGAAAATTAAATTTTATGTATTAGAAGCGGCGATCGCTTTCTGGTTCACAAAACCACGATATGGGATAAATGTAGATTGGCTGCACCGCTTTTTAAACCGCTTTTAGATCAGCATGACATTGAGAATATAGGGTATAAACGGACCATTTACGAAGCCGTCAACCAAGCATTCTGTACATCAAACTAAGTAACTATACCTATTCGCAAAAACCGGTACTGGGAAAAGACTTTTTATATTGGGGTGAAAAATCACCTTTTTACGTTAAAACTCAAACTAACGCACTCAAAACATTTTGCTGGTGGATGTGTAGCGGCACTACAAAAAGTTCTACAGCTACATTGAACAAAAAGTACTACAGCGCCATCTATGAGAAAGATGATGAACTAACAGCGAAATACGTCAGAATTCCTACATCGCGCAAGCAGAGTTATCCGCGACTTCCTATTACGCATGATTTTTGACGCTGTAATTTTCAGCAGCAGTAAGATATTTTAATTATTTGCTTATGAATAACGATAGTGCCATTTTCTTTCTTGAAAGTTGGAGTTTTTATATTTCTTTTCGTGTAATTTACTAATAATATTTTACGAACTCAATTTGCAAGAAAAACCGTCGTCGATAGAAGTTTGACCCTCAAATTCACATAGTTGCATTCAATTCTTATAAAATCTAAAATTACTTAAAGATAAGTTGTATGTTTTACTTGAAAAATGTAATTCTAAAATTTCGTTAAATTCCTTGAGTTTTCACAAAACAAATCGTAAAAAAAGCCTAATTTAAGCCAAAAATGTCTTTATTCAGCGGCCAGTATATTCTAAATAAACTCTATTTTTTATCAAATAAATTAATATGATATAAAATCTAGATCTCCAATGAATACGTTTCATTATTTTTCGTTTGTAAGTATAATAAGACAACGTTACAATAAATAAAATTAAAGCACTCTAAAGTCTGAATCAATTCAGCTTGCTCCTCAGTTTAAGTCATTCTGACGCGAGCGCTGGACGAGGAAGGATATAGACACATACATTTCGTCAAAACCAATTCACTCGTGTACGTCGATCGAAATAATTTGATCCAGGACGTAAAAATCAAAAATTAGCAAAAAATTATAATAGGACTCTTAAGAGTTTAGACAAGAACCCTACAACAACCGTCGGGCAGCTGTAGCAGGGCAGTTATAGCCCACTAGACATACCACCCGTCTGGTCGGAGGATCCTCCCTTTTCTATGGGGGATGAATAGGTTTACACCCTATTCTTCATACTCGTAAAGACGCGTTTATGGGTTATGAAGGTATTAAAGCGTTGATCTCCAATTTCTTTGTGACTAGCAGGTTCCCAGCTATGATTCAGAACAAAAAAAATGATCGCAATGTCGGGGAGAACAAGTGCCTTTCGGCTTTGTTTAAGGTCTCACCCTTTATTTTGACAAACAAAATATTATTATTTATTGTACACTAAAATTGTTAGACAGCTGTTTTACGATATTGCAAATTCTATGGGTACAAAATAGGAACCAAGGTTTAAGAGGTCCCAAGTGCAACTGCTAAGTATTCCGATTTAAGGTGAACATAAAGCTACTAGTCCGTACAAAAAAAACCGGCCAAGAGCGAGTCGGACTCGTGCACCGAGGGTTCCGTAAAAACTTTTTAAAAGACAAAGTTTAACTTGGTACTCACTTAAGTTTTCGCGAAAATCAAGATTGGCCCATATATTTTTAGTGTGTCAACTCAGGACCTTGATTTTTATACAGCTTATAGGGACTACAGACCTTAGTATCTGGAATAAATTACAACTTTCTAGGTCTACCCGTTCCTGAGAAAATCGGCGGTAACTGACGCACGGACAGACAGACGGACAACAAAGTGATCTTTAAGGGTTCCTTTTTTACCTATTTAGGTACGGAACGAGTATGCCTTAGACCACACGACTGAAGTAAAACTCTTTTTGTTCCACCTATGTGTGTGTATGTCCAAGCCTCCAAAGAAGCCTGTCACGTGACTGCATCCATGTTGGGACTAAATACTATTTAGAAGTACCTCCTTTATAAGCGTCGGTTGCCAAAAGACTTGGTCGTCAAGGCAACGACTTTGTTAACTTTTGACAATTATTATTGTCAAACGTCAACATACGAAATGTAACTCTCTCTCTCTTGCTGTCTTCGCTAGCAATATCTCCCTCTCAACTTCCGTGGCTTCGCCCGATCTTCAATCCGTAACGCTCTCGTCACGCATTCACCAGCTTACGCCCCAAGTGTGCCTAAAGAAGTTTTACTTCAAAAACCTGAAACCATTTAACGCTCCGGTTTATTCAATTTTGGACTTTCATTTCAGTAAAATCGTTTTCTAATTACCCTGTGTGTACTGAAATAATTAATTAGTGTGAGACCGTCCAATCAATGGTTCGAACGGCAGCATATAAAGCTACAACAATCTGTCGAATTTCTTTAATAGATTTTCAACTTTATCACGAAGAATTTAGATTCAAGATTAATTGGGAAAACCTAAAAAAAAATGACAGTTTTGGGTAGCTCGATGTGCTTGGCGTTTTTACAAAGAAGGTTTATTCACCGAACTCTGATTGTACTAATGTGCGTTGTTCAGTCTAATCCAATATATTTTGCATGCCTCCATTATTTTGTCAATTAGGTCATTTACAGAATAGAAACTTGAATTTCCCTCCAAAATTGGCTAACCCAAACAACCCATTAAAGATCTTGAGTAAAGTTGTATAAAAACATTAGTTTTTCATATTACTTTTTTAAACTATTACTAGATCATCGCTCGCGACTTCGTTCGCTTGGATTTTGTTAGTCGACAACACTGCTACCGGGTTAGCCCATAGCTAAAAACCATCCAGGAGACCTAAAAAAACACAAAAAAACAACACACAGTTGGTAAAGCCAGTTAGGCAAAGAAACGCGAAAAAAAAATCTGATGTGCGCGTGACACCGATATTTATCTTCAGAAATGCGATCTATGGACCTTCAATCTACGTACAAACATCTTATACAAGTCTACTAGAAATCTATTGAACATCCACTATTATTAAGTGCCGTTTAACTTTATTAATAGACCCTTATCTGTTAAATAAATGAAGCCGTTCAGACTCGCACACGATGTGACTTGACAGTGGCGCCACCCCGAAATAGCTGCGGGTAAAATTGTAAATCTACATTTTAATTTGTATATCACCTCTATACAATAAACTTTTCCACAAAATAGTTCTTTCTTAGAAATAACACTGGTAGCATTAGTGGCTATATAACATTAAAAGAAGAAGAAGAAAAAAAAGTTAGGTGAATAAGCCAATTATCGGTCTATATTATACTGCCTTAAAGTATTTCAAAATTAATATTTTTTTGTACTAAAAAAATAAATTAAATAATATTTTACACTCATTGCTTTCGTTTTATTTTATTTACCTTTGATATGATTGAAGCCAGACTATCTCTCAAGGTGTATTGTTAGACTTCAAAACTTAATGATTATTTTAAAGATTTGAAATTGCTATTTTTAATAAAATTTAATAATAAATGATAAGAACATAATGACAAAAAAATAAGCAAGCGAACCAAAACAATAACTATTAAATTTTAAATAAGTGTGTCTGGCCCTACAGAACCGATAACTTTTCCATTCACCTTCCAAATCACTGCTATTCTTTTCTTAAATTGTTCTTTATTTGAAAGTTGGCTTCTATTTATTCAATTATGTTGTTCTGTGGTGTGGCGTCTTCGGTCAAAGATTTTTATTGAAAATGATGATGTATTTATCGTAAAATTTTGTTAATTTTTCATCTAATTGTTTTAAAATGGAAGCAAAAAGTAGGCGAAAAGTGGTTTTGTACGTTTTGTGATTGGTATCGATAATAATGAATGTTAATCCTTTTATTAGAGATTTTTCGTAAGCAAACGATTTTTCCACCAATAAATATCCATTTTCTATATTGTTTTCCAAATAGTCTTTATTTGGTTGCATACCATTGATAGAGTATCCAGTTTTCCTAATTTCAACAGTGTTGTCGAACTCGGATAGGTAATTCTAATAAAATTGATTCAATGCTTTGAAACAGTCCGCTTCACTAAAAGTTGATATTATGCGATGCACGTTCGAGTATTTTGTTCGTGCATATTGGTTGGAGTCCATATCGGTTTTCATCGATTTTAGTTAATTTTGTGTAGTGGTGATAGCGTTCGAAAAATCGCTTAGTCTAGTGTGTTCATTCCGAAAAATGTTACCCTATCTGTTATTGTGTTGTGATCATTTTTAGTTTATTAAGTATATTTGTTATCGTTGAGGTATGGTCTATGTAGGGAGTGAAAATGAGGTTTTCTAAAATCGAAACTTGCTTTTTTTTCATTGGTCGTTTTCGTACTTTCTAATCTTATAAATTGTAGGCAGATTTGTTCCAAAAACCTAACAGAAAATACCGAAAAACTTCCTCCATTTTGCTTGACTTTCCAATTGCTTACAAATTGCATTCAGATCTGTACTGCGATTGTGAAATTCCATTGTGGCACTATGGTATTTGTAATCTAGCTTTAACCACCCTTGTCCAATTCTAACACAGTGTCGCTATAAATTCTCGATACGCTGTATAGAAGCGGCACGCAGTGTTGACACGCCGCATTGTTGGAACACGACAATTGAATCCGCACTGTAATCAGAAATGGATTGCGACCTATCGGCTTCACGAAGCCTAGCTTAGCGCGGGGTAAATAAATACAATGGGTAATTGAGAACGATGGATTTTGTTTGTTTTGTATCAAAAGTCTTCTATCTGAAGAAAGCTTTTGATTAGCTATCTATGTGTTCAACGAATGGTTGGTTTAGTTCCATTTTTGAAGCCGGTTTATTTTCAACACAAATGGATAGAATTGTTTAAAAGATTTTCCTATGCATCTATTGTTAAAGTAGGCATTGTGTTTGTGTTTGTTCATCTATTTATCGATACATATTTTTCTAATTATAACCGCCGCTCGGATCAATTGATTATTTGTAGATCTTTGTCAGTCGTTATCGGTAGTCATCGGCCCGAAATCTGGATCTGAACAGTCCAAGGGGTATCGTGCTACCAAGTACTAACAGGTTATGGAAGTCAGATAAGATAGGCATCCGCTCCATGCAAAATTGTGGTATTCTGCCGCATCAGGGTGAGACTGGAAGCCGATCCTAACTTGGACTCGACCAGACAGATGATTGATTATTTATCATTTTCAACAAAACCACCAACCCGTTTTTAAATAAACTTTTCAAAAATGCACTAAGCGAAACAAGTCGACCATTCGTTCCAAGGGTATTGTCAACTATTGTCATATTACCCAGTACTTACTGCGTTGTGGAGGTCAGTTTTTCCGTCACTATGTAAAATACAAACATGTATTCAGTTCAGCTGCATCTGGTTAGACTGGAAAGCCGACCCCAAAAATAAGTTTGGAATAAATTATAGTAATAAGAAACAAAAATACTGCATAAGTTCTCATTTCGAGGACAGATACAAGGATCCAAAAGTCCTCATTTTGAAAGGGTTGTCTTGTGAAGATCCTCTATTTTTCTTTTGTCGGAATAAAAAACGGAAACTGACTGAAAAACGGGGAAACTTTTGTAATCTCACGTCCTGCAAACACTAGCACTAAGGCCCGTATTAATAGACGTTACTCAGCCCAAGAGACCGCACTTGATACGAATGTTGAGATCCTGATCGTATTAATAAACGTGATTAAGTTGCGGATTACGTTTACGTCATCAACTGAGTGATGGACTGATTAAAACGAAACTCGACCCTTAAATATACATTGAGCGCGGGTCCCTGAGATGCTATAGGTCGTGGCTCACTTGACAAGCACCGCACCAGCACCGCTCCAACCCAGCAATTTACTTGCCATTCAAATTAGAGCATTAAATCGTGTGTCGCACAACATATTTTTTAATGTCCATATGAAAAAGCTTACGGCGGGTGGTCAACGCGCTTGCCGCTACCATACGACTCGCCTCGCGGGCGGCTCGGCGTCCGCGCGCGGTCCGCGCGCCGCAAGCGAGGGGACCGCGCGCCGTCCGCGCGCCGCAAGCGAGGGGTCCACGCGCCGCAAGCGAGGGGACCGCGCGCGGACGCCGAGTGGCCCGCGAAACAACGTCATTGCGCCGTCGTGCTTCTCCACGCGCGTCGTGGGTACTCTTTGTTTAATGTATGCCCAGTTACAAATTTAGTTAGAGAGCCCACGACACTAAACCTAGTTCGGTTAGAAATAAAAAAGCCCTAATAAACCGACTGATATTGTTGTAATCGAAGGTTGATCTTATGTTACAATAACTGAATCAATCGTTACAGTACACCGGCTGAAACTTTTTATAAATAGCTTACATAATACTGAACTTAAAAAAATCTCAGAACCGTAATGGAAAGGGTGTTCGCGGGGTAGGTGAATTAAACCACGAATCCACGTTAACAAAATATAAATCCTAGAGATAATACCTAAAATACAATGCTACCTCCCGGACTATTACTACCAGCGTGCGGACTGCGAGCTTGGGCCTTGCGGACGGCGAGTGGCCGTCGCGTGGCCCGCGCGCCGCAAGCGAGGGGACCGCGCGCGGCCCGCGCGCCGCAAGCGAGGGGACCGCGTGCTTACACCTCGCTTGCGGCGCGCGGACCGCGCGCCGTAGCCTATATTCCAGGCGACGCCGGTCAGGAGCTGTGCTGGTGCGGTGCTGGTGCGGTGCTTGTCAAGTGAGCCATGACCTTAAATCGTGAGTGCAGATAGTCCGTCGGGTGCCTTGAGGAGTAATTAGCGTGGCGCAAAACATGAAAATTGAAAATATTTTGAGTGATATTAGTTATTACGATGAAATAGGTTACTATGACGATATTTCTGTCAAAAAAGTCACTACATTTTTATTTTTTCAAAAACTGACGACCCAAATGGCGTAGTGGTAGTGAGGCTGCCTTACGTTCTTAGGCTCCTGGGTTCGAATCCTGGTAGGAGCAAATGTTTGTGTGATGAGCATGGACATTTGTTTCCGAATCATGGATGTTTATATGTATAATAAGTACTCGTATGTATTTACAAACAAAAAAAACTTTTTTGCAAAAAATATAACCGACTTCACACAAAAAAGTTAAAAATAACTTTAGCTTCAGAAGTCGGTGACCTTTGTTTGATTGATTTAGTTTTTTTGTCACCGACTTCTGAAGCTAAAGTTATTTTTCACTTTTTTGTGTGAGGTCGGTTAAATTTTTTGCAAAAAAGTTTTTATTTTTCACTTTTTAGTGGTTCACATGTGCTTACCCTTTCACAGCGTATCGGTGTGATTTTTTGTTACGAACTGGTGTAAACAATAGACAGACGTGAGTCTTCAGCGATCCCAGTACATTTGCTATCATTTATTAAGGAGTTCAGTTGCCTATCTTCCGAAGTCACCGGATCTTTATCAAATCGAAATGGGATCACTCCGAGAAAGTACTATACCTAAAACTACCCAAACCGCTTCTGGTGTGCCTATAAAGTTAAGGAGTTACCTCTATTTCTCCGGGATCCCATTGAATGGAACTTTACACGTCCAACTGTCGAAATCTGGGTGTATTGTATACTTCTGCGTACTCCCTCAGAGCATACAGGTGTGATGTTACGTCATGATGTTGTATAAACAATAAGCAACCAAGCGATTGCAGCAATATCTGCAGCTTTGCCGTGTATTTTTGAAGAGTTCCATTTATATCTATGAAGATCAGCGTAAGATCTTAACCAAATTGACATGGAACCACACGGAAAGCACCAGCTTTCAAATAAAAGAAGAATCATCAAAATCGGTTCACCCAGTCGAAAGTTCTGACGTAACAAACATTGTCGAAATCTGGGTATATTGTACACATCTGCGTACCCCCTCAGAGCATACAGGCGTGATGGTACGTCATGATGTAGTATAAACAATGAACCTACAAGCGGATGCAGCAATCACTGCAGATTTGCCGTCTATTTTTGAAGAGTTCCATTGTATATCTCCGAAGATCAGCATCAGATCTTCAACAAATTAAAATGGGACCCAACGGGAAGCACCAGCTTTCAAATAAAAAAAGAATCATCAAAATCGGTTCACCCAGTCGAAAGTTCTGAGGTAACAAACACAAAAAAAAAAAAAAAAAAAAGTCGGTTGAAAAGTATATAATTATAGTTGTAGTATCAACTATCTGGTGTCCACGACACAAGCCTTTCTTAGTGTGTGTAATGTCCAGCGATATTTATTTATTTATTTTATTCCCCTAAAAAGCGTTGTCGACGGAGCCCCGCTTCGTATTACCGAGTATTTCCGAGTGCAGGGTTTAAGGAACTTGGCTAACCTAACGGGGGGGTGCCCCAAGTCCCGATTATGGGGGCAGAGATACTTCCGTATGTTCAGTTGATAATAATTCGAGAGTTTACAATATCGCTAGAGAGAAGCACGTTATTTTGTAATATAACGTGTTTGACAATTTTACGGTGACATATACATATAATTATATGTCGCATCACTGGTGGGTGGCCATCACTGGGTGGCCAAGATGCGAAGTATCGGGTCTTTTTCACGATCCGACATAGTTTCAAATAGATGTGGGCATAGTCGCGGGCACTCGAACGAAAGATAATTTAAATTAAAATAACTTTATTCAACCCAACGGTTTTACAATACGAGAAACAAACACGTGCTATGGTACTGAGCGTCTGCCAAGGCTGTCGGAGTTCGACTATCGTAACACTCCGTCCCTTCTACCGCCCTCACTGCATCCCCTCTACCGACGATCGTGTCCAAGCAGTAGGAAGCGCTTGCGTTTACAGCACAGAACAATATTACTCCTAGCGGAGGTTTACAGTCTTGATATTATTAGTTCACTAAATGCAACTGGTGCATTTGAGAAGTGCACCAGTTGCGAAGTGCACCAGTTGCGAAGTGTGCCATATGAGAAGTGCACCAATTGTTAAGTTCACCATTTAAGCATGGTGTACAAGTTGAGATGTGCACCAAATGCGTCAAACCCCTTCAGCCGTTCGTACGCAACCGCGTTGCTGAAGTTTTGGATATGTACATGGCGGCACGTCCCAACCGATCAAAACCCAGCTGACCTTATATCTCGTGGAGTGAATATTATCAGTGTTCTGCAACTGTGGTGGCATAGACCAAAATTCTTAGGACTAGACCCGGCTGACTGGTCTTCACAAATTAAGTGTATAGGACTGGAGTCATTACCGGAGACTCGACCTAACGTAGTATTAAATGATTGAAAAGGTGAGGATTTCATTGATTTTAGTTGTTATTCTAACTACTCACGGCTGATACGTTCTATTTATTTATTTATCGTGTTTACAGTAAAAAGCACCCTATATTATTACAGTCCACTCATAAGTTTACAAAATTATTATTTCATTTCGAGCATACTCGTAGAAGATTGATGCATGCTGGCCCACAATTACTACTAGCTTCTGTTAGCCAATAGGAGGTCGCAACTTGCCAAAGATCTCACAACTTGCCAAAGATCTCACAAACGTGTTTTGTGTCAACGCATGAAGAGTAAGGTCGTTACTCCGATAGTGGGTAACTTGCCACAAGAACGCCTTCATCCAGGTTATCCCTTTGAAAGCACGGGCATTGATTATGCCAGCCCAATTATGTGTGCTAATCAAGGTCGTGGATGCAGGCTGGAAAAGGTGTGTCGCAATTTTTATTTGTTTTATACCAAGACCATCCATTTGGAGCTCGTTGGCGACTTAACTAGCAATAGTTATTTGTATCGATTTATTTCTCGGAGAGGTAAAACCGTTGATATCTTCTCAGATAACGGTACCTCATTAATTGTCGGTGCGTACAACGACCATTTTAATTTTTTTAAATTATAAAATTAAATAGTTCGTCCTTGGGTGAAAGTGCAGCGAAAGATGGGATCCCACTTTATACCTGCATATACCCTGCATTTCGGTGGACTCTGGGAGGCGGGTGTCCCAAGTCAACAAAATACCACCTACTTAGAGTGGTAGGTTAGGAAATTGTAATTTGAACTTTGAGGAGCTTCACATCGCGCTAGCTAAGATAGAAGCCATCGCCGATTATACCCCGCTTACGCCAGGACATTTTCTCATTGGGCGATCTCTTACTTCGTTGCCGCATCCTGACTAACGGGATTACTCTGCTAACCATTTGTCTCACTTCTAACGAATTGAGCAACTTCGCCAATACTTTTGGAGCAGATGGAGTAAAGAATATGTGGCAGAATTACAAGTACGGTCCCCAAATGGCGTGCCTGCAAGGATGGTCTGAAACTAAACTCCTTGGTCGTAAGTCGTAATTAAGGAAGATTCTCTTCCTACTTTGAAGTAGGGACTTGGACGAATTGTGGCTATTCACCCGGGAACGGATGGCATCGCTCGTGTAGCTGATTCAGACCTCCACTGGAGACGTCCGGCGGGCATTCAATAGAATCTGCCCATTGCCTGTATCTTCAGAGGCAACCGTTGTTTTCAACGCCCGGGGGCATGTTGGAGCGCCTGGTCAACTCGCGATATTAGTTCAAATTATTTTATGAGTACTTAATGTGTCCAAGTAATTTTTTTTCTTCTCGAAAATCACCTTGGTGACACTAATATAAAATATGTAAATGTTGTAACATTGATAAGACAAAGTGAATAAAACTATAATTTTCAATTCTTTCCAAGGAACAATATCTTATTCTGCCCTTCCAATTTCGGGACCCCTAGTTCTACGACTAGACATGTCTCCTTCCTTCTTGACATCATTGTGCAACTCCTATATAGTACTTGTAAGGTAAGGATGTTGATTATCTGAGGCAGTGTCTTGCCACTATTACTCATGATTCTTTTCTTCTCAATGTGTTCGAAGAACGTGGCATCAAATTTGTGTGTTCGTTGACCACTAAAACAAGGCACTGTCACAACTTGATTATAAACCCCTTATAGTAAGCCAGTTTGGTTTGCACAAGACATTTTCGCGTAATATCGCATTACAGGAAGCTGGATCTTTGTGGTCCCTTGACTCTTTCCTTGCTGACGGAAGCGAGTGCCCATCTCCTCTCTCGTAAAACATAGAGAAATGTCGTGCCGAATATCCTATGAAAAACTGAGATGCCTTTTCTCTCTCCATCTGTCCACTCTTTGCGGTCTGTTAGGACGGATTCCTATAATGTGCTGATCTCATAATGAACAAAAATCAAAATCACCTTTTCCCAAAATGACTGATTTTCTAAATGTCTTTGTTTCGGAATGTCGAAAATAAAACTGTCAAATTCATGTACAGTCAGAAACACCTGAGCCATCCAGCTGTCCACCGCACCATCGTCGATGTGCACGTAGATGTCGTCCTCCGGGAAGCGGAGATTACGACCGAACGGTGCTTTAGTGGGTAAGGCAGAATAAGCTCCGCGAATACGATCTCTGTTCGCCTTTACGTTAAACTGTATGAATCTATGATTCTCTATGAAGTCTAAAAGTATTTCGTACTTCACGAATCTCTGATTTTTGAATATTCCAAGGCTCGTATTGATCAATCGGAGCCATCTCAATGTCCTCGATCTCTGGTGTTAACAAAAGTCTTTCCTCGGTGGTAGGTTCCGGGTGTTCACGTACCACCTGAACAGCTTTCGCACCCCGCTTAGCCGCTACCGTTTGAGTTTCTTACGACTCTTGTCCGTAAGTGATAACTCAGAGATGTCAGCTACCGAGGACGACCTCGTAGCACTCCTAGTAACTCGCTCGTCTGACCGCACGACTATGTTTGAGTCGGGCGGTACAGAACTTGTACTCTCCAGTTTGGCTTCGGCAAGGAAAGATCCGATTCAAACTCAATTGTCTGGACCTTCTGGAAGCGGAAGCCAACCACCGTTTCCGACTGGAATCGAGCGGTGTATGTCTTGGCCGGTAATGGATTCGGAGCGGACGGAACCAGACTGGCGCTGAAGAACACGTTACCGTTTTCCTCAGTCACCTTCGCTACTCCTGAGAGTTTGAAATTCCAGTCTGGGTGCGCCAACAACAAACCTGTAATGATAGATCATTATTTCAAATTTAATTAAAACAATGCTCCACCCTAACCTATTTTTTTTTTTTAGTTTCGCGTTGAAGTCTTAAAGTTTTAAAGTTTCCCTCTCCAAACGCAAGACCTCTTCACGTTTTTCTCGTTCCTTGCGTAAAGTTTCGTCTCGCTCACGTTGCCGTTGAGCATTCCTCTCCTCACGTAACAACATTTCCTTCCTGAGCCTTTCATCACGCTCTTGTTCACGCTCTTGTTCACGCTCTTGTTCACGCTTGATTTTCCGCTCTTCCGCTTCTCGCATTTCCTTTTGACGATGCTCACGTTGTTCTTTGATAGCTTGTTGTTGTTTTTCAAACATTTCCATCCTAAACTTGCGATCTTTTTCCTTTTCCTCCGCACGTCGGCGTTCTTCCTCCAACCGTTCCTGCCTACGACGTTGCTCGGACTTCCTTTTCACGCTTTAGTCTAAGATCTCGATCCACAGCATCCTTTCGAGCATGTCTGATTAACCTAAGACATTACGCTAACTTAATCTAATGAAGGTCTGTTCGGACCTTTCATCAGACTACTCTCATCGTTGGCGAAATATAATGTTTTGAACAATGCGGGGTCTTGGATGTAAGTATTCAACACCTTTATGACTTTCTCTGAAGTAAATTTTATACCTCTCTTGCAATGCTTTGGCTAGAGGACCATGTAACAACATATTGTTCAAAGAGACTAGACTGTCACACAACGAGACTAGACTGTCACACAACGAGACTAGACTGTCACACAACGAGACTAGACTGTCACACAACGAGACTCTGTATTCCTCCACATGCTCGTGATTTACCAAATCGGTTCTTCCAAGTTTTGTCGAAAGTTTACTTTCAAGGTTCAACCAATCTGCCAACGCTGACGTAGCATCATAGGTTGGGTAGTACTTTTCCATAAATCGCCTGCGAAGAGTCCCAAACGCATGTGTCGAAAGTCAAAGCTCGCGCTCATCGCTGCCAACAAACACACCACACGGTGTTCCCTAGGAAGGTGACAGCGTCACCAGACTTGCGTTGAAATTCCGTTTCCATTCTTACCCCGTTCATCTTGTCCCGCAATGTTGACCTGCGGTGAGAATAGTGAGTGCGTTTACAAATCTGACCAAAATAAGCAGTTTTTCGGTACATTTTGCGGCAAAACTAAACTAAACTAAATGTAAATTACCACAGAATATAGATTACTCCTTCATCTTCAAATTATGGCAATTTTTTATTAGAAAATTTGGATTTACAATATTGTAAAAAATCATTTCCGGAACCTCTCCACACAAAATTAATTATTATTTTACGTAAGCATATATGTTCAAAAAACACTATCAAAATGTTACAATCCAACTCAGAAAAAAAAAATCGCATCTATAGACTTCAACAAATTTTGCTGAATCTTAAGGGCTAAGTTAAGGGTTATTTTGCTTGTCACTGTCTTGATTTATTGCACAAGTCATCGTTGCGCGTAAACGTTACCTTAAATAACGAAAATTCTATTCTCTTCGAAAAACAAAACAATATTATTCTTAAAGTGATTCTATTTACAAAAATATTGCAACTATAAAAAAGAGAATGCACTAATCCTTAGTGCATTCTTTTTTTTATACGTAGTTGCAATATTTTTTAGAAACTGAATTTCTGTTATATCGCCGGATTGTAATTCATTCAACTGTTTTTTGTAGCAGTTGTCGAATATAATGTCACGCCTGTGCCTGGTAGCACCGCTAAACAAATTATTTTTAATTCGGGTGTCCTGATATTTTGCCTCTTTCCTTAATTTGTACAAAAAATCAATCGCATCAGGGTTGGTATCTTCTAAGTATGCCAACCCTCTATCGCATTGTTTGTGCGGTGCTTATCATTTGCGCAACTAATAAAAGACGCACACAAAGACATCCACTGTAGTTTAAGACCATGCACTAGGAATACTTTCTTGTGGAAGTAAAAAAAAATTAGCACACATCCTTACTAATTCTCTTTGCTCTGTTGTGATCGTAGCTTTTATTTTTTTGCCTGCTTCCACACGGCCTTGTTACTCGTATAATGATAATAACAGCCTCTTACCTCTGTAGACGGAAAAACCTCTTTTATGGCATTGATTAAAGCAATTTCATAATCGCACTTAAATGTATGAACTCAAGCCCATTTTGTCATTCAACAACTTAAACATTCTGGTGCACGACTCTTGAGACTTGTTAGGCAAAAGCACATAGACACAAGAGGCATCACGTTCGTCGATTTATTGTTTCTGCTAATATCAGCGTGCATTGTGAAGATTTGATAAAATGGATTGGGGGTTCTTTTAAAAGTGCCATCGCCATAAAAATGTGTTTTTGTTATGACTGAGTATTTTTCTGCCAACTAATGTCGAAAAAACTAGGATCTTCTCATCCTCACCATCACCATCTTCAATCACAAGAAAAATATCGGATAATAGTTTTGGAATTTTTATATCCGCCAATCGATTAAATTCAATATTATCTTGATCCAAAATTTTATGCCTCTTTCTATAAAGGAAACTTCTTTTTTCTTCAAACGATGGCATTATTGTCTGACTTGGAAACTTGAACCTTTGTAAGACAATTTTGAAAAACCTTAATAGGTGTCATTTTGGCAGATACTGCCTTTTTACAAATATCAATAAATATAAGTTCATCATTTTGGTTAAAATGCGATCGGCACGCGTGAGTACTTTGTCTACTTTTTTCAGCATTCTGTGTGACCGATGCCGAGCATTCAGTACGATTGATACACCTCCACATGTTAGAGCCTGATTTATTATTAGAAAAATAATACCGGTGTCCGTCATGCACTAAACACGGTTTCCCTTTTTGGTTGTCTATAAATTTCAGGCTATTATTATCCATTTTAAACCACAACAGATGGTTATTTTACAATAAATAACAGTAGAGTACACAAAGAAGTGATAAAATACTGGTAATGACAAGGACATAATATTATTGTTTTTCAGTGACATTAGTCATTATTAGTGGCCAGTATAACATGTACGATACTATCCTAACAGACCGGAAGGTAAAGGAGTATGTATGTCACCGTAAAATTGTCAAATACGTTATATTGTAATATCTCTAGCGATATTGTAAAATCTCGAAATATTGTCAAATGTCTTGAAAACTTCTCGAAAATTATGTTAATACTCTTACTCACATGATGAAATTCTTCCTTTTAATAAAATTACATGATCACCTTAAAACACTTTAATCCAAATATATTATATAACTATAAAAACATCGTAGCTTTGTTATCACATCATAATTTCAACTCATTTTATTCTACATCAACATTTTATTACGACTTTTCAATTACAACTTCCATAAAACAACTGTTTTATTCTCTCTATCAAACCCACTTCGAAATATATTTTTAAACCAATATTCAAACTCAACCATAAAGCTATACCATAGCGTTTATGGCTGCCAGTGACACAGAACATAAAATTCTATTAAGCTAGTTCTACAACAAAATGAACATACTGCTTACAACACTCGACGACGACTCGAATGGCGTAGTGGTAGTGAAGCTGCCTTACGTTCATAGGGCCCTGGGTTCGAATCCCGGTAGGAGCAAATGTTTGTGTGATGAGCATGGACATTTGTTTCCGAGTCATGGATGTTTGTATGTATAATAAGTATGTATTTACAAACAAAAAAGTATATTATGTAGTATATCAACTATCTGGTGTCCACGACACAAGCCTTGCTTAGTGTAGCACTAGATGGTGCTGTGTGTTAATGTCCAGCGATATTTATATTTTATTTATTTTAACAAAACGCATTATTTTACGTGAAATGCATGCGATGGTAGTCAACTCACGCGGTGTGGAGGGAAGGAGGAGTCCCCCTAGCCCAGTGGTACAACTCTCATGAAAAGATATTGTACCAACCTTAAAACACTTTATATTCCCCTAAAAAGCGTAGTCGACGGAGCCCCTCTTCGCGAGGCCCCCCTATTTCCTTCCGGGTGCAGGGTTTAAAGAAACCTAACTAACGAAACGGGGGGGGGGGGTGCCCCAAGTCCCGTTTATGGGGGCAGAGATACTTCCGTATGTTCAGTTGACAATAATTCGAGACTTTACAATATCGCTAGATAGATACACGTTATATTGTAATATAACGTATTTGACAATTTTACGGTGACATGTATACCTATACACAAGGATAGAGGAGATAGATATTTAACAAATCGAGCGCCGGTGGCGCGGTAGTGCGGTAGTTCGTGCTCCGCCTAAGGTCGCGGTTTCGAGTCCCACCTGTCCCACAGGCTTTTTCTAAAGTATATGTGCACTTTACTGATATATTCAAACGCAAACGGTGAAGGAAAACATCGTGAAAAAACAGGTAGGTTTTTTGCTTAAACATTATTTTTAATTTAATATCACGAATGTACCTTTTCTGTCAGACGATAAGAGTTTCCGACATTCTAAAACAAAGACATTTAGAAAATCAGTAATTTTGGGAAAAGGTGATTTTGATTTTTGTTCATTGTGAGATCAGAAGTTTGTAGCTCATTTGTACGTATACCAGCCGCCAGCACCAGTTGAACTGAAGAACTCACAGAATTTCTTGTGATTGGGAAGAACATTCTGGTTGCTTGGCGAGAAGTAATAACAAGCAGAATCTCTGCCACAAGAGTAGTTAGAATTGCTATCTCAGATGTTTGTTTAGTGTTTCTTGTGAGGTCTATGATATCATCGATGCAGGGTACATGTGACACGCGGCCCTATTGACAGTTGCGCATACTTCTTCCTACTGCGAATCTTACAGAACCATGCCGTCATGGGACCAACACTCTGCACTATAGAAGAACGGCGCTCTGGAGAAAATGATGCACCTTCGAGTAGAACATGCTGAGCACCTGATAGTCCATACTTAGAGACTGGAAAGCTCTTGTGTACACCATCTACCTTGGTTATAGGCATGTTATTGTGTCCCAGTCAAAGTTCATTAACTCTTAACGCATAGGAAGAGAACATATCCAGGTAAGGTCCCATAGTGCCATACCAATTTCCGCTGTTAGTTGGAGCGACATCTTTATATTCCAAAACACATTTCTTTCGTATTTTAATCCAATTTTCTTTAATTCAATATATTTAACTGTGGCTCGGTATAAGAGATTTACACCAAATTTTGGGCCTATGTTGTCGGAACGTCTCAGAGACTTCCCCACTTTATGCGATAGTATTTGACGTAAATGAATGATTTACCCTGTGTCTATCTCGCTCAAACTTGCACAGAGTCTAGGAGAAAGAACAAGAAAGACATTTTTCCTTAGTTTAACAACGAACGACGCTTTTTACAGTGCCCCCAGTACTTAAAACGGTCACGCGCCGACCGGTCGCGGCGGGCGCCCCACGTTATAGCAAGTTATTTTTCCGTGAGTGAATTTTGAGTGTAGTGAGGTGTAAATGTGGTGTTGTGTTGTGTTTAAATCGTGCCTGGGTAAGTAATGAACATATTTTAATAATTAAACTGTTTAGTTTCCGAAGATTTCGAGCAGAAATAGTCATTTCAAGGACGTCGAAAACCGGTACGAACAGGTCAAGCGTCATTCGCGAACTATTTTCATAATTAACTCGCCTTATTTAGCGGTAAACATTAATAGAAATGGAAACTGTCTATTACGTATGTTTTTATGTATCGCATAATAGGTACTAGGTGTTTAATTTCAATATAATCGTGTTTTTGTTGTGATCAATTCAAAAATTGTAGTTACGTAAAATTATCGTGAGCTACAGCCAATGAGCGACGGCGAAGCGAAGCGCCGGCCCAATCAGAGAGCCGTATTTACTTGCCCGCGAAGCGTTGGCCAATCAGAGCCCGTGTTTACCTTGTTTACCTTGTTTTGTGTGATATAGTTTATTTTGATTGTTGATTTTAATTAATATTTTGTTAGCAGTAAGCCTTTTTTATGTGCTTTGTTTAGTAAATATCTTCAACATAAAAAATGTAAAATTAGATTTCAAATTTAGGTAACAGAATTGAAACAGTGATCCAAAGTTTGAGTGGGTGTTTTTTACGCCAGTTTTCAAGTGTAGATTTTAATCATTTTATACTAATTAACTAAACACTTTAAACAGCTGATACTCAGCCTGTGTCAAGTATGTATACCAAACATTCATATTAAAATGTGAACAAAGCCACTAGGCACTTAGCGTTCTTAGAATAGAACCGTAAAAAACCCATTCTTTTGTTTCGAACACGGCACTCGTAAATGACGTCATGTTATTGTAATGCTCGTGAGATAAAAAAAATGTAGGGTGAAGTCTGTTCTTTTGTTTTATTTAAATGAAACAATGTGTATATGTCGACAAAATACAATATTTTTTTGAAATAATGGCTTATTTTTTTAATTACAATGACCTTTATACAAGAAACTGATAAAAATTACCTCACACTGACACACCTCCCAATTACTAATAAATTACAAGGCAAAACTATACACTACATAACCTGTTAGGTAATTTAATAACAATTCCAATGATGTAACTGATAGCGAGCTAACTAACGTAGTTTCGGAGATATCGTTGTTTTAATGAGACGCGCCGGAATCGCTTGCGGTCACTAGGAATGGCCCCACATCTTAGGGCCGGCGCAATTCTGACAGCTCCACAGTTGAGTGGATAAGCTTGTTATAATGGGAATCCCGAGAAGTATTATTCATACACGTTTCACAACGCTAAAACGCTTTATAAGTATTTAATAGCGGCTTCATAACTTAAAACGAGGTGGACCCTACTATAAACCTTTAATAAACAGAAAAGTGGCCGACAAATGTGCAACAGAAGGCTGCTCCAAGGCTGTATTCCGAATTTTTCTGTAATTGATTTGAGCACATCCATAAACCGGTTCCGAATTACCGTGACCACGATATCAATGTCCCTTGAATCGTCATAGATGACGTAATGGCATGCACCATCTCGCGATAACACCGACCAAGCCCTAAATAAATATCACCAAATAAATTCGGAATGCTGCCCAAATGTCACAAGTGACGTTGTAGAACTTTTTTTTAATCAAATCCTATATGGATGGTGTTCAAGAAATGTAAGTCGGTTGGTAACAACCAGGTTTCTTGTAGTAAAATAATATCGTTTGTAGCACAGAGATCCTGGATAAATTTTGCTGACCTTCGAACAGATCTGCAGTTAATAGATGTGATTTTTAGTGTCTTTAAATCCATATTATTTTGGATTGATCTTCATAATACTCTTGCGAGCATTCTTTTCGTGGTAACGACCAACAATAACACCGGGTGGCCAGTTTTCTTTTTTAATTATCGAAGGTATTCTATCCCAGGGTATGGTGGTTTTATATTCGTTGTACGTGACCTTTCTGTTCGCAGGTAGCTTTTCTACGTTGATAATGGACTCACCTATATCTTGCATGTGTTCAGGTAGGTCCTGAGTAGTGACAGAGCTGTCTAAATTCGCAACATAAACATACGCTGTGCGTGGGGCGGCTTTGATTTTTCCAGCACTTGTGGCGTTACCGATAATGTTACGGTTCTTTCGACGATGTTTTTTCCTAGTGACTAATTCAAAACCGTCAGTGTCTATGTCCTTCGTGGCTGCAGTGAATGCATCACGTTTTACCGAATGAGGAATTGTGTTGAAGGTGGTAGTGTATTTCACGGGATCTTCGTGTGAAACCTTGTTACTATTTTCGGTCGATATAGCAGTGACTGTATGTGACTCTATGATTGTTGTGGTATCATTCGGTAGTGTTGGGAATTCACCTAGCCCCCTAGGGCCACTATCCTCCGCATAACTGGTTCCGTTGATAGCATTAGTTAACACTGTGGGTAGGCGCGTAGTTTCTCGTAGCAATGTAACTTCTTGCTGGACTGCATCGAGCTGATCTTTCGTCGCCGAGTTGTGATGGAGGTTCGCTACGTCCGCTTTTAAGGCGACTATGTCTTTTAGCAAACGACTGATATCTATGTGGTCGAATGTTATGGGAGGAAGCTTAGTCAGTTCGCGAGCGACGAAAATAGGTACTTCGTTGGGGTCAATGGTTTTCATCAAACCCACAATGTCCTCCATATCCCGCTGTGACTTTCCTTCATTCCTCCTAGTCTTCAGACGTTTATCTGTAGCTATGACGTCGTACAGAAGGATCTTCGCTGCCAGGATCTCCGAAGCTTTAAAGCTGCGGCTGCAGATAAGCACTAGGCTCTCGTCATTCATAACTTCTATTTTGTTTTGAACGAACGCAAGCAGTTCGCTTATAATCACATTACATGAATTGCACTTCGACATTTTAACTAGGTGCGATATGACCTTAAAGATGACGCAGATATTGATAGGGAGCGCAGGGCGTTGACGGTCAGGGCTAATATGTTGTTTAGAAGATTTGCGTCGTGTTCAAAAGAAGTTAAAATTACCCTGTTTAAGGCGTATTGCCAAAACTTGTATGGCAGTAGCTTGTGGACAACATATTCTCTTAAAGCCCTCAACACCTTGCGCGTCCAATACAACAATGCCTTCAGAATGCTATTGCGGTTACCACGTTTCTGCAGCGCATCTGCCATGTTCATGGAGGCTCGAACGGACGGATTCGCAGCGATATTGCGCAAAAAAGTCGCTTCATTATTGAGCAGAGTTCGTGCTAGCGGCAATGGCATTCTGGCGGTCATGGCATTCTGGCGGTCATTGCGGACAAATTTGACTGCCCTATTTTGTGCAATCACATAAGAGTGCTGATAAAAATTAACAACACGAAATGATGGAATTACTTAATAGTTAATTAATTTATTATTATTATTTGTAGATTGATCAATGAATGTAATTATTTCTCCTAATCTCCTAATTTCTCATCGCTAACATAGTTCTTAAGTACTTTTTTACTAACCCATATGGACCTTGTTGTTCGAAATAAATAATTATTTGATTTGATTTGATTTGATATGGTCGTCACATCGGTAATTACGCGTGCGCGCGCGACGACTCTATGCGGACGTCGCCACACCTATTGTGCCAGTTTTGAAACCGGATGGCAAGGTTCGGATTTGCGGAGATTTTTCTATAACACTGAATAAAGCATTGTATTTAGACAACTTTACTATACCGCGAATCGAGGACTTGTTTGCCAAGCTCCATGGTGGAGTCGAGTTCAGCAAACTAGATTTGAAATCAGCGTACCTTCAATTGGAACTCGATGACTCCAGGAAATGGTGTGTAATAAATACACATTCTTCGGTTTGGCAAATGCACCGTTTATATTTCAACGCACAATGGAACAGCTGTTAGGCGACATTGACGGTGTATGTATATACTTAGACGATATTCTGATAACGGCTCCTAATAGGAAATTGCATTTAGAGAGGTTAGAGCAGGTAATGCAGAGGTTACAAGACGCTGGGTTGCGATTAAAGCACGATAAATGCGAACTATTTAAAAGATCCGTGGAGTATTTAGGTTATTTAATAGATAAGAATGGTCTCCACAAATCGAATAACAAAATTGAAGCTATCGTAAATTGTAAACCTCCAAGTAACGTAAAGGAATTGAAGTCATTCTTAGGAATGGTAAACTACTATCGGTGTTTTTATTCTAACACATCATCAGTATTAAGTCCGCTAAATGACTTACTAAAAAAAGATGTTAAATGGGTATGGGACAAAATTCATACAGATGCCTTTATGAATATAAAATAAGAACTGGCATCGGGTCGCGTGCTGGCGCACTACCACCCCGAGTACGTGACGGTGGTGACGTGCGACGCCGCGCGCCGGCCCCACCGGCCCCACCGGCCTGGGTGCTGTGCTCGCGCAGCGCCAGCCCCAGCCCCACCGGCCTGGGTGCTGTGCTCGCGCAGCGCCAGCCCCACCGGCCTGGGTGCTGTGCTCGCGCAGCGCCAGCCCCACCGACCTGGGTGCTGTGCTCGCGCAGCGCCAGCCCCACCCCCACCGGCCTGGGTGCTGTGCTCGCGCAGCGCCAGCCCCACCCCCACCGGCCTGGGTGCTGTGCTCGCGCAGCGCCAGCCCGATGGCTCCGAGCGCGTAGTGGCGTATACGTCGCGCTCACTGACCAAATCAGAGCTCAACTACCCTCAGATCCAGAAGGAAGCCACATCTATTGTGTTTGCGATAAAAAAATTTACTCATTATTTATATGGCCGTACGGTTCCTTTTATTTTACGCACGGATCATAAGCCGCTGTTATCCATTTTCGGAAATAAGAAAGGCGTGCCGGTTCTAGCCGCAAATAGACTACAAAGGTATGCTTTGTTTTTATTAAAAATTTTGTAGGTGAATCAGTACTTCTGCCAATCACCCTCGATGATGTTCAAGCTGGCACAAGGCGTGATAAAGTATTGCAAGAAGTAATAGGCTTCATTAAAAACGGATGGCCAACTAAAATCACGGATCCGGAACTTCGTCCGTTTCATTTATGTCGGGTTGAGTTAGCACTGGAAAACTAATGTGTTTTACGAGGCCACAAAATAGCAATTCCATCTTGTTTCCGAGAAAGACTGTTAGATGAACTGCATAACTCGCATTTTGGGGTAGTCAAAACGAAGTCCGAGGCAAGAGCACGTATGTGGTGGCCAAATATAGACAAAAATATCGAAGAAAAAATAGGTTCATGTAGTGTGTGTAACACGTTCCGCAATAACCCGCCCAAAGCGCCGCTGACTCCGTGGCCGTACCCCGCGCGCGCATGGGAGCGCGTGCACATAGATATGTTTACGTGGGATGGTAAGCAGTTTCTTATCGCTGTTGACGCTCATTCTAAATGGGTCGAATGTTTTTTAATGCACAAAACTAATAGTGAATCAGTGATTAGTAAACTGTGTGAAATGTTTAGCAGATTCGGCCTAGTCCACACCTTAGTATCTGATAATGCTACTAATTTTTGTTCTAATGAATTTGAAACATTTTGTCTATTAAATGGGATACAGCACATGACAGGGGCTCCGTACCACGCGATGTCAAACGGGCAAGCTGAGAACAGTGTGTTAAAACAATCAAAAATGGGTTAAAATCCATTTTAAAAAGTAACAGCAACACTAATTTAATTCAGAAAGTTTTAAATAAGTTTTTATTTGATTATAGGAATTCCATTCATATATCGACTGGATTTTCGCCAGCACAACTGATGATTGGTCGTCCTTTACGTTGCCGACTAGATTTGTTAAAGACCCCTTTACATAAATAAAATAAAATAAAAATAAAATTAGCCTTTATTGCTGTATAAACTTACAAAGATTGGATATAACTAACTCACTGACTATGCATTTATTATATTTTTCTTCTTACTTATATCTAATTAAATTTCATGTATCGGCGTTCGGTTCACAAACAGCTTGTCTTTCGACATAGGCCTCCTCTAAACTTTTCCATTTTTCCCTGTCTTTTGCCACTCGGATCCATTCTGGACCTGCCACTTTTTTTATATCGTCCTCCCATCGTTTCATTTGTCGCCCTTTGTTTCTTTTACCATCTCTTGGGTACCACTCCGTTACAATTTTGGTCCATTTTTCTTGTTTTTCCCTTAACATGTGTCCTGTCCATCGCCATTTCTGTGTTCGATATAATGAATGTGCCTGTTTGAATTGTTTTTTGTTTTTTATTTCTGTTAGTCTAACTTTATCTTTTCTATTGACTCCAATAGCACTCCTCTCTATACTGTTTTGGCAGACGTTTATTTTATTTGCTAAGCTTTCTGTTAATGCCCAAGTTTGGCAACCATAAGTTAAACATGGCAGAATGCACATATTGTAGACTTTCCTTTTTGCTTTAATTGGCATGTCCCTATCCTTCATAACTTCACTTAGTGCCCAGTATCTTTTCCATGTATTGGCTATCCTTCTATTAATTTCTTTGTGCATGGTTTTAGTGGGTGATATTAACTGTCCTAAGTATATATATTCATCGACGTATTCTATTTCATGCATGTTAACTGTGATCTTTTGTGCCTTTGAGGAATTAGTCATTATTTTCGTTTTGGTGAGATTCATTGTTAGCCCCGCTTGTGCACTCTGATCTGATAGCTGTTGCAGCATTTGTTGCAATTTTATAGGACATTCGGAAAACAGTATCAGATCGTCTGTAAAACGTAGATGGCTTAGGTTTTCTCCATTTATGTTGAGCCCGTGTTCGTTCCATTCTAGGTTCCTGATTATCATCTCTAGGACTGCCGAAAATAATTTTGGTGAGATAGGGTCGCCTTGACGAACGCCTCGCTCAATGGGGAATTCCTCGCCTGATTTTTCCAATCTAACTTGTGCTGTGCTCCTGGAGTATATATTCTTTAAGATTCTTATATATCTGTCCTGTATACCTTGATCTCGCAGAGCTTCCCAGATATACTCATGTTCTAGGGAGTCAAAAGCCTTATTAAAGTCTACGAATCCCAAGTAGTAAAATTTATTATACTCATTATATTTTTGTATAATTTGTCTCAGAACATGCATATGATCTATTGTTGAGAACTTACTTCGGAAGCCTGCTTGGTCTTTTGACTGATTTTCGTCGAGTACTGTAGTAATTCTGGACAAAATAATTTTTGAGAAAACTTTATAAATATTGGACATTAAACTGATTGGGCGATAGTTTCCGATTTCTTCTTTATCTCCTTTTTTGTGCAGCAGAATAATTGTTGATTTTGTCCAGTCTTGCGGAATAATTTCGGTTTCAATCATTTCATTAAATAAGTCTGTTAATATTGGAGCAATTATTGGTGTGGTTGATTTGAGCAGTTCGTTGGTTATTTGATCGGATCCAGGTGTTTTATCCATTTTTTGTGAATTAATTGCTTTAATAGTCTCTTCTTTTAATATTCTTGGTATAGGCTCACAATTTACCGGATTGCGTTCCTCTATGACTATGTTTGAGTTCTTGCTTTGATATAATTCTCTATAATAGTCTGTAGCCACCTTAATTATCTCAGGTCTTTTTCTTATTTGTTTTTTATTTTTAGATTTTACTTTTAGCATCCATTCTTTTTTGTCATTTAATTCTTTGATAGCCTTTTTGATTCCACCAGTTCTTTTTATGTGTTTTTCCAATGTTTGCTGTCTTCTGATTTTTCTATCCTTCCTTATGCTTACGTTTATCTTTTTACTGACTTCTGTTATCTTTTTTCTCTTTTCTTGATTATTTTCCTTTGATTGTAGCAGTTTTTTCCTTTCTTCAAGAAGCTGTTGAGTTTTTGTAGAGGCAACTCTTTTATTTACTTTCCTAGTTTCTGTTTTAAGTATGTTCAAAGTTTTTCCATATTTTTCTTCAATAGGTATGGTTTTATCTCCAATCAATCCCACCAATACTGTTAGGTTAGTTATAAGCTTGTCGCTATTCCCAGTACACATAAGGGCTGAGCTATCATTTTGCCATCTCCTGTTCTTTTTTATAGGCTTGCATGTTAATGTAGCACGAACCATTCTGTGGTCTGAATTGAAATTTAGGTTCTGTATAATAGATACGTTTTTAAACGTTTTGATGTTATTGGACATTATAAAATCTATTTCGTTTTTATACAGACCATTGGGAGAAACCCATGTCCATTTCTTTGTTTCCTTTTTCCTAAAGAAACTATTGAGAATACTGAGTTTGTTTTGTAAAGCAAATGAAACTAACCTTGCACCATTTTTACTTCTTTTACCGTATCCATATTTGCCTATTGTGTATTCTTCTCCACGGTTATCGCACATTCCTATCTGACCATTAAAATCTCCCATCACTATAATCTGTTTGTGTGCATTTTGTATCGTTTCTTGCAGGTCGAAGTAGAACTTTTCTATGTTTTTTATAGCTTCTTTGTTACTTGATTCCGGTGGCGAATATGCTTGAATGATGGACCATTTTGCTTCTTTGTTAACAGGCAGTGTTATATTAAGGATAGCTATTCTTTCTGAGACTCCTTTAATTTCAATAATCCTATCAGTTAGTTCTTTTTTAATTAAGAAGCCCACTCCATACAGCCCTGGTGTCTCACCTATGTGGTGTAGAATGTAACTTCCATAGTCATGTATCGCTTCCCCATATCTCCTCATTTCACTTATTCCTATTATGTCCCATTTTAATTCTGATATGGCCATTTCAAGCTCTTGAAGTCTCTCCGGTGTCCTTAATGATCTTGTATTGAACGTGGCTATATGTATATCTGATATTTTTGTTTTTCTGTTTTCCCTTAGAGGGTCTTGGTCGTTTTCCCCCACGAGGACCAGTCGGCTTGGGGGAGGGTTTTTTGTTGTTGTTGTGTAGTTTAGTTCATTTTTTGGTTTGTGTTTCCGTTCACCGATAGCTGATTGTTATTGTTCTTTTCCTGACGGGTGTACTGTAAGAGAATTTGACCGACCTCTCATCAAGTCAAATGCATTAGTTCTGTTGTTCTTTGACGTGGATGAAATCATCTGTTGTTTTTTAGGTTGAGGATTAACGTCTGGGGAGGCCGATGGTTCCCTTTTCCTTTTATCGTTAGCAGTTGTGTTTTCTTTGACTATAATTTTGTCGTATTTTAAGTAGGCAATATTTCCTTTATTTCGTTCTTCTTTTAGTTGTGGTAGTAATGCCTTCCTTTTCTCCAGAGTTTCTTTAGAGTAGTCTTCTGCGATATATAATACCTTCGATTTTTTCTTGTTTTTGAATACTTCACTCTTTTTCCATTCATTAATGAATGATAAGAGCGTAGGCCTCGGTTTTTCTTTGTTTATTGTTTTTCCAATGCGGTATATTTTGTTGATGTCATAATCGCGTAGAGTGATGTCTAATTCTTCTTGGAATTTTTGCTTCGTATAATTGATCAGTTCTGTTGTTGATTTTTCACCTTCATTCAATCCATAAATTATTATGTTGTTGCTTTTCTTGTCTCTTTCTAAAAACTCTATCTTGCTTTCCAATTTTTCCACCTGTATCTTTAAATTTCTATTTTCTTCTAGTATTGGTTTCAATTTTTCATCAATTCTTTCCATTATAGTGTTAGTTATTGCCTCGGTTTGATTTTGCATTTCGATTTTCATTTTGTTGAAGAAAAGTTGGAATTGATCATCCATGTTTTGCGTGTAACGAAACGTAATAGTAGAAAGTTTATTTATTCGTTGGCAACACTGGTGAATATGACGTTCGCCGATATTGACTCTGACAGTGACAGCTATGAGTTTGACAATTCGGTAATGCCAACTTAACTGTTTATATTATTATATTAGCTGTTATGGCAAACTAACCTCCAAATTCCGTCGAATTTCCTCTCTTTATATTATCGTCGGTGATAATAATTACACAACGACGATTATTTCAATCACTTCGTGACACCAAGTTAATCACTTGAAATGGATTTGTTTATTAAAATTTCGGTTGTAAGTACTTTATTTAGAGTTTAGTTTCGGAGCAACAGTGCAAAGTTGTTTACGTTACGAGTGCCGGAAACGGAAAAAAAGACCCCTTTACAGTCGCAAATAACTTCATCGCCTTCGTCGTCCGCGGCTAAAGATAACGTAATAAAGGCACAAAAGAACCAAAGTAAACAGTTCGGTGGAAAAAGAAATATATGTTTCTCAGTATAGGGTATTGTTAAAATATTTCCAAAACAACGGTACTAAACATACTTGGAAACAGGGAGTAGTAAAAGAATGTTTGGGTTCTCGAATGTTTACTGTACACATACCTGATATAAATGTAAACGTAAGAAAACATATAGATCAGTTACTGGCGTACAAAGGGAACTTATCATCGGCCCAAGATGACGATGTGAGTGATTTCGGAGATTATTCGAGCGAACTCTCGGCTCCACCTAACGAACCTGAGTCCCATAGGACGTCGGAGCCGAGTGTGACGTCACCAAAGCAGACTACAGCCTCCACCACATCTCCTGCGCGAGATGATAGGGGAGAGGAAGTACGGTCTGACACTGATGATGAGTTCCTAGACGCAGGATTACCAGCGGCGACCGATGACGACCAAAATGATCCTAATAGCAACCACACCAACAATGGTAGTAATAAGGAACAACAGGATCCTTCATCTTTGCGCCGGTTTCCGATTCGGAAAACTAGGAAACAAATTAGTTATGTTTTGATTTTTGTTTTTTGATTAGTGGTGGAGGGATGTGGTATATCTGTTTATTATTTTATAATGTGGGTAGGCTTTTTACGACAGTTGATTGCCAGCCAATATACGAGTGCAAGTGTAGCTCCCTGTTTAATTGAGATTTTCCCCTAAATACATAACAAAAACATTAAGAAGTTTTAAAATACTCTTTTCGTTTCCTAATGCGTTGTTAAACTTGCAGTTCTACCCTTCTACACATTGTTTGTTCGGTGGCGTCTCCCAAAACTGCACCAAACTTTGATAAATCTACTATGAAGCCACTGGGAAGTCATATACTTTTTAAATTTCAGAGCTTTGACTGTCATCTGGGCTCTCGTCAGCAATATAAAGCAACCCTTCAGGAATGCGACGTAAGTTCTTGCTCTTTGTAAGTCCCAATTCCCGGCCTTTCCTCCATACTGCTTTATTGTAGTGGAAATAGCAACCATGGAGAACCACGCCCGGAACAACTTCGAGCATGGCGGCCATGGTTGCTCTTTCGAAATTGCACGTGAATGATGACGCATACCAGTCAGGAATTTGAGACTTAATGATTTCGAAAAGTATTTTATATGTTTTTGTTTTTCTATTGTCATAAGAGCGTACACTGATGGAGTGCTCCCAAAATCAGCATGTATGGTATACAACTGCTGAAAATAGGTGGGGCAGCTTTTGAAAGTGCCATCAGCGCGAAAAAGTGTTTTAAAGTCACCATTTTATCCCTTGCCTTATTTGACGCGAAGGCGATAATTCGCGTGTCTTTATCATAGTAGTCTGCAAGCAAAAAACTTCTTTCAAAAGGTGGTATTTCAACATTTTTGACATCATTAAAAATTATCTTATCAACGCCAAAACTGTAATTTCTATGTCGGTATAGAGAACTTTTCTTGCCTAAAAAAGTAGGAAGGCCATTACTTAATCTAAACCAAAAGCTTTCATGTCGGAAATAGTTTTGTTAAATACAGTCGCACTGAAGGTACGTCTTTGGAACCAATTTTTTTTGCACTTTTCCGTAAAGGACTCCAGCAAGTTTTTATTTAAATCTGATGTGCAAGTGTGCGTATACCCCTTTAAAATTGTGCTCTCTAACCGCAAATTAAAAAAACTATATAAGGTGTTAAAAAATTAACTGCAAGAAATTTGAGTTGTTTGGAATCACAAATAAAAAATAATCACGAAAAAAAATTATGTAGGTAACGATCCGTTTCAAAGATATGCAATATTTTCACTGCCCACAAAATGATAGAATATGCGCACTTGACTGTACTGTGACTGCACCGTGCAGGCGCCGCGCGCGTGGTCGCTCACCCCTGCGACAGCGCAAACGTAGACAGCTGATTCTAACTTTTCCCGTCACATTTTGCAGACTTTGGACTGGCAATTTTTTTTTTATGTAAAAACTAAAAATGCTTGAAAAACGTTTTTTTTTTTGGAAATTATGTTTGTTTTTTGATACCAAGTACGTACACGAAATTCTTGCAGTTAATTTTTTAACACCTTATATACTTTTATTACGTTATTATTAAAACGGTTCTCACACGTACAAAGCCCGGCCGCGTGGACGAGCGGTGTCCTGTGAGAATCACTTTAGTACGGAAATTATAAAAATAATGCTTACTTTTATTGTTAGCGAACCAGTACATTTATTTTCCTTCGATTAGTACACTCCCAAATAATTGTTTTATTTTTGTGTGGTTTTTTTTTTACTGTATTGGTGTCCCGCACGTAAAAGTATGACTCCGCTTCTTCTATTTATAAAATTTAATTCAAAGTTCCCTGATGGACCAGCCTGCTATGGTTGTTAAGTACCACAAAGGAGATGGCTAAATGAATACCCCAAGCAAGTAAAGGAATCTCACATTAACCCGTAATATTTAAAAAATCATTCATGAATTATTAAGTGTTTAATAATTTCCTAAGAGTTGCGTGAACTGTTAAATATAAAAAAGAATATTATTAATTGCTTTTTTGATTGGACCTACATGACAAGGTCAAGGGGAAATAACACTACTGCAAGTTACGGAGGGTTCATATCGGTTTTCCAAAATGTCAAATGAAACTGTACCTATATTGATTTTTGGAGTTTAAGCCATTTATGAAAAAAAATAAACGACACTTGCTAGTGTATTTTCTATGGTCAGATGTCATCAGATGTCATACAACAGACGTAGTGATTATATAGGATGACTGGCAATTAGTGTTCGATACATAAACACGTGATTATGCTCATGATAACAAACAACTTTTACTATGGGACCAACCCTGAAATAGCGAAAACAAATCAGCTGTTCAGTACATTTACGTTTGCCTAATGTATTGAACAGCTGATATTTTTTCGTGATTTCGGCTATGGTCCCATAGTAAAAGTTGTTTGTTATCATGAGCACAATCACGTGTTTAAGTTTCGTACACTAATTACCAGTCACTCTGTGCAACAGACCATCAAAAGACAACAGACGCCGTTTCAACGCTCTGTTCACTTTGCTTGTTCGTTGTGTTATTTTATTTCGGATTTTCAAAAATCCTCGCTTATTTGACCCTCGCTTGTTTATTGGACTTATTGTGTTGTGTGCTTGCCTATCTACTGACTTCTCGCTAATCGACCCGGACTACCAATCAAATCATCATGCGATGCATAAACTGCGGTTTGGCCACGCAAAGACTGCGGCGGCATATACCTTCTTCATTGCCTGCAGTTTTACTCACTATTCTAGCACGATGGTTAACAATTGAGGTAAGTCATCTACAGCTAGAATCATTCAAGAACTAATAAATAAGTTCCTATAAGAAACATCAAACTAATGTGACTATAAGTTGTTTACCATGTGTCTCAAAATACTTAATGGACTCAATGGCAATATATCAGAAAGACTCATCATCATCATCATCATCTCAGCCGAAAGACGCCCACTGCTGGACATAGGCCTCCCCCAACTATAGATTTTTGTACTTGTGATAGATAAACAATTCTGCTAGTAGGAAACATTATTAAATACATAATATTCTTAAAGTCGGGCGGGAGTGATTTTTGTGCAGATTGTAGAAAGAAGTACCACCGTGCGAAATCGGGGTGTGTCGCTAGTCAAAAATATCGTAAATCATTCAGCAGAAATGTCCAAACGCCTAGGAAAAAGTTCATAGCAATATGTCATTTGTTTGCAGTTTTTTATACCTATTGAAGTAGGAGTTACCCGAATATATTTTCGGGATTGTAAAGATATTACAACTTCTTGACACTTTTTTCATATGAAATACTAATATTCACCTATTCAGCATTACTTATTGCAAGGTTCCATGTTTATTTATTACGGGGGCCGCGCCCATACTTCCATTTAGCCATGTCCTTTACAATCTGTCTGATTGATCAAATAGACAGAGAACATTAATTCAGATAAAAAATTTAAAAGAAAAATTCTAAAAAGTTTGAAAACACAACGGTGTGTTGTCGCGAGTTGCGACCGGACCGTTTAACTGGATATAATATGCCACATTTATGTTCCCCAAAAAGTACCAGGCTGGAATGAGCTCAAGGTGGTGGTGGGTTACAATAATTCTGGGTTGGTTCGATTTTTGAGAACCCCACTGCTCGTCGTCCCACTGGTGGGGTCAACTGGTGGGCTCTTCGCGCGACGCGGCTCTTGACGGATAACAGGACCTGGAGTGGAGGTGTGTGCGGTTTCTCCCATCTTAAAATTTGGCCACTCCTTATGGATCTTGTAATACTGTCGGCAAAACTCTTTCTTAAACATGTTTCCGATACCATCTGAAGCAGGCTGAAGTCCTCTTTTCAATACTGTCCCTTTTTGGTACCAGGTGGAAGTGCTGGCATTCATATTGACAAATGGGTGACCAGCTACCTTCCAGAGACCAGCCATTTCCAGCTTTAACATGGCGTGCACAGGGCCAATGATGGTGCCTGTCTCCGCTTGGTAAAATCATGTTGTTCCGCAAAACGGGATCAAGGTCCTCAGTAATTACTGTCAAGAACTCAGATGACATCTCCAGGACTCTTAAAGATAGAGCCTATTACAAGAGACTGCCACATAACATCTTTTATTTTATGCCTTCTGGTGAAGAAAAACCAGCATGTAACTCCATAATGCGGGTAAGGCACAGTTTGTACTCGGCATTAAGAGAGTAGCCTGGATACTTAGTGTCATAGATCCAGGTGTAAAAATCAACCGTGAACCAAGAGGCGCAATAGTCTGAGAAACAGAGTATAAGAGTGTAGGGGGGACTAGAAAGCAGGTTCGAGCTGTTACCTTGACTAGGCATATAATCTGCGTCAAATATGATCTCCACCTCTCCGGCGGTCACTAGCAGGAAAACGATCAGGATGGATATTTGCATAATTTTTCCATTATTTCAAAATATCTATACAGGGTGGAATTTTGTAATGCCACCTGGAGGGAAAGTACTCTTAATACAGATAGAAAATTTTACTCAAAGGAAACATTCCTTTATTTTTGAATAGAAAGCAAACTGCATTCAAAGATTTTCGAAAATTCTCTTCTCACCCGGGAATCGAACCGGCTAAAATCTGAAAAAATTATACCCTGTACTTTTATTGCATCGATCGTTAGGGGTCAATTATAAGGATGAAATCTCTCTAACAAACATGATAAATTAAATGAAAGGAAAACCAGGAAAAAAGAAAAACCCAAAGGGTGCTTTCAATTTAGATGTTTCGTGTCGCGCCGGTACTGCAGCGATATCGACGCGCTTTGATATCGACGCGCTTTGTATGAAAACAAAAGATAGATACAATTTTTTAGTGCACTACAGAGCCATATTTCTTATTTTTATACAGTAAAATTGCCAAATTTGTTAAAACATGTAAATATTTGACAGCTATTTGCGACGTTGCCAACTTTTGGAATACGCGCTCTTAATGCGCTTGCATACGTTTTTGGTTCAAAAGTACTTTGATTCAAGAACGTGTAGAATCCAGATAATTTATCAATATTAGTGTCATGGTTTGCCAAAATATTAATCTGTCAGAGAATTATCAAATAAAAATGAAAAAAAAAATGGTAAGCAAACCCGGTTCATCATCCAGGTTCATCATCCAGGTTCATCATCCATATTTATCATCCCGATTTATCATCCAGATTTATCATCCAGATTTATCATCCAGATTTATCATCCAGATTTATCATCCAGGTTCATCCCGGTTCGTGTTAGACTGAAAGTCGACCCCAACACAATCAACAAAACAAAAACACACCGCGGTTACTCCTACCAACTACACAATGCGCCATTTAAATAAGGTACATGGGGAACCGGATCCCAAATATCGGGTTTTCTTGGTCTACCGCAAAAGCTGGTTTATCATCATAACGAACGAAATAACTTTGTAATCCAGCATTGTGCGTGTCAAAATAATTTGTCTATTTATATGCGCAGTTTTAATTGGGTTTGCTGATATACCTCTGTACCTACTGTTTCTTTTGGGGATTTTCATGCTGATGTCGCAATAGAAATTGGTTAAGGTTGTCGGTTTACGGAAGTCAGTTCAAGTTGTATAGCCTTTTGAGATGTTGTGTGTAAGTATGTCGTATTCATTCTGAGTTGTATTTGAACGTTCAAGGAAAAATAATCGTTTATGGCACGCTGTTGAAAAAGTAACTGGTACCTATTAGGGAATGCAGTGCCGGTTCCGTTCTCAAGAATGGAATTTCGTGTTCGGAGTCACTGAAAATGTTACAGAAGGCTTACGGTGAATTGACTTTATCAAAAACACGAGCTTATGAGTGGTACAAAGCGTTCGAAAGCGGTCGAAAGCAAAGTTTTTGGGTTGCAAATTAATTTCGTGATTTCAAGGTTCATGCTTGTCAGAGTAGATAAAGAAGTAAAGTAGGTAGGTACCTGTTTTTTGTATTTCTATGGTACCTGTTTTTTTATAATACTATGGTACCTACTATACTTCAAACTGACTCATCATCTACCTAGCCTTTTCCCAACTACACACATCAAAAGTGTCTAGGGATCAACATATATTTTTGCAATAACTTTTCTCCTGATTCATATTAATTAAAATGATTCATCAAATAAAGTGTTTTCGTTTGTCACAGTAACGATAAACCAAGTCACCTTTGCATTAATAAAGAAATTTGCCATTTTCCTAATAAAGGGATTTTTGACATTTGAACCACTAACATTAAAGTTCGAAAAAAAGACTGAAATAACAGTTTTCTTTAAAATTTTATTGGGTAACTTAAACAATTAATAATCCGTGTTTCTACCGCGAACACTAACAACACAAGAACATCGGTTTGGCATACTCAAAATGAGTTCATCCAAATAACGCTGTGGAATGTCCGCCCATGTTCGTTGCAACAACTAAAAAGGTCTTCTTGCGACTGGATACCCTCCATATTCGGCAGAGCTCTTCTCTGTAGCATATCCCATGCATGCTCAATCGGGTTCAAGTCTGGCGACTGAGCAGGCCAGGGCAGGACATTGATGTTAGCTGCGGCGAGAGTCTGTCTTACAACTCTTGCGGTGTGCGGTCGTGCATTATCATGCATTAACTGAAATAAGGGACCGATTTGCACTTGTAGAGGAACGATGACGTCTGATACAATCGTCTCAGCATAAATTTGAGCGTTGAGGTTGCCTCTGATCCAAATCAACTCAAGTTCTTCCGCCGATCCAAATACCCGCCCATACCATGATGGTACCACCACTATAAGGATGGACTTTCTGGCAGGATTTTAATCGCTGTTGGCATCCAGGGGTTCTCCAGTGTCGTATACGTCTTGTATCCGGTCTCATACCAAAACGAGACTCATCAGAAAAGCACACGAAACGCCATTGTTCTTCTGCCCAATTTCTGTGTTCAAGAGCCCATTGATATCGAATCCTACGATTGTGCATTGCTATAGGTGGTACCCGTAGCGGTCTTCGGGAATGAAGGTTCACTTAATGCAAGCGGTTTCTGACTGTTTGGTCGCTAATTAAGTTCCCTGAAGAGTGATGAAGCCTCACGGCTAACATCATGGCGGTTATTGTTGGAGCTGTTCGAGTTAAGATTTGAATGTATCGGTCTTGTCTCCGTGTGGTGCAGCGATATCGTCCTCCATGGCGCTCAGCCACGGTACCAGTCAAAATCAAAATCAAAATCAAAGCATTTATTTCAAGTAGGCCAATAACAGGCACTTTTGAATTGTCGAAACAAGTGCAACAGTGCTTCGGTAACGTGTCCAAAGTCGACTGGTTGACTTGTACTTGTATTCAGAGCTAAAGCCACAGTACGTTGCCGGGAACCAGCTTCTATCATTCCCACGGCTCTGAGCATTTCTTCCCTGCTTAAATGACGTCGCCGCTCCATAATAACGTTGGTTTTAATCAGTAGAAGGGAAACAGCAGCACTAATAATGTCTTCAATGCGTTGTATGTTTTTATAGGGAAAATATTGACAGCTGATTTTCATCTTTTACTCGAATTTGATTGACAGTTCCTGTTTCAAATTATGAAATGCACCAAAAAGGATCCATATAAATTTATAAAATCATAAATTTATTACAAAGCCACATCTCAATCTCAAGAAATCCGCATAAAAATGCTTGATCCCTAGACACTTTTGATGTGTGTAAATGATTTGAGTTTGAGTTTATTCTTTTTCACGGAACCCTACTACTAGATTCCCTTAAGCAACGTAGGCGGTTGTCACCATTAAGCTAAATACCTACCTCACTAATCACCTGATCAGATGGAGCTAGTTCTAGACCGTAGTTGAAGTAAGACGATTCAACAAACACGTTTAGTCAGGTGATATTAATCTAGCCTTTAATCAAGGCAGCTTGCTGCAATCACGTTCATTATTTGAATTTCGTTGGCTTTGAGTCTAGAGCGAAAACATAGTCCAGTCATAATAGTAAGTTCACCTCGCAATTCGAGATACCTAGCTGTAAGTCTGTAAATACTTGTATATTTGACACCCTAAAAGGTGTCTCAAAACCTAATATGGTAACTTTTATATTATATTTTATCATTTTTTTCCTAACCTATCCACTTTTTATTTATTCAGTATTAATTTATTAATTTATTTAACAACACTTACCTGCCCATGTAATTGCAGAATTGTTAAAGAAAATATAGGAATTATATTAGAATTATAATCCAATTAATATTAATAACTTCTCACATGATGAAAAAAAAACTAATAAATTATGAATTAATCTTTTTATTAAAAAATATCATTCAATACATTTATTTATAAAAGTAAAAAATGGAACAAAGGGTACAAAAACTACAATCGTTGTCTTCCGGCTGCTGGTAAATTTCAAACTGGTCTTCATTATCGTCTTCAACGACATTTGTCTCAAGATCTTCCATGATTTCGGGGTCAAAGGTTCCATCTTCGTTAATGTCGCTCTGATATGGTTAGGGTATGAGGTTGGTAGATATGAGGTAAGGAAAAAATGATAAAATAAAATATGATAGTTAATAAAAAATGACAAATATTTATAATCATTGATTTATCAATAGTTCATCAACTATATATGACGCGTTTTCGACCGGAGGCACCAGTTGACCTGAAGTGATGCTGTGACAGCGCGCTCTCCGCCCATTCGGTTTTTTTTTTTTTTTTTAGGATGGGAAATCATCAAATGACTTCTCCTACTCTGGGCGGAGCGGGAGGGAGTGGCAGACTTTTATTGACTAAAACCCATCCATGTTCCTTCCTCGCCCTTTATGTTCCGGGGCCGCGGTATCTCTTTCGAACAGGCCCGCAACCCCGGCAGGCTTCGGCCCTTGCGGGGCCCCTCTCCTTAGCGGTCTCCGCCCTCTATTTCGAAAACAGTTCACCGTATAAAAAAAAAATTATACAAAATTTGTTGAGAATTTTGTATTCTACAATATTGCTTATTAGTACATATAGCAAAAAAACCCATAGGAAATGAGATATTTACAAAAAAAGCGCAAAAAAACGATTTTTGTGACCTTTGACCTTGAAATTTAATAGTTGCGTACACCCTACCATTTGTAGGTTTTGAGACAACTTTTAGGGTGTCAATATACAATAAGTATTTACAGACTTACAGCTGGGTATCTCGAATTCCGAGATTCTTACCTAATTTAAGCTTAAATGACTGGACTAAACAATGTAAAAGTCTTCCAAGTGAGATTCCCTGTGGAGTGTAGGTTTCTATTAAATACGAACCGTTTTTCATATGCTCTCCATAATAGCTATGTTGCATCTCGTGGCTCTGGCTCGTACGGCAAGACGACACAAGCAGCCGCGGAATAGATGATTCCGTGGCAAGAGGAAAAACCTACATTAACCACACTCTGAGTTAGATGGGAAAACCCGCAGCTGCTTGCTACAGAGTTATGAGCTTGATGATTTTTTTAAATTACCTAAAGCGGTTTTATTTTTATATTCTATTCTGATTCTATTATTATAGCAGATATGATTACCAATGGGTAGGCATCGTACTTTTTTGTAAACGGAAAAAGCACCTCTATTCACGTCAGTATTTTTTGTCAAATGACTCGCAAAAAATATCATAACATAACTTATTTATTATGATTTTAAGATTTCGGTTTCATTTCTATGTAATAATTCGTTCAATACTATACTAAAATTGTCACTTGTTTTGGTGTAATAAGAATAATAAATGCAACGGCTAGGTGGGCCCAAACAAAATTGTCTCCTTTGTCTTCTTTTAGCAGTGGTGTTCTGCAGGTAATAGTACATTGAGATACAAGGGGCTAAAATGACCTATTATAGACGAGGTAGTTTTACTACCGAGCTTTAGCGAGGTAGTAAATAGGAACCGAGTTATAATGGGATTTTAGCGCCGTGTGTTACACCGTACTTTTCACTACGATTGCGAGAAAATAAAATAACCGTATTTAATATGATATTATTAAAAATGAAATGTACAATTTGTACTGTTGTTCTAATGAGATGTTTTTTCCCGGCAACATAATCTCAGTTCTCTATGAAGACGAATATAATATTGTGTCGTCTGTGAGGTAAACGTAGGAGCTATAAAGAAATTCAAATAAATAATACAGAAAAAATCTTAAAATTTCGCGCCAATGCCTTTCTTCTGTAGCTGGAATGCAACGCACACATCCTGCCAAAGAGTTCGGCGTTCGGCGCGTTTGGTTCCATTTTTAAAATAAAATGTTTTTTTATTTTATAGATCAGTGTAATAAGTCAGTTCTTTGCGTTTTCGAACACCGACTACGAAATTTAAAAAAAAAACAAGCTTATTTTCCCTAGGGCTATAATGAGCAATTTTACGCCCCCTCGGGTACGCTAATAAGACTGTCTTTTCGAGCATGAGGAGTGAAATAGTTATTTGTTATACAAGAGTGCAAAGTTGTTTTTTAACCGCGTGCTCAATTTTGATGACCGAGCAAGCGAAAGATGCTAAAATTGAGTCACGAGCGAAGCGAGCGTCTTGGCAGAAGGGATTGTCTTACCAGAAGGCAGAAGGGATTGTCTTACCAGAAGGCAGAAGGGATTGTCTTACCAGAAGGCAGAAGGGATTGTCTTACCAGAAGGCAGAAGGGATTGTCTTACCAGAAGGCAGAAGGGATTGTCTTACCAGAAGGCAGAAGGGATTGTCTTACCAGAAGGCAGAAGGGATTGTCTTACCAGAAGGCAGAAGGGATTGTCTTACCAGAAGGCAGAAGGGATTGTCTTACCAGAAGGCAGAAGGGATTGTCTTACCAGAAGGCAGAAGGGATTGTCTTACCAGAAGGCAGAAGGGATTGTCTTACCAGAAGGCAGAAGGGATTGTCTTACCAGAAGGCAGAAGGGATTGTCTTACCAGAAGGCAGAAGGGATTGTCTTACCAGAAGGCAGAAGGGATTGTCTTACCAGAAGGCAGAAGGGATTGTCTTACCAGAAGGCAGAAGGGATTGTCTTTCCAGAAGGCAGAAGGGATTGTCTTTCCAGAAGAATTTATTAGACTAGAAACCGGTTCTTAGCAAAGTTGAGCAAAGGCAAGACAGAATAACGATTCACTTGTGTCTTGGCCCAAGCCTTGTTTAAAGGAGGGGGTGCGATTTCAAGCTATTCGCGAGATCAACGCTGTGACAACCGTTTCTAACGATGCACGTCTTCGGCAACACAATTAGTTTATACCTTTTGGACGTTTGTACTTAATAACAAAAAAAATAAAAATAATTATCTTAACTATGATTATAAAAAATAGAAGCACAGAAACGAATAATAACAAACAAAGATACTTGCTGTGAAATATGTTCGTGATTGATCCTTATCGGAATCTTCAAATCTTCAAAATAATTGTACGAACTGTACCGCAACATTTAAAGGGTTCCGTCCGCAAAATACTCATTTAACTTTTTCATCAATTCTCTTGCATAAAATGAACAAAAAACTATTATACGCGTTCCTATAGAATAATAATCTGTAAATAGAAAATCTTAAAGATTTAAGTGGTACTTCTATTACTTCCGTATTAGATGATACCGTTTTTGAAACACCCAATGATTGGTTTCTAGCATTATAAAGGCTTTAAGCTTCAAAGGACAATGGCGAGATTTTAGCTGAATTTGATTTGAGTGTCTTACGTAGGCAGTTCCATTTTTTTTCTACGTGTCAAAATCAAAATCAAAATCAAAGCATTTATTTCAAGTAGGCCAGTTACAGGCACTTTTGAATTGTCGAAACAAAAATGAACATTTAAAGTTGCTACAGTCCCAGTCACAAGACATAAAAACTGTGAAAGTACTGTAGTTGCCCATTCCCTAGCGTAGATCTCTATGGAGAAGAACGGGCAAGAAACTCCATGGACACTCTTTTAAATCAAAATATTGTTACAAAATCTTGGTTACATCATTCATGTTGAGATGGTATATTATGTGAGAACAATGTAGCAAGATGTGCACGTTAAAAGTGTCCATAGCAAAACAAAAATAAAATACAACTCAAAAACAAAATAATTAATTCAAATAAACCATGGCGACTAAGAGATGACCAGTCACAACTGACAGCGCCCGTTCACGAACATGACGCATGGATCAGCACCATTCAGCTCAACCATTTTGAAGGGAACTAAATGGTCCGACACACGCGCCACCATCAGCGAGACATTTGAGAGAGCATGACATACTCTCAACCGCCAGGGCACATTCAAGTCAAGAACTGCCGTAGGTTTCCAGTGAATGATAGCTTATTAGTACATAGTACTCACACAATATAGGCTATGCGATTATATAATACTAACATGGAATTTATACAATGCAAAGATAAGTACAATCTTCAGCAGCTCCAACAATACCATTTAATGCTATCAATTTTTGCGCCCCTGTCCATGTGGAGCAGGACCAGCATTGAGCCAAGCATTTTTATCAGCGATATAATCGCTCAACTTGTAATATGCTTGTTTACATAGTGTGCGTTTAATGCATGTTTTAAATTTCGTCTCATTCAGTTCAAGAATACTTTGTGGAATTTTATTATAGCATCTCAAACAGTACCCCATGAAAGATGAGTCTACTTTAGCGAGTCTAAAGCCTGGCTGAACTAGTTGGTCCCTATTTCTAGTACTGTAATTGTGTCTGTCACCTCTTTTACCAAAAAGATGCAGATTTTTTCTGACGTACATTATGTTTTCGTAGATGTATTGGCAATGAACCGTCATGATGCCAATATCCTTAAATAGTTCCCTTAGAGAATCGCGCCTACGAAGATTATATATGGCTCTGATGGCTCTTTTCTGCAGGATAAATATTGACTCAATATCAGCAGCTCGTCCCCATAGCAAAATACCGTAAGACATTATACTATGGAAGTAACTAAAATAGACCAGTCTAGCGGTATCTACATCAGTGAATTGACGGATTTTTCTAATGGCATATGCTGCTGAACTTAAGCGCCCCGCAAGCGATGTTAAATGAGAACCCCATTGTAGCCTTGAATCAAGCGTAAGCCCCAGGAAAACAGTTTTCTCTACGAATTCGAGTTTCTCTTTATTCAATATTATCTCACAATCACTACTTTTAACATTCGGTAATGAAAATCTTATGCATTTAGTTTTCTTTTCATTCAATACCAAATTGTTTGCTGTGAACCAATTTTGGACCTGAAGTAGGGCATTATTCACTTCATCTAGATTTTGGGCCCGTCTATTTATCTTAAAAATTAGGGAAGTGTCATCAGCAAATAGCACCATATTTTGTGGTTGATTTTTCAATAAATAGGGTAGATCATTTATATAGACTAGAAAAAGGAAAGGACCCAATATTGAGCCTTGCGGAACCCCCATTTTTACTTTCAAACCCTGTGAATTGACACCATTTATTTGAACATGTTGTTTTCTATCGCTCAAATAAGATTTTAGCAGGCTAAGAGCAAGTTTACCCAGTCCGTAATGCTCCAGTTTCAAAAGTAATGTGTCGTGATTTACGCAATCAAAAGCTTTGGAGAGATCACAGAAAATTCCTATTGCGTCTTGGGACTCTTCCCACGCAGCAAATATGTGCTTTAATAGGGTTACACCGGCGTCAGTTGTACAACGTCCCTTGGTGAAACCATACTGTTGATCATGTAAGATTCTGTTGGTGTTAAAATGATAGAGCATTTGATTAAGCATTACTTTTTCAAAAACCTTGCTAAAAACTGGTAACACGGATACAGGTCTATAATTATTGGCATCTTTACTGTCCCCGGATTTGAAAAGAGGTATGACTTTACTGTATTTCATTAAATCAGGGAACACTCCTTGGTCTACACATGAATTAAAAATTAAAGCTAAGTACGGGGCTATGGTCTCAAGTATAGATGTACAAACTTTGATAGACATTCCCCATAGATCTTCGGTCAGTTTGATTTTAATTTGCCGGAAAGCTTTAATAACTGTCATAGGGTTAATGTGTTTAAATTTAAATTCAGTCAGGCAGCCAGACACATTCGCCTTTAATAAGCCAATTGCGGTTTCAGGTGAGGAATTAAGGGCCTCCGTAGTTTTTATTGGTATATCGGTAAAGAAATTTACAAATTCTTGAGCTACTTCCTGATTAGAGCTTTTAGGACCACATGCTGTATCTAATGTAAAGCTATTATTACGTATTTTCTTTCTATTAGTCTCATTATTTATGACTTTCCAAGTATCATATTAAGAAAGAAAGCACACAAGAAAGCACACAAGAAAGCACACACACAATAAAGCACACACACACAATAATATAAAAAGATACAAAACAATGAGTAGAACATAATTATTATAAATGTGCTGTGTGCCTCACGGCTGCGCCAAAAAGGTCCATTTCAGCATTCAATTCATGCCGGACAGGTTATGAAGCTGTCTGACGCTGGTCTTCCAATGAACCTTGAGAGGGTACGTACGTTACAGAATAAACGGTTTCAAACAATATATAAACAAACAAATGGTTACTAAAAATAAATAGATAACGAGTAAATTAATTAAATTCTTTATCGTGGGGTTAGTTGCCTAACCTGTATTTACGAGTACGGATAGAGAAAAAAAAAATGTAAGAAATAAGTATTTTATTGTCTAAATATTTAGGGCCGGATAAAAAATAGATAGTCTAAAAGTAATGTATTTGATTTTTTCATAGTGCTAAGTGACAGTAAGTACATATTATAAGTACAATAATTAAGTTATAGTTATTTGTTGTAAGTAAACGGACTATACGAATAAACAATACTGTTTATTTCTAAGTGGAAGTGTTCCTTACAGGGGGTAAAATATATATACTAAACGTTACAAAGATAAAAAAATCAATGGGCAACATAGTCCTAGTGTCAAAATGTACAAATTGTTGCCTAGTGCCAAAATGTAATTTTGCCCAAATGGAGAATACATTAAAGCTATAATGTACCATTGATATAGGTAAGGTAAAAATGTCATAACAAGCTATAATGTACAATTGATATAAGTAAGGTAAAAATGTCATTTGTATGTAAGTGGTTTTGGCGCTTATTTTCCAAAAGCAGTACTTTCTTGACAGATACGTTCGTTCAGGAGCTATCAGAAAAGTACATCCTGAATGGCGTAGATTTCTCACAATTGTATGTAAGTGGTTTTGGCGCTTATTTTCCAAAAGCAGTACTTTCTTGACAGATACGTTCGTTCAGGAGCTATCAGAAAAGTACATCCTGAATGGCGTAGATTTCTCACAATCAGCACTTTCTCACAATCAGCACTTTATGGTGTAAATGTGGAAAATTTCAAAGATATAAAAGCTCAGAAACCACCCACCAAAAAGACGTCCACTGCTGGACATGGCGTCCCCCAAGTGTCGCCACATTGACCGGTCCCGTGCGACTCGCATCCAACGGATTCCTGCAACCTTTACCAGGTCATTGGTCCACCCAGTGGGAGGTCTTCCAACGCATCGTCTTTCGGTTCGCGGTTGCCACTCCAGAACTTTTCGGCCCCATCGGCCATCCGTTCCGTTCTGCGAACGTTACGGTTAACTTTAGTTTAAGTGGCCACTTAAGTTTTAGTTACAATGAAATATTGTTTATTATTATTTATACTAAAACTAGCGGACGTCACACGGTTTCACCCTCGTAATTCCTGTTCCCGTGGGAGTACGGGGATAAAATAATTATAGCCTATGTTACTCAGTAAAGACGTGGCTTACTAATATTGTGAAAGATCGTAACAAACTAACACACAAACTAACAAAAAATCAAATATTTCTTCTTTATCCTTTGACCGCGTAGGGGGAGCATCCCGACCCGGTTTCATTTTCCAATTGCGCGCGTCCGGGGAACTGACTGACCCACTCGAATTTTAAAATATTCGCCATCAAAAAATGCATTAAAACTCGACTGTACTTACTTGTACTTACTTTGGCCATGCATTAATCGTCTACACTACCTTCTCAACAATATTTCCCAACTCTACCGATTATCTTTGCCCAAATGCATCGACAGACGTCAAAATAAAATAAAAACTTTAGTGTAAACAAACCCGGCCATTTTTTCCCTTGTTGCGTCTGCGCAAGTGTCGTATTTCAATTGTTTTATTATAGAAATAGTCGTATTTTAGTATAGTATTATACATCAAAATGAAGGTGAAGAACAGTGCTACAATATTATGTTAAAGCAATTTAGTGTCCGAATCTCAAAGTTGCAGTAATTTGCTTGTGAAAAAGTGATAGGTATGTATACCTATAGTGCTGTGTGTAACATTGAATAAGTAATTTTATGTGATTAAAACGTGTGGTAATAACGGATAAATAGTAATTATTTAGTATGGTGAGTATATTGTTTAATTTTATAAACAACAAAAAGTGGTGTCTTAGAGTTAAAGTTACATAAATATTTGTGTTCTAAACACTTTACTAGAAGATTTTGGTATTATTGGAAAGGAAATATAATCTAATTTCTAATAAGATTTTTTTATTGATAAGGATTCAATAAGTTATGGAATCAGGCGTTACTTTGCGGAAGTCCATGACATGACATACTCGACACGTGTTTCGCCCCTCCACGGGGCATCCTCAGGAGTTATGTGTCGAGTATAGGTTTGGTCTCACTTGTTTTGTATGTGTGCATATGCATGAGGGCGGGAGGGTGGGCCCATATGTGCATGTGCATATGCATGACGGTGGGATTTGTGTCCTGCTTTCAGACCTGGATATTTTTGACTAGCGGTATTAAAACTAAATATTTTTCATAGCATTTAAGGATTCAATAGTTTTTCATAAAATTAATATTTTTCGAAAAATTAATATTTTTCGAAAAATTAATATTTTATTCGCGAAATAGCCGTTTTCGTGACTGTTTTTCAAACTCTATATTTATTTTAGAGTATTAAATTAATATTATATTTCTTGGTTTTTGGTTAAATAGATTCCTTAACTATTCAGCTATTCACTGTTATTAACTATTCAGCTATTCACTGTTATTAACTATTCAGCTATTCACTGTTATTAACTATTCAGCTAGTCACTGTTATTAACTATTCAGCTAGTCACTGTTATTAACTATTCAGCTAGTCACTGTTATTAATTATTCAGCTATTCACTGTTATTTAAGTCTTGTAGTTTGCGATCGTCAAGTGTTTTTATCTAAAAGTGTCAAATTACACGAAATAACCCGCGACCCTTGCGCGGTCGGCGCGCTTGAGCCCTAGGTTAAACGAAATATATCTTCTTTACGCAAAATCTTTCCTCTTTACGCGAAATCTTTCCTCATTACGCGAAATCTTTCCTCATTACGCGAAATCTTTCCTCATTACGCGAAATCTTTCCTCATTACGCGAAATCTTTCCTCATTACGCGAAATCTTTCCTCATTACGCGAAATCTTTCCTCATTACGCGAAATCTTTCCTCATTACGCGAAATCTTTCCTCATTACGCGAAATCTTTCCTCATTACGCGAAATCTTTCCTCATTACGCGAAATCTTTCCTCATTACGCGAAATCTTTCCTCATTACGCGAAATCTTTCCTCATTACGCGAAATCTTTCCTCATTACGCGAAATCTTTCCTCATTACGCGAAATCTTTCCTCATTACGCGAAATCTTTCCTCATTACGCGAAATCTTTCCTCATTACGCGAAATCTTTCCTCATTACGCGAAATCTTTCCTCATTACGCGAAATCTTTCCTCATTACGCGAAATCTTTCCTCATTACGCGAAATCTTTCCTCTTTACCTCCTTACACGAAATCTTTATCAGTCTATGAAATTCCTCTAAGTCCAGGGTAATTTAGGAACAGTCACATGTGGTATAACCTTCTTTTTACCTGCTGCACTTTTACTAACTTCATTTTGTCAAATACTCTTCCTGTTGTATTGATATATTGTCAACTTCTTTTTTTCTAATCGATAGCTCATCACCCTCAAAGAATTTCAGTCATTAAAATCAAAGAGACTCGGTAATATCTAACAGAACTTTGTCATCGCCAGCTAACATAGGTAGACATGCAAGCCTTGCAAAGTTCAACGAACTTTACAGGCTGCACAGACATTTAATTTCCTTGATTTCATTAAGGGAACATGAACCAGTATGAATCAGAACCGGTTTCGGCATAAGTACAAATTTTTAAGAATAAAAAATTGTGCTGAATTCGGGTGGCTTTTTTCTGGACTTTTGATTGTTTTATCCGTGCTTTAGTGTCGGTTTATTGTCGGTTTATTGTCATTAGGTATTTTAATTACATTTTTATAAGATTATCGTTTTAATTCCTTTATGATACGAGCGAGACACAAAAATCAAAAAAAATTTTGTGATCACTAGCATAAACTGTTAAAATTAAGTTGAACTTTATCGAGAAAAATTCTTTGATGTGTGTTTTCTTTGAATAAAAACACCGTTTGAAATTAAAAAATAAATCAATTTTTTATTTTTATAAAAAATGAGTAATTAAATCATAATGTAAACTTAAGCAACAATTTATTAATAAAAGGTTTCTAATCAATATAGTAATTAGTGTACGATACTTAAACACATGATCTACATGTCATACGTAGTCATACATGTCCCACGTAGTCATACCTGACATAAATGTCCCACGTAGTCATACCTGACATAAATGTCCGACGTAGTCATACCTGTCATAAATGTCCCACGTAGTCATACCTGTCATAAATGTCCCACGTAGTCATACCTGTCATAAATGTCCCACGTAGTCATACCTGTCATAAATGTCCCACGTAGTCATACCTGTCATAAATGTCCCACGTAGTCATACCTGTCATAAATGTCCCACGTAGTCATACCTGTCATAAATGTCCCACGTAGTCATACCTGTCATAAATGTCCCACCTGTCATAAATGTCCCACCTGTCATAAATGTCCCACCTGTCATAAATGTCCCACGTAGTCATACCTGTCATAAATGTCCCACGTAGTCATACCTGTCATAAATGTCCCACGTAGTCATACCTGTCATAAATGTCCCACGTAGTCATACCTGTCTTAAATGTCTTAAATGTCCCACGTAGTCATACCTGTCATAAATGTCCCATAGTAAATAAGAGTTGTTTGTTATCATGAGTACAATCACGTGCTTGAGTATTGTACGCCCAGTCACCCTATATAATATATGTAACTCCTCCCCTAGCTCGAACACATCCAGTTGTCAAGCAATTCTTGGGGTAACCTGTCCCATTCTTGAATAGCGGCTTCCCTGAGCTGAGCTCTGGCACTGTCTGGGGACGTGGCTGACGATTCCAAACAGCTCGCTTAAGAGCATCCCACGCCTGCTTTAAGGGGCGGGTTAAGGGGCGGGTTAAGGGGTTTAAGTCAGGAGAGCCGGAGAGCAGTATTGACTTGATGGGCGGGCGCATTTACCATCTACCAGTACAAATTGGTGCCCATGGTTCCCATGGTACTGAGTGGTCTGACAATTCCATCAATAGAAACTGCTCTATACATGGCATTCTAGCTCCAATCATAAATACCACCCAAAAAGGACATCGATTTCCCGCGTAGCAGTTTCACGATCTCCTGGTCTTCTCCAGACACGGACACGTCGGTTATCTGGATGAGTACTGATTCGCGATTCGTCAACAAAGAGTTTTGCCACACGTTTTCTCTCCTTCATTTTGCTGAAGCCTAGCCTACTGCAATCTTCATTGACTTTGCCGTGCCGGGAATTCAGAGAAGCTCGCCAAAACCTACGTGCTCGTAATCCAGCCTATTGTAAGCAATTGCATGGTCTGAGTGCTAACTTCAAGCCCAGAGGCGGCTCGAACTTAACTTCTGCTTTTATTTTAGTGGCGTTGATTGTTGGGTCACGGGCTGCCAGCAATTTAAATATAGCGCCTTTGGGCAGCAGTCAAAACAGTTGGGCGACCACTGCGGGGTCGGTCAGCTAAATTATCCATTACGTGAATCTGCAACGTGGTCACGACACGGGATTGAGATATAGCAACTCTGCGTGCTATTTCTCTCGTGGTGTATCCTTCTTCCTCAAAGTTACTCTTCTTACTTACTTTGCCACCGGAACAGGTCGGCGCGCACTCTTGCTCACCGCTAACGAGTCTCACACATTCACTTCTATTCAAATTAAGCTTTTGACTGAAAAAAATTCGTCGCATTTAGGCCGTCTATACGCCGCAATGCTAAACGCAAGCCGGTTTTGAGTTCAACTCATATTTTTGAGGGTTCAATTCGTCCCAAATTTTTAAAAAGGAATAATGTTGAAGGAGTAAGCGAATTTTGTGTCGATGAATAATCATTTTTCAACTAATTTTCATTTAGAAAATTGTTTTTTTTCTGTAATTAATCCGTTAGTCAGTGTATTTATCAATCAGCTTTCGATTTATGATAAATGGATATGTCGGGTTTGTCAGGATTTATTTCGTTAGGCTCGAGCATTATGTGGGCAGAAGACGGGTTTCGTGCTATGAAAACTCACTAAATGCGATACTTTGTTTATTGTCAGGTGCTCGGTTCGGGTTGGTTGTTTCCATGGAGAAGAACCGGCAAGAAACTCCATGGTTACTCTTTTCAAACATCTACACTGAGTAAACTAACAAAGTACTTGACATTACACTTTCACACTAACACTGGGCACAATGAATCGGATACAGTTTCAAGACGTCTGAACTCCGCTGCGATCCGACCCAGAATGTCGTCCTCGCGGTGATCTGTTAACGTCAGGACTCTGTAGAAGCACACCATGGCGGGGGTACTAGGTCACGTGATGTCACCACTGGCGCGCTTTGATTCATTCCCGTGTCCATACCAATGACCGGATCCGACAGATATATCTTATTTGTTTATCATTTTCAAAGTCTGCAGGATTTTTAGTGCCTTGTAAGCTATCCCGGTTTCTGAAATATAATTTCCATCTTTTTTTCCCTTTATTCTTATTCATTCGTGAGGGTTTTATCCATATCAAAAAAACTTACGACCCTTCAATTTATTTACATCTACATCTATTAACGTGCCCCGTCAAGACGAGCCAAGCGTAGCGCAACGCACTATCCTACCTTTTCTCGAAGCACTTCGTCGTTTTTTTTGACCCTAATACCCAGATGTACTGTATTGAAAAATTGGTTTCCGAAGGATACATTCGTTCATGAGCGATCAGAAAAGTATCAGTTTAATATCCTGAATGGCGTAGATTTCAAAACTAGATTTTAAATTTGATTAATTTTGATTTTAGATTTGAAAACCACTCAATTTAATTTGGACCCCAAGTTATCGGGTCAAAATGGTTGCAAATAAGGTCAAGTATCTCCCATTTCAAAGCCTGCACCCAAATACTAATCATTCTGTATAAAAGTTATGAGAGGTAAACAAAACAAAAAAAAACTACAACAACTTAGTTCTGAGACGAATCTGCCAACTTCTTGTGTATGTGTTCTCGAGCTTTCACTTTAAATGTGAACCGATTGGTAACCGTCCTGATATTCTGGGGGGTTATTACATTGCAAAGGAAAATCGCCTGGACAAAGAAATAAGATTTTATAAAACCAGAGCGATGAGAAAGACAACTACGAAGACGATTATTCTCGGACCGAAGATTCTTGCTGTGTGCACAGCATAAATATTGGCAAAGAGAAGTTAGATAAGAAGGAGAAGTAGGTTTGTGAAGAGAAAACAGGGTTGTCAAAGCCTGTGAGCGCTGTGCGCTGCCGGATAGGTAACCACTTTAAAAGCGATCGATGTGCGGATAAATGATCATACTTCTGGAGATTGAAAACAAAACGAATGCAGCTATTATGAAGTCTGTCAAGTTTGTTAGAGGAGATCAGCATTCAGGTAGCACACATCACCAAAGTCAATTATGGGAAAGATTAGGTCCACTCATAATGTACAGTCCACTCATAATGTACAGTCCACTCATAATGTACAGTCCACTCATAATGTACAGTCCACTCATAATGTACAGTCCACTCATAATGTACAGTCCACTCATAATGTACAGTCCACTCATAATGTACAGTCCACTCATCAAGATCCCAACATACAATATGTAGTAATATCAACCAACGCCACCTGTCTGTAAACACGGGTACTTATTGATCGTCCCAGGATTAATAAATCTGCGAAACCAGACCTAAATATCATCAGACCTATCTAACATCCATTTTTATGTACACAAATATACTTGCTTATTCTTTTTTACAGTAGGATTTTTTCTCTCCAGATGTTGTTCAATCAATCGGCATGGCTTTAAGGCGCCTATACGAGCTAAATTAGCAACTCTATTTGTGGTGGTTCAAACTTCGTTTGAAATGCTGTTAGAATAAAGTTCTAATCAGCTTGCACTACAAAGTGGTTGTTACGTCAGCCACTGCGGGCCAAATAGCGCGAAATGAGTGGTTTCGATCGATTTACAAAAAAACTATTGATTGGATTAAAAAACTAAAACAGTATCATGCTAATATATTGCTTGAAGAATTATTTGCCAAAAAATCAGAAGGATCGCATGCATATTAGTATGTTTTTTATTGTTTGAAAGATATTTTTAGAGGTAAGTTCGTGATTTCTTTTTATCGAGCCGAATTAATTGTATTATGTTTTCAAAACAGTATCATGCTAGCATATATCCTGAAGAATATCATATATTTTTCTGGTCTTGTTTATAGCAGTGAATCATATACTTTTAGTAGTTATAAAACTCGCGTTTAGCTCGTGTAATCGCCTTAAGCCCGAACCAGGAAAAATTAGGAAAAAAAAACATAACTTTGTATAAGGAGAAAAGTAATAGGATTAAAACATTGTGAACGACAAAAAAATAGTTTTTTCTTCAAAATAATATCATCACTGCTTCAAGTCACAAGCGAATAAAAATCGTCATGATGACAAAGAACTACGCTTGTTTTCATAATACTATTAAAAAAAAAAAAAAAAGAAAACGCTAAGTGCAAAAGAAGAAAAATAAGTAAAGTTTTAACCAACCAAAGTTTTAACCAACCAAAGTTTTAACCAATATTTTTTTAAACGAAAAGAGGATTCATGTAGCAGAACGCTACACTACGTAATATTTATTAACCATTAATTTGGTCGCGTTGAGTATACTCAACGTTACAAATAAAAAAATCATCTAAACGTCAATGTTCTATGGTTCTGTGTCTATAAGGCTAAGAACATTTTAATATTAATTTAGTTTTGTTTATTAATATTTTGCACAGTTTGACGTCGAGAGAGCGTGCTATGCGACCTTCGCAGGTTTTTTTTTCATGGTTTTCGGCTGATTTTTAATACGTGTATTACTTGATTATATGAATATGTGTAAGCAAAACTATAAAATTAATCTGTTTGTCACCTGAAAGAGACCACGCCGAATCAGTAAACACTATTCTTAAATATACTCAACTGTCTAATAAGTTATTATGATTTCGAACCAAACTCAATTTACTGTAATTGAAAAAAAATAAAAAAAGGATTGTGTGGTTTTATGAAGCCACGGTAGAAGTGACTTTTTTTTTCACATAATAGACATTTAAATAAAAAAATTGGAATAATATTCCATCAAGGGTATAAAAATCGCTTTATCAATCTTAATTTTATACTTGGAAAATTGGAATGATAATGGGAAATAATAAAAGTAAACTAAGTCTCCAACTAATATTACGAACTATAGGCGCCGCACATACGTCAATATTCCACATTTACGCGGCCAAAATTGAATTTTAAAAACTTACAGTATACACAAAAAAGCACATGCAGAGCTAGAAGACAGTTCCAAGAATCCTAACTGAGCCTCACCACCTGCCTACGATACACCCCGACCGCTTCAGGTGTTCGGTACTTAACCGTCAACCCGTGCACTCGTTTTTGCTGCTAAAGTTACAAACACAACAAAAGTGACAACATTGTTTTTTTTTCTGTGTCAGTCTTTGAAGTGAATGTGATGGATTCCAATAATACAGGTATGGATCTTTTTTATTACTATTTACACCCAAAATGCTCAATTCGAATAATTTGGGGGTTTCAAACATGGGTTGTTTTAGACGAATTTTGAAGTAATTTTGAACTTTAAAGGTCAATTTGTTGTATTTCTCAATGAGATACGATCATCATTCTTTTTTATTTAAAACTACACTCCCTTGACTAAAAACCAGCTGCGGAAGAGTGCGGATGAGTGCGGATGACAAAACTTTTTTAACCGTGATTTTTATCTTTTCGTTATTTTAGATACTTCAATTCAAGCACATCAGGTGTTTAGCAGCCTGAGGCCCAAGAAGAGATCAATCCCCAGAATATTTTGCCCGGAAACAATAAACATGTTAATGCCAGAATATCCCGACGAACCAGACTCGGATAGCGAGCAGTAAGATGAATCCATTTCGTTATAATATTTTCTTAAAAAATTTCTGATTTATTAATTTGTTTGTAATATTGTACAAATTTTGTTTTATTTTGTGTGTATTTCTTTGGATAAATAGTTATGTGAAATTATGATTTTTTACCTTAATGATTTTTACCGTATTTTACAAAAAAAAAAAAACAACCAAATGAAAAAAAATACTCTTAAAAGATATTTAATATCATGCAGACGTGATATAAGTAAACAAATAATTTTGGCCGCGTAAATGTAGAATATTGACGTATGTGCGCCGCCATATTGGCCTTGGCTGCTCTGACGAGCGCCTTTCACTTTATCCCTACTCCGCGGCCGACCGTCACGCGACATGCAACACACAGACGAAAAAGTTTGAGACGATGTAATAAAAGTTTCACTTTAAAAACCAAATTGTCCCTGGCCTGTAAATGACAGAAAGTATATCTCGACCAATTCCTTGAGCATGCCGAGGAATATGGTCTAGTTAGCAGTTAGCACATCGACCAAATTGAAACGGCCAAATCAATTTTGATAAAACTTGTCTAATAATAATAAAATTTATTTCAGACCATCGAGTTAAATATCTAAATGTCGCACGATGAGTGGTCATCCATTGCCACATCATTGGACTGTCCATTCTGTCGGCCATGATAGGCACCAACTATCGCGCACTCGCCGCATCAGGGCGGCTATTCGTAGTCGCATAAGAGCGTAAAAATCAGGCACACAGTACTCCGCACTCCGCAAACATCCTTGATGCACTGCAAAAGCGCGGTAGTCCGAACATGACTCTGATGGCGTTATTATATTGGACTTTGTACGAGCTTTTTATATAGCCCACCCATAGGGCGCATGAGTACATAGTCAGGCAATACGCTCTAAAGAGCGTAATTTTTACCTCTTCTGTACAACTTGCAAACCTATGGGCCAGTCTGTTACATCGAACTGCCAATGCTCTGCGCTCCCTCTCCACATCTACATCGTCAGACAGACTATCGGTGACCCAATGTCCCAGCTAGGTACTTGAACTTTATCACCCTAGAGAGCTGAGCGCCTCCGTGTGACTGGTGGGACAGTGTCTTGAACACCAGAAAATCGCTCTTTGTCGCGTTTTACCTGAGGAAAACATGCATATACAGGAGCTTTCCTAATTGTATAGTATTGAACAGTCTGTTTGAGACATAGGATAGCTGTTTCGGTCTCAGATCAACAAAAAAAGGAAGATGGCGCGCTGCGAACATCAAAAGTGAAGCCACAGAACTATGCTGCTGCAAGTAAATACACGCTCACGCACACACATGCAACTAAAACTATGCTGAACCGCTCTTAGTAAGTGACAAGTCGTCGTCCAGATACCATAGTTTAAAAAAATAGATTTATGCCTACGTGTGTAGTGAAAAGTTGCAAAAACAATAGTCATACACATAAAAAGTCTCACGGAATCACTTTTCACGTTTAACGTTTAAGAACTCGAAATAACATCGTTTTTATTAAGTAAATAAACTAGTTTTAGGTTACTGGTACTGGAACAAAAATACTGACCACAGAGTATGTAATCACTACTGACATAGGTGCGAGGGTTGCCATAATATAATTTAAAATTTCCTCATTCGAAATGTGATTTCTTACATTAAATTTGTCACCGTAAAATTGTTAAACACGTTATTAACCGACTTCCAAAAAGGAGGAGGTTCTCTATTCGACTGTATGTATTTTTTTTTTTTTTTTTATGTATGTTACCCGATTACTCGAAGACGCCTAAACCGATTTGAAAAATTCTTTTTTTGTTTGAAAGGGTATACTTCCAAGTTGGTCCCATAGTCGCCAAGTCGGGATCTGATGATGGAATCTTGGCGAAATCGAGGGAACTCTTCAAATTTTATAGGATAACGTACAGCAATTTTTATATTTTCTACAACAAGTGAAGCATTTGCGTTTGATAAGAACCATTCTACCATCAGATCTGATGATGAAGCCAAGAGTCACGGAACTCCATAATGAGACAATGTATCCTAGTCGTGTTTGGGCTTGTTGTAATTGTAACGGTATGCACTTTCCATGTGAACCACTAAAAAGTGAAAAATAAAAACTTTTTTGCAAAAAATAAAACCGACTTCAAAAAGAAAAAGTGAAAAATAACTTTAGCTTCTGAAGTCGGTGACAAAAAAATTAAATCAATCATACAAACGTCACCGACTTCAGAAGCTAAAGTTATTTTTCACTTTTTCTTTTTGAAGTCGGTTTTATTTTTTGCAAAAAAGTTTTTTATTGTAAACTCTCGAAATATTGTGAAACTAACATACTGCTTACAATAAAACGCATTATTTTTCGTGAAATGCATGCGATGGTAGTAACTCACGCGGTGTAGAGGGAAGGAGGAGTCCCCCTTGGCCAGTGGTACAACTCTTATGAAAAGATAATGTACCATTCCTGAGAAATACCGATTAATATAACCTAACCTAAAAACACTTTATATTGCCCTAAAAGCGTAGTCGACGGAACCCGCTTCGCGGGGCCTCTATTTCCAAGTGCAGGGTTTAAAGGAACCTAACTAACTTAACGGGGGGGTGCCCCAAGACCCGATTATGGGGGCAGAGATACTTCCGTATGTTCAGTTGACAATATTTCGAGAGTTTCCAATATCGCTAGAGAGAGTGTTCGACAATTTTACGGTGACGTATTCATAATTTTTTCACATTTTCTTCATTATGGGTATCAATGAAAGGTCTTGACTAGTAGAATAATGTACACTAAGTATATTGAGAGGGAATGAGGAATACTAACTAACGAAATGAGATGAGGAAAGTGGAGTGATGACTATTTTTCATTTTACTTTTAGTACATTATTTACTGCATTAATATATGTCGGGGGTTTTTTAAATTTTAAATTTAATGTCTTGTAATGTACTTATCTAATATTTTAGATTTCCGATTAAAACTGAAAAAAAGTAAATGGATAGTAGCTATAATAAAAAGTCCAAATGATCCAAAATGGCTACCATCGAAAACCAGCGTGGTTTGTTCCGATCATTATGTTACAATTATCTTACCCATATAATATTATTCCCCAAATTATAGGGAATTTTTTTAAGAAATGGCAACCCTTCGATATACACATAGATAAAAAGGTGGCTTCACTTTTGATGTTCGCAGCGCTCCATCTTCCTTTTTTTGTTGATCTGAAGTTTCGGTAGATAAAAGCGACTTTAAACCCAAATTGAGCGTCGAGGAGTATTAAGTGCTTATCCAGCTGCCGATCAATCAGACTGTCCAACACCTTTGCAATGATTCGCATCTCCAGTTTTCGTTGACTATAGGCACAACAATAGGTTTAAGTAAGTCAGCTGGAAGGTAGGAGTGACACAGGCACAAACTAAAAAACATAGCTGGCACTCGCGGCAAGTGCTGATAGGTATGTCTTCGGACGCCCGTGGGGGGGCCTCCGACCCATTCGACGAGGAACCTAGGGGAGACTCGACCTAAACAGCTCTACTAAACAAATTGGCAAACTCATTAGGATCACTAAGATCCTCAACACTCACGGGCTGACTCGACCTGGGATTCAAGCTGTTCATGGATTTCCAAAAACTAACAAAATTCTTTGCGTCATGATGACTCGCAATGATGTTCATTATTATTTGGTCTTTATTATTTACTGCCACAAGAAATTAAAAAAAAAACTGCATCCAAATCGGTTTACCAGTTTTAAGCGCTACAGTACCACAGAGATACACACACACAGCGGTCAAATGTGACGCAAAAAAGATTTATTACAATAGGAACTGTCACTTTAACTATCATTAAATTAGTCATGCATAATACGATTTTATTTTCAAAAAATACTTGTTTAATAAAGTATTGGTGTTAAGTATACCCAACATAATATCTAATTCGTTAATTGTTAAGTATACATAACATTGTGTTTTCAGGAAAATCTCTTGCCTGAAGGTTTTCCTGAAAACACCATTTTTTATTTTATTTTCCTGCATATTTTAAATGCATTAGAATACAATATAAATATAAACTGCATCTTCCTAAAATAACTTTTTTTGTTTTGCCAAATTAAGGGTTAATCCACAAAATCGTTTTTGATGGCAATATTAGACAGAGTTAAGCTTTCTTAACTAAAGCTATCACTTCTGAAACCTAGTTTAAACTGAGTTGTATTCAAAGTGAAACAAGTAAGCAAACTCTTCAAAGATAAAGTGGATGCCGCTCTATGAATAAGACATGAGTTGGAATGAATTAATATTAATGAGGTAGTTACAAGATGTTTACAATTGTTTCGGCTAGGAACACATGTTACGAATGCGTACGTTAAGTGTGTTCGACGAATTAAGGTGGCTCTTGGTTTTGATAAATTGAGACTTTAGCGAGGGTCATTAACTTCGACATGGTCTCAATTTCGAATAACAAACTCATTGCTATTGCTTCGAAAGGACATACTTCGACAACACACCTTAAAAATACACTACTTCGACAACACACACCTTCTAAAAAACACTACTTCGACAACACACACCTTCAAAAAACACTACTTCGACAACACACACCTTCAAAAAACACTACTTCGACAACACACACCTTCAAAAAACACTACTTCGACAACACACACCTTCAAAAAACACTACTTCGACAACACACACCTTCAAAAAACACTACTTCGACAACACACACCTTCAAAAAACACTACTTCGACAACACACACCTTCAAAAAACACTACTTCGACAACACACACCTTCAAAAAACACTACTTCGACAACACACACCTTCAAAAAACACTACTTCGACAACAGACACCTTCAAAAAACACTACTTCGACAACAGACACCTTCAAAAAACACTACTTCGACAACAGACACCTTCAAAAAACACTACTTCGACAACAGACACCTTCAAAAAACACTACTTCGACAACAGACACCTTCAAAAAACACTACTTCGACAACAGACACCTTCAAAAAACACTACTTCGACAACGTACACCTTCAAAAAACACAACTTACAACTTCGACAACGCACACCCTACTTCGACAGATCCCTTCTCCGTGTTCGGCGGATTCCTATTTCGACAGAACACACATTTCATTTCACTTTATGGTTTTAGGTATAGAAGTTTTCTTGATTATATTAGACATAATGAGTACAAAAACAACAAATAATAACGGAAGATATCCCGTTAGTGACAATATAAGTTTAGTTTAAACCGTGAAAGCCTAAAACAGTGTTTGATAATGAGTAACGAAATTTTGTGTCAATGTAATTTTTCAGTAACAAATATTTTTGTAGCAATTCAAATTATTAGTATTGTTACGGTCTTGTTGCGCGAATTAAGTAATTAAAAATAAGGTGTAGGTACATGATACATTGCATGCAAGATATTAATAATAAATTATACAGAAAAGTAAATTATTAAATAGTAATTTCAGAGCGATTAAGTCGAGTTCAGTCGAGATAGGAATCCACCGAACAAGTGCGTATTGGAGATGAGATTTGTCGAAAGTAGTGTTTTTCGAAGCAACGATTTGTCCAACTATTGTTATTCGAAATTGAGACCGTGTTGAAATAATTAACTGTCGAAGTTCAGGATGACACTCCTGTCCTGGTTCTCTCTGAACCTGACTATGGCAAAACTGACACTAACATCTCAGCACCAAGAGAAGACCGATAGGTTTGTGACACTCGTTTTATTAAACAGCAGCGTTGCACTGAAATTGTATCAAGCTTGTAATTTTTTGATACTAGTCAAATTAAGTGACGCCGTTAACTGAAAAGTTTTTTTTGTGGTAATCGGTTGTCGTGGTAATCGGTTGTCGTGGTAATCGGTTGTCGTGGTAATCGGTTGTCGTGGTAATCGGTTGTCGTGGTAATCGGTTGTCGTGGTAATCGGTTGTCGTGGTAATCGGTTGTCGTGGTAATCGGTTGTCGTGGTAATCGGTTGTCGTGGTAATCGGTTGTCGTGGTAATCGGTTGTCGTGGTAATCGGTTGTCGTGGTAATCGGTTGTCGTGGTAATCGGTTGTCGTGGTAATCGGTTGTCGTGGTATGAGCATGTGATGCGGAGAAATGAGGAAAATTTCGTGAGAAAAGAAAAGCTTTGAGTATCTGAGTAGAGGAAGACCAAAGAAACGATGGATGGACTGTGTTAAGAATGACATGGCACGAAAAGAAGTGTCTGATGATATGACAAAAAATAGAGAATTATGGAAGAAGAAGACCATGCTGCGCCGACCCAAAATAAATTGGGATAAGGGCAACAGAATGTGATGAGTCAGATTAAAGGCTGGAGGCTGCACTGCCCTTTTTCCAAAAGGATTTTACGACGTACTGACATATTGTTGTCGTATTTCGTAATGCAATAAATATTCGTATCGCATCCGATATCAGGTTCATTGAATTATTGATATAGTTAAAAGCATCAAGCCGGAAATAGGTTCCTTTGCAAGATTTCCATCGCCCGGGGCCTTTGTGATACAAAACTGAACCGATCTGGGCCGGATATTCGGACCGGTTGGTATTAAATGTGCTTGATTTAAGAGATAATTAAATATTGTTAATACGCAATAGAAGATAATCAGTATCATACTAGTAAGAACCTATATTATTAAATTATTCGTCTTCTTTCAAAAATTACTTTAAAAAAAATTGCAGCCCACCGGTATCGAGAACCGGGTCTAAGCTAGCGTTAGTAGTAAACTTATTAAAGTTGTTAAAAACGGTTCAATTAGTCAAATCAGTCACAAATTATGCACACTACAACCTTAACGGGTTTAGGTCGACTTAACCAATAACCCTGCGGGTATATGCGGGTAGGTGCATAAAAGTAAACACGGGATATATGCGGGTAGGTGCATAAAAGTAAACACATCTTCTCAAAATTTTATTTTGATATTAATAGTATTTTTATAATAAAAAAATTAAAATTCCTACCGGGTATTTTGTAAATACATATCATTAAGCACATATTGTGTGGGCAGTAACATACACATGTCCTAACCAGTGCTAATTGCATTTACTTGCTGGCTTGAGCTGTCACTTGAACTTTGACCTCACTGTACACTGCACTGGAACACAAGTAACTATCATGAGCTCTATTGCTGACATTGCGGAGACTCAGCGCTTGGCAATAACATCCCTCAACCAGCGGATGACTGACTTTGAAGAGCACCTGAAGGCATCACCACCTGGAGCGGACTTGAGCGGGCTTCACAGGGATTTTGCTGCCTTTAAAGAGCATGTCTGGAGTGTTCTCAATGCGTTGCAGCTGCAGATTGCGGAGGTGTGCAGGAGTGTCGACGTAATCGAAATGCGTCACAGGAAGAAGTTCTTGCTGCTTGGCGGTGTTCCTGAGACTCCTGATGAGAAACTCCCAGAAAGCGTGGTGTCCATTATGCATAGTAAGCTTGGCATAACTGGTCTGGCACCCTCTTCAGTGACGGTATGCCACAGGATGGGCGCGGCTTCAGAAGGTCACTCAAGACCAGTCCTGCTTCGGTTTGCTGACTCTGAAATTAGAGGCCTGATCTGGAAGACCAAGACCAAACTGAAGGGGTCTTCTTATGTGGTATCTGAATTCCTCACTCGTCGGAGGCAGTCTGCTTTTACAACAGCTCGCAAGCTGTTCGGCGTGACGAATGTGTGGACTATGGACGGAAACATTAATGTCAAGCTCCCCAATGGCAAACGACGTCGGGTTTTCAGTGTGGAGGAAGTCATCGCGTTGGGAGCGGAGCATGGCAAGTCACTGGATCATGAGGTTCCTCCTGACTCCATTCCTGGCTCGAATAACACAAGCCCGGCGCCGGCGCAACCTCACACTCGGTCAAGGCGGGCAGCAAGGAAGAAGTAACTCGTTTGTTTATGTTTACTCTGTAAGTGTTTCCTTGCTGTCTAGTTCACATCCTTCTAGCTATTTATTCTGTTCGTTTTACTAGAAATAATTACTGACGGTAACTTTGTTCGCTTACCGACACTTATACTTTTTTTTTCTTTATTATTTTTTGTTTACTTTGCTCTTGACACTCATTCTTTGGATTCGTTATGTCACTGTCACTTGTCAGTTGTCAGTGTCTTGTATTGTTTTTTTGCGTTCGGAAACGCACATTAGTTTTACTTGTCTTATTTTTTTTTTTTGTATTGTGAACAGTCAGCCGGCAGGTTATGCAATTTATACTTTATTTAATTTTATTATTTCATAGTAATAAGTCTATATTATCTCATTACCTATATAGTATTATGTCTGACGACGAGACCTTTTTTTTCTTGCGATAGTTCTTCCGCAACTTTTTCATCCCTTGATAATTCACTGTCCATTAATAGTTTTCTAAGTAGCGAGTGTCAACGATTTAATAATTGTTTTAACGTGTGCCATGTTAACGCTCAGAGTATTGCCCAGCATCATTCTGAGATGTTAGATTTGTTCGGTGATGTTAATTTACATGCCATATTAGTATCTGAAAGTTGGCTCAAACCCGAACTTCCCTCTACTTTTTACTCTCTACCAGGCTTTATCTTAATTCGCAATGACCGTACGGGGAAAAGAGCCGGTGGTGTTGCCATTTATTTACGATGTAACATCCCTTACAAAATTCTATCATCCTCACCTCCTATCTATAATGCCAACGCTGAGTTTTTAGTTCTGGAAATTGTTGTGAAGGGGGTCAAGGCCGTTCTAGGAGTTGTTTACTGCCCACCTACTGTAGATTACTTCTCCAGTCTGGAATCTCTCTTTGAATCTGTTTCATCAGAGTACAAACATCACATAGTTATGGGTGACTTTAACACCGACCTTTTGAAAGACAACCCTAGGTCACGTAGGTTGAGAGCGATCCTGGAGTCGTCGAGTATGTCCCTCCTCACGCTTAGTCCGACACATCATAACTTTGACTCCAGCGACTCCTGGCTCGATCTCATGCTTGCATCTTCTGCTGATCTTGTTGCTAACCATGGTCAGGTCGCTGCTCCTGGGCTATCTAGACACGACTTAATTTATCTCTCATACAAAATTAGACCCCCTAAGCAGCGGCCTGCTATTGTTTTTATTCGTAATTTTGCAAGGTTGGATAGGGAAAAACTCAATGCTGATGCACAAGCTCTTGATTGGGATGACCTTGTCCAATCATCGACAGTGGAGGAGAAAGTTGAAATATTTAACAAGTCTGTTCTCCAGCTCATTGACACGCACGCACCACTGAAGGCTGTCCGTGTTAAGCGCCCTCCGGCTCCATGGATCACCCCAGCGAGTTAGGATGGCTATGAGACGGCGTGACAGAGCTTTCAGAAAATATAGACGGGATCGCAGTGAGGAGAACTGGAGCCTGTATAAGTTGGCTAGAAACCGATGCAATCAGATGGTGAGAGCATCTAAACGCCGATACATTTGTGAAAATGTCCACAATTCTTCACTGGCTGATATTTGGAAGTTTCTTAAATCACTTGGCATAACTAAGTCCTCCTCTAGTACCTTACCTTCTAGTCTGTCCTTAAACGTTCTTAATAAACATTTCTCTACGTCAGCTTCGCTTTCAGTTGATGTTAGGAACCAAACTATCCATGACATTGCTTCCAAGCCATTGTTACCTCCTGACTCTTTTTCTTTCTCCCCCGTGACTAACGACGAGGTCTTTAAATTTTTTACATCAATTAAGTCTAAGGCTGTGGGCTGTGATGGGATCAGCAGAGTAATGTTATCTTTAATTATTGAATACTTAATTCCTATTGTTACTCACATCATAAATTTTTCCCTGTATACTGGCGTGTTTCCTGCTTTGTGGCGTAAGGCTTACATTATCCCTCTTCCTAAGATACCCAGTCCCAGTTTGCCAAATCACTACAGACCTATCTCCATTCTTCCTTTCATTTCCAAGATCCTCGAAGCAGTAGCTCTTAGGCAAATAGCTTCCCACGTTCATAAGAACAGCCTGTTGTCCGAATTCCAATCTGGTTTTCGGCCGGGCCACAGCACAGCCACAGCCTTACTTAAGGTCACTGAAGATATTAGAGATGGCATGGAGAATTCGAGGGTCACGGTATTGGTTTTAATAGATTTTTCAAACGCTTTTAACACTGTTGACCACGATATCCTCCTTGCCATACTTTCTCAAATTGGGGTCTCCTCGTTGTCACGTGATTGGTTTTCTTCATATCTTCGTGGTCGCCAGCAGGCGGTGCGTGCCGATCAGGATTACTCCGATTGGTGCGACCTGGTAGCAGGCGTTCCACAAGGCGGTATACTCTCTCCTCACTTATTTTCGTTATTTATAAATTCTATTACCACTATCCTCAAGTGCTCTTATCATCTGTATGCTGACGACCTGCAACTTTACGCTCAATCGGACATTGCCAACCTTGATCATTGCATCTCGTTACTCAATGCCGATCTCCGAGCTATCGGAGAATGGTCTGGCAAATTTGGGGTTGCTATCAACGTCGGGAAATGCCAGGCCATCCTCATTGGTAGCTCGCACTACCTGAGAAATTTAGACACTGGCCGGTTGGTGCCGCTTATGTTCGACAACACCGTTATACCTCTCTCACCATACGTAAAAGACTTGGGTCTGTTCATAGACGGTACCTTCAGCTGGAATAAGCAGGTAGCTCAGGTTAGCCAGAAAGTCACTTACTCGCTGCGGTCTCTCTATAGATTTAAACATTTTCTCCCACCTAGCACTAAAATAACTTTGGTCCAGGCGCTTGTGCTTCCCATTATCGACTATGCTGATGTTTGTTACTCTGATTTAACCCAAGAACTTCTGAACAAATTGGATCGTCTTCTGAACAACTGTATTCGTTTCGTTTTTGGCCTTCGTAAATACGATCACATCTCTTCTTACCGCTCTCAGCTTAAATGGCTGCCTATCAGACTCAGGAGGTCCCTCAGATCTCTCTGCTTACTTTTCACCACTATGAATGATCCATGTGCTCCTGAATACTTAAAAACTTATTTTAAGGTGTTGGGTAGTTCTCACAGTCGGAACCTTCGAGCTTCCAAAAACCTTATCCTTCAAATTCCCTCTCACCGTACTGGTTTTATGTCCTCTTCTTATGCTATCTCCACTATAAAGCTCTGGAACGCGCTACCCCTTGGCATTAAAAAAGCTGAAAGCAAATTAGCTTTCAAAAGAGCAGTTCGGAAGTTTTATTTAAAGTCTGTCTAAATTGTTTTCCAACAAGCCTACATTAGTTGTAATAATTATTATAAGGTTTCTCGTATTTCGGACTATTTGTATGTATTTTAATATGTATTAGTTTATTTTATATGCTTATTTATGTATTAGTATGTAGGTACCCATGTATGTGTTTGATCTTATTCTTGCAAAATGGTATGTTTATTTTTATTGTACTGTATCACAATGCTGTCTTATTTGACCCAATGGTTGACTGGTAGAGAATGCCTTGTGGCATTAAGTCCGCCTATGTACCACTATTGTACATGAAGTTTAAATAAATAAATAAATAAATAAACCCTGTATATAATTATTCAAAAATCAAAATCAAAAATATATGTTGTATTACATTTCCGTTTTTTATCTTGTATTTTTATTATCCTTATCGAATTGGTATCGGAATTAAGGACAAACCAGGTCCACCACGTCGCTCATTAGTCCAAATCTCAAAATGTCTAAAAGTTTAGTCACATTGACATCCGGCCCATAGTCATTTACTGAGTTATTAAACAATTTCTCTCTCCACTTCTCCCCAGCCTTCAATGTAAAATTATGTAAATTCAGGATTCTGAATTTTGTTTATTTATTTTTTAATAGCCCATTGTGGTTTGCTGGACTATAAATTGATGTCTTTAATAGACCACACATTATGCTTTTATTAACGTGTTGATCATTTTTAGGAAATGATTTACGTATCCACCAAAATACGACTTTTTAGAAGAGCCAACAAACATAATAAAATAAAACTACATAACTAAATAACTTTTTTGTGCATAAATCTATCAAAAAAGGCAAAAGACAAAAGTTGTTAGAATTTTGAGATAGAAGGTCGTAGAATAATATATAAAGTAAATCTAACAAATAAAAAAATGCTCCTGCAAAAACAGCTAAGGGTGTAAAAGCAGTTCATACCAAATCATACCAAATCAACAAACAATTCATGACGTGAGTTAATCAATCTCAAGTTAGTCAATCTCTTTGTGTTCGAGCATCTAATGAATGATGTAAGCCACAAACCTTTTGTCCAGTTTGTGGTATAAGGGACGGTTTTGACATATAAATTATTTCTCATTATAAGCTCAGGCAATTAAGTTGAATATTGCATTTACATTCGGTTATGAGACTGTATAAGTGTATATCCCATTAAGGTGTGGAGGTCGAGGCTATTTAAAGGGATATTTTTAAATGCACATCTGTATATTTTTTCAGCACACTAGGTAACTCCACTAATTAACTGAATGCATACCAGAAAAATGAATGCTGTGCAAAAAATCCAATTGATTAACTAAACAAGTACTGCAAAAAAAAACTAAAAAATAACACAAAACGAGATGACCTTTTTTATAGAATTCACACCAAAAATGTGGTTCGTACATCGGATATATGATATAAAAAACAAAAATACGAATTGCTTATCAAAAATACTAACTTGCACTCTAAATTGTACTTGTCAAACACGTTATATTACAATATAACGTGTGTCTCTCTAGCGATATTGTAATATCTCGAATTATTGTCAACTGAACATACGGAAGTATCTCTGCCCCCATAATCGGGACTTGGGGCACCCGGGTCCCCGTTAGGTTAGTTAGGTTCCCTTTAAACCCTGCACTCGGAAATAGGGGCCCCGCGAAGCGGGGCTCCGTCGACTACTCTTTTTAGGGGAATATAAATAACAATATCGCAATATAATATCGCTAGAGATATTACAATATAACGAATTTGACAATTTTACGGTGACATATAGATGTTCCTAAAAGTAAATTAGGTGATGGTTTTCCTTAAAAAAGGTTTAATATGTTTGTTGAATTATAGAATTGTTAGATATACTATTTTGATAATAGTTATTCGTTCAGTAAAACAGTTCTGCAAATACCATTAAACAGTATATCGAATTTGATTTATTTAGTGTGCATAATTTGAGTGCAAGTCAGTATTTTTGGTTTAACTTTGAAATATTTTGATCGAAAAAAGGGAATATACAGATATCGATTTAAATACATGCCCTATTTAAATGCTAGAACTCTCCACAATCGTGAAATATGCAGTCTCAGGAAATATTTCCTAGATGCCGACGGCGACGTAGCGATATATTGAGATGTTATCACGGTGGACAAAGGCCTCATCCCGCTCTCATTGGCTAAAGGGAACTGGCACAAACTTCCAGTGCTTGACACTAACGACCACAGGTAGGGCAGAGTAAGGAGATAACGGACGCTTTTGATGTAGGCCTATCAACGTCGGTAGCCTGGCTACGTTCCGGGGAACTTTTCGGTGCAATCATGGATGAATTTATGATGACGAATAACTACTGGAGATCTTTTGTCAAGGACAGCACATTAATTGATACACGTCGTCGGGCATACCACCGTCCAGTCGAATCAATCCGTCACATTATCTCTGGATACTCTCGCCTGACTAATGGAGAGAACTTGCATAGATGTAACCTTGCAAGTCATAGACATAACCTTCAGGAATATCAATCTGCAATTTGCTCTAAAATCCAGCTTTGTGCAATTGGAAGTGCCGTTCTTTAAAGGTACTCGGATCAATTCATCATCAATGACAGGATTATTGTAGCCAATAAACCTGATCACCTACTCGTACACTATGGTGGATCGGTAAAGAGCGCACTGATTGTTGACATAACGGTCCCGTATTACGAGACCCCCGTGACAGCCAAGAAAGATAATCAAATCAAGTATCTCACATGTGGGGTATGAACTCAGTGATCATTGTACCGACAGTCATTTCATCCAATGGTTTAATTGCCAAGAGCCTCGACCAGGTATATTACCCGAGGAGCCTCTCGTTTAGCAAGAGCTTGATTCAGAAAGCGGCAGTCCTGGACACGGCTCGTATTGTTAGGAGGTTCCTCTCTCTCCATAGAGAGCCAAGTTATCAGCTTGGACACCGCTCCCGATACCGGTGTTTTTTTTATATTTTTAAATGTTTTTTTTATTGTTTTTTTAGGGATATTTAAAAAAAATATGACATTTTTATACATAGATACAAATAAAGGAAAATAATATAATAATATGTAGAAGTGTATTACACTCATAATAACTGCAGCAAGTAGGAATCTAATACCAATTTAAGGTACTCGTATTACTGACAAAACTTGGATAAAATCTCGAGCCGTATAAAACAATGTAAGAACAAAATTCACTAGCTATTTTACAATTTTGTTTTGTGTCAAAAAATATAAACCAAACTAAACTAAAATTATAAACTTGGCAGTCCCAAGTTTATAATTTTGTTTGCCTGTTACGACATTTGCGGTAAAGATAAATGAAATACTTTTCATTTACGCCGCAAATTTAAAGAAAATCAATGTTTAGAGGTCTAAAAATTATGGCTGCATCCGCCACTTTTTTACGAATATCGAAATTTTAAATATTTTTTTTTTAAAATAACCAATCGAAAGAGGACGAAAAACTAAGTACGACTGCATTAAAATCTAATTTTGGCCAAAAGGTATCGTTTTGACGCAGTTTTTATGAATAATTCACAAATCGTTTAACATTATGGTCTTAGTTATTTAGTCAGGCCTACGATTTATACATTCTGAATGTGCTTATGTCGTGTATAACTGACGCGTAATTCTTAGTATTATTTAGATTCGATTGTGGTTGTTCCTATTATGCACTATGGTGTATTTTGGTAAGAGTTTGAAATTTAATTTATTTAGTTGTGTAGCGGAGGTATATTTACTAAGTCTAGATGAGCTGTTTCCATATTGAAAAGTGTGTTATCTAACCGAAGCAAAGTTTTAAAGAGCACGCATCCAAAAAGTTGGAAACGTCGCAAATAGCTGTCAATTTTTTATTTACTTATTTTAATTGATTTGGCAATATTACTGTATGGAAATAAGAAATATGGCTAACTAGTGAACTTGAATGTTAATAATGAACTACAATTAAAACACTGAATTTTGATGTCGTAACCGTTTTATGTGTAGAAAAGAAAGACAGATTTCTCATCTTATTTGGTGTTTAGACATAATTAATCAATATTTTAGCTCTCTAGTTAGCAATATTTCTTATTTCCTTACTTTAGGGAATTGCAAAATTACTTAAAAAAGGGAAAAACTTGACAGACATTTGCGAGGTTGCCAGCTTTCTGAATGCACCCTCTAAAATTCGAAAAAAGAAATAGTTTACTGTCTGGTGGCCACAACACAACCCTCGATACTTAACTTGGTGTGGCACTAAATGGCGCTGTGTGTAACGTGCGATATTTATTTTGTTCTTAGTTTTAACTCTAGTAAAGAAATATCTGCCTAATAGCAACAAAGATCGGGTTAGTTGGTAGTCTAATCTCAGAGCGGTTCCGACTTGGCTAATTTACTCCAATCTCTACTTGGCTCTGTTATGTTTCCTGTCATAACTTGACAAAAATATGGTCTGTAATTAAAGTACCTTGTGGAAGTAATCTAATCTGTAGATTTTATGGTGATTTTGGGTTGCTGAAAATCGTCAAGTACCCGTCTGGTTTATGGGTCAAAATTGTGTTTTTGTCGCGGTTTGTTACTAAGATTAATAACACTGTAGATTAATGCAGTTTATTAGTTATGCCGTTTATTAGTTTTGCAAGGCATTTGACATGCAAATCTAACAGCGTAAAGATGTGCACGGATATTTTGGCGCGTGACCATAATTGATTATATTTTACCACAAAACGACCCCTTTGCCAATGTCATTCAATAGCCAAGAGATCTTTGTAGCATGCAATGTATAAAGCAATCTGCTTAAAGACAATCAGCCGCAACACATTAATCAAGAGCGTTTTTTACCAAAGCAATCAACAGATTGAAACTTTACTTGAAAAAACTTCCTTTAAAATAATTGCAACGATTGCAATTAGGGCACAGAGTAGATAACTTATCTCCCTGGTAAAGATTAAACTTTTCTTTAAAAGAAACTGAATAGTGCTGCAAGAAGAAACTTAATTAATTTTGCACTCTAACCGTTGGTCGTTCGTTATTGTCTTGCAGTTGTTGAGAAATCTGCTTGTGATGTAACTGCAAAAAAGTTGTATTGTTCTCCTGATCTGGAGTTTGTTTATCGATGAGTTTCATCTTTGTTTCCATCTACATCATGCATTTTTATTTTGGCATGTTTTGTTAGTGACGTTTGTAAAGCCAAATCAAGTTATGTGTTAGCTAACGTTTGATACTGTCAAGTCTTCCTTTGATTTAATTCCAGTGAACAGCCACATTGATTAGTGCACTCTGAAATGCTGCTACTCGCTGCTACTGAGCCTAAAGCTCCTGTCGTCATAGCCTTTTTTTTTTTTTTTAGGGTGGGAAATCATCAAATGACTTCTCCCACTCTGGGCGGAGCGGGAGGGAGTGTCAGACTCTTACTGACTAAAACCCATCCATGTTCCTTCCTCGCCCTTTACCGTTCCGGGGCCGCGGTATCTCTTTCGAACAGTCCCGCAACCCCGGCAGGCTTCGGCCCTTGCGGGCCCCTCTCTTCTGCTGACATCTCTTTGAGGCGCGCGTGGAACACGAACGCGCCGTCGACACGGCCTGTCGTCACGGCCTGTCGTCACTAGACGGACGGACGGCTAGCTAGCCCATAGCTAACCGTCCACAGGCCCGCATCTACGGTGGCCGGTAGCCACCACGTGGCCCCCGACGCCCGGTGCGTCTCCCGCGGCGGCCGGGCAAGAGAGGCTCTCTCCCTCTCTTGTTCCGCCACCTCCTTCGCCAGCATGACTGCTTCGCAGAAGGAGGTGACGGCTTCCCATTCGGTCTCGCTCCGGACCATGGATTGAACCAGGGCCGGACGCGAGAGGTCGCCGCCGCCGATCGCCGCTACGAGGACACGGCGGTGCTCCACCCACGCAGGGCAGACTTCCACCGTGTGCTCCACCGTGTCCTCCGGTCGATCCTCACAGTGGAAACACCCGGGCGTTTCCTCCCGCCCGATTCGGTGCAGGTACCTCCCGAAACATCCGTGTCCGGTGAGAACCTGCGTCAGGCGGAAGGTGAGGGCGCCGTGGCGCCTCTCAAGCCACTCCTCTGTCGTAATAGCCTTAGGTTTGATTCCGAGATCAAGCAAAGTGTTATTGGGTTTTTCCGTCAGGAGATGCTAGTCCGGGGGGTACCTTTGCTAATAAAAAAGTCATAGAAAGCCGGCTGACTTTGTCATCGAAGGTTGATCTTATATTACCAATAAGTGGACCGACCGTCAACTGCTCAAAGAGTGGTGCAACTTTTTTAAAAATCGTCAGCTGCCTGGTGGAGCCGGGATTGTGCGTCAGCCGCTTGCATGTTATATAATAAATAATACAGGTCTGACGAAAAACTAAAGCAATCTACCACTAAAATATTGCTTTTAATGTTTTAGGCGTGTAAATTTATAAGTTCCACTAATATAATAATAAATGTATTTACTCAAGCATACAGATTGTAGTAGGTATACATGGTAATAGTTATTATAGAACGTACGAACGAACGAACGTTATGTTAGGTAGTCTAAAATCGAGTGGGTGAAGCACTGTTCTCCTTGCTAGGTTACAGAATAACCTGTGTTAAGGAGAAACAGTCTCGGTCCCCTATGTTTAATGGGACAGTGATAATTTTACATAACATAGTATATGCGCTCATGCTACAATTTTAACGGCGGCGTTATATATTAAGTAAAAAGTAACTTAGATACAACTGTTTTCAAAACAAGTTTCAGCCGGCGTACTATGACTTAATTTTTTTTTACCGCTTACGTAACGTAACCAATTCCTACACTCACCGCGGGTGCGTTTTATTTATCAGTCATTCGAGATCTATTGAACAAGATGGCAACCAATTGGCGTAAAAACACTACCTTAAAATGCAACGGTACCTCCCAGACAGCAAGCAGTCAGGATTAGTGCAGGTGCTAGATAATAGGTTCGCCCTATTACACAAGACTTAAAATTAAATTGTCGAAGTGCCCATTATTATTTCAGTGAAAATAACAAATTTCAAGGGTGAAATTCTGTTTTAAAAATAACAAGATCAACCAGAGTATACAACAACGTAGGCTTCTCATGATAATAAACTTTTCAACAATTCTTGGAAACTCCGCAGGCCGGGTACATTGCCTTTAATGTAGAACTCTTGTTTCGAAATACTCTCAAACCACGCGGTCAATTTGGGGTACCTAGAAAAAAATATAAAATAATTGTTCGTTCAAAGGAAAGAAAAAACTAGTAAAAAACAACTATGGTAAAAGTGATGCTGAAGGCGTTTTTGTTTATAATTTTCTTTTCTTTTGTTTCGTTATTATTGTTTGGGTTTATGTTAGTATACTTACGAAGTCTTATCAATAGGAACGATCTCGTTCAAGGAGCTGATATTAGCAGCGCAACAAATATCAGCCAATGTGATGGTCTCTCCAGCCAACCAGGGCCCGGTGAAGAATTTTTCAAGAAAGTCATATCCGGTCGATATTTTGTCCAAGTTTTCTTGCCTTAATGTTTTTTCCCCTTGATACAGGAGAGGGACCTGAAAGTTAACAGTTAAGAACTGGTCAGATGTTGTAGTATGTAAATTGTAGTATGGATCATGATCACTGTTAATACAGGCACTTTTTCTTTATGTCGAAAATAAAAAGATTTAGTTACGTCTAGCCACCAGAGTATAGTACTATGGAAAAGAATGGATAAGAAACTCGATGGATAATCTTTGTATGGTAGTTCTGCAAGGAATATCGTCACATATGGGGGAAGCCCAGGATAAATATTTGAATAGGCTGCAATGATGAGAACGCTCGGTAGGGGAAAGGAAATTCTTATTTCCAGTTCAGTTTGTCCAGGGGGCATTTATCGTCTCAACACTCGCAAACATAGAAACATGAGCTTCATAAGGTACTTTTTTTTTCTGACAGTCCGCAAAACCGTTTGTTTGAAGTCGAATTTCAATTCGGAAAGCGTCCCTCAGAGCGGTGCAGTATCCGAATAGGAAGAATAGAGGTTGTAATGAAACAGTACCTCTGCGTAGATATTATCACAAACTAGTGACGCTTAGAAACTTACCATAGCTGCTTTCACAGCAGCAAATAGGACGGAGTTATCAAAATGCAGTCGCAGATCCACTAGTGCTCGTTTTTTTGGATCTTTCGGGTAGAGTGCATCGTTTTCAGCATATTGATTCACTAAGTATGTAGTTATAACATGGCTGCAGGGATTCAATAAAAAATAATTACATTTATGCTACTGCTTCGTTGGTTGCAAACGTTAGCGCCAATCGGGCCGTGTTTTAAGATTTGTCCTTTAGAAATTTCTCAGTAGGCAGACACGGAGTCTGGATTTATGGCTCACCCTTGTCACATGAGGCTTAAAAAGTGGTGAAATGTGGATCTAGGTGCTTCTCTTATTCATTAGATTCATCATCATGGCGCATAAGTAAATCCAAAGGCCATTTTCATATATTCATAATGCCCTTCAGGCGTAACAAATCCAGTCAAGGGAAACGACGCATTATCACATCATTCATTATCAGTCACTGCTGGGACACAGCCTAGGTCTCCTCTCTATGAGAAAGAATGGGCCATAAATCTACCACGCGGGACCAGTGCGGGTTGGTAAATGTCACATATCTTCGAATTTTTTGGTTCTAGAACATGCCGGTTTCCTCATGATGTTTCCTTCACAGTTTTGAGAGCAGTCGTGATGAAATAAATTACCCGAAGTAATGCACCTGCCTGGGTTCAAAACTACGACAAATCGGGGACCACCACCACTGGGCCACCACTGTTCTCATCAGATTAAAAGCAGACGTATTATTTTTATTGAACTGTGTCAGTTGCTAGCTATCCCATGCCATATTATTATAGGTATGAAGAAATACTATGAAAACTGTTGCATTAGTTCCATGTGTCGTAATACACAGAACTAAAAGGCAGCTTAGCTTTAGTAAAATATTTTTTACCCAGGTAATGTGTGTGTTTACCTATCCCAGATTATGAAGTCACCATCTTTCAATGTTGGGATGGTATGTTGCGGATTCATCTGAAATTTAAATATATATTTTTTTCTTTAATTCATTATTTAAACACTCATATTACATTTTTAATATTTGTTAAAAAAAAAAAAACATTAAAATAGTCGTCCGCTGGTGTCAAGAGCAGGGTCCAAGCTACCGGTGGTTAGGGCTCCAGAGAGAGAAACCTCACAATGCTTGTCGTATCGATGAGAACTGCTCATCCAACCAATCAAGAGTATTTTTATTATTTACGAATGTAAGTAAATTAGGATAAGAGCAGGACAATAATTATGATAATACGATATTTACGAAAATAGTGATTCTGCATATTTTAGATCTTTTTCTTATTTGGCTTCCTTTTAGTACGATATAAATCGTGAAGCAGTTTCTTTATAAAGAACTTGTTAAACTTGATAAGCGTAAAATAATAACTTGTTAAATACTTTTTTAAAGCAGCGTAAAAATTTAATGACCCTTTCAAGATTACATAATGAAAATGTTCGTTGTTTATTACAAACACACATTTCATAGCAAATAGAGTAAAATCTTTTCTTTATGGAACATTGCATTGCATTGCATTGCCTTTAACATTGCATTGCATTGCCTTGCCTTTAACATTGCATTGCATTGCCTTTAACATTGCATTGCATTGCCTTGCCTTTCCTTTAACATTGCATTGCATTGCCTTGCCTTTCCTTTAACATTGCATTGCATTGCCTTTAACATTGCATTGCATTGCCTTTAACATTGCATTGCCTTTAACATTGCATTGCCTTTAATATTGCATTGCATTGCCTTTAATTAACATTGCATTGCATTGCCTTTAATTAACATTGCATTGCATTGCCTTTAATTAACATTGCATTGCATTGCCTTTAATTAACATTGCATTGCATTGCCTTTAATTAACATTGCATTGCATTGCCTTTAACATTGCATTGCATTGCCTTTAACATTGCATTGCATTGCCTTTAACATTGCATTGCATTGCCTTTAACATTGCATTGCATTGCCTAAACATTGCATTGCATTGCATTGCCTTTAACATTGCATTGCATTGCCTTTAACATTGCATTGCATTGCCTTTAACATTGCATTGCATTGCCTTTAACATTGCATTGCATTGCCTTTAACATTGCATTGCATTGCCTTTAACATTGCATTGCATTGCCTTTAACATTGCATTGCATTGCCTTTAACATTGCATTGCATTGCCTTTAACATTGCATTGCATTGCCTTTAACATTGCATTGCATTGCCTTTAACATTGCATTGCATTGCCTTTAACATTGCATTGCATTGCCTTTTGCATTGCCTTTAACATTGCATTGCATTGCCTTTAACATTGCATTGCATTGCCTTTAACATTGCATTGCATTGCCTTTAACATTGCATTGCATTGCCTTTAACATTGCATTGCATTGCCTTTAACATCCTTTAACATTGCATTGCCTTTTTAGCGTTCAGTGATACTGCAATAATCATGTAATTCTTTTAAGTACTTTTGTTGAAGACAATTACAACAAAGCAAAACCATAAACGGAATCCTACAAACGACCAGCAAATCATTGCATATGGACAAAGGTTAGCTAGGCTTTCCGAGGTCTCTCTGTAGCTTCATTTCAAGTCAAGACCTATCCTGTCCCACTACTGGGCAAAAACCTCCCCTTTTTGCTTCCAAACCTCTCAAGATGCGAAGATCACTACACCACCTTCGCCGCGGTCAATCTCAACGGCGATTCCCTCCGGTCCAGTGAGTGACGATCTTTGCCCACCTATCCGGGTGCATTTTCGCGCTACGTGGCCAGCCCCGTCCCACTTTAGCTTAATAATCATAAAACAATAAGCGTTACCTTTAAAAATTCATCCGTATAGTGGTCGCGTTTTATTAAATTCATGTTGACATATTCAACATCGGGGATGTTTAAAATTTCGAGCACCATGTAGACTGATCGACAAGGCGCACTTGTCTTTCTTGTATAACGTCAGTCCCATTTTAATCTGAAATTATATTAAAAAAAATACCTTTTAGAAATAGATTCGACACACATCTCAATTAACAAAATAAAATAGGATAGTTTCTACTATCAATAAATTTCAAAGCTATTTAGTCCGTCAGTTATATTGGAAAATAACGGACACGTATTTTTTGTTTTTGCAAATTAATTCATATTGATAAAGACCGCATTTGAACTTAGTTGCTTTAATTTATATTTGTAGCAAAATCTGATTTACATAATAATGAAAACTTCTCTATAGCTACTTGAAAGGTCATCATTTAATCGATTGAGAAGGAAAGGATTACGTACATACATTTACCTTTATGTGTCCTTTTTACAATCTATGTGAGATGATAAAGGATGCTTATATCTTCGTCTTTTTTAGGGTTCCGTAGCCAAATGGCAAAAAACGGAACCCTTATAGTTTCGCCATGTCTGTCTGTCTGTCTGTCTGTCTGTCTGTCTGTCTGTCCGCGGATAATCTCAGTGACCGTTAGCACCAGAAAGCTGAAATTTGGTACCAATATGTATATCAATCATGCCGACAAAGTGCAAAAATAAAAATTTAAAAAAACATTTTTATTAGGGTACCTCCCCCAGACGTAAAGTGGGGAGCGATTTTTTTTTTAATTTTGACCCTGACGTGTGATATATTGTTGGATAGGTATTTAAAAATGAATAGGGGTTTTCTAAAATCATTTTTTGATAATATTAATATTTTAGGAAATAATCGCTCCGAAAGTCAAAAACAATGTCCCCCCCCCCCCTCTAACTTTTGAACCATAAGTTTAAAAAATATGAAAAAAATCACAGAAGTAGACCTTTATATGAACTTTCTAGGAAAATTATTTTCAACTTGATGAGTTGAATAGTTTTTGAGTTATATAGCACTTTTTCAAAAAAACGCAAATGATAACTTTGTTTTTCATACAAATACTTTTGCTGACGAAAAATGTTGGTATTTTTAATGGTCTGGGAAGCTACGGAACCCTACAGTGAGCGTGGCCCGACACGCTCTTGGCCGGTTTTTTCTTTTATAACCAAATTAGTAGATATTACATTTTGAAGTTCATCACCTACCTAGCCTTTTCTCTGTGCTTGGAGTTGACTTCCAGTCTAACCAGATGCGGGCGAATATAATTTTACATGTAGCGATCTGATTTTTAAAATCCAGTTAGTACTGGTTGTCAGACTTTCGGGCAACTGACTATCAGTAATGACTGTCAAAGATCTACAAATGACAACCGGGACCAACGGCTGAACCTGCCTTCCGAGGCACGGAGGATACCTACTCGATGTTATGGGTGGTCACCTATCCACAGACCAACCTAGGCAAGCACGGCTTTGAACCTAAATCTGAGCGGTTTTATTTATTAAGTCACGAGCTCCTCGATTTAAAATTATATTGTAGAAAAATAGCCTTTATTTACCTAAAGCGAGTGGAATGATTTCAAAATTTACTTACCTATATTTATATTTGTAGACACAAGAACACTTATTCTTACGAAAGAAATAATATGAAATGAGATAAAGTATCGCGCTATTCACTGGTTGTTGTACGCGCGACCTTATCGACGTAAAGGTCGGAGACTGGTCGTTTTTGATCAAATTTTATTATATTAGTTGTAGTGACGTAAGACTCGCTAACGAGTTATGCTAATATAACACAAGACTGTTTGTCACATACCAATAGTATCTAAAGCTTTATGTTAATGTGTTCAATATTAGTACTAAACGGTTTTTTTCTACGTTTAGTCCTACTGTTAGAACTGAACGGTAGAACGATACAGATGCAAGGTAAGTAACATTGGTAAAGGTCATTCCCAATTATTAAAAGAAATATATAACGACTAAACTGTGGTCCCTCAGTCCACGCAAGAAAGAAAAATATTTTAGTGAATATTACCGAATCAAATAAATAAAATATTTTATTTTTCTACGTAAAGATTTAGTAGGACTTTTAAAACATTTTGTAGAAAAAAATGGGAAAAAATATCGACGCAATTTGAAGATAGCGATGATTGAATCTGGTCCCTCAATCCTCACCTCCACTGATATAAGCGCATGTACTAGCTGCTAGAAGAAAGGAATATCCGAAAGTATAGTGGACTTAACTTTTAGTGGTAAGTTTCAACTAAATAATAGGTATCATAAATTGTGTATTTCTTGCCTCTAAGCTGAAATAATATTATTTCTTTAATCCTATTAAAATACGAGTAGACAGCAATATTTATACTTCATATCATTAAACGAAATATAAAACAAGATTGTCCGGTTAATTTAATATTATATTATATGGCGTATATGTGTATTTAATGGAAAAATAGATATTATATTACATGGCGTATGTGTATTTAATGGAAAAATAGATTACAAAATTAATTAATCACTTATTAGAATACTGTTATTTAAGAAGGTGAAATTTGAATGTAGTTTAATGAATGTTTTTTGGTCAGTACTTTCAATAATTTTGAGATGTTGATCATCATAGTAAAAGAAACGCTCATTCGTAAAACAGTGACATCGGTAATGGCCAAGGCCGCCTGAAATTAATGCTGGAATGAATTCAGATGCGCCCATGATTTTGTAGGTTTTGTTCTTGACTGTTATGGTAACAGGAACATTAGTAAGATTTTTTTTAAATATACTCAAACGATGGATCTTAAATATGGGTATAGATTCTTAATACGCTGGTAACCTTATGTCATAGTCAATGTTAATTTGATTGACTTAAATGTATGTTGTTATAATTTTAATGTCATTGTTTTGTGCCATAATCATAAATCTCTTTGTGTAAACCAAAGAGATTATAAATAACCTACTTTTTCGTCGGTGATCTTATTCTTACAAACGAATAGATTGTCTCAATTTGATAAATAATTATCTCCCAGTGTTTTTTTAACCAAGACACTGTGTTTATTAAATGACACATTTACAAAAACAACTTCCCTAAACCTTTATTACTTTGATACAAGACTGGAGCTATAAGCACCTTTTTGTTGCAGAAGATCTTTACGGTTAAATGACAAAGATAAAATTGTTTTCATTTCGTCTAATGAATATTAAATAAAATATAAATAGTACTGTCTTCCTTTTGGTTTCATTGTGTGGTCACACTACTCTATCTATTTTAACAGGATCAAACAAATTATTTCAGCTTAGAGGCAAGAAATACACGATTTAAGTTTTTACACTAATTTTACGACTAAAAGTTAAGTCCAGTAGACTTTCGGATATTCCTCTGTTCTAGCAGCTAGTACGCTTATATCAGTGGAGGTGAGGATTGAGGGACCAGATTTACTTATCGATCTTCAAATTGCTTCGATATTTTTTCCCAATTTTGTTCTACAAATTGTTTGTAGAAAAAGAAAGATTTTATTTATTTGATTCGGGAATATTCACTAAAATATTTTTCTTTCTTGTGTGGACTGAGGGACCACAGTTTAGTCGTTTTGTTATTCAGTAAATATCTTTTACAAATTCTTTACTAAATATCTGTATTCAAAAAACCTTAATTTTTCAGATACTCTCCGAGATCTGGCCGATGGTCTGTGAGGACTGCGGGACCACACTTCTACAAATTCCCAGATTTGTTCTACAATTGTTTTAAGACTTGTACTAAATCCTACTATTTTTTTTTTTTTGCGAAATACCGATATGGTCACACGCACATCAATGTCTGGTTGGGCAAATATTCTCATATAGCAATAGGCTCGTCCTCTAATACATGGGACTTAGGTGACAGCGTTAGGGCAGCCCGCGAAATTCAAATTTTCTTACGATTGTGCTAGCAGTGCAGTGATAGGTTGTCATCATCATCATCATCATCATCGGCCTATTAATGTTCCCACTGCTGGGGCAGGCCTCCTCTCCATGAGAGGGAATGGGCTATATATAATCCACCACGCGGGCCCAGTGCGGATTGGTAGATGTCACATGTTTTCGAATTTATGGTTCTAGGACATGCCGGTTTCCTCACGATGTTTTCCTTCACAGTTTTGAGAGCAGCGGTGATGTAATAAGTTACACAAAGTAATGCGCCTGCCTGGGTTCGAACCCACGACTTACTGAACGTAAGTCGGGGCCGCCACCACTGGGCCACCGCTGCTCTCAATCGCTGCTCTCAATCGCTGATAGGTTGTATGTTGATGAAGATATCATTCGCGGCTGTAAAAAATACATAATAATATGCAGTTACAGAATTATAATCTTAAAAATCATCAATACAACCCTCCAAGTTCATAAAAGTCGAGGAACGAAATTTCCAAGGTCAAACTAGTTCCTCGACCTTTGTGAACTGGTGATACTATGTTCTGTACAATATATTAAGCGACTAATGAAACAAAACTTGAATAGCATTATGATTTAATTAAAGCTTAATATAACAAAAGCAACACTATTTCCTAAATAAACTTAAAAACCTCATCTTACTAATATTTAAAACTTAATAGCGTTTAATTTATTAAACATAATATGAAATGCTGCACACAACAGTAAAATCTAACTATTACATTTAGCAACAAAAATAATCTCTGTTGTAACAAAATTGCTAAGTGCAAGCTACTTGCATCTCTAAGATGACTCTCAACATGAAAATGTTGGTCTTTTCTTTTCTAGCCCAACTTCAATTTGACTAGTCCCCGGAATTGTTCAAGACCAGCTTCGTTCCCTTTCTTGTAGAACTCTTGCTGGGTGCAACGTTCCAGCCAATTTGCGAGATTCGGGAACCTGTATTAAAAGATTTGATTAATTGATTGTCTGATTTGACGTGGCCGCAAAGAAAATACTTATAAAAGAACTGGGTAGTAATAATTCAACCCACGGTATTCGAGCAAATGGTTGTCTTTTTACATTCGTCAGTGTAAGACTTGACCACTTTCCTTTGCATTTACTTGTATGACTTTGCCACTTTTTCTCTTTTTTGATTGATTGGAATGAATTCTCATTGTTTATAAGAATAGAGTCAATCTATTTAAAAATTTAACTAATTTCTTTTTAGCCTTAACATAAACCCCGCTGGGTCTCAATAGCATGAAACATTGGTACGTGCCCGGAGGAGGTGCTTCTTAAAGATTGCCAGACACTTCTGTACAGTAATTCCGTTCTCCGTATCTTAATATAATACTGTAGTTTTGGTTGGAAAACTCTGACCAAATCTCCCATCACAATGAACAGATTTTCTTTTGTTCGTACTTAGGTTCTGTACTTACTCGTTTTCATCAATTGGCACAAGCACATTCATTGTGCTTATTGTAGAAACGCAGCAAATATCTGCCAAAGTAATTTCATCACCAGCTAGCCATGGTGACGACAAAAACTTCTCCGTGAACTCATATGCTGTCTTGATCTTGGCCAGGTTTTCTGCCCTGAACGATTTCTCTCCCCGAAAGAAAACAGGCTCCTGAAAAACATTTGTGAATTTAAACGTTGTCTTCAAAATCTGACTGGAAGTCGGATTCCGAAAATTATTTCAATAATGGAAAACAACATTATCCACGAGTGTTATACAGGTGATATTTAAAAAGAAATAAAAAAAGAATAGGACTTCAGACTTTTGATTTCTTTATTCCTCTAATGATTAGAGAAACAACACTGTCGCACAGACTGACATGCATGTTTCGTGTCAGTTTGTGTGACGTGAATTCATCGTAAAAAATACATAGATACTTACGACGGTACCGCGTAAAGCCGGAAACAGTATTCCACTATCGAAATGAAGGCGTTGATCAATGACCGCTCTCTTCTTTGGTTCTGCTGGGTACAGGGAATCATTCTCTCCATGTTGGATTACCAAGTACGCAGCAATCGCGTGACTGAAAACAATTTACGTTTGTCATTGTAATATCTTACTATAGAGCGTAGTTATGTGACCTCGTATTAACTAACCAGTTTTTTTTTCGGATAGGAAATTATTAAGTGACCCCTCCCTCCCCGGGCGGGGCGGAAGGGCGTATCAGATTACTAAAACCCATCCATGTTTCTTTATGGCCCTTTTTTCCAGGGTCGCGGTATCTCTTTCGGACAGTCCTGCAGCCCTGGCAGGCAAAGGTTCTAGCAGAAAGGAAGGGGTCCCCCTTCCTTTCTGCTGACATCGGTTTGAGGCGCACGTGGAACACGAATGTGCCGTTGACACGGCCTGTCGCCATAAGACGGACGGACGGCGAGCTAGCCACACACTAACTTGGCTCATCATCCACAGGTCCGCGCCTACGGTGGCCGGGGACCACCACGTGGACCCGATTCACCCACCACCGTCAGCGAAACATTTGAGTGAGCATGACATTCTTTAAGCCACCAAGGCATGTTCAAGTCAATGAAAGATAAAATAAATAAATATTCAGGACATCGTCATCTAGTGCCACACTAAGCAAGGCTTGTGTCGTGGGCGCCAGATAGTTGATATCTACATATATACTTTTTTGTTTGTAAATACACACTTCTTATGCATCTTCAATGTCTGCTGCGTGGTAAAATACCATATGACATAATTCTATCCTGCAAGAGATGTTAAATGAGGACCCCCATTGTATCCTTGAGTGGAGCGTAATTCCCAAGAAAACCGTTTTATCGACAAATTCTAGTTTTTCTTGATTTAATACGATGTCAGAATTAGTACTTTTGATATTTAGTATTAAATTATTACGAGTAAACCAATAATTATGAACCTGCAGCAGGGAGTTATTTGCGTCGTCAAGATTTTTGGCAACTCTGTTTATCCTAAATATTAAAGAAGAGCACACCACTTAAACTGCCTTTTCAACAAAGGATTCGTCAAAGTATCTGCTTATCATCGAGCTGTCTCTTGATACTTACGAACAATGTGTCCTGTACTTAAGAACAATATATCCTGTCTTTTGATACATAAGAACAAGATGTCCTGTATCTAGGTACTCAAGAACAATATGTCCATTCTGCACTGTATCACTGAGAATTTTTATTAGCGTCTCAGCTTGACCAGTGACCTCTGAGTATAATCTTTTAGGAATATTGCCTCCCTAGCAGCTTCAGATTTTGCTACATATTCTGCTTCCGCTGTGGATAGAGCTACTGTACTTTGTTCTGCTTTCCCAAGAGATGGCAGCTCCCATATGCAGAAAAACCATACCCGAGTATGACATCCTATCATAACAAGTGGCATGACCTACATCTGCGTAACCCTGCACTTAGCTTTTTCCTGTTCTCTTGTTCTGTAGCCCAAGGCTTTTAGTACCCTTCAGATATCTTAGCACTCGTTTATCCAGTGTTCATCAGCATAGCAGGTATTGAATATCAATTCCAATTTCTCTCATTCTAATCCACCTCATTCTAATCCACCTCATTCTAATAGAAATTTTAACTTGTATTCTAATGTTTACACAACAATGTTAACGTTAAATTGACTCAGTTCAATACAAATATAGCATGCTTGCATTCGTTGTCAAGACTTATTAGTGCCTCGTCAACTTGGCTATGGCACGTTGTTTAATATTAAATACAAATAAAGGGTGTTAACAGACTCACCACGAAGCCGGTAACCAAGCATCAAACTAAGTAACTTTCAGCAAAAATTATTGCTGGGAAACGACTTCTTTTTTGGGGTTAAAAATCATGTTTTGGGGTAGAACTCAATATAACTCGAATCAAAACATTATGCTGTTGGATGGAGTGAAAAGATCGGGGGTCGTGGCGGTGTTTTAAGTAAAAAACGGAACAAAAAGTAGCCAGCGCCAACTATTCCAAGAGAGTGGTTATACGATGAGATGATGATTTGGTCAGATTGCGTGATGATTAGTGTCCATGAAACTGTCTGTGTGGTGATTAAGGGTCGAGTGAATGAGGTGGTTGTGATTACCATCTCATTTTCAACATACTAACTTGACATAGCTAAACGATATGCCGCAACAGCCCCACAGAACAGAATCGAGTGTGTATCAACGAGGTCTTCGCTACTCTTGCATATATTTTTGAGTTGCGAGTGCAAGGCACACACCAGCGCCCTATTTTTCTTATGCATGGGTAACCGTGGTAATCGGAGCCTTATAAGTTTGGTACGAGTGGATCGATATTCACGAAGCGCATCCTCCAGAGCGCTCCTCAATCGGTCGTTGCACTGGCTACTTACCGTGCCAACCCTATCATCCTCCTCTACAAAAGCAGGGTTCGATCGCGGTAAGGTTGCGTTACTAACTGACACTTGCACCGCGGTTTGTGTCGTAGTTAAGATACTTCTGAGCGCAGCCTAACAAGCACCTGATCCAATAGTCGTTGAGCCGAGACATTGACGGTAGGTTCAAGGCCCTGGAACATAGACAGCATCCTAACACGGTATGCAGTGAGGTTAGTTCCCCCCTCTGTAGACCCGTAGTATGCGGGCTGACGTTCTCGTTCATGGACTGAGTCCATCTCATGCACACAACCACCGGTAGCGGGTACTCGGCTCGGGGCCTGTTGGCCCGTAAATCCCCCCGCACGACGTGCAGGTGTTGGTGACGTCGGCAGGGAGAAATATTCGTCGCGCGAGCTCGACGCGACTGCCGCTGCCGGTGACACTGGTGATCTGGGATCGGGCGGCGAGGCGGAGTTGAGCGACGAGTCAAGGGGTGGAAGGCGTGCGCGTCGTAAGGCAGCTCTCGTTATCATTTGGTCGTTGTGTTAAAACATTTCATTATTTTAGTTTTCCCAAATTTTTGTATCGACGTCTTTGACAGAAGTCTGGTATGTCATAGTCATAGCATATTTTCAATATTTTGGTTTTCTTTCCCCTTCTTTTTCCAACTAATTAATAATTGGGTTGGTTTGTATCAAACGGCGTTTTGTATCAAAACCAATATTTTTTTGAAAATAAAATGATGATGATTTTGACCGATAAGCACACGGTGTTGCCAGTAGTTATTATGATTGTTTTATTTATTCATTACAATATAAATTACATTTTCAAATATTTCTTAAAAAAAACTTTTTAAAAATATTATTTTATTTTTTTTATTTTTCTTAAAAAATAAAAAATATATACTAATACATTTAAAAGTATTTAAAAAAAATGTGATTCGCCGTTGTCGAGTTGGTTGGGTGTTGGAAAAATTTGATCCTTCTTACCGCTGTTTCATGTAATAATTCCTCCCACTGCGCTGTTCATCCTTCTCAAAACTAATAAATAAATTCACAAAATAACTGCTATAACAAGTCCATCTCATGCGCTGCACACAACCACCGGCAGCGAGGACCCGGCGCGGGGCCTATGGTCCCTAAATTCCAAGCTCTTCGGTTGCTGGCCTCTCCCTGCACGACGCGACGTACAGGTGTTGGCGTCGTCGGCAGGGAGAAATATTCGTCGCTCGAGCTCGAAGCTACTGCCGCGGCGAGGCGGAGCTGAGCGACGAGTCCGGAGGTGGTGGGCGTGCGCTTCTTGCTGCTGCTCTTGTAATCATTTGGACATCATTTATTTGGTTATCACATTCTCATAGCTTTTTCATTGGTTTTTTCATTTCGTTTTTACGTTTTGCACAATCGTCATGTCAGGTCGTGAAAGATTTTACTATTTCACTTTTGGTTTTCTTGCTGCTTTTGGTTAATAAATAGATATTTGTATGGTTTGTGAAGGATACTAAAACAATTATTGTAAATCTGTTTGTATCAAACAAACAGATTACAATGAAACAATAGTTATATCGATCAACTAATTTAAATAAATTAAAATAAGAATGATGATTTTGAACCGACGTCTGGCATACGGTGTTGCCAGCTTATTATTATTATTATCTTTAAGATGTCAAAGACATTCCTCGACTTTTTTTAACTTCAAGAGCTGTATTGATGACTAGCTTCTGCCCGCGACTTCGTACGCGGATCCTGTTGCTTATGCCAGCGACAACGGGGTCGTCGAAGATCTGAAACGTCTGATGTAGAATTCTAAGAACCCGGGGACGGGAAAATAACGGATCTTTCCCACCTGAGCAACACATACCATTTGTTTCTTTTTGCCATTTAACAGCTTCACAAAAAGTACAATTTTTAGCCATACCTCCGATGGCGGAATATGTGGCGTATTCAATCATAGGAGACGTAAATGCACTCCGTGCCTTATCAACCCAAGGAAGGTCGCCATGCCCTTTTTTTTTCGGTTGGGAAATAATCAAATAACTTCTCCAACTCTGGGCGGAGCGGGAGGGAGTGTCAGATTTTTACTGACTAAAACCCATCCATGTTCCTTCCTCGCCCTTTACGTTCCAGGGCCACGGTATCTCTTTCGAACAGTCCCGCAGCCCCGGCAGGCTTCGACCTTTGCGGGCCCCTCCCTTTATGCTGACATCTCTTTGAGGCGCACGTGGAACACGAACGCGCCGTCGACACGGCAGGTCGCCATGCCCTACGGCTATATCTGGAGACACATCCGGTTTTTCAGATGATATCGACATTCTGTTCAGAGAATGTCGACGTCGATCAGAATTCAAACGTTCGTTCAATGAACGTGCATCGCGCATCACGCATCACGTTCATCACTCGTTTCAAAAGACCTGTTAGTAGATGTGCGAATACGCTGAAAACTCAAGCCTGATTCTGTATCGGTAAAAATTTCGGATTCGCTCACGATCAGCGGACAGTCGCGCATCACGTTCCGCACTTGTCTCTAAAGACCTAGAAGAAGCTATGCGTAGATACGCTGAGAACTCAAGCGCAATTCTCTATCCGTGACCGTCTCCGACTCGCGAGACAATGCGTGACGTTCACGATCAGCGGTCAGTCGCGCATCACGTTCCCTACTTGTCTCTAGAGATCTAGTAGTCGATGCGTAGATACGCTTGAAACTCAAGCGCAATTCTCTATCCGTGAACGGCTCCGACTCGCAAGACAATGCATGACGTTCACGATTAGCGGTCAGTCGCGCATCTATTCTTCACTGGTCTCTAGAGACCTGGATGTAGAAATACGCTGAGAACGCAGGCGAGCTTCGCGATCCGAAGAGGTTTCCACGGAGCAAGTTGCAGCCTGATGTTCTCGAACAGCATCAAGTCTCTCCTGACGCTCTTCGGTAGATTCTTGGGATCTTATGATCTTCAATCTTTTAGCTCCTTTGGAACATTGGGAAAGATTTGACCTCTTTCTAGGCATGGTTACAGTTTTGTTGTGAAGATACCTGATCAATTGAAATCTAAGTAACTGCTCCCCTGCGTTACCGGGTAGGCTACCGAGTCACGAAGATAACTGGAAAAGGAAATTAATTCTACAACAGGTGTCCGAGATCTTCGATTTTTATAAGTCAACAGAGAGTGCTCATCAGATTGAACAACTTTTGCTAAGACGTCATTTATATATGTGTTATGGTGTAGCTGGGCTCTTGGAGTTCCACAACAGGTGTTCCAGATCTTCGATTTTTATAAACCAACAGAGAGTGCTCATAAAATTGAACAACTTTTGCTAAGACGTCATTCCTATATGTGTTATGGTGTAGCTGGGCTCTTGGAGTTCCACATCAGATGTTCCAGATCTTCAAACTTATACTCTCAGCAGAAAATGCTCATCATGTAGAACAATTTTTGCTATGGTGGCATTTTTGTATCTCTTATAGTTTAGCTGGTCTGTTGCGGTTCTGCATCAGGTGTTCAAGTTTCCAAGATAAATTATAGCCTCATAGCTTCTGCCCGCGACTTCGTTCGTGTGAAGTTTTGATATCGCAACGCATCGCCTACTCAACGGAAGTTTAAACTGCTTTGTTCCCGCTTGCAACATTTCTTATTGCTGCTCCGCTCCTATTGGTCATAGCGTGATGTTATATAGCCTATAGCCTTCCTCGATACATGGACTATCCAACGCAAAAAGAATTTTTCAATTCGAGCCCGTAGTTCCGGAGATTAGCGCGTTCAACCAAACAAACAAACAAACAAACAAACTCTTCTGCTTTATAATATTAGTATAGATTTGGATGATTTCGCGAACGAGTTATGTTGGAGTTCAACCTATTAAAACACATCGGGTCCATTTTTTTTTCAATTTTCTTCAATTTTGACAACAATACCTACCTGGTAACACCAGGCAGCTGGTGATCGCCTGTGAATATTTCTAGGTCTGTAGGGAACGCTGATATTTGGAATTGTGATTTCTTATAGGTATTAAATAATACTGAGCTCGGTAATATTTTTTGCATCTTACCTGTCCCAAATATAAAAGTCGTCATCGCTAAGCATTGGTACGGTATGTTGTGGATTTATCTGTAAAAAAAAAAGTAGTAATTTGTAATAATCTGCAACTTCTTTGTTTTTTTCATTGACGACCCGAATGGCGTAGTGGTGGTGAGGCTGCCTTACGTTTTTAGGGTCCTGGGTTCGAATTCCGGTAGGAGCAAATGTTTGTGTGATGAGCATGGACATTTGTTTCCGAGTCATGTATGCTTATATGTATAATAAGTATGTATTTACAAACAAAAAAAAGTAAATAATATGTAGTATAACAACTACCTGGTGTCCACGACACAAGCCTTGCTTAGTGTGCCACTAGGTGGCGCTGTGTGTTACATGTCCAGCGGTATTTATTACTATCATATCATTAAGGTTTTAGGGTTCCGTAGCCAAATCGCAAAAAAACGGAAGATTCGTCGTTTCCGCCCGTCCATCGACCGTGCGATGTTACTCAGAGAGCCATTTTACTTCTAGACTGTTTGGCACCGTACAGTTTTTCATGTTATTCTTTATAATACTACGCATGAGGAATAAGGAATTAACCATTTGGAATAAAGTTGTCTGCAGCTATAATATGCTTTAGTTTATGATTTGCGGTCGTGAACTAGTTTCGCTGTGGGATTATTCTGTTACTCCCAATCAATCCATTTGTTATTACAGAAACTAGATTAATTTTAAAGGAGATTTCCTGTAAAATGAATCTGGTTCCTGGAAATGGAAGCTGGAATTTTCTTGATTAATAGGAACTGATAAAATAATAACAACAACGATACGAACCACTTTCGCTCAACAAGTTTGTAAACCAGACACAACGACGAGATATTCTATTATTTTAGCAGAGGGAGAGAGATCCTTTCATTATTAGTATCATCGACCAATGTATAGCTCTTCCAAGCATCCCAGGTGCGTCAAGCAAAGGAAATAATCATTTACATTTACCTAATTTCTTAGTCTGAGAGTATCATGCTTGCTCTCTTCTTAAAACAACAGAGTAAAAGCGAAACTAACCTTCAAATACTCTTCCTTTAGATGTTCCCCTTCCATCAAATTGACATCCACGTATTCCACATCTGGAATGTTCAGAGCCTCAATGGCCATGAACACAGACCTCACTGGAGGACTCGCATCGATCTTGTAAACTGTCAGCACCATTTTGAATTATTTCTGAAACAATTAACTGCTTATTTTATTATGATCGTATTGTGTGTCCCATTGCAGAGAGGACAAAGGGCTCCCTTTCTTCTTTATATTTTTCTCTATTAGCTGTTAGAGCTCTCAATCATTTGATCAATATGTGATTATTTCGTTTATTCATCTTTAGACATATAAATATATAAAACACATTTATAAATATAAAAATAATGATCCGCCGGTCTCGTGGTCTTTCTCGAGACCTGGGTCGGGCACGTACTTGTAGTACGGTACCTCAGATTTCACAAGTTTATATTTCAAAGCAAGTTGCTGGTGAATCATCCTGGCTACTTGGTTGTGCCTGTACAAGTACTCGCCGTTAGCCAGATGAGAACATAATGTTCATTATTTAATTGCCTATCTATTAATAAAGTAACAAATCAAAATAAATGGTCACTTTACTAGGAGAAGCATGATATAATTCATTATTTCTCATTTCTGTGGTTTCGTTGTGAGGGGATTTATTAAACAATTATATTTTTTATTAGTTGGTGTTTCTTTTGGTTAAAGAGGAGATGGCTCCAAAAACCTGCACAAAAAACTGTTTTTAATTTATATAATTTAGTTCATTTTATCTAGTTATTTTTATTTATTTATACATTTATTAAGTTAAATATGCGACGATTTATAAAGAAAATGAACGCGTAAAATTTCTAGATAGTGACAAGACCAGTTGACGCAAACTTTATTTTGAACTTCAATCTTCAAACAGACGAGTAATCATATACTACGTTTGTATGGAAGAATGACCGACATTAAGATAAACCGTATCCCTTGTGGTTGCCAGCGCTGGTGAGCATAAGGTTTTGTTTTGTTATTTAAGCCTTTGATTGTACAACAGTGTTACTGGATGAGTTTTTTCCCCAACGTGTCACAGTGTGATTCGTTGGGAACACAAAGTTGTAGCTACTCATGGTGTGACTCGATGGAAAGAAATTGCGGCAGTGTGTGTTCTATACACCGTGTTTCCCGACGATATCCATAAACTTCGACCGGTCATTGTACTCATCATTATGAACACGAAAAATAAGTTAGCTGTTCCATACACTTTGTCGAGCTAATGCGAACATAATTGTAGGGAACAGCAATTTTTTTTTCGCGATTCAGGGACTCTTCCATCCCCTGACTCGTTGCTCAATTCCGCCTCGCCGAAAAACCTAAAGCCTTAGTTACATGATGCCATTTCCTTGAAAAAACAAGTGCAATAATTGACCTTCAAGAATTGCAAGCAACTGTGTTTACACGCGGATACTACTTAAATACATAAAAGCAAATATTATAAATTATCAACAATCATCACACATTAGCAACAATCAACACACCCTGGGAGTTGATTGTTATAATATTCACTGCACTCACTGCACTTTTGCAAATGAAGAGACAATCCAACTGAATGTAAAAATTGTATATGAAATGATATTCAGAATAGTTTTGAATGGGAAAATTGCCCAGTAGAGCAAAAAAAACATGTTGTTTACTCGATGCCAGTCATTTATTGCTTCAATCTTATTGTATACATGCAACAGGCGATAAACTTGCATCGTGTAAATGGGCCTTAACAGATACTCGTATAACTGGCACTTCCGTGTATCTTAGTTTCATAAATAGTTTGCTTTTCTATCTGTTGTAAATCTTTCTTATTCAGTTTGATATAATTTACATTCAACGGACCGTAAAGTTAATCTATGTAAATTTTATCAACGAGATAATTATTATTTTTTGGCCGATATAAAAAGTATCGTACGTTTCTAAAATCAAAATGAAGCACTGATAGAGATGTCTCTATAATAAGGACTATTGTTAGATGTCTCTATAATAAGGAGTATTGTAGTTTAATAGTATAGAGATAACGAGGACGGATGCATCGTCGTTTTCAATCAAACAAGCTCTCTGTGCTACAGGAAGTTTGAGCTCTCTGATATAAACACAAGAACAGTTTAATATAACATCCGGATTGACAAGGAAATGTAACATCAGACTACACAATTCTAGAAGCAAACGTCATTATTTGTTGTGAGCAAAAACATTTAATTGTTAGCACAAAAATGTAAATTATTTAAATATTTAGAGGATCAAACCTCCAAATGCGGCGCACGATGTTAACAACTTGAAAACAACTTGAAAACAACTTGAAAATTTTTTTTAGCGTACAAGAAGTGCAATGATTATTCCGAAGTCACTTCATTTAGGAAAATAAAGTATTAAAAAAAAACTACCTTGGTACCAAATATTATCAGTGCTCTGGTCAACGGTCAGTTGGTCACTATCACTAACATGGCCGTATTGTATAAAGTTGTCTGGTGAAATGCCAACATTGAGGCCGATGCAGCCGGTTCGACATTTAGGAAAATAAAGTAAGTATTAAAAAAAACTACCTTGGTTCCAAATATTATCAGAGCTCAGGTCAACGGTCAGTTGGTCACTATCAAGTATCACTAACACGACCGTATCGTATACAGTTGTCGGGTAAAATGCCACCGTTGAGGCCGTGGTTCGAATAAGACGAACACCGTTATGAGTCAAACGATTTAAGATGCGGCAGTTTAATATTATTTTAACCTATACCTACGTACTTTATTTTTATTAAGTATCATGTATCACAATAACATTAATTATGCTTATTTTTGCGAGTCATTGCGATATCAATTTTTAAAATAAATAAGCCCAGCTTTATGAATAACAACACAAAAAAAACTTATTGTTGAAACTTATGAAGTCTTGCTGTAGTTTCTTCCGGGCCATAATCTCTGTTGTTATTATAGTTGTATGCTGTATGTATGTATAAACAGTATATAGTTGTCATTGCATATACCTTGGCATTCCCTTCGTGTCAGGTTACTTTGTTGTTAGAACTATAACTGAGCGAGCTCCGCCGCGGCCGCAGCCCCGGTGAGCTCTTCGTACTACAAGTACTTGTACTATTAATTCTGTGCTAAGTTGGTTACATCAAAACTTTCTGTATCAGCTACAAGTGATTATAACTTGCTACCACGATAAAAATACGGGTAAGTAACGGAATACTCGATACTCGACTCGATAGCGTACATTGTGCACAACTCAAATGGGAACGTATCATAATCCCGAATTTTAAAAGACCGAATTTTAAAAAACTGATTGACGAAATACCGAAAATTGAAACGCCGAATGGTTGTTGATCGAAAGTTTAAAATCCCGAAGTTTAAAACCCGAAGTTTAAAATCCCGTAGTTCAAAATCCCGAAAGTTCATTTGCCCGACAGTTTAAAATCTCGAAGTTTAAAATCCCGATGTTCAAAATCCCGAAAGTTCATTTGCCCGAAAGATCATTTGCCCGAAAGATCATTTGCCCGATAGTTCATTTGCCCGAAAGTTCATTTTTTTCTTAAAGATAAATCCATTTGAGCTTATCTGCCTAATCTAATTACGGCCTCGATGTCTTCTTGAAGGTGGATCGTCGTCTTCGTCCTCGTCTGAATCCGCATGGCGGGTCCTCCTTCTCCCTGCGGATGACGCTGGGTATCCAAGGCGGGATAATTTTGCTTTGGCCTCCTCGGAGAGGTCTCCCAGTTCAGTAGAGGCCATTCTCCTTATGTATTTGTCTATCAGGATTGTGTGTGTGGACAAATGGGAACTGGACATCTGAAAGTTTTCTCCCAACAGCTTGTTTGCTTTCGCGTAACTTATTGCGGCATAATACAAATCTGGAAAGTGAGCTTGGTTTAAACTTGAATGACTTTTGGGGTCCCGGACTCTGCTGAAAGCAAGCTGTGGGTCTTCCTTTTTAGCGGCCTCCCACCCTTCTTGGAGGGATAATGCTTGGTCAAGCACTGCAGGGATCTCCAAAGCTCTGCAGGGATCTCCAAAGCTCTGCAGGGATCTCCAAAGCTCTGCAAGGATCTCCAAAGCTCTGCAATGGGACTTTATGAATAAGTCCATATACTGCACTGCTTTAAGGGACGAATATTCCCAGACAAGCTTTATCTTGACTTAGCTGCTCATCTGTTTTATCTTGGACATCCAGCCCCACAGCCGCAATTCTGGCGGAATCTATGCTTGACGTGTGGAAGGGGGCTAAGAATGACAAGACCAGAGACAGGACTACCTCCTCAGTGTATCGCGAGCCTGCATCTGTCAGCTCCCCTCCTGCTCTGTGGCAGTTTCTCCAGTTGCTGATATACTGGTAGACTTTAGTTCTGCTTAGTCGTAAACGGCATGACGAAGTTTGAGAAAGATGGGCAAATCTATGATTGACTCAACTAAAAACTTTCTTCTTTTGTCCGAAAGTTTAAAATTCCGTAGTTTAAAATCCCGAAATTGACAACGTTTCCGAGAAAACAATTTTTCGGGATTTCGTCGATTCGGGATTTCATCCATCGGTATTTCATCCATCGGTATTTCATCCATCGATATTTCGTCCATTCAGTATTTCGTCCATTAGGGATTTTGTCTTTCGGGCATTTGAACATCGGTATTTTGTGTTTCGATATAACGACTATCGGCATTTAAAACTTTCGGTATTTTGAATTTCGATGTGTTGGACGTCGGTATTTCAATCATAGGTATTATGAATTTTCGGGATTATGAAACGTACCCACTCAAATTTGCCGCATCCAAAGTTAAGAAGTCATTAATTTAAAATGAGCGCCGCGCCATACGGCATACATTATCATCAGTTCACGTCAGCCTTGCTTGACAGTAATAGCCACTGCAAGGCCAAATGACTCGAACCACTCCATTAAAAAGAACCACCTTCTTGAATTATTGAAATTCATGAAAGCGATACGAAAGTTTGTATCACAGTCATGTGTACAGGGTGTAAATGAACCCCTCAGGAAACCGTCAACCAAGGATTCTGCACAACAAACAAAGTAACTTTCTTCATGCAATTTTTTTTTTTTTTATGTTGAATAATCCGTTTTACAGTAGGACTAAATGTAACACACTCACAACATCGTTCTAATGGATGGTTTAAAAAAAGCAAAATAAAGCAATAAAAAAGCAAAATTCATGCATTAAAAAAGCAAAATTCATGCATTAAAAAACAACTTGACCCTCAACATTTCCGTAACTACATACAATAGGGCCAAGTTAACAAATAGATCATATTTGAAATATGTAACCTTGTAACGGCTGGCACAAAATAGATTGCTTATTTCTTGTAATAATGGCAAAATAGGTTAACTTTACTTAGAACTGACATAATTATATTATGTTAAATGTGATTTATTAAATTTGCCCTACTACGAGTATAGAAGGTTTCCAGGTATGGTCTAGACTTTAGAACAAAAAAAACTTCGTAGTGACGGGGAGAACAAAATAATTTTGGCTTTCGGCATTCGCCTTCTTCATTAAGGGTCTATTTACACCATTTATTTTAAAGTCGTCATTATTTCTGCTATGGATTATTTTATGCACTGCAACTTATGATTTAATTTCTCTATTAAAATAATTATACGCTGACGCGAGTAGTCCCTGAGACAGTAACAGAAAGGCCTGTGAGAAAGTAACAGATGTTTTAAATTGTCGCAAGTTATAATTTCAACGATGTATTAATACATTTATTATTTATTGATATTTTATTTTAATTAAAGAACACAATGAATACTACTATGTATCTGTGCTCTCTGCACAAACAGTTTTGATCCAGTGTGGTTCTGGATTCGGCGGTATGTTCGATCAGGCCATTCACGTAACTCTACGTAATTTATTTTCATCACCACTCACAAAACGGTGAAGGAAACCATCGTGAGTCCTGGAAACAAAAAAATTAAGACATGGGACATCTACCAACCCATACCAACAGCTGCATTTTTTAAAAATTTAACAATGCATTAAGCAGCCTGATAATACTGAGTCATTGGACTCAGTATTTTTATAAATAGTCCTATTGATTTTACTATTCCAGGTTTCAAACAAGTTATTCGTATGGTGGCGTTCTGAGTATATGCCAGTCGTCAATAAATTTTTCCAATATTTTTGCAATAGTTATAATTTGATTGAGGCCCCATTTTTAAATCTTTGAGAAACATAAAGTGGCATTAACTATCTGTCTGGCAAGGTTTCGACCATTATTAAACCAGAATTTGTGACGAAGTGTATAAAGTAATAATTACGGTGGTGCATGCAATAAAATCATATGATAATGCCTAAATATTAATGTGGCAAAACAATGCCGTGAATCAAGCAGAATAGGGTGTAGTGTCAAAGTGATAAAGTGATTTTTCAAGTCTACCACCTACTCGTAATTGGAAAGAACTTACAGTAACGCTACCCTCAGGACTCACGTGTGACCTTCGTTGTAAGTCTAAGTTCTCTTTGCCTTCAGCTCTTCTATAATGAACCCCTAGTATATATTTTCCACGTAACGGCCGCCATTCACGTCAGCGCAGTATTTCTTTTGTTTGTGGTTCAATAATCGCTGGACAATCCGGATCGTAGGGACCAAAATAAAGACGCTGGTACTGATCTTCACGTGGGTATAAGTCACTGATAAATCAGGCGAGAAGAAATTGGTTTAATATAAGAAAAAAATCCATCAGTACGTTATCAAATCTTTCTTCACAACATGTTCCTCATTCAGCCGCATCACGAACTCCAACCATTACAACCATAGACTTACCACAACTTTTCAGATATCTTCTTCTTTATATTACTTTGTTATTCCATCCATTCACGTTACACTACACATACCCCATTCATCTTAGCATTTTCATATAAAATTGCCTTTCATTTTGTTTTGTAGCCAAACATTCTGATCCGATGACCTGGTAAAGGTTTCGGGAATCCGTTGGATGCGAGTCACACAGCACCGGTCAATGTGGCAACACTTGGGGGAGGCCTATGGCGGTAGACGTCTTTCCTTTCGGCTGGAAAGGAACTATGTGCGTTTGGATTGAGGGCCACTTTGTTAAAATTCTTTGAACAAGTGCTTAGGATTGGAGAGACCACCATGTAGCCGCGACGGATTGGAGGCAGCAGGATACAATTTATTAAAAATTGCCACGCGAACACGTAGCTGTCATTCATCTCTGGCAATCATCCCTGGTAAAACTGGAATAATAACGGTGGTGGACGTAGCCAATTTGGATGCCTTATTTCTTCAACAAACGAAGTAGCTAGTCAGCAGCTTCCTCCTCTATCAATCAAATAGTCAGGGGAAAGGACATATGTTACCAAGATTTGTGAGATCGATCAGAATATTTAAAAAAATTATAAATGGGTGCAAAAATGCAAAACCTTTAGGATTTTACCCCTGTTTTTTACCCCTGTTTTTTTCTAAATAATATGTATGTATGCTCCAGTTTTTTATGTTGATAATTGTGTGATGTTTATATTTATATTTTTGCTGTCTCGTTGGTCCACTACTCATAAACAGTGTGAGGTAATGGGTTCGATTCCCAGACCGTGCAGTGTTGTTGGGTTTTATTAACCTATAGACTGAATTTAGTGTTACGTAGGACTAAATGAAAATGACAAAAACATTTCCTTTTGTTTTTCTATGTATTTAAATATGTTATGTAGATATTTTTCTTATTTGATACATATATACATGATACTACTTTTATAATAAAAACCAATTGACTTGTATAATGTGTAATAATTTATTTTTTATTTTTTTCGGCCTCCTCGCTTGCAGCCTCACTGAATTGAAGCAACTGCGCGGCACTTATAAACAGTCCAGCTTTGCCTTTTGGTAGGCTTCCTCTGCTGCCTTTAATAGCCACTTCCTCTCCTGCATTCTCATCTGGTGCAGTTCTTCCTCTCTTTCTTCAATCATCTTTTAATTTTTCACTTTTAGCAGATGTAATTCTTCCTCTCGTTCCTTATTTCGTTTTGAATTTTTTGCCAGTGCCTCAAACTCCTTTACAATGACTTGGGCGAGAACATCTTTCCCTTCAAAAATTAAATAAGTTCAGAAAATAAGTATTAATTTGCGAATTTTTTGCCAGTGCCTTAAACTCCTTTACAATGACTTGGGCGAGAACATCTTTCCCTTCAAAAATTAAATAAGTTCAGAAAATAAGTCTTGTATTAATTTGCGAATTTTTTGCCAGTACCTCAAACTCCTTTACAATGACTTGGGCGAGAACATCTTTCCCTTCAAAAATTAAATAAGTTCAGAAAAAAAGTATTAATTTGCGAATTTTTTGCCAGTGCCTCAAACTCCTTTACAATGACTTGGGCGAGAACATCTTTCCCTTCAAAAATTAAATAAGTTCAGAAAATAAGTATTAATTTGCTGACCTGTGCTACAAGCACCTTCAAAAATCACTAATGAGAATGTAAAAATACAAGTAAAATTAAATTTGAAATTTAAAAAACCCCCGACACAATAATTTGTTAGGTTATACAGATACTAGTCATCACTCCACTTTCTACATCTAATTTCGTAAGTTAGTAATCGTCATTCTCTCGTAGGGGGTATAAAGATGAACTGAAAATCATTTGATCAACCCTACCAAAAATCTGGGAGTTTGCTGACGCCAAGTCAGTCGGGTTATTTACAGGTGGCCCTAGAGCAACTGGTACCTCGTCTGTTGGACAAAATTCCAGAACTGAAAGAAGAAAGTAAATAATTATTCTTAAAAAAAATATGTTAATATTCGTCAATTCAAATAATGAAATCCAATTACTATAGGTGTACCGTCAGCAGGAGTTTCACAGGGCATAGTGTCACAATCCATTGCGAACGTCAACTCCAAACCGGTGGAGGCCGTCAGCGCATCTTCCACCCCTTCCAGATCTGGGGTCGCGGGACCAGGATAATGGCCACCCCCAGTCCTCATCGTTTCTTTTTTTTCAACAGTTAGAGCATCCTTTTTAAGATTTAATGTTGGACCAGCATTTTTTTAGCTGAGATTCAGTTCTCTACAAGAACAGATTGATCATCAAACATAGACCAGATATTAAAACAGCCTACATGTTATTTGGTACTTACTCGAGACTTGCGCGTGTTACTTATGGAGTTATATTTTTTTTTTGCTGATGGGGCTGCCCGTCCACGTCGTACATAAATGAAGCTTGTACTTGCGCACAAGTTCCAGTAGGCAGGATTTTTCTCCAGTAACCTTCCTCAGTGGTGACTTCACTCACTAACCGCGCGCATGACCTATGCGACGAGGAACATTTACAAGGTGAGCTGGCGCATATAGAGAAGGTCCTACAGAAGAATGGATATAAACTAAAGACAGCACAGTATAGACGTGACACTACCCATAAACACCGGAAGTGTGAAGTCGAGAGGCAACCGGCATTTTTGCCGTATGTGAAGGGTGTGACAGACGAAGTTGCAAACATCCTCCGGAAATATGCCGTAAAGACTATCTTCACTCCGTTCAGGAAAATCTCTCAGATGCTGCGTTCGCCGAAGGACAACTTCCCGTTGGAAAAACCCGGTGTTTATAAAGTAGACTGTAGTTGTGGAAAGTCGTACATCGGGCAGACAAAACGCACTGTGGCCTGCAGAATATCAGAACACGTAAGAGCCGTGAAGAACAACGACATCCAGAAGTCGGCCATAGCTCAACATCTGTTGGAGTCGGGACCGAACCACTGTTACACAACCCTCAAGTAATCTCGACAGAACGCCATTATATACCTAGACTGGTAAGAGAAGCCATTGAGATTACTAAACATCAGAATTTCAACCGGGAGGATGGGTTTCAACTGTCGAGGACTTGGAACCCAGTGGTTCAACTGTGTAAAAGCCGGAAAAGTGCCGGAAGATGTTCGCGAACGGACACAGTGAGTTTTGTGTGTCGGGAACAGAATCGTGTTGTGAGTGAATTATGTGACAATGGTAGCGGTGTCGTGCGCGAAAAACGAATAAGAAAGAGGGTAGACCGTTTCGTCTGCTCATAAACATCCACCCGCAATAACTTCAGTTTATCCGTGACCATGGCGCTTGTAACAGTGCCGAAATATCGGAAACTCAAAACAAACAATAAACATGGTAAATATCCCGTTTTTAATTCTAATGTTTGACCTTGAAGCCATTTTAAATTCTTGAGAATTATTCTTGAATGATGAAAAAATATTTATTTGAAAGTTAATCCGTTTTATGATTTTGTTCTTTGACAGATGATCATTCGATAGAACATCAATTTATGACATCTCTAGCATTGTGACGTATTCTATTAAAACATTTTTAGCATTTAAAGCAGCTTGCAACCTTCATGCAACATATTTATTTTGAGTTTGATATGGACAGCATGTTTTGGACAATAACAATACCTGACTTAGGTAATTTTGTCTCACCTAATTGTCTAGATTCTAATCTTTCAGTTATGTTCTCTGATAGTATAGGTAGAGGGCTTGGGAAATTGATCAGTAATAGCCTGAGTTATTGTACTCAAAATTATTGTATGCCAGGGTCGACCTACAAACAGGTTATGGCATCTGCAACAAAAACTGTTTGTAATCCTAATACCACCATAACTATATGTATGGGTAATAGTTCTAAGATTAAAAAGGAAGATATCACTGAATGTGTATCAGAGTTGTTAAAGCTAAACTGAAGTAAAATCATATTGTGTGCTTTTCCCTATTTTGAAAAATTGGGTAATAGAAAAAACAATTATATACATATGTTAAATAACCATGTACATTTTCTGGCAGGTCACTATAGTGACAGACTTGTATATCTAGATATCAACACTATTGTTGGTAAACTTAAGTCGACACGGGGTAAGTATCTATGTAGACACAAAATAGCTTCGCTATTAGCTTTTAATATTCACACAGACATAAATAGTATGTCTAAGTTTAGTTCCATTATTAACACTGCGACTATTAGTAATTCTACTAATGTACAGGTGACTTTAAATGAATATAGCAGTAGTGCTATAAATGTTTACAAATATTGCAATGAGGAGGATCCATCTGTCACCATGGTGAATCCTCAATTAGGGTCTATTACAGATAGGGTCTTGTTGTCTGAGGATGGCACGGGAGTCTCCGGCCTCACTCCGAATATTAATATAAATTTAAACTAGAAAGTGAGACAACAGAAGGTACTATTAATTCTTGCACTCAATTAGTTAATAAAAAAGGGCCTCAGCAGAACACCTTAAAATTATTCCACCAAAATATCCAAGGAATGTCTTGCAAATTATTAGAAATTGAATTGTTTTTAGAAAAAAGTAAGTTTGACATCATTTGTTTTACTGAACATTGGCTAAAAGATTACCAAATGCTTATTAATTATGAGAACTATATGGTGGGTAGCTGCTTTAACCGTAAAACTATGCTTCGTGGAGGTTCCCTAATATTAATTAAAAATAGTTTTAAATATAAGCAACGTAATGACATAGTAGGTCTCTCGGTTGAACATTGCGTCGAACTGTCCTGTGTTGAGCTAGATAAGCATGTAATTGTGTGTGTGTACAGACCCCCAAACTATCAAAACTTTTCCATATTTGAATCAATAATGGAAGATGTCCTGGCAAAACTTGCAGCCAGTAATAAATCTACAATAATTTGTGGTGATTTCAATATCAATATTTTAGAAGAACATTCAAATAGTGGTCGGTTATTAAATCTTTTTAAGTCATTTGACCTGACTAACGTTTTTATTGAACCTACTAGAATCACAACATCTTCTGCTACTTGTATAGATAATGTTTTCTGCGATTGTGATTACTTAGATAAAGCCATAGTAAATTGTTTGCCGTCTGACCATAGCGGACAAACTGTAACTTATAGTTGTAATACACCATTGCAAAAAGTACAGATTAAATTTAGACCTATAACTTCTAGCAAATTAAATAGGTTTGATATTTCCCTACAGAACAAGTTAAGTGTTATGAGCCATGACGATATTAATATAAATCAATTTTATAATCGTTTCTTTTCAATAGTTCATACGGAATTCAACAAAACTTTTGAAAAGAAGACAAAAAGTATTTGCCCTAAATTCATATTTAGCGATTGGGCAACTAGAGGCATCAGAAAAAGTAGGGAAAGACTATTTGAGCTTTATGGCCTTAAGCCTTTTATTAACACTGAAACTTTTAACAAGTATGTTGCTAAGTATTCAAAAATTTTTAGAAATACATGCAAGGTTGCTAAAGCCCTGCACATTAGCAACAAGATCAAAACAGCAGAAAATAAAATAAAGACAGTGTGGAAAGTCATAAATAACGAGACTAACAGGAAGAAAATACGTAACACTAGCTACATATTAGATACAGCAAGTGGTCCTAAAAGCTCTAATCAGGAAGTAGCTCAAGAATTTGTAAATTTCTTTACAGAAATACCATTAAAAACTACGGAGGCTCTAAATTCCTCTCCTGAAGTCTCAATGGGTTTATTAAAGACGAATGTGTCTGGCTGCCTGGCTGAATTTAAATTTAAACACATTAACCCTATGGTAGTTATTAAAGCTTTCCGGCAAATAAAAATTAAACTGACCGAAGATCTATGGGGAATGTCTATCAAAGTTTGCACATCCATACTTGAGACAATAGCCCCATACTTAGCTTTAATTTTTAATCTATGTGTAGACCAAGGAGTTTTCCCTGATTTAATGAAATACAGTAAAGTCATACCTCTTTTCAAATCCGGGGACAGTAAAGATACTAACAATTATAGACCTGTATCCGTGTTGCCAGTTTTTAGCAAGGTTTTAAAAAAAGTAATGCTTGATCAAATGCTCTATCATTTTAACACCAACAGAATCTTACATGATCAACAGTATCTTACATGATCAACAGTATGGTTTCACCAAGGGACGTTGTACAACTGACGCCGGTGTAACCTTATTAAAGCACATATTTACTGCGTGGGAAGAGTCCCAAGATGCCATAGGAATTTTTTGTGACCTCTCCAAAGCGTTTGATTGCGTAAATCACGACACATTACTTTTGAAACTTGAGCATTACGGACTGGGTAAACTTGCACTTAGTTTGGTAAGATCATATTTGAATGATAGACAACAACATGTTCAGATAAATGGTGTTAATTCACAGGGTTTAAAAATAAAAATGGGGGTTCCACAAGGCTCAATATTGGGTCCTTTCCTCTTTCTAGTATATATAAATGATCTACCCTATTTATTGAAAAACCAACCTCAAAATATGGTGTTATTTGCTGATGACACTTCCTTAATTTTTAAGATAAACAGACGGGCACAAAATTTAGATGACGTGAATAATGCCCTACTTCAGGTCCAAAATTGGTTCACAGCAAACAATTTGGTATTAAATGAAAAAAAAACCAAATGCATAAGATTTTCATTACCGAATGTTAAGGGTAGTGATTGTGATATATTATTGAATAATGAGAAACTTGAATTCGTAGATGAAACGGTTTTCCTGGGGCTTACGCTTGATTCAAGGCTACAATGGGGTTCTCATTTAACATCTCTTGCGGGGCGGCTAAGTTCAGCAGCATATGCCATTAGAAAAATCCGTCAATTTACTGATGTAGATACCGCTAGACTGGTCTATTTTAGTTACTTCCATAGTATAATGTCTTACGGTATTTTGCTATGGGGACGGGCTGCAGATATTGAGTCTATATTTATTCTGCAGAAAAGAGCCATCAGAGCTATATATAATCTTCGTAGGCGCGATTCTCTAAGGGAACTGTTTAAGGATATTGGCATTATGACGGTACATTGTCAATACATTTACGAAAACATAATGTACGTTAGAAAAAATTTGCATCTTTTTGGTAAAAGAGGTGACAGACATAATTACAGTACTAGAAACAGGGACCAATTAGTTCAGCCAGGCTTTAGACTCGCTAAAGTAGACTCATCTTTCATGGGGTACTGTTTGAGATGCTATAATAAAATTCCACAAAGTATTCTTGAACTGAATGAGACGAAATTTAAAACATGCATTAAACGCACACTATGTAAAAAAGCATATTACAAGTTGAGCGATTATATCGCTGATAAAAATGCTTGGCTTAATGCTGGTCCTGCTCCACATGGACAGGGGCGCAAAAATTGATAGCATTAAATGATATAGTTGGAGCTGCTGAAGATTGTACTTAACTATCTTTGCATTGTATAGATTCAATGTTAGTATTGTATAATCGCATAGCCCATATTGTGTGAGTACTATGTACTAGTAAGCTATCATTCACTGGAAACCTACGGCAGTTCTTGACTTGAATGTGCCCTGGCGGTTGAGAGTATGTCATGCTCACTCAAATGTCTCGCTGATGGTGGCGCGTGTGTCGGACCATTTAGTTCCCTTCAAAATGGTTGAGCTGAATGGTGCTGATCCATGCGTCATGTGCGTGAACGGGCGCTGTCAGTTGTGACTGGTCATCTCTTAGTCGCCATGGTTTATTTGAATTAATTATTTTGTTTTTGAGTTGTATTTTGTTTTGCTATGGACACTTTTAACGTGCACATCTTGCTACATTGTTCTCACATAATATACCATCTCAACATGAATGATGTAACCAAGATTTTGTAACAATTTTTTGATTTAAAAGAGTGTCCATGGAGTTTCTTGCCCGTTCTTCTCCATAGAGATCTACGCTAGGGAATGGGCAACTACAGTACTTTCACAGTTTTTATGTCTTGTGACTGGGACTGTAGCTACATTAAATGTTCATTTTTGTTTCGACAATTCAAAAGTGCCTGTAACTGGCCTACTTGAAATAAATGCTTTGATTTTGATTTTGATTTTGAGGTAGATTAAGGTGAGTACTCATAATGAGGATTTCCACGTATTGTAATGTTTTTACGAAAGCTTGGCACGGTGTTCAACGTATTTACTGGTAACATTCCTTTGGTTTCTGTCAAAAATGTGTGATGTAAAATTGGTTGATAAATTGAGGAATGATGATAAAACGCAAGGTTGCGATTGAAAAGAAGATGTAAAAAGACAAAAAATAAATAAAATATGTTTAGATGGTTTACACATCTTGAGAGGACGATTAAAAGGCGACTAACAAAAACCGAAAGAGGACGTAGAAGGACTGTATACTTTATTGGTAAATGTTTCTTCAAATAGGTCAGGTGGCAGTGCTCGTGACCTGCGTACGTGTCGCCGCGTGTTCTCAGATGTTTGAACGTGAACGAAGCAAAAGTAGTATCTAAATCAAGTTTTAACAAAGTGTGAAACGACTTGGTGTCTTCATGTCTTGTTGCAAATGCATGTTTTAGCTAGTCTGTACTCAACTTATGAACATAATTGAGTGGGCGTGTCGGAGGCGGTGGCCTGCAGTGTTTTACCTGTTACCATGATAACATAGATCGTCTTAAGCAAAAAAATGAACTTAAGCAAAAAAATGGACTTAAGCAAGTTTTTGGAATACGGGTGTTAGACTATGCCACTTTATGCAAGCGTCTGTATTGAGGGCCCAAGTTATGTATTTTATCATAACTATTTTAATTCACGTTTAAGAAATTCATGTCCTATTGAGAATGTAAAAATATAATACTATTGCTTTAAGTTTTTACTACACACATCAAAAGTGTCTAGGGATCAACATATATTTTTGCAATAACTTTTCTCCTGATTGATATTAATTAAAATTTTCTTTAAGGATTCATCAAATAAAGTGTTTTCGTTTGTCACAGTAACGATAAACCAAGTCACCTTTGCATTAATAAAGAAATTTGAAATTTTCCTAATAAAGGGATTTTTGACATTTGAACCACTAACATTAAAGTTCGAAAAAAAGACTGAAATAACAGTTTTCTTTAAAATTTTATTGGGTAACTTAAACAATTAATAATCCGTGTTTCTACCGCGAACACTAACTACACAAGAACATCGGTTTGGCATACTCAAAATGAGTTCATCCAAATCACGCTGTGGAATGGCCGCCCATGTTCGTTGCAACAACAAAAAAAGGTCTTCTTGCGACTGGATACCCTCCATATTCGGCAGAGCTCTTCTCTGTAGCATATCCCATGCATGCTCAATCGGGTTCAAGTCTGGCGACTGAGCAGGCCAGGGCAGGACATTGATGTTAGCTGCGGCGAGAGTCTGTCTTACAACTCTTGCGGTGTGCGGTCGTGCATTATCATGCATTAACTGAAATAAGGGACCGATTTGCACTTGTAGAGGAACGATGACGTCTGCTACAATCGTCTCAGCATAAATTTGAGCATTGAGGTTACCTCTGATCTCAATCAACTCAGTTCTTCCGCCGATCCAAATACCCGCACATACCATGATGGTTCCACCACTATAAGGATGGACTTCCTGGCAGGATTTTAATCGCTGTTGGCGTCCAGGGGTTCTCCAGTGTCGTATACGTCTTGTATCCGGTCTCATACCAAAACGAGACTCATCAGAAAAGCACACGAAACGCCATTGTTCTTCTGCCCAATTTCTGTGTTCAAGAGCCCATTGATATCGAATCCTACGATTGTGCATTGCTATAGGTGGTACCCGTAGCGGTCTTCGGGAATGAAGGTTCACTTCATGCAAGCGGTTTCTGACTGTTTGGTCGCTAATTAAGTTCCCTGAAGAGTGATGAAGCCTCACGGCTAACATCATGGCGGTTATTGTTGGAGCTCTTCGAGTTAAGATTTGAATGTATCGGTCTTGTCTCCGTGTGGTGCAGCGATACCGTCCTCCATGGCGCTCAGCCACGGTACCAGTGCTTCGGTAACGTGTCCAAAGTCGACTGATAACACTCTGACTTGTATTCAGACCTAAAGCCACAGTACGTTGCCGGGAACCAGCTTCTATCATTCCCATGGCTCTGAGCATTTCTTCCCTGCTTAAATGACGTCGCCGCTCCATAATAACGTTGGTTTTAATCAGTAGTAGGGAAACAGTAGCACTAATAATGTCTTCCATGCGTTGTATGTTTTTATAGGGAAAATATTGACAGCTGATTTTCATCTTTTACTCGAATTTGATTGACAGTTCCTGTTTCAAATTATGAAATGTACCAAAAAAGATCCATATAAAGGAGATCGGGCCAAAGCGGTCCAAGTAGCGTCGGTGAACGAGACCTATATTTTCTCAAAGCTGTCGTAAAGAGCATCACTTTTTGTTATGGCGTCAAAAAAAATCCTCCACGGGAAAAAAAGTTATTGACTATTTAAAGTAAACTATGTTATTAACGATTGCATTAATTACAAACGGCGTCGGTTAAGGTCACAAGCAAATCGGCGCCGGGAGAAAAAAGTTATAGACCATAATGTTCAATTAGTGAAAACGAAAATCTTCTAATTCTAGAGATATAAGGAGCGTCGGTGATTAGCACCTAAATCATTTTAAAGCTTATAAGAAGACGGTTTTTCTTTATTAAAGTCACAAGCAAATCGGCGCCGGGAGAAAAAAGTTATAAACCATAATGTTCAATTAGTGAAAAGAAAATCTTCTAATTCTAGAGATATAAGGAGCGTCGGCGATTAACACATATATCATTATAAAGCTTGTTTGAAGAGGGTTTTTCTTTGTTAAGGTCACAAGCAAATCGGCGCCGGGAGTAAAAAGTTGTTGACAATAATGTTCAATCAGTGAAAAGAAAACTTCTAATTCGTGATTACCACATATACCATTTTAAAGCTTGTAATAAGAGGGTTGTTTTATGTTAAGGTCACAAGCAAATCGGCGCCGGGAGAAAAAAGTTAGACCATAATGTTCAATTAGTGAAAACAAAATCTTCTAATTCTAGAGATATAAGGAGCGTCGGTGATTAGCACATAAATAATTTTAAAGCTTATAAGAAGACGGTTTTTCTTTATTAAAGTCACAAGCAAATCGGCGCCGGGAGAAAAAAGTTATAAACCATAATGTTCAATTAGTGAAAAGAAAATCTTCTAATTCTAGAGATGTAAGGAGCGTCGGCGATTAACACATATATCATTATAAAGCTTGTTTGAAGAGGGTTTTTCTTTGTTAAGGTCACAAGCAAATCGGCGCCGGGAGTAAAAAGTTGTTAACAATAATGTTCAATCAGTGAAAAGAAAACTTCTAATTCTAGAGATGTAAAGAGCGTTGGTGATTACCACATATACCATTTTAAAGCTTGTAAGAAGAGGGTTGTTTTATGTTAAGGTCACAAGCAAATCGGCGCCGGGAGAAAAAAGTTATAGACCATAATGTTCAATTAGTGAAAACTAAATCTTCTAATTCTAGAGATATAAGGAGCGTCGGTGATTAGCACATAAATCATTTTAAAGCTTATAAGAAGACGGTTTTTCTTTATTAAAGTCACAAGCGTATCGGCGCCGGGAGAAAAAGTTATAAACCATAATGTTCAATTAGTGAAAAGAAAATCTTCTAATTCTAGAGATATAAGGAGCGTCGGCGATTAACACATATATCATTATAAAGCTTGTTTGAAGAGGGTTTTTTTTGTTAAGGTCACAAGCAAATCGGCGCCGGGAGTAAAAAGTTGTTAACAATAATGTTCAATCAGTGAAAAGAAAACTTCTAATTCTAGAGATATAAAGAGCGTCGGTGATTACCACATATACCATTTTAAAGCTTGTAAGAAGAGGGTTTTTCTTTGTTAAGGTCACAAGCAAATCGGCGCCGGGAGAAAGAAGTTATAGACCATAATGTTTAATTAATAGTAACTAAAAATCTTCTCTTTCAAGAGATAAAAGGGGCGTTGATGATTAACACATATATCATTTTATAGCTTATAAGGAGCTCGTGGCTAAATAATAACAGCCGCTCCGGTCGATCTTTAGGTTAAGCCGTGCTTGCCTAGGTTGGTCTGTGGATGGGTGACTACACTTACATACCGAGATTCCTCCGTTAAGTTATTGGTCCCAGCTGTCATTTGTCCATCTTTGACAGTCGTTACAGGCAGTCAGTTACCCAAAAAGTCTGGCAACCAGTCTTACCAAGGGGTATCGTATTACCCAGTATTGACTGGGTTGTGGGAGTCAGTGGCAGTCGCTCCATGTAAAATAATGGTATTCAGCTGCATCCGGTTAGACTGGAAGCCGACATATATACTTAGTAAAAGGCTAGGCATATGATGAGCTTATAAGAAAATGGTTTTTCTTTGTTGTCATAAGCAAATCGGCAGCGGGAGAAAAAAGCTATAGACAATTATTAGTGACTAAAAATCTTCTAATTCAAGAGATAAAAGGAGAGTCGGTGTCGTCGCTTTTCAACTCATAGTACTTAACTAATGCGACCAATTGTGAAATCGATGAACATGTCTGCTTACCCCTCTAAGAATTATAGTCGTGAAGATTTCATCTCCAGGACTTGGCAAACATATCGTTTTCAATTCTTAGTAACTAATGCGATCTATTGTGAACTTCGGCATATGATGAATATGTCTGCTTATACCTCTGAGGATTATAGTCGTGAAGGTTACGCTCATGTTTAATGGTTATTAGTGATGAAGTGATGAGGGTTTCATACTTCTCATACGGGTAATATCGCTTGTATATTATTATCCACCTTCTATTGTTTTTTAATAAAATGAAGAATTTGATTTACAAAAAGCACTATTTTTATACCTTTTTTTTTAAAGCGATTTCCATGAGCTTTGGTAATTGAAAAGTATCAAACACAACAGGTTATTTGAGTATCCTAGAATCAACAAAGCTTCTTGGACCAGAGTCTATAGAAGACTGCCCGTTCTCCTTTATAAAATCATAAATTTATTACAAAGCCACATCTCAATCTCAAGAAATCCGCATAAAAATGCTTGATCCCTAGACACTTTTGATGTGTGTATTTTTAACTAAATTCCCTATATGTCTTATTTCGTTTCTCAAGGATTTAAAATGGGCCCTCAATCCAGATGCACATTCAGTGGTACGACGAGGAATGACAATCCCTTCTCGTGCCACTGGTGGTAATAATTGATGGCACTATGAGGAAGAAGGGCAGCCCTATCCATCTTATAAAGAGAGAAGGCTTTCCCAAGAAACACTCATTTTGTGGATGGAGTGTCTTTTATTACTCACTATTGGCATTTAGATCGGAGCATAAGGGACTTTGTGCTCGCCGCGAGTTCGAAACGTGTGCGTGGAGAAAACGCCACGGGTGCGCAGCAAGCTTGCCCCGAAGATGCAGTGGGTGGACAGCGAATTTGCAGTGGGTGGACAGCGAATTTGCAGTGGGTGGACAGCGAATTTGCAGTGGGTGGACAGCGAATTTGCAGTGGGTGGACAGCGAATTTGCAGTGGGTGGACAGCGAATTTGCAGTGGGTGGACAGCGAATTTGCAGTGGTGTGCGATCCGCGTTTGTACAATTATTCATTTTGTTTTCTTCGCGGAGTGTTCGCCGCGCACACGTTGCGAACTTGCGGCAAGCTCGCTGCGCACTTACCCCGCTTTCCACTCGCTCGCAACTCGCTAGTGTGATAAGGCTCTAAGAGTTTACGAATCCTTGTTCACTGTCTGCATTATCAGGTTTTTCACGGATCTCTTTCGCCATCTCGTGCATCACCTCGTGCGGACCTGATGACGATACTTCGGCGTCTTGGCATGTGGTCACAATGTCCTGAACCCTGCCAGCCAGGTCGGACTACTATCACTCACACTCATCGTGCTGTTGTTACTTTTCTAGGCGTGTTATAGTCGGAGTCATCAATTTGGTGGTTGAGCACTAATTATAATGTAATCAAACTTACGCAAATACAACCAAATGAGAACAGAAAAAATCTAACGCAAACCAAAATTGACGATGATACGACGGTTTTGAAATTCTCAATACGTCACGCCGTGATATATGATTTTCTGAAATTATTATACAAAAAATACACCCTCCAAGCTTCAGGTTTCTACAATCTGCGGTAAAGGCTGTGCGTTGATCCATCACAGTGCTTCAGGACAAAGCATTTTTAATCGACTTCAAAAAGAAGGAGGTTATCAATTCGACTGTATGTTTTTTTTTATGTGTGTTTGTTACGCGATTACTCCGCCAATTATAAATGGATTTTGATGGTTCTTTTTTTATTTGAAAGATTATACTCCTGAGGTGGTCCCATTTAAATTTGGTGAAGATCTGTTGCTGGTCTTCGGAGATACACAATGGAACTCTTCAAAAACAGACAGCAAATCTGTCGTTATTGCGGCAATCGCCTGGATGTTTATTGTTTATACAAAATCATGACGTAACATCACGCCTGTATGCTATGAGGGGGTACGCAGATATGTACAGTATACATTTCGATTTCTCCCCCATTTGTGGAGCGATTCTCAAAATTCTTTTTTTATTTGAAAGAGTATACTTCTGAGGTGGTCCCATTTAAATTTGGTGAAGATCTGATGCTGGTCTTATTTTATTTTATTTATTTTATTTATTTAAGGCTCGTCGACAACACAAACACAAACATGGTTATTTTACAATTTAGAGGTCTTATTCTAGTGTTAGTGTCAATAATAGACGTGCACAACATTTACATAATAATAACTCACACATTAAAAAAAAAGTAATATTCTAAATTAGACAAATATCAGAAAGTTATATGGTTATCAAATAAAGAGAAATCAAAGTAACATGAATACGGAGATACACAATGGAACTCTTCAAAAATAGACGGCAAATCTGTCGTTATTGCGGCAATCGCTTGGATGTTTATTGTTTATACAAAATCATGACGTAACATCACACCTGTGTGCTCTGAGGGGGTACGCAGATGTGTACAGTACATATTTTGATTTCTCCCCCATTTGTGGAGCGATTTGAGGAGCTCGTGGCAAAATAATAACAGCCGCTCGGATCAATGTTTAGGTTAAGCCGTGCTTGCCTAGGTTGGTCTGTGGATGGGTGACCACACTTACATACCGAGTTTCCTCCGTGCCTCGGAAAGCACGTTAAGCTGTTGGTCCCGGCTGTCATTTGTAGATCTCTGACAGTCGTTCCAGGTAGTCAGTGGCCCAAAAAGTCTGACATTAACCAGTCTTACCAAGGGGTATCGTATTACCCAGTACTAACTGGGTTGTGGAGGTCAGATAGGCAGTCGCTCCATGTAAAATACTGGTATTCAGCTGCATCCGGTTAGGCTGGAAGCCGACCCCAACATAGTTGGGAAAAGGCTAGGCAGATGATTGTGGAGCGATTCTCAAAATTCTTTTTTTTATTTGAAAGAGTATACTCCTGAGGTGGTCCCATTTAAATTTGGTGAAGATCTGATGCAAATCTTCGGAGATATACAATGGAACTCTTCAAAAATAGACGGTAAATCGGTCGTGATGGCTGCAATCGCTTGGATGTTTATTGTTTATAAAACATCATGACGTAACATCACGCCTGTATGCTCTGAGGAGTATGCAGATGTGTACAACACACCCAGATTTCGACAGTTTCGGTATGTTAAGTTCCATTTATTGCGGATAAGCCTATTACCATGACAGGTATTGATTATAATGTAAAATAAATGCTTGTAAAATATTTGTAGATATTAGAACTAAAAATGGAAAAATAAAAAAAACTTTTTTGCAAAAAAATAAAACCGACTTCAAAAAAACACACAAAAATAACACAAAAAGAAAAACACTAAAAAGTGAAAAATAACTAGCTTCAGAAGCCGGTGACAAAAACACCAAATCAATCAAACAAAGGTCAAGCTTCGAAGTCGGTGACAAAAACATTATATCAATCAAACAAATGTCACCGACTTCGAAGCTTGACCTTTGTTTGATTATTTGAAAGTCGGTTTTATTTTTTTGCAAAAAAGTTTTTTTATTATAACTTTTTGGGGTTTTATGTCTGATGTACATTCGTATAGTCTACATTTTCTTCGTAGTATTATTTTATTTGTAAATACAGGGTGGAAACGATTAACCGGGCAGAAAGGGGAGCTTCCTTAACCGTTGAGTATTAGAAACAGGATCGATTGGCATCAAAAAATGTTTTGTGTAAAATACTCTCTAATAACTGTACAGTTACACAAATTTTTACTTTTTTTAAATCTGTGAATGGGGATCAAAATTTCACGAAAAATTACGGATGGTTTCCTAAGACCATTTTCATGTGGCTGCAACGGTTAAGGTTTATCATTATTGGCATCAAAAAAATTGTTTTATGTAAAATGGCAATTTTCTTGCTAACTGCACTTAATTTTTAATTAAATCTGTGAATGGGGATCAACATGTAGCGAAAAAGTTATGGATTGTTTCTAAGACCTTTTTCATCGTATTCACTTCAAAAATCAAATTTCAAGAAAATTGAGAAATTATATTTACCTGTATTAGATTTGAAGTATTTACAGCAACTTTTAAAGGTTTATACTTCATTGGATTTGGTTCTATAGGTGTATGAAGTTTATTAATTTTAAACACAAAACCCTCTTTTCAACCGACTTCTAAAAGAGGAGGTTCTCAATTCGTCTGTATTTTTTTTTTTGCGTCTCAGGATGAATTTTTTTAAAAATGCTGAAACAGGTATTTCTTTATTAATAATAAGTATTTACTCTGAGTTTCATGATTCTAGAGCAATCTAAAATTTTTTTTTCATACAAACTTTACCCCCCCTTTTCACCCCCTTTTTCCAAAATTTTCCATAATTTCTATAGCCTAAATGTTATTCTGAGTTTATTAAAATAGATTAGTGAAGTTTTCATCAAAATCCGTCCAGCAGTTTTTACGTGATGCGCGTTCAAACAAACAAAAATTTTAAAAATGGTTTTAATATGTTCAGTTACTTATTTTAAGTCACCCTGGGCGATTTTTTTTTTAATCTTCAATGTACAGATTTTTTGGTGTCAACGATTTTATTATATGTATAGATGTATAGATACACAGTGTAACAATTGTAGATTAATAAATATAATCAGTAAGGAATCTACAAATACGGTGGCACTGTTAACGCCCCACACCAAAGTGAAGGAATGTATGGTGAATGGCATTACTGCCTTATCATATATTATTTAATAAGTTTTTTTTTTCTTAGCTCTTTTTCTTTTTTACTATCCCCTTTAATGTTATTAAAATATAAGCGCCCCAGATGTGTGAATCAAAATCAGGTACTGAATCGATCAGTTGGATTACTGTAATTGTAACTACTTTAAATAGGTATTTATTCAAAGAAAGACGACCATAGATCATTGTGAAATCTTAATAGTCTTTTGGATTTCACTGAGGATTTCCTGTTTAATTTTCTTGAAACTCTCATTACATTTGTGTGTCCATTCGTATTTAATGTCCTTCTTGAGTAAGTTATTAAGAGGGCTGGATATCGAAGCTAAATTCGGTATGAACTTATTGTAATAATTAGCCATTCCTGGAAATGTCCGCAGTTCATTGATGTTGCTGGGACATTTTGTATCCAGAATAGCGTTTACCTTATTTCTATTTTTGTGCAGTCCATTTTTATCAATGTTATGACCCAAGTATTCGATTCTCGCTTGAAAAAAAAAATGGCATTTTATCTTTCTTGAGTTTCAAATTTTTTTCTTGTAAATTTTGTAATACCAAGCGTAGTCTTGAAAGTAGTTGTTCTGCTGAGTGTCCTTGAATAAGTATATCGTCGAAAAAGCATTTCACTCCAGGTACTCCTTGGAGCAAACGATCCATAAATTTTTGCCATAAATTAGGGGCAACCTTGACGCCAAACATAAGTCGATTTACTTTGAACGTACCCTTATGGGTACTTAAAGTTTGCATTATAGCGCTCTGCTCGTCCATCATCTTGTTTAGATAAGATTGACTGATATCAAGTGTGCAAAATGACCTCTGTTCATCTCTACCAAAATATACTTTATGATCGGAACAGGGTATTGTTCATCCCTTATAAGGTGACTTTTAAGGTGACTTTATAATCCGCGCATAAGCGTATACTGCCATTTGGTTTGACAATAGGAACCACTGGTGTTCCCCACTCAGAGCTATCAACCTTTGTAATTACTCCTTGTTCGCAGAGTCGCACAATTTCATCATCAATTTTCTTTTTAAGAGCATATGGTATACGGCTTGGCTTAACAAAAATTGGTGACACTTCTTCCTTTAGTGTCAAATGAGCTTTGTAATCAGGTATGCACCCAAGGGAGCCATCAAATACCGTCGAGGATTCAGAAAGTAACTTATCCAGTTTAGAATGTTCTTTAGCATTAACTGCGTTTATATTTGCCAGATCCAAATTGATTACTCGTATCCATGCTCGACCGAAGATAGGGTCAACATCTTGTTTGATAATGTATATTTTTCCCTAAAGGGTTTGGTCTTTGCATTTACACGTAACGTTGGCTACTCCAAGTGGTGCGAAGATTTCTCCTGTATATGTTCTCATCGTGATATTAGTTTGATGAATCTTGCATCCAGTGTTCAATTTTTTTAAATCTTTGTGAGATACAGATGACAGGACAGCTCCTGTATCCACTTCCATTTTCAGTTTCGAGTCATTGATGCGCACGTTTATCATAAATTTGTCTGTGTTGTTGGATCGTATTAAATTCATATCCCAAGGGGTGGTGTCATCGACTGTACCTGAAGAGTTGTGATAATGCGACAGCTGCGAGCTAGATGTTCCTTGCTTCCACATCAAAAGCATTTCCCTCATAAGTCCTTAATCGTTAAACGTTTATTTTCTGGCCGTTGATTGCGGTATTTGGGGTCAGCTTGAACAGTTTTCACATGTAGTAGACCTTGGTTTGAAGATTGAGCTGGTGACATATAGCTGCTGTCAGATTTTGCTAGTTCAACCGTGGTCGCTTTATTTATTCAGAAAAATCGGTCACAGTGGTTTCCTGTAGTATTTTGGTTCGAATATCGGTATCATTTAATCCTCTTATAAATTGTAAGGTAAGAAAATTATCACAGATCGACTTTTTACAGTTATTGCACGTAAAGTCGCAATTTTGAGCTAAATGTTTCAAGTCTGACGAGTATAATGTGACTGTCTCATCAGAGCCTTGAAGTCGCGAAATAAATTTATGTTGTCGAGCCCAGATGCTCGGTTTTGGATCTTTATAGTGTTGTAATATTTGAACCAAGCTGCAGAATTCCAGTTCACAAGGATCGTTTGGTGCGCACAAGTCGTAAGCTTTCTGGTGTAATTCTGGTGGCAATAAAGTAAGTAGCGTGAGGGTCTGGATTTGTGAATTGTTACAATTATTCAGCTTCATGTAGGTTTTTAATCTCTGAACAAAATTATTGAAACTTTCTCGTTCCTGTAACGGTTGAAAATCAATTCTTGGTGTCGTTTCCGGTGTATTTACAAGTGAAGCCGTGACGTAAGTCGATGGTGTGTTCGATGATGTAGGGCGTATGCCATGCAGCTTGAGCTTCAATTGTAATATGTGCTCTTCTGTAGAATGCCGCTGTTCAATTTCATTTTCCGAATCATGTGTTTGTAATAATTCAATTTTATTTTGTATTTTTTCAAATTTTTGTTCATAATTTGTTAGACTTGTCAAACGTAAACTTACTTAAACTTACTTCGTAATCCGAAAGATTTTGTAATTGTGCTAGTGTATGTTCAAACTTGGTCAGCTGGCCGCAAATAATTCGTAATCCGAAAGATTTTGTAATTGTGCTAGTGTATGTTCAAACTTGGTCAGCTGGCCGCAAATAATTGCGCGCAGGCCAGTAAGTCGCGCCAGTTCTGCCTCCATCGTCGCCAATATTATGAATTTACTAATTAATAGATTCTTTCCATAACAGATTCAATATTTTAATCAATGTAAGTCACAGTGACAATCCGATGACATGACATATACAAAAAGAAATATATGAGAGAATGAATGAAGGTGAAGCAAAGAGGCCACATATGTAACAGGATTATTCAACTGTTCTTAATGGCATGAAACTGTGTAGTCGCAAATACTCGTAAACTGCCTTTTAAAACCTCACAATTCTTCTAGCAGATATTGATGTAAACTCAGTATGAATCTGACATAAATGACTTATTTACTATTTATTTGTATAATGTCAATAATCACCTATCCCAAAGATTGAAGTTTCCGTCAGTCAAATGAGGTATAGTATGCTGTGGATTGATCTGAAAAAAAATGACGTTAAAAACAAAATGGCCTTTAACATAAAATAACTTTCATAAATGAATAATGGTGTCGCTATATTGGCTGTATTTATGAACTTAGAAATTTAAAATACTGATGTACCGTATGACAAAGTTTAAAAGTACGAGTTACGTGAATCGAAAAGGTACGATAGGACGAATTACCTAATTGAAAATGGTCATCAAGATGTAAGGAACTCCGAAAACTTATTTCGTTCAGAATGTTCCTCATCCAGATTCTGAGAGAATATAAAATATGCCTTTACGATCAGATTTGAACTTCAAATATTTACAAACTAGAACTTTATATAATTACAAAAATAAAACTAAACGTAAACTAGTACCTACATATATACACCAATGTCAATTAAGCGTCAAAGTATTCCTCCGCATCGCTGTCATCGGGAAACGTGCCCAGAAGAATGGCAGCATTGCCACGTTGAATGGAAATGCTAATTCTTTGGCCAAAGAAAGAGCCAGCCCTCTGGTCATGCAAAGTGTCGATCAGTCGGTGGGAGATTTCCTTAAAAAGGAGATGCGCACTCGGACCCCATGACCCGAGCGTTTCAACCCCAAACGGCTCAAAGCTGTAGTTACCAATAAGATTACAGTATTTGCGACGTTTGAGGATCTCAGCAGCCGCAGCAGCCGCAGCAGCAGCGCCTGCACACCCCGCCGTGCTTGCAACGCGACAAGGCGCAAGGGTGTCTACACACGTTGCATCCCACACCAAAGGCCTGCCACTCCAAGGCACCAACGTCATGCCGTCCGGTCTCTTGCCATCGTCACGCGCCAAGCCGTTTGGTTCTAAAACCGCTGGTACGCCGGCGCTAGCAAGAGCCCGACGAATAATGTCGTAAATGCTGGCGTGCCGTGCAATGCGACCTGCACTCCTGTAGCAGGACAGGCCATGGTGTCCGAGGCTGTCGACAGCTACACCGCAGTGACAACGATGCGGAGCAACACAAGGTGCGCCTAAGCGTAGACTAGTAGCGACCCGGAACTATGCGTCATCTATCATAGTGCCAATGGTGAATGACGGAAGTGCCTGAGGCCAAAAGCCCGACTCCCATTCCCTCACGGCCAGCAGACGGGCACGCTCCACAGTATTGATTGACGAGTGTAAAAGGTTATTCCGTACAATACGGCACGTCCCACTGACTGGGAGGACAGACGACCATAGATCATTGTGAAATCTTAATAGTCTTTTGGATTTCACTGAGGATTTCCTGTTTAATTTTCTTGAAACTCTCATTACATTTGTGTGTCCATTCGTATTTAATGTCCTTCTTGAGTAAGTTATTAAGAGGGCTGGATATCGAAGCTAAATTCGGTATGAACTTATTGTAATAATTAGCCATTCCTGGAAATGTCCGCAGTTCATTGATGTTGCTGGGACATTTTGTATCCAGAATAGCGTTTACCTTATTTCTATTTTTGTGCAGTCCATTTTTATCAATGTTATGACCCAAGTATTCGATTCTCGCTTGAAAAAAAAAATGGCATTTTATCTTTCTTGAGTTTCAAATTTTTTTCTTGTAAATTTTGTAATACCAAGCGTAGTCTTGAAAGTAGTTGTTCTGCTGAGTGTCCTTGAATAAGTATATCGTCGAAAAAGCATTTCACTCCAGGTACTCCTTGGAGCAAACGATCCATAAATTTTTGCCATAAATTAGGGGCAACCTTGACGCCAAACATAAGTCGATTTACTTTGAACGTACCCTTATGGGTACTTAAAGTTTGCATTATAGCGCTCTGCTCGTCCATCATCTTGTTTAGATAAGATTGACTGATATCAAGTGTGCAAAATGACCTCTGTTCATCTCTACCAAAATATACAGCTTTGAGCCGTTTCAACCCCAAACGGCTCAAAGCTGTAGTTACCAATAAGATTACAGTATTTGCGACGTTTGAGGATCTCAGCAGCCGCAGCAGCCGCAGCAGCAGCGCCTGCACACCCCGCCGTGCTTGCAACGCGACAAGGCGCAAGGGTGTCTACACACGTTGCATCCCACACCAAAGGCCTGCCACTCCAAGGCACCAACGTCATGCCGTCCGGTCTCTTGCCATCGTCACGCGCCAAGCCGTTTGGTTCTAAAACCGCTGGTACGCCGGCGCTAGCAAGAGCCCGACGAATAATGTCGTAAATGCTGGCGTGCCGTGCAATGCGACCTGCACTCCTGTAGCAGGACAGGCCATGGTGTCCGAGGCTGTCGACAGCTACACCGCAGTGACAACGATGCGGAGCAACACAAGGTGCGCCTAAGCGTAGACTAGTAGCGACCCGGAACTATGCGTCATCTATCATAGTGCCAATGGTGAATGACGGAAGTGCCTGAGGCCAAAAGCCCGACTCCCATTCCCTCACGGCCAGCAGACGGGCACGCTCCACAGTATTGATTGACGAGTGTAAAAGGTTATTCCGTACAATACGGCACGTCCCACTGACTGGGAGGACAGGTTATCGGGCAAATCCGTATTAGGACAAGCCATTTTCCAAGCGTTCAATGCATCGGTCAAATACGGTACCTGAACATCAACCAGTGAGGAAGATAAAAATAAATATCCCTGGTAAATTTCTCGGTAGGTACCGTAGACCGAGGAGAGGAAGGCTGGTAAACTTATACTTGAAATTTTGCGGACGTCGAGACCACCCAAGTGAATGGGAGGTGTGGCTTGCTGCCAAGCTCGGTCGTCCTGGGCCACATTTTCTAAAAGCTGTGGATGCTTCCAAAGATGAGAAGAGCGAAGGCTATACGTGAATTTTGGTCCAAAACAACAGTAACGAATAAGTATGAAGGCTGAATGAATGTTAATTTTGAAAAGTCTCTCCGAAACATCAAAATTTTGGTTTTTTTCTTCAATGAAAGACGGAAAAGATTCGTCAAATATTGGTGACCCTAGAAGGTGTAGAGAATTTTTTTCGGTAATTTTGATAATTATTTGGTCTATAATTTTGAAATTTAGATATGGTCTGTGGTAAATTTCGCACTTCGAAAGGTTAAGGTCTAGGCCAATGGAACTAAATTTTTCTTTTAAGAAAGTTTAATCTTTTATGACTGTGTCCACATCACCGTTGAATTGAGAATTTAGCTGTCGAATAATTGGATTAATTGCTTAACTAAAAATGACTGGCCCAAGAGGGTCACCCTGTTGGCAACCAACGGCTGATTCCAAAAGATTGTCCTTATAGAGTAATTTTGAGGGCATTTTTTGAGGCATTTTTAAAGTCAACCTTAAGGATGACCTCACCCTTATCACTATGTAGGTAAGTGGACAATGCGTGTACCGCAGCCTCACAGCCCCTTTTGGACCCGAATCCAAGCTGTAGGGGCTGTAATTTGCTGGCCAGTATTTCACTGTAAAAAGCGCAGCAAATTTTGGCTGCGATACGACGGTAAGTTGACCCTTGGCAATGGGACGAATGCCGCCATCCTTCTTGTGTAGGCCACAAAGATTGGCCCCGTAAAGAATATCGATGGCGGCATCGTTAACACTGCCGGAGAGCATGAGATTGATGAGGGCCGTCAGCTCCTTCAAAAGGGACTAAACAGTTTCCCCGGCGCCTGAACATATAAGGTCCTTAAGGTGTTGAGGAGTCAGGCCGTCGAGGCCGCCAGCGGAGCCACTCCGGAAGGAACAGACGACCGCACATACTTGCTGAGCTGTAATTTGGAGAGTGTTAGTTTCAGGGAAGGTGAGGTCATCAGCCGGGGCGGGGTGTTTGCTCTCCAGAGCTGTAAGGGTCTCTGGAGAGTACGGCGCAACCACATCGCTGCTAAAGATGATCCTAGCTGCACCATTGATATCACCTTCGCCTAATTTAGACTCCACATGATGCAGTAAACTTCTTTGGGGAAGATGTGCTGTAAATTTTGGGTCAAAACATTGGACCGAAATGTTACAGTTGTCTTTAATTTGAGTTGTTAAGGTTATCTTATTTGCCGAATCTTTATGTACATGTAGAATTCTAAAAGGGAAGGTAAGTAATTGCTCCCAAGCACTAACAGTGGGGCATCTTACTAGGACATCCAGCGATGTGGTAGGTTGACTGGCACTTCGTTCGGCGTCACTACTGTCATTGTTAGACTAAAGGTTAGGTGGTGGTTGGGTTAACACAATATTTAAATAAAACTTAAAATCATTAAGAAACCAAACAAAATCACAAGTAAAAAGTCAAGCACATGACATTTGACAGGCTGACAGCGACGTCACGCAGGCGGCCTGGGGCACCGCCCCGGTGCCGTCGCGCGCCTCCGGTCGCGCCGATCACGCTGGCATTATTTCGCTTCAGTCTTTCCCGTATATATTATATAGATGATCTGTGCTTCAGTCTGACGAAACGGCACTTATGCAGGCACCAAATCCAAATTTTTTAATCGAGATGATTCTTGATATTTCAATTAACTGACTTTGATCGAATAAAATGTTTTGTAGCATAAAACAATGAAATTTCTCAATTAATATGATATATTGCCTCGAGATTTTTTTTATAAAGTTATATTTTCTTCATCGTCATTACTGACCTTGGCATTGACATCATATCCCTTTTAAATATGAATTAATTCAACTAGCCTATTGGCTGAACAAGACTTTAAAATGTATTATCGCATTTTTTCATTCAAAACATTCAAAAAAAAAATATTTTGTTGCAACTGTTCTTTAGTTGTGTACAGCATTTTCACAAAACAAGTAATGTACAAACCCGGTGGCATACGTAATGTCAATTCGAAAATTATTTGAAGGGCTAACACTGCCCCCAGCCTCCGGCCTCCGGCCCCCGGGCTACTTACGTATAATTAAGTAATCATACATAAAAGTTTGCTTTTATGTAAGATTACTTAATTATACGTAATAAGTATAAGTATTTTGATACTCACTCAGAATCTCATTAGCTGAATGAAGTAATTCGTCATAGCAAGCTTTCGGAGTTCCGTACATCTCGACGATGAACATTCTTAATTAAGGCGACTACATGAGCTAAACGCCAGTTTTATAATGCCTGAAAGTATATGATTCACTGCAATAAAAAAAACCAGAAAAATATATGATACTAGCGGACGTCCCGCGGTTTCACCCGCATAGTTCCCGTTCCCGTGGGAGTACGGGGATAAAATATATCCTATGTTACTCGTGGATAATGTAGCTTTCGAATGGTGAAAGAATTTTAAAAAACGGTCCAGTAGTTTTTAAGCCTATTCATTACAACCAAACAAACAAACAAACAAAGTTTTCCTCTTTATAATATTATTATTAGTGTAGATTCTTGATAGTGTTAAAAATCACGAACTTATATCTAAAAATTTTTTTAAACGAGTAAAAACCATACTAAAATACATGCGATCTTTCTGATTTTTTGCCAAATAATTTTACAGGCACCATGTTAGCATCATAGTATTAATTTTATTTTTTTAGTCCAATCAATAGATTTTTTGTAAATCGATCGTAACCACTCATTTCACACTATTCAGCCCGCAGGAACTTTATTTCTAACAGTATTTCACATGAAATTTGAACCACCACAAATAGAGTTGCTAATTTAGCTCCTGTAGTCGCCTTAAGTAATTCATCATAGCAAACTTTCATAGTTCCGTACATCGCGATGTTAAACATTTCCAATTCAGTAATTCGTCCGTCATAACGTACCTAAGTCACGTAGGTCGTACTGCTTTCTCTATATATACGACTAGCGGACGTCCCGCGGTTTCACCCGCATAGTTCCCGTTCCCGTGGGAGTACGGGGTAAAATATATCCTATGTTACTCGTGGATAATGTAGCTTTCGAATGGTGAAAGAATTTTTAAAAACGGTCCAGTAGTTTTTAAGCCTATTCATTACAACCAAACAAACAAACAAACAAAGTTTTCCTCTTTATAATATTAGTGTAGATGTAGATTAGTGTAGATACGGGGCCTGCGCAGATGACAGAATTTTTGCGCGCGAAGGACAAAAAGTAGTCAGTCTGTCGTCTGCGTGCAAGTCCAAACAGTATTTAATTTAGTCGGGTATATTATTTTCTATGACACTTACCTTCAGAAAAGTGTCCTTTAGATGATCTTGAGCAAAAAGATTTGTTTCTACATAATTCACTTTAGGAATGTTAAGTTTTTCTATCACCATGTACACGGCCCGAACGGGAGGACTAGCGTCCATCTTGTACAAAGTTAGCACCATTCCTTGTTATTCTGCAGTGTAATATGCAGGATAAAAGATTATTAAAAAAAATCCTTTAGATTAATTTTATTTAACAAATAAATTACTTTTAAGTTGACCAGCTTGGTGTTCAATGTTTCTTAGTTTTCCAATTCAAAATGTTATTTGTGAAATATTATTTTCATAATTGCATAAATTATTACAACATTTTCTTTAAAAAATTTAAGTGTTTTTAGCAAGTCCTTGATATTAAAAAAAGCGTATACACCACACGTGCTTTGGACGTGGAGTTTCGGACACCAGCCCCATTTACAATAAATACAAAAGCATTATATGTAAATACTTACATAATTGATAATAATCATCAGTCTATTAATGTTCCCACTGCTGGGACACAGGCCTCCTCGAGAGGGAATGGGCTATAATCCACCTCGGGCCTAGTGCGGAATACGGACAAAGTGACTCCGTTTATACAAGGGTTTGCGTTCGTTAAGGATGATTTGCAGATCAAACAAACCACGCCAAAACCGAAAATGTTCAAGAAACCCATCTTTTTGATAACTAAAATAAAAACGTAATCGTTCCCGAGTGGATTATTTCACTCTTTTTGTACGACTTACGACGAATTTTTTGTTTTAACTTATATGCAACACAAAAAATTTTAGCATTTCCGATTGCTTTCCAATAGATATATATATATTTGTGTAATTGTTATGTTTAGTATAATTTCCGTTATTTATTTCTTTACAAATCAATTATGTTTTTAAATATTCCTTACAAAAACTTCAATATAAATCATTTTAAAATTAAAAAAAAAATATCTGTTTATTATTAACTTAATCAATAATACAATTATGTAAAATCATACCTTTAACGATGCTTAATTATGAGTCAAAGGACGGACGATAACCCTCTTTGTAAGCACTAGTCACAAATGATGAAATGAAATAAAATCACTTGTAGTCATGGAATTACATTCATCTCTTGTGGTTATTGCTACTCGTACTATGGATGCGCGATCTTTACTTATTAATTTTAGTGTTTTTTTTTATTAATTTTATCATAAGAAAACTTTAGTCCAGTTGGGTAGAAAGAAGGCCGATTACAAGTTACCACTAATATACAGAAATTGCGGGAACTTCTTCATTTAATCAAAGAGGGGTGCGATAACTTCTTCATTTAACTTAAAAAAAAAACACAAAACAATAAGTAAAAGACATGTCATTAAATCTCTTCTACGAGTATTTTACATACTTGTACATTCAACGTTTTTTTGTAAATGACTTCTTCAAAACGAAATCTTGAAGGTGGCCTCGGTTTTGATCAATACATTGGGAAAGTCGAAATTGGAATTTTCAGTTTAATGTTTCCACCATGTCTGCGTCGATGTTGGCAATACATAAATATTTACACACCACCAAGGATTTAAGATCAGGTTGCTCAATCTGTTGAGCGTGCTAGGCACCCAAGATCACCTCTCAGAGATCAGATCGTTCGGGGAAGTAGATTTAACACCCTGTGGATATCCTAAATTCTTAATACTCCGATCGTCCAAAAACCACCCTTGATTGGCCATATCATATAGAATGTACGACAAGCTCTTAAAGTATGAGTTGTGTTGTGATACTTTTCTTTCATAATCATCAGACTTTCAATTTAAAATATTTCATTATTTAAGTAGCTTCACAGTAAAATGTCAATATTTCGCTGCTTTTGCACGTTGCAAACTTTCAGAATGCACCCCTCTTTACAATATTTCTGTTCATTTTTTATATTATTGTGGCGCGTTTAAATTTTGAGAGGTCGCCCAAAGGTACGAGTAACAAAGCAACGATTTCAGTACCTAACACTGTAAATAAGGATTACCTTCTCCCAGTAAACTTTTCATCATTCTCGTTGTATTCCGAGTGCAAACTATGTACTTGACGATAATTGTAATTTCAAGGTCTAGGTATCAGAGTACACTTGAGCTGGTTGCACCTGTTGTATAAAAAGTTGTTTGTTGCCTGTTGTACATAGATTACGTAATCTAATTGACTTAATGCTTAGATATCCATGCAAATTACTTGATGAATGAAGACACCCTAATTACGTTAAGTACTGCCTGACACCTTTTTATTGTAACAAGAAAATTATTTAAGCAAGCATTGTCTAGTCTAGTCTTTTCTTTGAAATCAGACTAATGTCAATCATCAGCCAGAGTCACTGTGATTAAGCTAAATCACATGACTCACCTGAAACATAGAAAAACAAGCGTTATAAACAAAATTATTCTCCTCTAATCAGACTGATTTTATTATATTAGATAATAGCCTTTTGTTAGCAAAGTCCTCCTCCAGATGTCTCCATTTCTCGCTATCTCTAGCTACTCTCGTCTATGCACCACCCACTTCCAAAGCCTTTATCTGCCCTTCTTCTGATCCAATGTCTGGCTTCCTATTTTCTTTCCTATTCGTCTCACTTTGTTCTAATCTGTTTTTTTTTTGTTGTAGTTGATTACTCTATCCGATAGCAGTTTCCGAATTATGCTGCTTGGCTTCGTGTATAGTAAGTAGAAAATTAATATAATTTATGAATCAAAAACTCTAATATTTTTTTGCGCTATACATTTTAAGTGATGTCAGCTAGAAAATCTTCACTTCAGAAAGGTATCATTTAAATACCTGAGCCCCGCATCACTCTAGTCCAACTTCCAACAGTTCCAATCCCAATAGTTCAATTCCCAATAGTTCAACTCCCAATTAGGTTGTTATATTTGGGCCGAGATTTTTTCAGCTGAAAGAACCGCCCCAGCACAGCTCCCTGTGCTAGGAAGATCGGATCGAAGAGTGTCGACGCATGCTGCATCCCACACCAAATGTCTTCCCAACTTTCAAAGCATTGTGATCACACCATCTGGTCTCTTCCTATCGTCGAAAGCCAAGCCAAAACGGGTCCTTAAAGGGAATAGAATAATATCCTTTTCATTATGCGTGTATGAGTGCTAAATTTAATGTGGTTAACAGTATTGTTTAATTCATATAATAATTTTATTTATAATTATGTAAACATTATACTTACATATTTGAAAATTTCAGGCAGTGCAATTTTAAAATATTATGTTTAGGTTAATACCAGATTTTTATTAGACGAGCGTGCTACGAGTAAAGCTACGGATTTTTTATCCGCTACGACCACAGAACATATATACTCTAAGGAGGCTACGACACCGAAGTATTACACCGGCAAGTGTTTATCTATTCTAATAGTCTAGTAAACTTTACAAGTAACTTCAAATTACATCTACGGTGAATACTTGTTTGCGAAATGGCAGGCGTTCAGCGCACTTCACCACCAAAATTGCAAAGCCAATGTCAGACTCAATCTGAACCTGACATAAATGCGGCAATCGACATGAGTGAATACGTTACAAATAGAGGCAAACGAGCAAGAAGAGAGAATTCTCAAGAAATTGAGCCCGCCTTGAATAAACAGGAACTAACTGATCTGCTCAGTTTATGGAGAAACGATCAGGATACGCGTGTGACTAAGATGCTGGAGTCACAAACGACTTTGATACAAAAAGTAATGCAGGACGTAATTGAAATTAAAGCGCAAAATGCCGATATCCAAAAGTCAAACACCCAGATTCGTAAGACAAATGCCGAGATCGAAAGGTCGATGCAGCACTTCAACGAAAAATTTGAAGAAATGAAAAAAGAGGTGGAAGACTTAAAGAAAGAGAGGAAAGAACAGAGAGGCTACATAGAAACACTTGAGAATAAAATAAGAGATCTGCAGTATAAGACACGATCATCATGTATCGAAATAAGAAATATTCCTGATCTAGAAAATGAAACTACAGGCAAATTATCAAATACCATCTGCAACATTAGCCAGCTTGTTGGGACACATATATCTCAATCCGAAATCCGTGATGTGTACCGTCAGCCCGGAAAACCCAGCCAAACATCACGCCCTGTCGTTGCAGAGTTTACAACGGTACATACCAAGCAGAATCTACTGATGGCTATCCGTTCATACAACAAAACTAAAACTTCAAAAGAAGACAAACTTAACACGGAATTGATTGGTATCCCAGGCAAACGCCAGGCCGTCTACATTGAAGAACGACTCCCCGCCAGTTCGAAGAAGCTGTTCTACTTGGCACGACAATTTGCGAAGGATAATCATTATAGTTTCTGCTGGATCAGCAACGGAAATATTTTCCTCCGAAAGCAAGTAGGTGACAAGCAAATTCTGATCAACTCGGAAAAATGTATCCAAGACCTCAATGCCAACATACCTAAACTGAATATCTGACTAGAAAAATGCACGATATTTATGCCACTTAAACAAGAATATTCTTTAATTTATTTTACAATTACTTATTTACTTAATTACCTTTCACAAATAAACAACACACATCAAAACACTGTCTCCAATACCATTTCACACACTCTTAAAACTGCTCACACACACATATGCAACCACTTAAAGGCTCTAATCCCATTATTTTATTATTTAAAACCCATCGGGACTTTTTTAACTCCCGGACTCTTACCGGTTTTTGAAAATTATTTTTATTGTTGCTATTTTATTTCTCTTAATGGCTAACTTAATTAACGTCAATAATGATCTTGATCAAATAACCCAGGGAAAATCCTTTGTCTGCTGTCCAGAAGAATGTCTAAACTATATAGACACATCTGGAAATAATATAAATCTATTGCATATAAATATCCGAAGTGTAAACAAAAATTTTCCACACCTGCAAGTACTGTTGAATCGGTTAAATGTGGATATTGATATTATTGTCCTTACAGAGTGCTGGCTCAGTAAAATCAACAATGTACCACTTTTGGACGGTTTTGAGTCACATTTTACAAATACAAACTGTAACCAAAATGACGGAATAATTATTTATACAAAATCAAGCTTGCAAACTACAGTATCGGAGCCAGACTTTGCTGGTGGAAACTGTTTAGTGTGTCACCTAGACAAAAGAATATCGGTGGTAGCGATCTATCGCTCGCCCTCATTAAAATCGAGGGACCACTTTGACAACTTCTCAACAAGTCTGATAAATGTTTACGACAATATTAAATCTATATGCCCTAATATCGCTCTTGTAGGTGACCTAAACATAGACATAAAACAAAATAATATTAATGAAAGAACCTTGGAGTATCTCACGCTAAACGCATCTCATGGTCTTATGCCAACGCACTTATTCCCCACTCGTGATGAGAACTGTTTGGATCACATATTTTTGAAGTCTTATCTAGATACTACTACACTAGTTTTAGAGGCACATGTAACGGACCACAAACCACTACTTTTAAGTTTGAAAAATGCCAATCCCTCCCACAATGTATATGCAACTACTACCATAAACCACAAAGCTATTGTGGAGGAGTTAGAAATTGTCGATTTTACGGTAATATATGAGCTCGAGAACATAAATGAGGCAATGAATAAATTCATCAGTATTATTAAATCAGTAATATCAAATCATTCAAAACAAGTTAAAATCCCAAGACGAAAGAGAATCATTAAACCCTGGATAACCCCTGGTCTTTTAAAATGTATAAAGAATAGAGATAAAATGCACATAAAATCGAAAAAATCACCAGATAATATTGTTTTAAAAACGACATATTCTCGGTATCGTAATTTTTGCAATAATTTACTTAGGAAACTAAAAAAGTCGTATGAAACCGGTCAGCTTGAACAAGCCAAAAATAATCCCAAAGTCCTATGGAAAACAATCAAACAAATAACCAATACTCATAAATCAAAACTTAGCCCAGTGGAGCTACTCACAATACGGGACAGCCCAAAATCAGCGATTAATGAAGTAGGCCAATTTTTTGCCAACATTGGCAAAAACTTGGCTTCAAAAATAATGAATAACACTGCATCATTACCGGCCGGTGGCCATCCCTCACCCTCACCTACGGGCACCAGAAACTCACCTGTCAACTCTCTTACCATCCTGGAAGTAGACGAAGCTGATGTTGAGTCCCTAATCCTACAACTACGTTCTGACTGTGCAGTCGGCTGGGACGGCATATCATCGCTTATATTGAAAAGCTGTCGACATGTACTGGTTCCACCAATTACTTACCTTTTTAATCGTTGCCTACAGGAGGGTGTCTTTCCGGAGGCCTTTAAAAAAGCTGTGGTCCATCCAATATACAAGGGAGGGAACAGAGACTGTGTCAATAACTACAGACCGATATCGGTCCTACCTGCTCTCTCTAAAGTTCTCGAAAAAATCCTCAATAACTCTCTTAGAAAATTTCTCGACAAACACCAACTAATCGCTAATAACCAATACGGATTTCGGACAAGTTTGTCTACAGATGATGCAGTACTGGATTTCACGCAACATGTTGCCTCAAATCTAGACAAAAAATCGAAATGCCTAGGTATATTCCTGGACCTTTCGAAGGCTTTTGACACGGTCTCTGTTCCCAACCTCATTATGAAGCTGGAAAGTATCGGTGTGCGTGGAATGCCTCTAGAAATATTTAAGGATTACCTAAGAAACCGTAAGCAATGCGTTAAAATTGATACTCACATAAGTGATGAGTTTCTCGTGTCCTATGGTGTCCCCCAGGGAGGGATCCTTTCCCCGACTCTTTTTCAGATCTACGTAAATGACCTCTGCAGACTGAGTCTCCCAAATGGTAGAATTTACGCTTACGCAGATGACACTGCAATTCTTGTAGACGGAATCACTTGGGACATTGTAAAAGCAAATGCGGAGTTGGCCATGGCTAAAGTTATGATGTGGTTAAACTCGAACCTTCTTACATTAAACCTACAAAAAACGACTTATATGCCTTTTGCTATACGACGTAACGCTAAACCATCTCCTTCTTTTAGTATAACTCCCCATTCCTGCACAAACTCGTCCACCTCCTGCACTTGTCCTCCGCTTGCTAGATCCGAAAGTGTTAAATACCTCGGAGTACACATAGACGACGGACTGAAATGGGACCAACAAATTGACGCCGTCACCACCAGAACTTTACGTCTTATACACATATTTAAGTCTCTTAGAGTATCCGCCGACCTAAAAACTCTTAAGATGGTGTACCTTGCACTATGTCAATCAGTGATTAGTTATTGCATAGTTACGTGGGGCGGTGCTGCCAAGACTAGTTTTCTGAGGGTGGAAAGAGCACAGCGAGCTATACTTAAAGTCATGACAAAAAAGCCCTACCGGTATCCAACAACGGAACTGTTCTCCGACTGTAAAGTACTTACGGTTCGTCAGCTTTATGTGCTTAAATCCACCCTTAGAAAGCACGCAGGCCTTCCTCCTCTTAATACAAACAAACGCACGTACATTCCACCAAATATACAACACAAGACCTCCTTCGCTAAACACCAATATTATATTCTAAGTACTCATATATATAAAAACATAAACAAACACCTCAACATTATAAATCTAAACTCACATTCACTAAAATCTAAAGTAACGGAGTGGCTGCTCCTTAAGGATTACTCTTACACGGAGTCTTTACTTACATATCTTGTATAACACACACACACATACACACACACACACACACACATGCACGCACACACACCTATACACACTCATACACCCATACCTACACACACGTTTGTGTGTTTACACAACATACAATTCTACTCTTTTGTACCATACAGTAGAATGACACAGTCCACTTGCAATACAGGTTTTTGTTGATTATTGGCCGTAAACTACCTCTTATAATACAGGTATACCCTAGCTTAAGAGGTAGAGTATCATTCTTGTACAGAATTTGCAACTTAAACAATACAATGTTTTTGTAAACCAACTATTAACTGTATTTCAAACTCTGTATGTTTTTTGGATAAATAAAATATTATTATATTATATTATTATTCCCTTTATTCATTTTTTTAACAAATTTTTTACATTTTTAAATATTAACATTAAAAATATATAAAAACATTTAAAAATATAAAAAATTGTAGCCCACCGGTATCGGGAACAGGGTCCAAGCTACCGGCGGTCAGGGCTCCAGAGAGAGGAACCTCCTAACAATACGGGCCGTGTCCAGGAGTACCGCTTTCTGAATCAAGCCCTTGATCCAGCTGCCTAACGAGAGCCTCCTCAGGTGTTGGTCGAGGCTCTTGGCAGTTAAGCCATGCGCTGACACGACTATCGGCACAATGATTGCTGAGTCCACTTCCCACATGTCGACAACCTCGCGAGCCAAGTCAAGATACTTGATTTGTTTATCTTTCTCGGCTTTCACGAGGTTCTCATCATGCGGGACCGTTATGTCAACAATCATTGCGCGCCGCTCTGATCGATCCATCACCACTATATCAGGCCTATTGGCTATAACAGTCCTGTCAGTGATGATGGATTGATCCCAGTACAGTGTGATACTGCCATTAACGAGAACTGGGTCGGGCACATACCTATAGTAGGGCACTTCCGATTCCACAAGATTGTATTTTAGAGCAAGTTGCTGATGGATAATCCTGGCTACAAGGTTGTGTCTATGCAAGTACTCTCCGTTAGCTAGACGAGAACACCCGGAGATAATGTGACGGATTGATTCGCCTGGACGGTGGCATGCCCGACATATGTCAACCGTACCGTCCTTCACAATAAATCTCCGGTAGTTATTCGTCATCATTACTTCATCCATAATTGCACAGACAAAACCTTCGGTTTCTCCGAAGAGGTCCCCGGAACGTAGCCAGGACACGGACGCTAGAAAATCTACATCGGGCCCATGAAGAGCCCGATAAAAGCGCCCGTGAAGCTCCTTGCCCTGCCATTCTTTCCTGCGGTCATCAGTAGTAAGTATTATAGGTTTGCGCCAGTTCTCTTTAGCCAAGGAGAGCGGGGTGAGGCCCTTGTCCATCGCGACCACATCTCGATGCATCCCCACGTCGGCTTCTAGGAAATAATCCCTGAGACTGCATATCTCGCGATTGTGGAGAGTCTTAGCGTTTAAAAAGCCACGACCCCCACACTTCCGCGGGATATACAGTCTCATAACTGAAGAACGCGGGTGATGCATTCGATATGCCGTCAACAATTTACGGACCTTCGTATCCAGGGCGTCTAGTTCGGTTTGAGTCCATTTGAGTATGCCGAAAGAGTACATCAAAACTGGCATGACCCAACCGTTGAAGGCACGCACCTTATTTCCGCCCGATAAAAGACTATTAAATACTTTTTTCAGGCGGCCAAAGAAGCGTTCCTTCAACGATTGCTTCATGTCAGCCACATTGATGCCCAGCGCTTCCGACATACCCAAATACTTATAGGTTTCAGTTGCTGAGAGGGATCTAAGATTTATGGAATCTGAGAGCTGGGTTCCCACAGACTCCACAATCTCCCCTCGCTTTACATGCATGACCGCACATTTATCCACACCAAATTCCATCCTGATGGCGTTACTGAAGGTTTCAGTTACCTTCAGTAGCTCCATCAGTTGAAAATCGTTGGGGGCAAAGAGTTTCAAGTCATCCATGTAAAGGAGGTGAGATATAACCCGACCATCTTTCCGCAATTGATAACCTAGACCTGAATCCTCCAGCAGTGTGCTAAGAGGATTCAAGGCTAAGCAGAACCAAAGTGGACTCAAACTATCGCCCTGAAATATTCCTCGCTCTATCCTAATCGGTTCGCTATTCCTCTGAATTTGCCGACATCCTGGATAGCGAAGGACTGTCCTCCATTGCCCCATACACGACATCAGGAAGGTGCGCAGAGTTGCATCAACTTTATACAACTCTAGCACCCTCATGAGCCATGTATGTGGCACTGAGTCGTAGGCCTTCTTATAGTCTATCCAACATGTCGACAGATCCTTTCGGGAACGACGAACCTGTTGACTAATGGCCATATCAATGAGGAGTAGCTCCTTAGTACCACGGGACCCATTCCTACATCCATTTTGGGAAGCAGACATGACAGAATTGTCATCTACATGTTTACAAATTTTTGTTCTCAAAATGGATGTAAGAACTTTATAGACTGTCGGGAGACAGGTGATTGGTCTATAATTTTTGGGTTCCGCAGTACTACCCGATTTATGAAGCAGGTGGGTTATACCTGTTGTCATGAACTCTGGCAGCGACCCCGACTCTAAGGCTGACTGGAATAGGGTCGCCAAGCGAGCATGCGACCTTGTGAACCATTTAATCCAGAAATTGTGCAGCCCATCCGGCCCTGGAGATTTCCAATTAGGCAACGGACGGACTGCACAAGCTACGTCTTGGGGGCTGATAGTAATTGCCCCCATTTCTGGTACTGGATCGCACGCTCGCTCAATAACCCGAGTCCATTCACCCTCAGCATGGCTGACAGGCACCGACCAGATGTTGCGCCAGAACGAACACATTGCATCATCATCCGGTAGGCGCGTGTCAGCCACACCTTGGTCCGGTCGCTCCCAAGCCCTATAAACCCACCTTTCATCTCTTTGGAATGTGCGATTCTGAGTGTATCGATCCACCCGCCGCTTATACCTACGTATACGGCTTGCCCATGCATACACTTTCTGCTTCAGGAAGTCGATGCGCTCTGTGACACGGGACATGTAGTCTCGAGGATTGATATCAGTCCCCGAGAACGCCCGCCTCACAAAACGCATCACTCTAGGGCGAGTATTGCCCTCCCTGAAGCAGATCAATTTGCCGATGAGTGCTCTGGCCCCACCAATACGTTGTTCAATCCTGTACTGCCATGCCGGTACGGCTGGTTTTGGTCGTGTAGCTCTGTCATCTGAAAATTTGACACGAGCTACACGACATGCCGCTACGGCCGCACAATACAGGACTGAGTGAACATCGGTGAGGTCTTCGCAGTTATCAAAATAATTTGACAACTGCGAATCCAGAACAGCCACCAGCATCCTATTTTTGTTATGCATGGGCAAGCGAGGTAAACGCGGTCTAAGCTCTGGTGTCATGAACCGATATTCCCGAATCGCACCCTCCAAAGCACTCCTCATATCCTCACTGTACTGGGTACCTACATTAGTAATCATGTCACTACTCACGTCGTCATCGCGATTTGTTATTGTGGTTGACTGTGGTGGAACCACAGCCTGCGAGGGCGGCGTGACAATGACATGGCTACCATGCATTTCAGTTCGCAAGCGATCAAGCACGGTGTCATCCAACATACGATTACGCTGGATGACTCGCACCTGATCCGACAGTCGTTGTGCCGACACGTTGACAGCTGGCTCAAGCACCTGAAACAGAGAGAGCATCCTAACACGGTACGCTGTCAGGTTGTTTCCCCCCTCTGTAGCCCCATAGTATGCGCGCATGACGTTTTCGTTATTCGATTGCGTCCATCGCATGCGCTGCACACTTCCGCCGGGAGCTGGGACCCTATCAGAAGCCGGTGGGCCTCGAGGTCCTAAGCCGTCCGGCGGCCGGCGTCCTCCCCGTCGACGAGCAGGTGGTGGCGTCGAGGGCGGAGAGAAATACTCGTCGCTCGAGCTCGACGCAACTGCCACGGCCGGTGTCACAGCGCTCACGATGGGGCTGGGTTCCGGCGGCGGCGAGGCGGAGCTGAGCGACGGGTCCGGAGGCGGTAGGCGTGCGCGTCGAGCAGCGGCTCTGGTCAACATTATCTTGATTTATATACTTGATTTCCGATTTCGTTTTTTGGTTTGACATACGTCATTATTGATCAGGTTTTTCTTCTGTGTTTCTGTTTATATTTTATGGGCTGCATTTTATTTTGTGCGGTAAAAATTTAGATAATGAATTGTATTGAATATATTAAAAGGGTTCCAGACTATTGAAAAACTATTTAAATTAATTATTTATAAACAAAATTAGGAACGAAATATCAAGACGTCTGTTGACGTTTAGTGTTGCCAATTATATTATTATTATTATTATAGATTTGATAATTACAAAGACCAATATTTGTATTTATCATTTATTTTTTCATTGCCCAGGTTTGTTTTTAAAACGAATACCATCTTACACGAAGGTAAGTAATTTTATAAAAGGAATAGGTATGGGATATTATAATTAGAGGTAGCCGGAAGAAAATAATTGACTTTTGAACTAAAAACATAGAGTTTACTTATTTACCATTTCATGACATCTTTTCGATTCAATCTGAACTAGAGAGAGATTCGAGACAAAACATCAACATTGGTCTGCTGTCATCTAGAACCTACTCAGGTTGACATCTAGTGGGGAATAGCCGAACTACTTAGCAGTTTACGCCGACTCAACGAAGTTTTGTAACTTACAGATAGGTGTCAGTTAAATAAAATGGACGCATAGTGTTGCTATTCCCTGAAAGATGGCAACTTCAATCTTTTTATGATAGGAAAGAAAAAGAAAACCATTTTTAGAAACAGATTCGGTTTTATTGTTTTATATATCGTCGACCGTAGGTTCAATTGAGGTAAGGGACAAAATACGATTTTTCAGGAGAGGCCGACAAAGTTTTTTTTCGGACTAAATCGCCTATAACTTTTTTTCTTATTAACCTTTTTGGGGTCTGATTTCACACATAATCTTGTATTTTAGTGCTCTATCTACACGTGTAACATTTATTTAAATAAATTAGCTATTTAAGAAAATAGATGTCCCTTACAACAACGTATTTTGTTAGTAATGTCCCTTACTGACCAAGTATCTTGTAGTCTGGTCCCTTACATTAAATTGACCTCTGCGTTGGATTCAATTTATTAATGAAAAAATAGTGTAAAGCACTTGTTGAAAAAAATTATGGAAAAAATACAGTGTAAAGAGATTTTTGACATAAAATGAAGTACACACTTTTGACGTACGGATATCATAAATTTGGAAATCGTTATTATTGTTACAAGAAATCATTTAAGAGACATGAAAATGTATTAGAACCGTGTGTCTGTTTTTTGTGTGTTGCTTACATAGTACAATGAAGAATTGATAGTTGGAGGTGATTTTAATGGACATGTGGGAAGAATGAGAAGAAGTTTTGAAAGAGTACACGGGGGATGGGGATATGGTAATCTCAACAATGAGGGGGAAACTCTACTGCAATCGGCTACTGCATTTGATCTGGCAGTGGCCAACACTTGGTTCCAAAAAGCCGATGGACATCTCATAACGTATAAAAGTGGTTTGCATAACACACAAATCGACTACTTCCTCGTCAGACGCAACAACCTTAAGCACATCAAAGACTGCAAAGTGCTACCGGGAGAAGACTTGGTCTCACAACATAGACTCCTGGTTATGGAAGTAGTCGTTTAAATAAGGCTTATTAAACAAAAAGAGCGACCTCCCTCTAAAATAAAATGGCATATGCTAGAGAAGTATGATTGTGCGAAGAAATTAATAGAACGAGTGGTGGATAAAATGATAGAGATGGGTGATATGAATGATCAAAGTGTAAATGAATGTTGGAATGAGATGGCTCGGTGTATAAGGAGCGCAGCAAAAGGTATTTTGGAAGAAACGAAAGGAAAGGGCACGATAGACCGGGATACATGGTGGTGGTCGCCAGAGATACAGAATGTGCTGAAGGATAAAAAGAAGAAGTTCAAAGAATGGCAGAGTGTTGGAAATGAGAGTGCTAGTTTGAAAGCTGAAAAGAAGCGTGAGTATGATGCTCTCAAGAAAAAGGCTAAGAGATCTGTGGCTATAGCGAGATCAAACGCCCAGAATAAACTCTATGACACACTGGATAGTCCAGCAGGCTAAAAACAGCTATACCGGCTTGCTAGAGCTAGAGAGAGAAAGGCGAAGGATGTTTATCAGGTCAAATGCGTTAAAGACGAAGCTGGAATGGTTATTTCGGATGATGAGAAAATTAAGGATAGATGGAACGGTTACTTTGAAAGACTAATGAATGAGGAGAGTTACTGGAGTGGGGTACTCGAAAATAAACCAGTGAATGAGGGCCTAGTGAGAAAGGTTAGCGTGGATGAAGTAAGGATTGCAGTAAATGGAATGAAGAATGGTAAAGCATTAGGACCGGACGGAATACCGGTTGAAGTATGGAAGTTATTGCGGATGGACGGATGGACGTGGTTAGCTTTATTCTTCAATAAATTGTTGCTGGAAGAAGCCATACCTGACGAATGGTGTAACAGTTCGCTGGTGCCCATTTTTAAAAACAAAGGTGATGTCACATAGTATGAAAGTTTGGGAAAAAGTTATTGAAAGGCGACTGAGAGAAGAGAGTGAAATTTCACAGAATCAATTCGGTTTTATGCCTGGTCGGGGAACGACGGATGCCATTTACGCTATCCGCCAGCTGTGCGAAAAATATAGAGGTGCACATAAAAACTTGCACATGGTGTTTATCGACCTCGAAAAGGCATAGGACCGGGTACCCCCTGAAGGTTTTGTGGTGGGCCCTTAAGGAGAAAAGTGTGCCTGGGAAGTATGTGCAGTTGATCCGTGCTATGTATAGTCGATGTAGAACCCAAGTACGGTCTACAGCAGGCACTACCGCCAGCTTCAATGTTTCAGTCGGCTTGCACCAAGGGTCGGCTCTAAGCCCTTACCTCTTCCTGGTGATAATGGATGCTCTTACGTTCGACATCCAGGAAGAGGCTCCCTGGTGTTTGCTGTTTGCCGACGACATTGTGTTAGTTGCCGAGAGTGGCCTAGAGGTCCAGAGCAGATTGGAGGTATGGTGGCAAAGACTGGAGAATGTTAGCCTGAAATTAAGTAGAACCAAAACGGAATACTTGTTTTGTGATTTAGGCGGTCTCTCCAGTCCTGTGCCCATAAACCTTGCCGGAACGCCCATACCGGTCTGCTCCGATTTTCGGTACCTCGGGTCGCTTATTCAGGGAAATGGCGAAGTAGACCGGGACGTAACGCACCGGATCAACTCAGGATGGATGAAATGGCGACAGGTCACTGGAACAACTTGCGACCCACGGATGCCCCTCAAGTTAAAGGGGAAAATATACAAGTCCGTGATTAGACCTGTCGTATTGTATGGATCAGAATGCTGAACTGTGAAGAAGATGGATGAAAAACGATTGCATGTAGCGGAGATGAGAATGCTGAGATGGATGTGTGGAGTGACAAGAATGGATAAAGTAAGGAATGAATATATTAGAGGAAGTTTGAAAGTGGCACCGGTTACTGAAAAATTGAAAGGAAGTCGTTTGGCTTGGTATGGACATGTAATGAGGAGGGATGAAACGCATGTGACTAAAAGAGTGATGGACATTAGTATAGATGGATGGAGAGGGAGAGGAAGGCCAAAGAAAAGATGGATGGATTGTGTAAAGACTGATATGAAAGAGAAAGGAGTAAATGATGCCGTGACGTCTAACAGGGGAGAATGGAAGAAGAAAATGTGTTGCGCCGACCCCAAATAAAATGGGACAAGGGCAGGAAGATGATGCTTACATAGTACAATGAAATGAAATGTTTGTACATTGTAATAGCTAATTTGTATAGATTTAATAAAACAATTTATATTTCATTTAATATGTTTATTGTAATCAAATTATTAAAAGAAATGGTAACAATTTTACCTATAATTACTTTGAATTTTTATTCAAATAAAAAAGTAGCTGCAAATAATCCTAATAGAGCCTCTAAAATGGTTTTGTTTTTCCATTTTTACCACTGTTTTTGTCAAAAACCGTGCACAATCCCGACCAAACGACAGATGAACTCGCAGTGATAGCGACTTTTTTGATGCCCGCGCGCTGCTTTCGCATTGGTATCATCCTCTCTTTCGCACAAAGAAAGACGTTGTGAGATAGAAAAGGATGGTAATAGTGCAAGTACGTGCTATCTTGTGTTATAAAGTTAGAAGTGTGTGTAAATAAAGGTAACAGGGATAAACAATTCAATACTTCTCATCAGCAAATTAGTGTAACAGACACCGAACCTAAATATAATTCGATTCAAATTGGTGTAACGTTGACACTGCTTAAAGTATGACAATGCAAATTGAGGTAAGGGACAACTATGTCAAAACTCGTGCAATCCATTTAAAGTATGGATGATATTAATTTTTTTAGATAAAAAAGACATTAGTGTAAGGACAGTTTTATTATTGTTTCTTCAAAAATAAACCATGTAATGGTAATTCGTTGATTGGGAAGACCCTTACCTTATTTCAAGTGGATTGGCGGCAATAATTACATCATTTCAAGTTCCTATATTGCATAGTTTTTCAGATACATTGTTATTATGGGGCTGATTCGAAATTTGGATCCAAAAATCATTAGGGTAAGGGACATTTTTCTTAAGCTAGAATTTTTTCATATACACCATTCGATAGAGCGAAAAATTCTGAACAAAACTGTATACTTAACTCATTTTGGGTATTTTGTCCCTTACCTCAATTGAACCTACGGTCGACGATATTTTTAAGCGCGATAACACAATGTCCAGCTGGCGTCTGTCGATGATCATCTTTTCATTGTAATAGTCCTGCCAGTAGATATTGCACGTGTTTTTTATTGGTAAAGATCTATCATTTCGGCCTAAACTTTTTACTTCTACTTTGATGCCACTGATGACGTTCTCTCCTAACAAGTGGGAGAGGCACACAAATCACATTCTCATCTTAGTACCTAATGCAAATAGCACAGGACAGTCTAAATTCCAAATTGCACACAGTTGCACAATTATAGCAAACATAGTCTTATTCGTGTATGTAGTCGTAGTATTGTAATTCAGATGATACTACTTTTGCTGCATTAGTTGTTTTGAACTAATTAATTTTCTTCCGCCGTACGAATTCGATTTGCACATGCATACAATTTTTGCCAGCCTGCTCGGTCTATGTGGACTCGCCCAATGAACATCGATGAGGTTTTCCAAGTTAACAGCTACCAGTACCTACCCTATTTTTGTTTTGAATGGGGAAAAGAGGTAAGAGTGGTCTAAGCTCGAGTGGTTATGGACCGATATTTTCGGATCGCACCTGCCAAAGAACTCCTCATATTCTCACTGCACCGGGAACTTACATGGTAACCATGTCATTACTTACATCGTTGACGTGATTTGGTATTGTGGTAGACTGTGGTGGAACCACAGCGTGCGACGGCGTGGCTACTCTGCATTTCAGTTCGCAAGCGATCAAGTACGGTGTCATCCAACATACGATTACTCTGGATGACTCGCACCTGCAGTGCAAGAACGTAGGATTCGATAGGACTCGATTAGATAAATTTGACAGTTATTCTCGATAAAATCAGTTTTTATGGAGTAAAAAACTCATTTTATCGAGAATAACAGTCAAATTTAACTAATCGAGTCATATCGAATCCTACGTACTTGTACTGCTGTTCCGACAGTCGTTACACAGTGACACGTTGACAGCTGGTTCAAGCACCTGAAACAGAGAGAGCATCTTAACATGGTACGCGGTCAGGTTGTATCCCCCCTCTGTAGCCCCATAGTATGCGCGCATGACGTTTTCATTATTCGCTTGAGCTCGACGCAACTGCCACGGCCGGTGTCACAGCGCTCACTATGGGCCTTGAGCCTTCCGGCGGCGGCGAAGCAGAGCTGAGCGACGAGTCCGGAGGTGGTAGGCGTGCGCGTCGAGCAGCGGCTCTGGTCAACATTGTCTTGATTTATTTATCCTTGATTTCTGATTTCGTTTTAGCATGTTTTGACACACATTATTATTGATATTCTTCTGTTTAATCTTATTTATTGGCTGCATTTTATTTTGATACGGTAAAAAAGAACTTATTAAATATTGTAAAAGGGTTCCAGACTATTTAAAAACTGTGTAAAATAATTATTTGTAAACGAAATTTGGAACGAAATACCGAGACGTCTGTTGATGTTTAGTGTTGACAGTTTATTATTCATTATTTTTGTTATAATTTACGGAATACCACATTTTAACCTGTGAAAACATAGAAGTAAACAGTCTGAGCAGCCAAAATAGGTGTGTCAATTAACAACTGTCAAACGTTGATAAGAAGTTGTAATGCACATGACCTTTACCCCTTACCACTACTTAAGCATATCGATATACCCGTACATAGATGATATGAAGTCTTCGAAATAGGATAACCTTTCTGAAAAATTCATAACATATCCAGCCCTGTCATCCTATATCAAAAGTCCGCCAGTAAAACAGATCAGAATAAGTTATTTTATATTGAAGCCAATTTTTCATTTGTTTCAATGTTTTATCGTCTGATAAACTGTCTATGGAAGAAAAAACCGTTAAGAAATTGTTTTGCTGGTTATTTAAAAATCTTTGATTCACTTTATTATTTCTGCCAGTATAAATTATACAAAGAGATCGTTTATTGTGAGTTAATACTTTGATAGTACGCGAATAATATAGATTTATGGAAATTAAGGGCAGATAGCTTGAAGTAAGCTCAGGTTTATTTTGACAGCAATCATTACGAAAACACAAACAACAAAAGAACGTTTTATTAGAGAAAAGACATCATGTGTCAAGGATCAAATCATGACGAAGAGGAAAAAGAAGGTTTGAGGGCTAAAAAAGTGAGGAACAAGGGACTAAATTACGAAATCGTCATTCTCCTACTCATAAACCCAATTTATTTTGGGGTTGGCGAAATGACTTCTTTCATACTTTCCATACTTTAGACGACCCGAATGGCGTAGCGATAGTGAACGTTCTTAGGGTCCTGGGTTTTGCCGGGGTTGCGGGCCTGTTCGAAAGAGATACCGCGGCCCCGGAATATAAAGGGCGAGGAAGGAACATGGATGGGTTTTAGTCAGTAAAAGTCTGACACTCCCTCCCGCTCCGCCCAGAGTGGGAGAAGTCATTTGATGATTTCCCATCCCAAAAAAAAAAAAAAAAGGGCTAAAAAAGTGAGGAACAAGGGACTAAATTACGAAATCGTCATTCTCCTACTCATAAACCCAATTTATTTTGGGGTTGGCGCAATGTCTTCTTTCATACTTTCCATACTTTAGACGACCCGAATGGCGTAGCGGTAGTGAGGCTGACTTACGTTCTTAGGATCCTGGGTTTTGCCGGGGTTGCGGGCCTGTTCGAAAGAGATACCGTGGCCCCGGAATATAAAGGGCGAGGAAGGAACATGGATGGGTTTTAGTCAGTAAAAGTCTGACGCTCCCTCCCGCTCCGCCCAGAGTGGGAGAAGTTATTTGATGATTTCCCATCCGAAAAAAAAAAAGGGTCCTGGGTTCGAATCCCGGTAGGAGCTTAATGTTTGTGTGATGAACATGGACATTTGTTTCCGAGTCATGGATGTTTATATGTATAATAAATATGTATTTACAAACAAAAAGTATTTTTTATGTAGTATACGAGTATCAACTATCTGGTGTCCACGACACAAGCCTTGCTTAGTGTGGCACTAGATGGCGCTGTGTAATGTCCAACGATATTTATAATTATTATTATTTATACTTTTCTATTACTCGTCATCTCATCAAACACTTCTTACTATATTACGAAGTGTTTGACTTTTATCGTTGGTAAATGGTACTAAAAGTATACTTGAACATTGGGAGTGATACATTTTACCTCATTTTGTCTCTTGAAATAATTAATTTTGTGCGACGTTGTTAATTTGTGCGGAATTCAATGAGTTGGGTGTGGTCCCAATGGTGAGACCTCAGTCCCAGGCGTGTTTCTTTATACTTTTTAGCTTATCTGTTTTTGTCCCTAAACTCCTAAAGTATCTACGAGTATGTAAAAAAATCTTGGAAATTGTATTTGACCCACTTTCCGGTTACCGATTGTGCTTTTTTCATACTTGCTTATAAATGAAAAAAAAAAAAATCTAAAGATTATTGTTTCGAGTGTTTGTTTCATCGAGTGTTCGTCATACTACATAATAATTTGTTTGTCAAACCAATAATCAATTATATTATAAAATATCTTTCACAAGTTTGTTTTTGTTATTTAAAGTCCTAGATAGGTGTAGGACTGTAGGTATATCTAAGGTTTTCCGTAAAATATCTGTACCGAAACCGAAACCAAATTTTGCCGTTTTGTCTGTAATGGACATGGTGGTTTTCAACTCTCGAAAGCGAGAGCTTTACGGCGAGCTAGACGCGACTAGAGATAGTCGCGTCTTTCTGGAGAGGTCTCGCAAAAAACCGATACGGGATGCAGAACAAGCGAGGAATACTGAACCTAGTCGTCCTGTCCCGGGAGTGTCGACAAGAGAGAATACGGGTACCAATGCATTGATAGCGTGAAAATATCTTCGGCAATATATCACAATGGTTCAGTCACGTGTCATATTGTTTTGATCTCGATTTCGAATTCGGAACCGGTAGCGCAAACATCATTCTGATCTAAGTATGTCTAGTGAATCTATAAAATCTTCATTTCCGTGATAAACTTAAATTGTTATTCACTGCGCGATCTTCTCCATTTTGGTTTGGAAGAAAATATACACAAGGACGATAGGGTAGAGTTACTTGTCGCTAGTTGTAAATAAAAAAGTGACATTGTTAACAATAAGAAATTTTTCAGCACGGGTTTATATTTTTATTAATTATTGTATCTATTTTTTTGGTCATACAGGGCGTAAGCAAACTCTTCACAAAGCCGTCAACCAAGCATTCTGTACATCAAACTAAGCAACTTAACCCAAAACTATTGCTGCAAAACTACTTCGAGTAGTAAACGGGTCATGGAAGTATTTAAAGAATAGTTATAACATTATAATATAATTTAATAATAAAAATACTTTGCCCCCAATATCTCCGTAATTAGAAGGTTCCCAGGGTATGATGAAGCACAAAAAAGTGATCGCAGTGACGAGCTGAATAAGTGCCTTTCGGCTTCGTTAGGAGTCCTCTATATTTTTACGAACCCATACCGGCTTATAGATAGTAACTAGAGTAATGTTCAAACATTACTCTAGTTATAATATCGCTGGACATTAACACACAGCGCCATCTAGTGCCACACTATGCAGGGCTTGTGCCGTGGACATCAGATAGTTGATATACCTACTACATACTCGTATATACTTTTTTTGTTTGTAAATACATACTTATTATACATACAAACATCCATGACTCGGAAATAAATGTCCATGCTCATCACACAAACATTTGCTCCTACCGGGATTACCGGGACGAACCCAGGACCCTAAGAACGTAAGACAGCCTCACTACCACTACGCCATTCGGGTCGTCAAAAGTATTAGGTAGTAAAGTAGTTACTATCTCGTGATAGGATTTGTGTTGTGTATTTCGAGACCCACCTGGAACTGAGTTAGGCAACCTAAGTTTTCCAGCTGCGAGTTGTTTGTCATACATAGTGACTTCAATATAATTTTGAATCACTCGAATTATTAAAAAATTAAATAAATTTTTGGAACGTTCTACTTTTAAAAATAAACCTCGCCGTCAGTAAGACCACACCAAAAAAATATTATAATAGGGCGTAGAGTGTAGAGGGAAATTTAATTAATCCGACAAGCAGACATTGACTAGGAAATTGCTCGTTAAAAGTTCCATCGAAATTGCATTAATATGGCGTATTGCAAGAAACCTTAGCTAGAATAGAGCTGGTCACGATACTGAGAATTTGATTGACGTATTTACCTCACAGGCAAACTGCTGTTTATGTGGAATATTCCGATGTTGACTTTTCATCTTACTATACTAACTACATAAAACACAAAAATGTAAAAAAGACTCAATAATGCTCTTTTAATATTAACATCTTTTAACATTAAGGAGATCACTCAGCCTCGATACATTTTTGGGCTATTTTCAAAAGTAACCAAAATAAAGTTATGCTTAAGCTACTGCTCGATGAAGACGCTAATGATGGGAGATTTGCCGATTTTCTTTTAGCCCAAATTCATTGATGTGTTTATCCTGCTCATCCTAACCTACGGTGCTCAGACCTGGTCGCTCAACTAATTGCAAAAGTTCCGCCTTGGGTCTGGACGCGTTTGGCATTTCTTTTGTGTAGTTTTATGTTTTTTTTTTTATTAGTAACCTTGAATTTACCACTGCTGGGTACAAGCCATCCAGATACTATTTTCCTGGGCCACCTTGAACCAGCCTTTGTCACACGCGCTCAGATCAACACGCCACCTCTTTTTAGGCTGGCCTCGGCCGCACCATCCATCCTCAGGTACCCAACGTGTTGAGACCCATGCCAAGCGTTCGTTATGCATGCGGCACGTCATCTACCAAATCCCATTTGAGCCTGGCAGCGTTTTTGCCTGCGTCTGTAATTCCTCTTTTTTAGTGTTCCGTATTTTATATGTTCTTTTTACACCCAGAATGCTGCGCTTCTTTGACAGACCCCAAAGTGTAACTTTTGCAATAAGTGTCTGAGCACCGTAGGTTAGGACGGGCAAGATTAACACATCGATGAGTTTGGGATTCAAGGAGATCAGTAGATCTCCCCTTCAGTAGCTTCTTCATCGACCAGTAGCATTTATATTATAGTCATCATTATTATTTATTTAAAACTTTGGTATGGAACTTGGGGTAGCATAATAAAAAATGTCTGCTCTATTTAATTATTGCGTTCAATCTAGGTGATCTCAAATTAGCATTTATATTATAGTCATCATTATTATTTATTTAAAACTTTGGTATGGAACTTGGGGTAGCATAATAAAAAATGTCTGCTCTATTTAATTATTGCGTTCAATCTAGGTGATCTCAAATATTTTGTGGTTCAGTAACTTCTCGGTGAATTGACTTACGACCTAGGTGTGATAAAAAAATGTTTATTAAGTTATGCTCTATCCAAATAACAAGTTCATTTTGGTTTGCCGGCACAGAATTTACAGTTGGTATAGTTTTTGATGTTCAAGTAACGTATTTTACTGGTAATAGTAAATTACTGTTACCAGTAAATAAGGAAGCCATCAACGAAGCATTCTGTACATCCATCAAACTAAGTCACTCTACGCAAGAATAATTGCTGGAAAACGATTTATTTTTGTGGTGACATTTTGATGATCAAGGTTTTTTTTTTAATCGCGGTCAGGTGATGGTATAAATTGAAAACTACAAAAGTCATGGAGGTATTTAAAGAGAAGCTTTAACTAAATCTTCGTACTAAAAACTTGAAACTTTGACCTCAAAATGTATCTCCGTAAGTAGAAGGTTCCCTTTGTATGGCTAAGAACAAAAAAAAACGCTATGACTGGTTGAAGAAGTGTCCATCGGTTCCGTTGAGTCTTAGGACACCCTTTACATCTTTAAGTACATACATACAGTCTAGGCCGGTCACTACGTACAAAATTACCTTGTATGACTACCTTATTCATTGTGTACTTGTATCTTAGGCACTAGACATGTTATTCAACGAGAGTAGTTCTAAGAAACGCTCTTGGACCTTTCCACTCCGCGACATCCTGAGAGAGCTTTCAGTTTTTAACTTGGTAGCGCCTTTCATGCCGGCGTACCTACAGGTTGGCGGCGATGTCGGCGTTGAAAATACTACTCAAATAAGCTTGACGTGAACAGTCAGTCACGCATTTCACTGTTTCTTTTTCTTAATTTTGTTTTGTCTTGTTTTGGTATGTTCCGCAAAAACTGCTTGTCGGAGTAAATTGCTTGGAGTCTGTGTGGGTTCAACTGTGGTCTTGCAGGAGGTTTAGGCTCATAATGCCCCGGAAAATTACAATAAACTGTAAACTGCTCTGATAATGCTTATCTGTATGCCTAATCATATGTCCTTTTATAAGCATTTTTATACAAAAATCCCTTAAAACATTCTCCACATTTAAATTCTGAATTCTTATAATTACTGGAAGTCTTTTACTTATCTCACGCATTTGCTCTTCATAATTAAAGAAATATCATTGTTTATTCCTTCATTTGCTGGCTTGCAACGTGGAACAATCTACGTAGTTAAATATAAATGTGTCATCATCGCGTAAAACTAAGTTAGGTACAGTTATTTATTGTGATTCCTTATTTCAGTTGTCGTGGCTCTAAGTGGTTATTCCTGGCAGATCTTTGCAGCACACAAAATGATAACCGGTGTTGCCTGAAGGGAATCGGGTCGTCTGTTAGGAGATTGTATGGTTGAGAGCGGCCCTGTCGACGGATGAAACACCGTATGGGCCTAGAAGTTCACGGTGTTCCTTCGGTGGTCGATGTCTGCTCACTGACACTCATGAATGGACGTCTAAGTGAGTATAATAGAGTGTTAGTCTGCATGACTTTCGTTCTGAACATCCTGAACGACGTCATCCGGTCGTTGAAACTTGTATCCAAACGTCGCAACAAGACCAAACACAAATTCAATTTACTATTCGTATTTACTTACACTGCGCGAAGTGTCATCAATACCATAAGCCCAGTTTAATTATTTCGATTTGAATTTGATTACATTGTTATTTATAGTCTCCAAATATCCAAAGGCTAAATTGGATTGTGCATTTATCTTAACTGTCAAAAAACCAGTCATTAACGACCTCACCGTTAATGTACGAATAGCTGGTTTATTGAATAACTTGATTTTGCTCACGATTTAGATCACGTGTAGGGTCGGCTTCCAGTCAAACCGGATGCAGCTGAATACTAGTATTTTACATGGAGCGACTGCCTATCTAACCTCAACAGACCAGTTCATACTGGGTAATAAGATACCACTTGGTAAGACTGGTTGTCAGACGTTTTGGGCCACTGACTACCTGTAACGACTGCCAAAGATGGACAAATGACAGCCAGGAGCAACAGTTTATTGTGCTTTTCGAGGCGCGGTGGAAACTCGATATGTAAGGGTGGTCACCCATCCACAGACCAACCTAGGCAAGCACGGCTTAACCTAAAGGTCGACCTGAGCGGCTGTTATTATTTAGCCCGAGCTATTTATTCTTATCATATGGAAACGGACTATGTACGCCTTGGCATGAATTATACTTTTTTCTTTTTATGACGGTTGTGAATGTTTTTTATAAAGAAAATGTTAACTGTTAAGTCTATGTATCAATATTACAATCAATAATGGCAACTTTTCAAAGAGGAAAGTTAATTAAACGTATTTCAGCAACCTCAGTTCCCACATCTGGAGCCAGCTGCCAATAAATCACACAATTAGTAATTTCCACCTGTGGAATTTGTTTCACGGTAGAAAACTTTGGATCGGACAAGTTGTATATGTAACCGTAAAATTGTCAAATACGTTATATTACAATATAACGTGTATCTCTCTAGCGATATTGTAAAGTCTCGAATTATTGTCAACTGAACATACGGAAGTATCTCTGCCCCCATAATCGGGACTTGGGGCACCCCCCCGTTAGGTTAGTTAGGTTCCTTTAAACCCTGCACCCGGAAATAGGGGCCCCGCGAAGCGGGGCTCCGTCGACTACGCTTTTTAGGGGAATATAAAGTGTTTTAAGGTTAGGTTATAATAATCGGTATTTGTCAGGAATGGTACAATATATTTTCATGACATGGCAGTTATACCACTGGGCAAGGGGGACTCCTCCTTCCCTCCACACCGCGTGAGTTGACTACCATCGCATGCATTTCACGTCAAGTAATCGTCGGTAGTCAACTCACGCGGTGTGGAGGGTAGGAAGGGTCCCACTTTGCCCAGTGGTACCACTCTCATGAAAAGATACTGTACCATTCCTGAGAAATATCGTTTAATAAAACCTAACCTTAAAACACTTTCCCCTAAAAAGCGTACTCGAACTAGACCAAATGTATGAGACTGTTGATTATTTGTTACTATTACGATGGCGGTTCCATGGAAAAAGTTGTTCAGTTTGATGATCTGTAGCACACCCTTGAATTTTACTAGGATGCAAAGCGACACCTAGTATATGTCTGATGGACTAAACCCGAACTGTGGTATCCCCGACATCTTTAATACTACTCTCCTGCATAATGTATCCAGTAGTTGTTCGTGCGTAACACCGTAATCTGCCGTCGGACGTTGACGTTGGGGACCAGGCGGTGCGCCTCAAGTTAACCTGGGCAGTACATCTGGCTAGCCGCAGAGATGGCCGATGGAGCAAGGCTTTGACCGCGTGGTGGCCGAGGCTTGGCAAAAGAAACCAGGGCCGTCCTAAAGCTCGTTGGGTTGACGATATTGTCAGGGTCGCGGGGAACACCTGGATCAAGGAGGCACAGGACCGGGAAGTGTGGCGGAAGACAGGGGAGGCCTATACCCAGCAGTGGGTGGGTGATTCCGGGCTGATAATATTATATGATGATGATGATGATGAACAGTTCGTCAAGAAAACTTCGTCCATTGATATTGCACAGACATGTTACTGACATAATAATACGACCCTTTAGATTCTCTGAAAAGGTTAATAATAAAAGATGTATAAAATAGTCCGCCCCACTTTACAAGTAGCTTGATAACAATAATTAAAATTAATTCAAAAAGACTTGAATCGAGCAGTACTCGTCTCGACTACATCAATTTGGGTAACTCGAGTAGCTTGCTCGTGTTTTGCAATTAAAATTTAATTAAAGCGTTTATTGGCTTCAATTTAATGAAGACACTTGACCTGGGTTTTTGGATACTGCGCAGTTTCTGTTACTTAAATTATACAGGGTGTAAACAACCTCATCTCGAAGCCGTCAACCAAGCATTTTGTACATCAAACTAAGTAACTTTACGCAACAATATAATTATTGCTGGTGTTAAACAACAAATGCCCGCAACGATTAAGTTGCTCACGAATAGAACAGAAACTTTCACCTCTTTTGACTTGCATCCTGTCCTGCTTATAATTGGCTGAGAGCTCCCAGCTAATACAGTAGTTAGCCATATTTCTTATTTTCATACATTAATATTGCCATATTAATTAAAATAGGAAAATATTTGACAGCTATTTGCGACATTGCCAACTTTTGGGATGCGCGCTCTACACATGAACTTATTCACCTCGATACAATTACACAAAAAAACTTACGAAGTAAAGAGATTCCGCTGTTCTCTTTCAAACAAACGTGAAGTCATTTTAAATTGCTTGGGCTCGAGCTTTTCGAGCGTTGAGAAGAAAATTGTGATTCCAAACAGACCCTATAGGTGTGTTTATGTGTGTATATGTATGTATTTATTTGTATTTATTTATTATATATTTATGTAAATGGTACACCACAGGCTACCTGCAGTATTGTCTCTCCTTCCCCTTGAAATCCATCAAAAGATTGTCTTTAAAAGATCGCTTTTAGCGATAAGACCGCCCATATTGTGTCTTCCTTGTAAAATGTTTAAAATTTTTGTATTTCTATTTTTTATGGTGTACATAATAAAGAGTGTTCTATTCTATTCTATTTTATATGATGGACGACTGGTAGATACTGGATCAATGATTCCCAAACTCTTTGTCAAAAGTGCCTGAGCCATTTTAGAAACGTATCTAAAATGATGGACGACTGGTAGATACTGGATCAATGTTTCAAAAACTCTTTGTCAAAAGTGCCTGAGCCATTTTAGAAACGTATTTAAAGGCTATTGGGGTAAATTGAACCTGAGGTTTGTCTGGTCTCTTTAAAAATATACTGTCTAATCTTAATCTTTCCTTTAATGGAACTTTGGATGAGCTGTTATTTGCTGGAGAATTGAAATATCTTCAAGATATGTTCCAAATATTGCGTGAAACAGTGCCACCGAAGTTAATATGCCAGAGGCTCCTGACCTTGTTCTGAACTTCACTCCACTAAGTACTTCTTTATTGTAAAGTTTGACCATAGGTGCCCCAGAAAAACTCCACTGAGTCCGATTTGATGCTGGATGCCACAAGCGAATGCGAAATGTTGAGGAAAATATTTTTTTTGTGTTTATCTGGCAGTGGTTATCAATAAAATGTCGCCCAATTCCTTAAGGACCCCCGATACACTTCCTGGACTATGAGCCTCTTTCAAACAAGAGATGATTTCTGCTGACATCATCTGGAGGCTCGTACTCAAAGCACTTGTTTATTTAGCTTGAGCAAGTGGGCCTAGACTTCTTAATACTCCTGTTCGCCTTTCTGGAGCGAGTGTTATACCCTGAAGTAGCGGAATATGGTGATTGACTAGGCCATACTGAGAGATATTTTGTGTCATTTCCTTCTCAGAAGGTTCCCCACCAACAGGCCTACCACTTGAATCTCTCTTGATAGCCTTTTTCATAACAGATTTTCTGACCTTGAATCTAGTAACACCCGTACGTACTTCATCAAACATCCCCTTAAAGAGCGTCATAATCTCTACTATAGGAGTTGCAACCAAGAAATTGAGCCGGATGTTGTCAGCTTTTATCCGTTCGACTATAGTTTGGATGCTCACGTCTATCCCACTAATTTTCGCAGTGTAGGCTAAATATCTTTGAGGCCCCACCTGGTCATTTTCTTCTTTTCAAATTCCCCGATGAGATGATGCGTCTGAGCAGCCTCCCACCTTTGCCCATACCTCGCGCCAGTCAGCTGTTCAGACTGTCTGTGGATGAAGAGGGGCTCCTTCGCCTATTCAACCGTATCGCCGCAGCTTCGGGAGTGCCTGAAGCCACAAAGAACCCCATCGTCCTCGACGGGAAGCACCCTGCCATCCAGCTACTGGTGAATCACCACCACCGCCGAGCCGCCCATGCCAACACCGAGACCGTAGTCAACGAGCTTCGGCAGAGCTTCTACTTGCTTGGCTTAAGAAACGTCGTCTGCTCCGTCGCCTTCCGTTGCCAGCTATGCCGCATTCGCAGAGTTGTGAAATTCCAGCCGCCCACTGGGAATCAACTGGAGGCACGTTTAGCTCATCACAAGCGGCCCTTTACATTCACGGGGCTAGACTACTTCAGGCCAGTTCAGGTGACTATTGGCTGACGACGGGAAAAGAGATGGGTCGCTTTGTACACGTACCTAGTCGTCCGCGCCATCCACTTGGACGTTGTTGAAAGCATTTCGACGGATTCTGCTGTAATGAGTCTTCGGCGCTTCGTGGTTCGTAGAGGAACGCCGTCTGAGATCTGGTCTGACAATGGCAGCGCTTTCATCGGGGCAAGAAGAGAACTCCGAGCACTCTACGAGGACTCAGCTATGGAATATGCTGCGACGGAGAAAATCAGTTGCCGCTTCATTCCTCCGTCGGCTCCGTTTATGGGTGGAGTATGGGAGAAGTACTGCCCGGCTAGCATGGGCAGGGGATAAAATTTTTATCTACCGGTTATTTCCACTGACAAGGGACAAAATTCAAACAAAAGTGGAAATAACCGGTGGATAAAATTTTTATCCCCTGCCCATGCTAGCCGGGCTGGTGAGAAGTGTGAAGACAGCACTCCGAGTGACCGTCACCGAACGTGCTCCATCCGAAGAAGTTTTCCGAACCATGTTGGCAGAAGCAAAAGGTCTCATCAACTCCCGCCCCCTAACGCACGTCTCTGTAGAACCCGGCAGCGAAGAGGAGCTCACTCCAAATCATTTTCTTCTTGCAGCTTCGTCGGCCATAATCCCGCCACCTTGACGGACCGAGATCTAGTATTAAGAAGCGGCTGGCGCAAAGCAGTCAGACTGGCGGACCACTTCTGGCAGCGCTGGGTTAAAGAGTACTTGCCGAAGCTTATTCTAAGACCCGGGCAAGGCGATGTTCCAGAGTTGGCTGTGGGCGATCTGGTCCTGGTGGCTGACGGCGATCTGGTCCTGGTGGCTGACGGCAACCTACCGAGGGGCTCCTGGCTGAGAGGGCGCATCTCAGCGACTTACCCGGGCCGCGATGTGGTGATCAGAGTGGCGGACGTCAGTACTGAATCAGGAATACTGAGGAGGCCCTTGAAGAAGCTGCTCAAGCTTGAGGGCTTTACCTTGGGGGGAGGAATGTGCGCCACGCGCATGTTTCTATACAGTTTTATACTTTTAGGGATTTTGTAGTGTTTCTTTATATTTCGAATGTTATTTATTTTTGATACCTTTTGTTTTCCTTCATTAAACCAGTCTACCACCGACCATCACGGCGTTTACTTTACGCAGAACAGTCCCTTAGAAAATAGGAAAAATCCAGCAGTGCTGATAAGAGACTCAGTCCGCTACACTACTACCTACCACATTTTTTTTTTCATAAGAACCTTCTCCTGACAATAACAATCAACAAAAAAAGAATTGAGAAAATCGGTTCAGCGTTCTCGAGACTTGCGCTTAGCAACACATTCAGCGATTCATATTTATATTATAGACTAGGGTTCCGAACACACACAGCGTCCACACTGCTCCAACATTGATTCTTTCATTTCATTTCATTCTTTCTTTCTTTTGAACAAAACTTAACGGAATATAATGATTGTCAATTCTTGAGTGTCATTCAAAAATGCTACTTCTGTCCTAGTGAGTCTTTCACATTCTTCAGATTTGACTAATTCTCTCAGCTACTTGAACCCTAAGTTTAGGAAATAAGGTTTGAAATTCTTTGGGTATAAGTACAAGGGTACGCGACTGTTAGAAGCTCGGCCTTCGAACGAGGGCGCTTTGGAGTGCGAAGTCAGCGTCACGGAGAATCTTATGCCAGTATGTTAATACAAACAACTAGAATTTCAATACAAATAAAAAATTCAAGAGTCTGTTTGTAATATTAAAATAAAACTTTTTTACTGAATGCAAATGAAAATAAGGTACCTCACTTTTATTTTTATTTTTGTCTGGCTCTGTTTGTTACGGCTAATTTCTGAGACGGCTGGACTGATTTTGACAGAACTGTTACTGGCACATAAGGAGTAACTTAGGTTCTCTTTAGAATATGGAAAAGAATCAGTGAATAAGAAAAAATTAAAACACTTGACATTATTGTCCGTCCGTCTGTATGTCTGTCTGTACGTCCGTCTGTATCAAGGCCTTGATCCAGCTGCCAAGCGAGAGCCTTCTCAAATATTGGTCGAGGTTATTGGCTATTAAGCTATTGGCCGACACAACTATCGTCACAATGACTGCTGTACTCACGTATTATTAGTAAATGTATGCAAGTTCCAAAAAGATTACAGAGTAACACCAAATTGACTCTCTGTAAACAACCTTACTGGATCTTTCAGGCACAAAGCCTAGTCAAGAAATTGCACTGGAAACAGGGCTAGCAAATCTTGAGCTGCGTGTTCTACTTCATAATGCTAACGACTGAAATTAACTGGGCCAATTTTCTTTGTAACGCTTTGTAACTTCATGCTTGCAAGCTGCTTTAAGTTCATCATCATCAACTGCCTAGACTTAACACTGTTTATGAGGTATAGATATGTGTTTTTACAAAACAAAATCGCTGATATCAACTTGTTTGTAATGATTTTTAAAGTAATTTCCGAAGGGTTCAAGAGAGTTGTGATGGGTCTAAAATAGTACACTCTCATTTTGCCAGTTATGTTTAAGTCACCTGTAATAGTGACTGTGAAGAACCTATAGCCATGAACCGGGATGTGCGTGTGTTATTCTTTTACGAGTATGAGAATTAAGGGGCCATTTTGAACGTAAATATACAAAGTAGGTTTGTTAGCATTAGCTTAGCGAAAACTTTGGCACAAATACTTTTTTTGTAGTGTCCATAGTTTATCAGGCACAGGCGGATCATCAATCCTCTATGCGTGAACTGAGGGCCCAACATTGCTGTCCATAACTCGCTTATTTGACTTACACAAAATCTGATTCCAACTTTCACAATACCTTGGGAAAGTTCATTAAATCCTAAGCACATTTGCAAATACTTTTAACAAAATGGCCTCAATCCACACAACGTGCCCGGTTGGGGCACAAATCAAGATTCCGTGGCCTCTACTGAGTAATTCTTGATGGAACATCTCAGTAACACCTCGGTAACACTTTGTCAGACCTGGAAATCGAACCCAGGACCTCATGCTCAGCAGTCACGGTTACTACCACACTAACAACAGATTATAGATTTTAAATTTTCACACAATTTATCTCGGAAAGTCCATTCACTGATCTAGTTCATGGATAATTTTTTGATTTATCCGACTTATAATATAACGTACGCTTGAGTTTTGTGTTACACTTTGACGTTGTAGGAAGCAAACTTAAAAATAAACAAATATTTAAATTTAAAATTATGGGGTGCATTGCATAGTGGGACTTTCAATACGTAGATAATCCTTTCATATATTTTCTTCTTTATTTTTTCGTCATGTTTAAGCTTCGTCGTTTGACTATTTTTGGCTTGTAAAATTCCAGCTTGTTTTACAAGAAAACGATCAGAAATCATTTATTTTCCATGAATCTGGGTGCAAAATGAGATGTGAACATTGTAAAAGCATTTCCAACGCACTCTACCTTACGGTATGTAAAAAAATATATCTTTATATTTACTCAATTATACAAACAACGATGAAGATCACATTCTCGAGTGGATCCGTCTAGGTTTAATTGGGGCGTTCGCGTTGCTTAGACTTGGTGAAAACAGGCATTACAGCTTTACTAACAGGAAAAACACAAAGTCAAAGGCAATGGTCGTCCGAAATGTCCCAATAAAACCTGTGAATTCATTTTCTCAGTCCATGTTTTTCTACAGAAGTATCCAAACATTCGTGATAACTATAAACTTGTTACTTTAGCGTGCCCAGGTATAAACAACATTCATGGCAAATAAAAGAATTGGCATGTTATCGACGTAAAAGTTTATATTTTTCGTCGCATCGCAGCCATCTTGTCATTGATTTTCTGAGCCTATTGTATATTACGAGTTGAGAGCAACACGGATATGCTCTCACGACTTGTCTCAACGAATCGCAATATTCTCTTATGAGACGCGCGTATTGACTTCAATTTTTATATAATGACGTCACTGTAATTCGATTTCTTTTAAGCTGCTCGGAAGATATTTGGTGTTGGTATTATTTTGGGTTAGTTTTATCTCCTCATTTAGAATAAGTTTTTACGTACTCATACGAGTACATTTATTTGTGTTTCATAATGATTGACGGTTAAATAAAATACACACATCAAAAGGTCTAGGGATCAACATATATTTTTGCAATAACTTTTCTCCTGATTGATATTAATGAAAATTTTCTTTAAGGATTCATCAAATAAAGTGTTTTCGTTTGTCACAGTAACGATAAACCAAGTCACCTTTGCATTAATAAAGAAATTTGCCATTTTCCTAATACCTAAAGGTATTTTTGACATTTGAACCACTAACATTAAAGTTCGAAAAAAAGACTGAAATAACAGTTTTCTTTAAAATTTTATTGGGTAACTTAAACAATTAATAATCCGTGTTTCTACCGCGATCACTAACAACACAAGAACATCGGTTTGGCATACTCAAAATGAGTTCATCCAAATCACGCTGTGGAATGGCCGCCCATGTTCGTTGCAACAACAAAAAAAGGTCTTCTTGCGACTGGATACCCTCCATATTCGGCAGAGCTCTTCTCTGTAGCATATCCCATGCATGCTCAATCAGGTTCAAGTCTGGCGACTGAGCAGGCCAGGGCAGGACATTGATGTTAGCTGCGGCGAGAGTCTGTCTTACAACTCTTGCGGTGTGCGGTCGTGCATTATCATGCATTAACTGAAATAAGGGACCGATTTGCACTTGTAGAGGAACGATGACGTCTGATACAATCGTCTCAGCATAAATTTGAGCGTTGAGGTTGCCTCTGATCCAAATCAACTCAGTTCTTCCGCCGATCCAAATACCCGCCCATACCATGATGGTTCCACCACTATAAGGATGGACTTCCTGGCAGGATTTTAATCGCTATTGGCGTCCAGGGGTTCTCCAGTGTCGTATACGTCTTGTATCCGGTCTCATACCAAAACGAGACTCATCAGAAAAGCACACGAAACGCCATTGTTCTTCTGCCCAATTTCTGTGTTCAAGAGCCCATTGATATCGAATCCTACGATTGTGCATTGCTATAGGTGGTACCCGTAGCGGTCTTCGGGAATGAAGGTTCACTTCATGCAAGCGGTTTCTGACTGTTTGGTCGCTAATTAAGTTCCCTGAAGAGTGATGAAGCCTCACGGCTAACATCATGGCGGTTATTGTTGAAGCTCTTCGAGTTAAGATTTGAATGTATCGGTCTTGTCTCCGTGTGGTGCAGCGATACCGTCCTCCATGGCGCTCAGCCACGGTACCAGTGCTTCGGTAACGTGTCCAAAGTCGACTGATAACACTCTGACTTGTATTCAGAGCTAAAGCCACAGTACGTTGCCGGGAACCAGCTTCTATCATTCCCACGGCTCTGAGCATTTCTTCCCTGCTTAAATGACGTCGCCGCTCCATAATAATGTTGGTTTTAATCAGTAGTAGGGAAACAGTAGCACTAATAATTAGTCTTCAATGCGTTGTATGTTTTTATAGGGAAAATATTGACAGCTGATTTTCATCTTTTACTCGAATTTGATTGACAGTTGTTGCAGTTGATTGACACCTGTTTCAAATTATGAAATGCACAAAAAAGGATCCATATAAATTTATAAAATCATAAAGGCCATTGCCCAAACCCAGTATCGCTCTAAAATAAAACATTATAGCAACAAAAATATAGTCATAAATTATTAAATCTTTTTTTAACTTTTCTTACTTATCTTGATCGAAATCGTATGTGGGGTTAATATGTTGTGTCTTAATAGTTACTAATTCGATTTTATTGCATTATTTTCAAAATGGCTTTCTTAAAGTGCAAGCAGTGTTAACACCTTGAGAAACTTCCCCGTAATCGGTTTTAACTGATATGTAGAGGCAGACGTTGTTTTGAAAATATTTCAAATATCCATTAGATATTCCCGCGTGATTCATATTTTTATTTGTCTACACTATCTACACTAATATTATAAAGAGGAAAACTTTGTTTGTTTGTTTGTTTGGTTGTAATGAATAGGCTTAAAAACTACTGGACCGTTTTTAAAAATTCTTTCACCATTCGAAAGCTACATTATCCACGAGTAACATAGGATATATTTTATCCCCGTACTCCCACGGGAACGGGAACTATGCGGGTGAAACCGCGGGACGTCCGCTAGTAATTATTGTAATCAAAAAAATATTTCTTTCCTAATCAACAATCTTTCATTAGTTTACAAATCAGTAATGGTCAGGGTGATTTAGATTAACTGTTGGTAACACTACCACGGGCGAATAAAAGGTGAACTGTCATCAAAAGTGTCACTGTCAAGTCAAACAGCATTGTGTCGTAGGGATGGGCAAGTGAAAAAAATATATCGATATTTATCGTATCGATATTCTTTATCAGTATCGATAATTATCGAGCGAAAAATATCGAATATCGTCAGGTTTCGTATGATTATTCATACATATTCCCAAAGCATTCAAACTTCGTAGAAAAGAATAAAAGAAAACGGTATTTTTATTGATGCTTGAGCCTAAATAATAAAATACAATTTAATCAAAAAAGTAGTCATCAGATATCGACACGAAACCAAAAATTAATAACGTTAAAAAAAATCAGATTTGATACGAATTCGATACTCTAAAATAAATATCGAATATGGATATATCGCGATTTAAAAATATCGACCATATGTAGTGATAATTGGATGGAAAAACATCGATATTTCGATATTTTTTTGCACATGCCTATTGTGTATAAGTTGTTGAGTTTGTTGTGATATCAAATAACTTATTATTACGTCGAGTACGTGTCCAGTAGAGTCTTCGGATTCCTGTACGAACAAGATATCTTTCTGAATACTATTGTACTGTTTCTGTGCTACTGGTGTGGATTGTGTAGAACGTTTTTTTGAGTTTGCTTACGTTGTTGGACTAATGCCTATAGAAGTGTGAGAAGACAGACTCAGCATGATCAAGATAGGCAAACTGCGGTTTGTTAGTGAAGAAGCCATTGCAACACAAGAGAACATGGATGTTGCTACATCAAGTCATGGAGTGGAAAGTGCATCAGAAACTTCTGTGCCTTCAAGGGATCATTCCAGAAGGTTTATTTGGAAGCAGTAAAGTGTACTATGCATACATTTTAGTTAATAGGGCTATAAGTAACTCAGTAGCTGATATTGCTGGTTACTATTGCAATTGTTTGGTGGGTAATCGAACCGTGGGATGCTGCGCACACGTAATTACCATTTTGTGGTATCTTGGTTGGGCTCGATATCGATCATTTTGAGCCGACGGCTCCGTTTTTAGACAACATATTTTATGAATATGATGATCATATGAACCAATAAAAGTATTTTATTCCTATATTCAAGCATTATTATTTTCTATTCCCTATACTTACTTATAAACCCCTACATTTAAATGTAGGGGTTTATAAGACGGATGTTTTTCTACATCGTTCTCACATAATTATGTATAATCTCAACATGAAAGATGTAACCAAGATTTTGTAACAACATTTTTGATTGAAAAGAGTGTCCATGGAGTTTCTTGCCCGTTCTTCTCCATAGAGATCTACGCTAGGGAATGGGCAACTACAGTACTTTCTCAAGTTATTATGCCTTGTGTCTGTTACTGTAGCTTTGATTTTTCTTTGTATTTTTGACATTCAAAAGTGCCGTAATGGTCTAGTTGAAATAAATGATTTGAGTTTGAGTTTAGTTAATATTAGTTACTTAGGATTATTCACTGGTTTGATGGAACTATTTTCTGTTGTCTTATGAGAAATCAAATCATATTGTTGTAAGGACTGTTTCTTTGGTAGAAGGTTAGCTACAAAACTAACCTCAAAACTTGAACAGAAAATCAAAGAACAATAAAAACCCCACAAAATAAATAGTTCATTTTTATTTCCTTAGAAAATATGACATCTCCCCTCTTTTGTGTCCAATTTATACTATCATACAACTTATTTTCATGCGCAACGGCGGTCCATAGAAGGATGGGCAATCTCTTTTATTACAAAGCCACATCTCAATCTCAAGAAATCCGCATAAAAATGCTTGATCCCCTAGACACTTTTGATGTGTGTATTTAGCTAAGGCATAATTAAGCTAAGTCCATAAAAAAACTTCAACAATATAATTAAGTTTATACTCGTCAGTACATTACGTCCCTTATGTTTTATCTATGTTTGTCGCGCTCTAGTACGTAGTATTGTAGAAAAACTTAATGAATTTAACAATGGATTGTCCGCATTGTAAAATGGTTAATCTGATTTCTAAAGTTATTCGGCATTATTGTTTTGTGAGTTCTAAATTAAATGTACGACGAGATGTGAATCGCATTGCTGTCTGGGTTATATGTTCGTTAGGCTTGGGCTGCCGCCTCATCATCTCTGTGAGCTTGCAATACTGATCACTGATGACCGTGCAATACAACACTGATCACTGATGACCGTGCAATGCAACACTTATCACTGATGACCGTGCAATGCAACACTGATCACTGATGACCGTGCAATGCAACACTGATCACTGATGACCGTGCAATGCAACACTGATCACTGATGACCGTGCAATGCAACACTGATCACTGATAACCGTGCAATGCAACACTGATCACTGATGACCGTGCAATGCAACACTGATCACTGATGATCGTGCTTACACCACTGATCAGTGATGATCGTAGTTACACCACTGATTAGTGATGATCGTCGTTACACCACTGATCAGTGATGATCGTAGTTATACCACTGATCAGTAATGATCGTAGTTACACTAATGATCACTGATGATCGTGCTTATACTAATGATCACTGATGATCGTGCTTATACTAATGATCACTGATGATCGTGCCTACACTAATGATCACAGATGATCGTGCTTACACCATTGATGATCTTGCTTACACACTGGGAATCAACCGTAGTTTCTACGGCAAAAAACGTGTACCAGCGGCCTTTTGAAAGGGTACCTACTTCATAAAACTTTTCCATTTACCTAAGCGTGTATGCGGCTGGTAATCGGTTGAACGCGTCCAATAAAACTTGTAATATAGAATTATAGCCATCGTAATAGCTTTTAATATCAATTTTGGCGGTATTTTCGTTCAGTTTGATCATTGTATTAAAATGTCTTGGAGGAGCTCGGGCTCGGGGTCGATGTTTAGGTTAAGTCGTGCTAGGTTGGTCTTTGGATGGATGACGTAGCCATTTTATACCGAGTTTCTTCCTTAGCCGACACCCAACATTCTTCTTAAAAAACGTTAATACTAAACGTCGTTTATACGAGCTTTGTGAAAAGGTTGAAATGTGAATAGAGCCACAAACGAACACCATTCTAGCTAGTTATGCAACAAGAGGTGGATGGAATCTTTGAATTATTTATACCCTTAGGTTTCACAATTGCTTTACTAAAAATGTTTTTTTTTAATTACATAAAATGGAAGTGTAATATAAAACGTCTCTGCCTGAATTTGTGTTCCCAACCCACATTTATCTCGTCTACCTTCTGAGCAATAGTTAACAGACATCTTCATCCATCGCAACAGACATCTTCATCCATCGCAACAGACATCTTCATCCATCGCTTTCCATCTGCTACTGTGAAATTCCAATGAAATGGAAAAATATCTGCTCGATAGCGTAGCATAGCATGATGTAGCGCTTACGATCACTAGACCAACGAAGCAATCAAAGTTATAAAGCTTATTATTATTATTAAATCATTTATTTCGAGCATCCAGACCCATAGTTTTCAAGTATTGTATTGTAAACAGGCTGGTGTCCGCAACTCCACGTCAACGCGCGTATTTTGCGTATGGGCTATAATCCACCACGCCAGTGCGGGTTGGTAGATGTCACATGTCTTCGAATTAAGAAAGTTTGAGAGGAGAGTAGGTGAGTAGTTTGGGTTTTTAAGTAACTATGTTAGTATTATACTTAAATAGACAAAATCAAAAACAGAAAAACAGATTGTGACATTAAGTAGAAATAGAACTCGGTATATTTTGGCTTTCTATTCTATTTGCTATACGCAGGCGATGAAAATAAAATTCCGAACGAAAAGTTACAGGATTATATTTTTTTGCAGAGTGAATTCAGTACAAAAACTTGAGTAACATTTGACTCCTTTCAAATTCTTTTGGTCTGTGTTATAACCGGCCAGTTCAGACTAGCGAGTAGGTCGTCTACAACATAATTTCTGCAAGGTGACATGCTCTTTTTTTTTTTTTTTTAGGATGGGAAATCATCAAATGACAGAAGTCATTTGATGATTTGTCACTCTGGGCGGAGCGGGAGGGAGTGTCAGACTTTTACTGACTAAAACCCATCCATGTTCCTTCCTCGCCCTTTACGTTCCAGGGCCGCGGTATCTCTTTCGAACAGTCCCGCAACCCCGGCAGGCTTCGGCCCTTGCGGGCCCCTCTCTTTATGCTGACATCTCTTTGAGGCGCGCGTGGAAGACGAACGCGCCGTCGACACGGCCTGTCGTCGTTAGACGGACGGACGGCTAGCTAACCCATAGCTAACCGTCCACAGGCCCGCATCTACGGTGGCCGGTAGCCACCACGTGGCCCCCGAAGCCCGGTGCGTCTCCCGCGGCGGCTGGGAAGAGAGGCTCTCTCCCTCTCTCGTTCCGCCACCTCCTTCGCTAGCATGACTGCTTCGCAGAAGGAGGTAAAGGTGACATGCCCTGCGAAAACCTTTCAACAGTGGTTCACAAACCCACAATCATCTTTGCTTATAGATAGGATGCTGCTGGCACTGCTCCGCACCCTACGGACCTGGACGATGACGATGCAATTAGACAACTATTTGTGTTACTTGAACGTTGGAAAAAGAAATCATTCATAGATTTTACATTAAACCTATCTATTAATATCATCCGTTTCAATTTGCGTGGACATGGCGTCTGAAGCGAACACCCGCTGGTTGTCAATGTCATTTGCAGTCTAACACTACCGTTTTTAGTCTGCGGGTTTGACAATTATGAAGGCAATATTCTATTGATAGGATAATTACCGACTTCAATAATTATTAGATAAAAGAGATAATTAGATTAAAGTTATTTAAGATTTCCTTGATGAGAAATCGTTTTTAAAACCGAATACGGAGGCGTATTTGGATGGATTTAAAAATAATTTGGTAGTTTAATGCTGGTCGTGACAAGAAGAAACTGTGCGCACCAATGAAAATTTCGAATTCTTGATACTTGAGCAGAATATGTAGTAATCAATAACTCTGCTTATAATAGAAGTATTGCAGAGTTAGTCAACTGCAGAGTAAAAAACCTCAGATATTTATTATTTTTTCCACATTTCAAAAATAATTTAAATTTCTTTAGAATTGAGTGTCGACCAGAAACTAACAAAACGGCTAAATACAACTGCTTGCAATGCTGCAATGCTAACGGTTAAAATCAATCATGCCATTTTTTGGTATAGATCTTGTCAAACGTTCAGTCTCAGCTAGAATTTCGCCATTTCTCTTTTCTCTAATTAAGTTCTTAAATAATTTTTCCTGTTTGTGTTTTTCTGCTGGGAGTTGTAGAATTCCGCATACAGGATGTTTCCGACAGTTTTCCATTATTGTCTGTGTCATGCATAGTTTAAATGATGGTATAGATTGAGCGTCTTCGGCTGGTTTCTCTGTCATGCGGCTGGTTTCTCTGTCATGCGGCTGGTTTCTCTGTCATGCGGCTGGTTCGGCTGTACTCAGCCATTTTTGTGAAGCCATCGCTACATGTTGCTACTGGAAGCTGGATTGCAGTAGGTCACCATTATGGTGAGTGCTGCATTTGACATCTTGGCGACCTTGAGGAAAAGTTACATTATATTCCCTTACCAATTGAGCAAAAACTACGTTAGCTATATTTCCAGCCAGTTCAGTAAAGTTACAACGAAACGAATTTCAAAACAACGTTATGTTAATCACATTAACCACGCCAAGGGAATTGACGGAGGCCCAATATCCATTACGGCTCTTAGCGAAGTTTTAACAACCAATTTGCTAAACCCATGTCAAGTTCGCGAAATCACCAATTAAACTGTTTATCGTAACGAGAATTTTAATAGGCAAAGTTTTAGGAAAATATTCTGTCAAAGCTGGGTTAGAACTTCTTTGAGAAGTCCAAAAACCTTTACGTACATACACTGTACATTTTTCTTCATTATGGTTATAATCTTCACACCCGTACAAGATCTTGCATTTCTTATTTTCAATATTTTTGTTTTCGTATTTTGTAAGTGAATTTGTGATTTTTCTGGGAGTGATCTTTAGCTAGTCATTTTACTTTTAATCGTAAGTTGTGAACCGCAGAGGTCCTAGTTAGTTTAAATCCCTAGGTCATACCAGCGTTTGAGTTTCCCCAGACATCATGTTCTGTAAGTGAACATGGTTACGATTAATTAACGGCTTTGAGAGAATAACCTCAGGGTCTGTATTGCCTATTTACCTTTTAAAAGCACCGGTCTGGATGGCGTTGGCTCTACGGTCGGATATCATGTGCCGATATTCTCGAATCGCACCCTGTAAAGTTCTCCCAATTTCCTCATTGCACTGGGTTACACTTACATTAGTAACCATTATCATTACACACGTATCGCGATTTGGTATTATGGTAGACTGTGGTGGAACCACTGCCTGCGACGGCGGCAATGCGATGGCATGGCTACTCTGCATTTCAGTTTGCAAGCGATCAAGTACGGTGTCATCTAACATATGATTTCACTGGATTATTATCCAAAATAACCCAAAATATATATTCAAAAACGGCTGCCCAAAGTCACTATTCCACGCTGACGAAGTCGCAGGCACAGCTAGTCTCACATAATTATGATTACACTGGATGTCTCGCACCGGATCCTATAGTTGTTACCGACACGTTGATAGCAGCTGCCTCAAGCACCTGAAACAGAGAGAGCATTCTAACACGGTACGTGGTCAGGCTGTTTCCCCCCTCTGTAGCCCCATTGTATGTGCGCATGACGTTTGCATGGAGTGCATTGAGTCCTAAGCCGTCCGGCAACCAGCGTCCTCTCCGTAGACGAGCAGGTAGTGGCGTCGTAAGTGGGGAGAAATACTCGTCGTTCGAGCTCGACACAACCACCACGGCCGGTGTCACAGCGCTCAAGAGGGGGCTGGGTTCGAGGACTGAATTCCTGGCGGAATGGCGGAGCCGAGCGATGGGTGCGGAGGCGGTAGGAGAGCACGACAAGCAGCTGATCTGGTCAACATTACCGTTGTTTCTTTTATTTTAACGTCTTGTTGGTTATGAGTTATGACATAATAATATAATAATTTTTTTTCACGATATTTTTAAGACCAAAGTTATTGACTGGGCCTTATGAAAGTACTTGTACTGATGCAAGCAGGATATTGAGATATTTAGACACCGTTTTTTGGAGTTCGAGAATTTCGTTAGGCCTGCTCTTTTCTTCAACCATAGAAAGAAATGCGTGTGTGGTAAGCCGCATTCTTGCCGTTCGACCGAATAGTTATGCCATCTGATTACGCTATAAATAAATACTTTTCTACTTTTTCTTTTGAGAGGAGATCGAGGGGATCTGAAAAGAGACTCATGAGGTACTACAACTTTAGGTTACAACTCGAAACCTCAATTCATGTTTGTCATACGACGCCTGTCCTGCAGCTCCCTGCGCCTGATTATTTCCGACTACTTAGGGTTGGTGGTCCGAACTTTCGTGCACGTAATAAATAGCGTTCTTGGTTCGTTCCTGCATATATCGCGGACCTCATGTGAAAGTAAGGTGGAAAGGAAAAACCAAACTTCCGTTTTCTTTTTCATTAGTTCCCAGCCCTCAGCTTTCTTTGATTTGTTCTAATAAAACCATAACGTTCTGTTTCAATGTTGGCATGGGAGTCTAATGAAACTGGATAAATTGAATAGAACCTGTGCGGGGTTGGCGTCGTGTCTAATGATTTGGCGTCGAACCGGACCTGACCTGGTGGTACGACAAACCTTACTATCGGGATCCAGAATTACTTCATCGTCAAAAAATTTCCCACATTTCAAAGAAGAAGAAATTTATAAATTCTTCAGAAGGATCGAAGAGGGGTGGGGGCCAAAGGGCGGGAATACGGCCCATTCAACTGGTTTCTAAGCCAGGAAAAAAACGAACGAACCTAGAGGAATAGGATTAGTCACATCATGTTGGACTGATGCTTCACTCTGTTCTTTAATTTCCCTTGTTTCTAAGGGTTTCAGTTCATGGTTGTGGATGGGATGTGTCATGAAAACTGTTTAAAGGTTACTTTTGGTATTTTCAGATTATGCACTGCACGTATCTTTTTTTCGGAACGCCTTAGTTCAGTGCCGTGTTTGTTCAGCCTTTTACAATTATTATATATAACTACCTCTAAGTAAAAGGTGACCTTTTCTAGATGTAACCTCACGTGTACAGTCACGTCTAATAATATGTATACACTTTCCTTAATATTATAGCTATTTTCGCGAGAAATAATGATTGTAACTAGGAGATTGGATCTTTTTCATAAAAATATGAGTTCCAGAATACTATGTGCGTAATAACATTAAATTTTAATCAGTACATTAGGAGAAACACAATTTAAAAAAATCTTAAGTGTTTACATATTATTATACGTGACTGTACATTGTGACGTAGAGGGCTATGCTTCATCCATTTTCTTAATGATCTAAAACGAGAATGCACGATATGTGCATTAAAATGTGTAAATAATATACATTTGTACCTACATACATTTCTTCTATATGCTCTGAAATCTGAAATGTAAGCTACAGCTCTGAAATGAAGGACTTTGCAACAGAAAACCAAACAGTATTATTTTCCCTTCTCACAATACTTGAAAAAAACACTTCAATTTAACTGAAAAAACAAGTCCTGACTTTTGCTAGCTTTAAAATATAAATAACGCCGGTTTATTACGCATTTACTGTAGACTGTAAATCAAGCATCCCAATCCGTAGAGAGAGTGTATTCACACTGCTCGGCGTAACATGATTTTAAAATTTTTAATGAAAATAAAAAATACAACTATCGAAAAAGATACAAGATCCGAGTTATTTTCTTCTTGAAGCATAATTATCACAATGTGATTCATCTAGAACAGCGTTTTATTTATTAAATACAGATAAGTTTTACAAAACCAATATCAACTAATGAAATAATTACCAACCTAAAACAGAGAATGGACAATTAAATGTTCATGCTTTACTATTCTTATTATAAAAACTTGAATCGTCTTTTGCACTTTTAAATTAAAGCAAATTTACAAACATAACTGAGTTTTAAATAAACAACATTTGTAATTTGTAAATAAAATATAACTCCATGTTACTTTTCGATTGATAATAAAACAACACGTTTTTTTCACATACTCAAATGCCAATGTCAGCAGTCAACGTCAACACAAAGCTTACATAGATGTTTTCCATTTTCTTCCTCATCAATTCTTTCTGATATCATATAAAACTCTTTTGCTAAACTTCTTGACGGTTTCAGAAAAATCTACTGTACGATCCGAAAGGGGCAGGCAAGGCATATCAATGACATAGCCAAATTAAATAAATGAAATTCAAAATGCATGATTTTTGTACCAAATTACCACAACTTCCCTAAATTCCAACAAACTTTTGAATTATGACAATACCATCTTCGGCATAATTATAATGTAATGTAATCCCCCATAGCAAATAGCGTGATGGTACTAAGTAGCCTGTTAAATTTCCCAACCTGAACAGTTTTGGCAGTCTGGATTGGTAGGTTTGAGCAGCCTGAATGCTACCGACATTGGGCTAAGACTCTTAAGAAACCGTAATCTTCGGTATCCATAAAAGGCATTATATTATTTCATAACTCCAAGTGTGGTACTTACTTTGCATTCTACGAATTAAAGCCTTTTCAGAAAGAAATCTATTCCGTAAATTGCCTACCTTCTACACACTGGAAAACCATGTTTCATAAATATTTAAACATCTCTTTAAGTGAAAATTAGCTTGTTAAATGGACTGCGGAGTTCAGGGTTGATCGGCTCACCTGGTTTGAAGTTAATCATAATGTGAAATGGTTCCGTAGGTGATACATGCTAAAGACAAAACCAAATGGAATATTGGTTCATTCAACACTAGCGCTGTCACGTGGTTTCACCCGCGTAGTTCTCGTTCCCGTGGGAGTACGGAGATTTGCTAAAATTTTTCTTCAAATTGGTCCAGTAGTTTTTAAGTAAATTCTTTACATTACATTTGTTCATTACTTTCCTCTTAATAATAATAGTATAGATTAAAACTTGGATTTAGGAGTTTGACAACCTATCATAAAATCTCCCACGTAAGCAAGGAGTTTATATCATTATCCCCCCTTAAGAAGAAACGTAATCCTGGAGGTAGCCTGGAGGTCTACGTTCACGTATAGCGTGGTGCAGTCTCAAGTAAGCAAGAAGGTCATATCATTACGTAAACGAGGACTGAGAATTATCTCAGTTCTCGTTTGAGAATAATATTTCCGCCTTGACCAGACGCAGGCACCATTTTATAGCGTCACGTGGCGCAATAAAGTCGGTTTTAAAATCTCTAGTAAATGCAAGTGACCGTCTCAAGCGCAATTTCATTATAACCTAGCTTGAGCCCGCGGTTTCACACGCTTGGTGGAAACATTTTTTTTTTTAAACATATCCTCTCTCAATTTAATAAAGGTACAAACTGACAATATCCCAAACAAAGCAATAAGGAGGAGGTTTTTCGTAAAACGAATCTATAGGATTGTGAATAGATCTAATGTTAGGAGACACCCAGAAGTGAATAATAAATAATTTATATTGTTTACAATAAAATACACCTACCGCACTATTTCTTCGTAAACATTTTTATTTTTGTCTTCAGATTCTAGAATCACCAAGCTGCTCTATGAGCTCTGGAGCAGGCCACGCATAACTGACCGTGTGAAAGCCAGTACTCCCTTTACCGCACTATTTCTTCGTAAATATTTTTATTTTTGTCTTCAGGTTCTAGAATCACCAAGCTACTCTATGAGCTTACTCTGGAGCAGGCCACGTATAACTGACCGTGTGAAAACCAGTACTCCCTTTACCGCACTATTTCTTCGTAAATATTTTTATTTTTGTCTTCAGGTTCTAGAATCACCAAGCTACTCTATGAGCTTACTCTGGAGCAGGCCACGTATAACTGACCGTGTGAAAACCAGTACTCCCTTTACCGCACTATTTCTTCGTAAACATTTTTATTTTTGTCTTTAGGTTCTAGAATCACCGAGCTGCTCTCTGAGCTTACTCTGAAGCAGGCCACGCATGACCGTGTGAAAAGCAGTTCTCCCTTAAGTCTTTCTAATGACTATAAAATGTAAACAATATAAGTTCTTAAAAATGTATTTATGAGCTCTGGAGCGGGCCACGCATAACTGACCGTGTGAAAACCAGTACTCCCTTTACCGCACTATTTCTTCGTAAATATTTTTATTTTTGTCTTCAGGTTCTAGAATCACCAAGCTACTCTATGAGCTTACTCTGGAGCAGGCCACGTATAACTGACCGTGTGAAAACCAGTACTCCCTTTACCGCACTATTTCTTCGTAAACATTTTTATTTTTGTCTTTAGGTTCTAGAATCACCGAGCTGCTCTCTGAGCTTACTCTGAAGCAGGCCACGCATGACCGTGTGAAAAGCAGTTCTCCCTTAAGTCTTTCTAATGACTATAAAATGTAAACAATATAAGTTCTTAAAAATGTATTTTTAATTGGTGTATGCTTTGTTGGTTGTCCATAAATAAATAAACAAAGTCTACCCCGGCTAAATTAGGGGTTTTGGCCTTGAAATTAAAGTATGGTCATTACAAAGCAGAATTTGAGGGGAAATTGCAATACTTTGAACTCTATGGGGTAGATCCATGGGCTTGACGCAAAACGTCTCTGTCGCAAAATGTCTACTGGTAGTAAAATGTTTCTTTCTCATGTCGCTTTCGCTGAATGACTCTTTTTCAAAATGTCGCTTTCTCACAATGACTATTTTTCAAAAGGTCGCTTTCTCACAATGTCTTTTTTTCAAAAGGTCGCTTTCTCACAATATCTTTTTCGCAGAATATCTATTTCGCAGAATATCTATTTCGCAAAATGTCGGGTTAGTAACTGAAAAAAAAATAGGATTAAAAAGTCTTCAATTCCAAAAATGAAACAAATCAAATACGTCTTCACTTTGGTAAGTCCTGTAATTATTTTTTTATTGATTTAAAAATGGAACTAAAATATATAAAATCTACTTTGTATTTACACCTCTCGTCTCAAAGTCACCTAATATTTATTTTGAACATAGTAAGACAATAGTTTTCTTTAAAATTGCGGTAGCTTCAACTCGTTACTACTAGGCATGACGCCAGGCAAAAGTCAAAAAATGCAAATCTATTTAGTCCGTCAGTTAGAGTATTGGAAAATAATGAACAGGTATTGAGAATTTTATGGATAAGATAAGAATTGCTCTTAGATAATGGTTGAGTTGCTCAGTGTTTCCTCGTGCGTTTTCTGCGGGTATCTTCCTCCTCATCTGAGTCAGACTCTTCAATGTGCCTCCTTCTGCTGACGGGACAGCCCAGCTGGGTCAGCTTGGCTTTTGCCCCTTCCGAAAGTTCACCTAGCTCCGCCGCGGATGTCTTTTTAACGTACTTATCTATCATCGAGTTTATTTGTGGACATGTGGGACATTGATATTTGGAAGTTTCCTCCCACTATCTTGTTGGCCTTTGCGAAAGCGATGGCCGCGTAATAGAGGTCTGGGAAATGGACATGGTTTAGCTCTCACTCTGCTGTATGGCAAAATTGCATCAACCCGCTTGGCAGTGTCCCATTTGATTTTAAGTTCAATGGCTTGGTCTAATACTGCTGGAATCTCAAGAGCTCTGCAGTGTGACTGGAGAAACATTTCCATATATTGTACAGATTTGAGGGAGGAATACTCCCACACCAGTTTAACTTGACTCAGGACTGCGCCTTCTGGGCCTGTCATTCTGTAAAGCAAGAACTCTGTCAACAATCTCCTCCCTCAAACCTGGACCATTCTTTACGATGCTTAGAAATAACAAGGCCATCTTTGTTAGAGTGTCCCACTTCCTAGCTGGAATTTTATCCACAAGCGTCATATCTTCGTCAATTTTGGTTTATGTAACAAAAGAAAAAATACGGGTCAAATTATCTTCGTCAATTTTGGTTTATGTAACAAAAGAAAAAATACGGGTCAAATTTTGTTGATAATCGGACCGACGGAGTAATTATTTTTTTTTGTCGTCTACCAGTCTCAGTAGTTCAATACTCAACTTTATTTGCATTCCACAATGTGACCCTGTCGGGCACAGCAAAAGACAAAGTATCCTCGTAGTAGGAGAGAGGAAGCTTTAAAAATACAAAAAAAAAAAGAATATCTAAAATAAATCCAGTAAGTAATTAAAATTAATAATTAATTAATTGTTAATAATTAATTATTTTTAATTAAACCAAAATGTTTATTGGATATTTTTTTGTTAATAATTAATTAATATATTTTTTTTAATTATTTGAATTTACTATCAAAATCCTAATATTAACCTAATTTTTCTTCTGACTGTTTGTTTTTTTTTGTTAAATAAATAAATTATGTTATTCTTCTGTCCCAAAAGTTTTACTTTCTTTACGTAATTTATACACGTACATGTATTTTGGCTTTTTAAGGTTCCGAACCCAAAGTATAAATACGGGACCCTATTATTAAGACTCCACTGTCCGTCTGTCCATCTGTCCTTCTATCCGTCTGTCTGTCACCAAGCTGTATCTCATAAACCGTGACAGCTAGACAGTTGAAATTTTTACAGATGATGTATTTCTACTAAAAACAAAGTAAAATTAATATTTAAGTGGGGCTCTCCAATAAAGAATGTGGCGGTGCCACCTTGTTGCGATGGCGTTGGTAAGCGCAACTAATTAAAGATGGTGCTAATTTTGGGTACCATTGATTTTCGTAATAATTTATGTTTTTTTTTCTTTTTTTGACTATCCGGAGTTATATTTACTAAAGCAGCAAGTATTTTACTGGCAACGCTATGATTGAAGTAATTCTAGCGATATTTCGCCCTGCTGTTGTGTGGAGTGAGCCTTTTTTCTTCTGCATTTTTTCAGATTGCTGCGTTATAATGTATATAACATCCCGTTATTTCAGCTTGGGGAAAAACTGTTTTTACATAATTATTTTTTGATATTTCATAATCACTCTTAGGTAGAAGTTTTTATGTCTCAACCCAACTTTTGTTGGTTTATGTCTCTTGGGACTTATTAGGTAGTAATGTAAAACTGACTGTTATTACTCGTACATTTGCACACTTTTGGCTAGTATTGATGTCTAAATGCAAGACATAAAACTGGTAATAAGGTAGCGGCGCAGACAAAAAACGTACCGCGTACCGTCTGCGTAACACGATCCTGGATTATTAAAAATCATCTTTACTAAACTTGTTGCCAATACCATTTTTTTTTACATGTTGGCCATCTTCACAATGAGAAAATATTCATGTGATTGATCCCTTGTGTCTCGCATCCAGCAAATTCCCGCCATAATCTTCACCAGTTCATCGGTCCACTTACCGGAAGGCCTATTGGATTATAGTTCGGAAAATAATAGTTTAAATTAAGATGCTATTATTAATTATTATTATATGTCGCACTGCTGGGCAAAGGCCTCCCTCCATTCCTTCCAACGATCACGATTCTGTGCTCTTTCCAATTCTCAAGGAAGACATCCCGTTCGTCCCGCCATCTCTTTCGTGGTCAGCCGCGACCTCGTGTCACTGTTTCAGGGCACCATTCCTCAGGACAGTTCATTCGGCATGCGACAGACATGTCCTGCCCAGTCCCATTTAAGTTGGGCAGCCTTTTGAGCCACGTCAACGATTTGCGTTTTGGAGCGCAGTAAAGTGTTACGAATACGATCCGTTAATTTTACATCTAAGATACTGCGCTCCATAGCACGTTGGCAAACCTTAAGTTTGGATTTTTGGATGTTAGTAGATGCTATAAGATATATTTAAAAGTAGACACACGTTATATAAGAAAAATCAAAGACGGTTAAAGTGACAGTCACCAGTATGCTCTATATATACCACAACCTTATCATTGAGACATTGGCCTTTAAGTTCACTGTTTTCAGCAAGGCCTTCCAATGCTACGTCTTTCGGTTCACGGTCGCCACCATCATGCATCGGCCATCCATTCTGAGAGCAATGTGCTCTGTCCACTGCCACTTATGTATGGCAATTCTTCGGACTACTTCTTCGATAACCTTGTTTCTCTTCTTCCTTTGACTTACCTTCTCGTCTTCATTTGACTGTAGGCAGTATTTTTTTGGGCTAATCCGTCAGCCCAGAACAGTCTTGGTTTTCTGTTTGTCGCTGTATTTTAACTGTTTTACCGTTTTTTAGACGGAAACGAAATAAAACTGAATTGAGTTGTTCTGAAAAGATAATAAAATAGCCTTTAACTTTATAATAACTAGCCTTTAACATTATAATAACCTAATCAAAATAGCCTTTAACATTATAATAACTTTATAATAACCAAAAATTCGTAGCTAAAAAAGTTCTTATTATTTTACTTGTTTTTCGTATCCGAATAATTTTAAACCACGAAGGCCTATGCCTTTTATGCGTATTGCGTATTTCATAATGAACCGACTCTGTAGTCGGTTCATTATATAATACGCCAAAAAGAAACAGGAATGAACTGCATCTTATAGCTTACTCTTCGTTTACATTATTATACTGTTCAAATTTATCCACAACAACGAAAAGAGGTTCTTGTTCTTTGGATTTCAGATTAATGTCAAATTATTAATGAATTCACATATTTTTTGCATTTAAATGTAAGGTGGGTTAGTTCTTAGCAATGAATTTACGTTTGGGTTTTAAAACATTTTAACTAAAATTATTCGTCAACTTTGAGTTAAAAAACTAAGTGGTGGTAAAAGCATAGAGTTTCTAGATGCTAATGGACTCACCATTACTGCGTTCGTTAATAATTATATTCTCACTGTACGAGAAAAATCATGTACTTTTTACTACACAATTCCTCCCTACTACCATTTTTAGGGTTCCGTACCTCAAAAGGTAAAAACGGAACCCTTATAGGATCACTTTGTTGTCCGTCTGTCTGTCTGTCTGTCTGTCAAGACCTTTTTTCTCAGGAACGCGTGGAGGTATCAAGCTGAAATTCATATCAAATACTCAAGTCTATGGTCTCTTGGAGCTGTGAAAAAATCAAACTTCTAAGTCAACGCGATCAAAAGATACTCCCGTTTATGCCGCAAATTTTCGACACTCGCAAGGGAATCAAAACCTACAGGGTACTTCCCGTGAACTCAGAATCTTGAAATTTGGTACGAAGCAACGTCTTATAACACAGATAAAGGAAAAATTGCGAAAAGCATAAATTTTTAGTTACATCATATAATAAAAATATTTTTAATAATTTTAAACTTATTACCCCTTTACTCATGAACGCGTAGTGGAATTATATTGAAATTCTTAACAAATACTCAAGTCTATAATATCTTTAAGCTGTAACAAAATCAAACTTCTACGTCAACGCAATCAAAAGATACAGCAATTAAAGCCGCATATTTTGAAACTCGCAACTACTCGCAAGGGAATCAAAACCTAAAGGATACTTCCAGACGACCTGGAATCTTGAAATTTGGCATGAAGCAACGTTATAAAGTACACATATAGGAAAAATTCCGAAAATCTTAAATTACCATAACTTTTACTTATATACCTACAGGTTTGTACGGAACCCTCGGTGCGCGAGTCTGACTCGCACTTGGCCGGTTTTTTAGTAATGGCCAACTTGACACAAGCACTAATGAGTAGAAACTGCTGCACACAAACCTAGTAAACTTTCATCTGTTTTACATTTATAATCATTACCAAAACCATCATTTCATTTAAAAGTATTCACCACAATCATATTTACAAAACCTTTTGTGGTTCTGACGGTTTATGACAAAAGCTACTAAAAATTTCAAGAGTATATAAAATATGAAAGCTTTTTAACAAATTAACAACATAATTAATAATAATTTCCCTAATGAGGTGGCTGGCGGTAGAAATCGCGCATTAAAATAAATCTTGTTTTCGTTTTGACGACGGAACCCTGAAAAAGGGCTCATTTATGAACAATTTACTCAGAGCTTTATACAAGGAAAATAAAAATGAAATTGCACACTATGAACGGTACAATAATTGAACAAATTAATTGGAAAAAACCACCCCTTGTAAAATCAAAGAACAGTTTTGCTTTAACCTTTGGAAAGTTCACACAATAAAACTAATCATGCTTTTACAAAAAATAATTACGTATTTCAAACAGTTAGAGGACCCAAAAAATCCTTTGTTGGGGCCAACATTGAAAGGGTTGTATTTATTTGGCCTCTGGCAAACTGGGAGCAAATTGAGGACCATTGCTTACAATTTGATACATTTCTCTACATTACTTTTTGTTATAAGCCAGTTTGTTGACCTTTATTTTGTTAGACATGATATTAACAAAGTTCTAAACAATATGTCACTGACTGTTCTAAGCGTTATTTGCTTCGCAAAATGTTATTCTTACGTTATGTGGCAAGGCGAATGGAGGAAGCTGATTCATTATATTTCTGAGGAAGAATTAAGACAAATTGGAAGAAAAGACCCAGTTATAAAAAAACACATGGATGACTACACCACGTATACAAGGATAATCACGTACATGTTTTGGGTGATGGTGTTCATAACTAATTTCCTTTTAATATTAACACCCTTCTTGAAATACATATCATCGGTTTCTTACCGGGAGGAGATAAGAATGGGTATTGAACCATTACCACAAATTCTTTGTTCTTGGTTTCCTTTTGATAACACCAAAATGCCTGGGTATTTGGGAAGTATTTTCGTTCATGTAATAATGGGTAGCCAAGGTTCTGGAGTATTAGCCGTGTACGACATGAATGCTGTTGCTATCATGTCTTATCTTAAGGGACAGATGATGATTCTTAAAGACAAATGTAACAGCCTATTTGATGAAGTAACTTCACCCGAAGACGTTTTAGGCAGGATCAAGGAATGTCATAGACATCATAACGCCTTAGTAAAGTAAGTATTTCATAAGTTTTTATGATTACGTTTTAGTACTTTGGGCGTTGATTAGATATCGTTAAAGCTAGTTTGTGACATCTCAGACGAGATTAAGGTCACTTAAATGTTGGGACTGCTAACAGAAATAACTCGCTACATTATTTTTTTACTAAACTTAGGATAAAACCCAAAATTTACGCTCAGAACCTATCAAGCCAATTCTTTACTCAAAAGCCTTCTTCTTAGCAAATCGATGGCAAAAATTCAAGCATGATTTGCCCAAAACTCAGATATTTGGCCACCGCTCCCTGATGCACTTAAAAAAGGTCGTCAAGTGCACAGGTGGTCTCTTGACATACGTTCAAAAAGGGTAAAATATATTATCGTGGTGTGTACTCCCAACTTAACCGTCGTATTTGTCGTGCAGTTTTTTTTACCCGACTACGGCAAAGCCAAAACGAAGGGTTATGATTATGATTTAGTGTGGTAGGTGTTTTTGATGTGTCGCAACTAGAATGGAAGGGGATGCGTACGGAATTATTCGAGTCATAAATCCAATTTTATTTACAGGCACTGCTCAATCTTCAACTCTCTGGTGTCGCCTACTATGTTTCTTTATGTGCTGTTGTGCTCTATGACAATTTGCGGCAGCGTAGTTCAATTTACTTCGGTATGTTAAAACCCCAATGTATTGTTGTAAATGAAAGATTTTTTTATCTAGTTTTCTATAAATTATAATACATTAAATTACACTAGAAATTGAAACAAATCTGAAAATAAAATGCTTTTTTTTCACAGAAAGAAGCTACCGCCTCACAAAAGCTCTGGGTCTTTCAGTACACGTCTGGCTTAGTTTCACAACTCTTCTTATACTGCTGGCATAGCAACGAAGTCACCCTTCAGGTAGTGTATAAAGGGAATATGTAAGAAATACAAAACTCTTATTTTTTTATTAAAAGTGCCTTGTATTGGTGCATCAAAACATTGTGGTACACTTGTGATTCTTAAACATCACTTATTTCACAATTTATTGTTTTATGTAGCATGTTTTTGATGAAACGGAACGCACTCTTAAAACGGGGTGTCCTCGATAACGCCGGTAGTGACATCAAAGTCTATTTGTCAAAAACAAAGTCTATTTGTCACAAAAACACTTTCGTTTGAAAAGTGGGTAAAGTTTCACTAAGATTTTATTATAATATCGTTATTGCGATTTTTGCTTGAGTAAAGCAACATATATAGAGTTAGTAAAAATCCAAACTAATCCAAACTAATCCAAACTAATCCAAACTATCCAAACTAATCCAAACTATCCAAACTAATATATTATAAATGCGAAAGTAACTCTGTCTGTCTGTCTGTCTGTCTTTCTGTCTGTCTGTCTGTTTGTCTTTGCTTCACGCCTAAACTACTTAACCGATTTGTGTGAAATTTGGTACAGACATAGTTTGGAACTTGAGAAAGGACATAAGATAGTTTTTATTACAAAAAACAAAATAAAAAATAAAATTTATTCCGGACATACAGCGCCATCTATTGGTCAAGAGTCGGCATCAAAACTAATATTATAAATGCGAAAGTAACTCTGTCTGTCTGTCTGTCTGTCTTTCTGTCTGTCTGTCTGTTTGTCTTTGCTTCACGCCTAAACTACTGAACCGATTTGTGTGAAATTTGGTACAGACATAGTTTGGAACTTGAGAAAGGACATAAGATAGTTTTTATTACAAAAAACAAAATAAAAAATAAAATTTATTCCGGACATACAGCGCCATCTATTGGTCAAGAGTCGGCATCAATTCAGTACTGAAAATTCATCGGAAATATGTAAATAAATAGTAAAAAGGTATGAAAAATATAATATAATACAACTTTTAGTACAAAGAAAATGCTCTAACGGAGTATAGATAATTGTGATCGCGCAATAGTGTCGATCGTTACACGAGTTCAGTTCATGTTATTGTTTTAATTCATCGGAAAAAAGTAAATAAATAGTAAAAAGGTGTGAAAAAAATTATATCAATATAATAAAACTTTTAGTACAAAGAAAATGCCCGAACGGAGTATAGATAAATAATCCGAGTTGTCACTATGCTCGATAGATGGCGTTGGGATCGAAATAGATCGCGCTATGGTTTCGTTACACGCATTTGGTTGGGTATCGGCCGAGCGCTTCGGTACTGTCGTGGAATTGTGGATTGATCGTTTCGTAAATTTAAAATTGGCTCCGTTGTATTAGTAGATTAAAAGGTTTATTTGTTGAGTTGTCTGGTGGTTGTTTTCAAAATTGGTTCCGTTGTACGGTTGTACAAGGGCAAACGCTTAAAGTTGCGGGGGTACATCTGGAAAAAGACTGTTTCTCCCATGGACAACTCTACGTTGCGTGCACAAGAGTGTCAAAACCACAAGACCTATATATTTTTGCAAAGGATGGCAAAACTAAAAACGTGGTTTACAGAAATGTCTTGGTGTAAGAAACTTAATAGTAACTAAGAAACTTAATAGAAATGTCTTGGTGTAAGAAACTTAATGGTGTAATAATCTTTAAAGCCTAAAATAATAGAAAATTTGTCAAGGGAGAGACTCTTTTTTTCTGAAATGGTAAATCAAAATAATATTTTGAAAATAAGGGAAAAATAACATTTTCGCCTTTTTCGATCGGCAATAACGGCTTTAATGCCATAAGTGAGTATACATATCTTCAATTCAAACGCAGAGCTCATTATGTTGATTTTTGAAGAGTTCCCTAGAATATCTTCCACATTTCATTTTTGAAGAGATCCCGCGAGATCGGGAACTATGTGGGTAAAACCAAAAATCTGCCGGAAGTCACTATTCCACGCGAACGAAGTCGCGGGCAAAAGCTAGTGACTTCTATAAATATTTGTACGCCTTTTTCCTTTTTCTTTTTTTTTTTTTAGGATGGGAAATCATCAAATGACTTCTCCCACTCTGGGCGGAGCGGGAGGGAGTGTCAGACTTTTACTGACTAAAACCCATCCATGTTCCTTCCTCGCCCTTTATGTTCCAGGGCCGCGGTATCTCTTTCGAACAGGCCCGCAACTCCAGCAGGAATATTTGTACGCCTTCGGGCATTGTAATCTTTTAAAACAACTATTCATTGTACCTGTGTTGTTAACAAATGATTAAATGAACATGAACTGTAATTGAAAATTTGCAGGAGTTTAATATTATTTTTGAGCGACTTTAAAATACTTTTCTTGGATTGATAATACTGCATTTTATTGATTAAAGTGAAGAAAAAAATACATTCATATTCCCTATTCTATAGAAGTATAGAACGAAGAAACTTGATGTGTCTGTCAAATCTAAATCAAATATTAATTTGCCGTATTACAGAGTAATCAAGTAGACAGAGGAATCTACAACAGTGACTGGTGGCAGAGTGATGTGCGTTTGCGCAAACAACTTCACCTGTTAGCTGGAAAGTTAAATCACCAGCTGATATTGGATGCTGGTCCTTACACCACGCTGTCTGTTCCTACCTTCATTGAAGTACGTACCTATTTTTAACGCCCGACGCAAAAACGACGGGGTGTTTTAAGTTTGACGTATCTGTGTGTGTGTGTGTGTGTCTGTCTGTGGCATCGTATCTCCCGAACGGATGAACTGATTTTGATTTTGCTATTTTTGTTTGAAAGTTGAAAAAGTCGGAAGTGTTTTTGGCTATATTTGATAAAAATCAGTCCAAGATGGCCGCCTCCACAAAATGACGGATTACATATTTGTTCAACAACTCACTCTATATGGGTATCAAAAAAAGGGCTAGTAGAATAATGTACACTATACTGAAAGGGAATGATGAATATATAATTTTATTATATTATACTACACACACACACACACATACAGCATACGTCATGTTGTTATATGTTACGTGACGATTTCTACTAAATCGCAGTACCCGTCAGTCGCGTTAAGGAGCTTCGTTCCTAAAAAAAATACTTGCCTTTAAATTATGACCCTATGTGTCAGGGGTTTTTTTTTATTTAATGTAACTTGTGTCATTTGGTTTCATAAATAACGTCCATTTCAACTGTAAAAAGTTAGGACTTGACGCATTCTTAATTATCACAGTAATGAATTTGAAATAAGGTTGAAACTGAAAAGTTAGTCAAATTAACAGTCCTCCTGACCGAAATTTTACTAATTTCGGCAGGACAGCGCCAATCTTAGCGGAGATTTGTCGTCGAAGCAAAATAAAAGTAAGAGGAGGTAGGAGGATGTAAAAATGCATTCTCCCTTCTCTCACTCTGATAATATGAGTAATTCAGCAACTCGTCCTACACGCCCACGGACCATTTCGGACGAGTTGATGAAAATCAAAATCAATAATACTTTCATTCTGCAACTCGTCCCACGTCATTAAAAGTACAATCAGTAGTAAAAGTGTTAAATTGGAAAAATAATTGCTGAGAAAATATTTAACCATCTCAACATTTATTTAATTGTCTAGTGTTAATACAGTAATGCTAGTTAGAGGCACCTTACGAAAAGTACAAGGCGGGCATGAATCCAAGATGGTATTTACCTATATATTGTGGCGAGAAATAAATCTTTATCTTATCTTATCTTATTGCATTCCATCTTGAGCTCGGTATCAGGACACTTGCGCGAATGACATTTGCGCGAGGGACACTTGAGCGAATGACATTTGCGCGAGGGACATTTGCGCGAGGGACACTTGCGCGAATGACATTTGCGCGAAAATGAAAATCCAAGATGGCGCCGAGGAAAATTTATGGTTTTTTCATCATGGGTGTCATTTTCATGGTTTTCGGGTCGCTGATTACGAAAATGAGGTCAAAATGAAAATCCAAAATGGCGCCGAGGAAAATTTATGGTTTGTCCATCATGGGTGTCATTTTCATGGTGTTCGGGGTTGCTAATTCAAGATGGCGCCGAGGACAATTAATCGTTTTTCCGTCATGGGTAACATTTTCATGGTTTCGGGGTCGCTGATTACGAAAATGAAGTCAAAATGAAATTCCAAAACGGCGCTGAAGAAATTTTTCATTTTTCCGTCATGGGTGTCATTTTCATGATTTTCGGGGTCGCTGATTACGAAAATGAGGTCAAAATGAAAATCCAAGATGGCGACAAGGGGAATTTATCGTTTTTCCGCCATGGGTGTCATTTACATGGTTTTCGGGGTCGCTGATTACGAAACTGAGGTCAAAATGAAAATCCAAAATGGCGCTGAGGAGATTTAATCTTTTTCATAGTTTTCGGGGTCGCTGATTACAAAAATTAGGTCAAATTGAAAATCCAAGATGGCGCCGAGGAGAATTTATCGTTTTTCCGTCATGGGTGTCATTTTAATGGTTTTTGGAGTGGTTAAAGTCCTTGTGTGTAGAAATTACAATAAAAGAATTGCTTATAAAATAATATAATCATCATAACATAGAAAGAACGGAACCATATTTATTTTGCATTATATACACAACAAAACAAATAAGAATTAAATAAAACTTAAAACTATACAAATAAACTTAATCCTAAACAGATAAACTTAATCCTAAACAGAAAAAAAGATATGTTAGAAGAAAGTAAAACTTAAAACTGCACGTCACTGTTAAAAAACTTAAACCTAAACACTAAACAAAAAAATATAAACAAACACTTATATAAACACATTTAAACATTGCCATATTTACACAAATAAACAAACCTAACAATAGTTCTAAAGGATTACACTCACAAATGCCAATCAGATGTCGTTGGGAATAAAATGAAAATAAATCTAAATGAAACCATAGAAAGAGCTGAGAAAAAATTTATGCCAATGCCTATGTTGTACTCAGAAATGACCGGCCACCTTAATGATACCGAACCTAATCGCGTTACAAATCTCCCACAGTATGAAAATGTAAAAAAAATACTTCCGTAGCTTCCCGAACGCTGCCCAGCCGAGTCGGATTCGACGATTGACCTCTTTTTCAAAGTTAGACCTACCTAACTGGACCGTTTGTCCTAGGTATACATAATCGTCTACAATTTCGAGTGTCGAGTCTCCGATCTTGATAGGAATGGGTGTGACACGGGCATTCAACATGACCTTCGTCTTGTCCATGTTCATTTTTAGACCCACTTTTTTAGCAGATTATTCGCATAACAACAGTAGAATACTTCTTTTTGTAAGCACAGACGCTGGAAGGTTTTTAAAAGACGCTAAACATGTTTTCTGTGATGGTACTTTTAAATTGCACATTTATCACCAACTTTAACACAATTATACACAATCCACGTGGACGCAGGCAGTTCGGACAGAAAGTAACAGTATCGTGCCAGTAGTGCGCTGCTTACTCCCGAATAAAAAAAGAAATACACGTTGTGTTGTCATGATTTTATTAATAGTCCAGCTTTGGTCACAGACCAATAAAGATGCTGATAATATTTAACGATTCAAAAACAAACTAAATGACATGGAATGCAGTGAGGTAGGTTATGACGCGATCACGACCGCTCAAGTCGAATTAATCGTTGGCACGTCTTCCTCCTCCAACTCGACGAACTGCCCTCCATCAGCCGTAACCGCGTCACAACCAAACACACTCAAGAAATCCTGAAATGTTAGAAAAAATCAAAATGAAAAAAAAAGAAAAACAACATTTTTATTGCAGTCGGGGGACAGTTCTGTGGAAAATTTCTTTACAGGTCCCCCGACTGCAATGAAAATGTTGTTTTTCTTTTTTTTCCATTTTGATTTACTAATTTTTTACTTTTTAGTTAATCTTTTTTTCGATAGTATGTAATAAATACCAAGTTGTTATACTTCACTCGCGAGCAAAAGTATGGAATCACTTACTTGGAATTGATTTCGCGCAATTTTGAGTACTTTATAAGTAGTTATGAAGAATAAAATGGTACCATTTTAAGGGTTAAAATGTTAACTTTAAATTGATACCAAATTACACCAGTATTTAAGGAGCTATCCCGGATTACGTGGAGAACTATGGATAACGATATCTTTCAATTGTTTGATACGTTGCGAGTTGCGGCCGTATAGTTGTTACCCCGTATAGAAGCACGCGTTATCGGATTATTGTTATAAGTCGGCTTTCACACGTTGATCGGTACGCATCTCCGCTACTTTTGACCCTTGAAGTTGCACGACAATGGATACTACACCTATAGAAGCAGCACAAATCGTCGCTCTCTTGCAAGAAGGGCTCAGCCAGCGGGCTGTGGCAAGTCAGCTCCACATAAGCCAGTCCTGTATTTCGAAAGTTTATTTAAACGCTTCCGGGAGACTGTTGGCTTTATCCCGAGACCAAGATCTGAACGGCGCCGGTGCACATCGGAGAGGGATGAACGTTTTATCATGTCAACCTCTCTCTAAAATCGACATTTGACTGGTGTCGACGTCCAACAGGAGCTCCGAAATGTTCATGTGGCAGCTGCCAGCGAGTGGACAGTTCGTCGAAGACTTAAGCAAGCTAATTTGACTCCAAAAAGGCCTGCCACAGGCCCAAAACTGACGGCAGATCACCGACGAGCACGCCTTAAATTTTCTCGCTACCGTCTTGATTGGGAGGTTGAGCAATGGAGGCGAGTCCTGTTCTCCGACGAGTGCAGAATATGTTTGCACGGCAGCGACCGAAGGGTCGCGTCTGCAGGCGACCTGGGGAGCAATTTGCGCAGTGCTGTTTCACTGAGACAGTGGCTTATGGGAGTGGTTCTTGTTTGATGTGGGTCGGGATTTCCTTCAAAGGTAAAACGGAGCTTTTTTGAGGCGGTATTATTACTTCAGACTGCTACATTTTCGATATTCTGCTGGAACATGTTCCTTATGCGGGATATATCGGTGATGACTTCCTCCTTATGCACGATAACGCTTGTTGTCACACTTCCCGTGCCACAACTGACTACCTCGAAGAAGTTGGTATCGCCATAGCCACACTGAACTGGCTAGGGCTCAGCCCGGACTTGAATCCCATTGAGTACCTGTGGGATGAACTGAAGAAGAGAGTTCGTTTAAGAAAACCTGCTCCTTCAAGTGTGAATGAGCTGAAATCGGCCTTGATAGAGGAGTGGGAAGGTGTCCCGCAAGAAGTCTTCGAGAAGTTATTAGGGCGAGGTAAGGGAATACAAAATATTGAAATTTAATTTTAAGGCCAAATAAAATTTTCATTAATTATTTTTTGTTGTTAAGTATCTTCATTTATTATTTTTCCATTACCCTTGTGTTCTCATTACTCCTTCACTCAATCCGGGATAGCTCCTTAAATACTGGTGCATCGTTCATGCTATAGTACCTACCTGCATGTTGATGCATGGGTGGTGTTTGCCGCGCTGGCTCAACTCTCTGTACCTACTAAGTTAATACCATGTGTCTGTTGGTTAAATGGGTATTTTAATTATAATATCGCTCATTACTGTAATAATGAGCGATGATAATGATAATGAGCGCCAATCCCGCCAACAAACTACTCAGTTTAGTGGATTTAGTATGTAGAAAACAAATTTGGTCATAATCTTTGCGATCATTCGCAAGAGATCCGCTTCACTACTGCGTCGGATGCGGGGCAGCGACAGCAGTCTTCTGAGCGTTGTTGCTGTTAAGACTGAAGACCACTAACATAGCCTAAGGAATACAAACGAATGTATGGGTTCTACCTGAATTAAAGATAAATAAATAAATAAACGATTTATTTATAGTTCAGATAAAAGGTTGTTACAAGTTGTGACGTCACGCGAGATTTCAACGTGCTGCAGCTGTATCGTCGTCACTTATCGTTTGTTTGACAAGAACGCATACGTGTTCAATATATTTTGATAATCTAACTAATGGACTAAATAGATTTTTTTCAGAAATATACCCAAGGTTTTTAAAATAACAAATCCACAAGTCCACAACAAGATAATCTAACCACGTGTTCTAATAAAAACAAATAACGATACCAACAGGGGTAACATGTAGTACTAACAAGTTTAATTCAATAAACATAATACTATGTTGTCTAGGAAGGATTTTAATTGTTGAGGTATTGTTATAGAAACGAATGAAAAGCCGATACGGTATAGTCTCGTTATTTATTTTTTTTATAATCGACGACCATCCATTCAACGAGCAACAAAATTATTTGTGAACGAATAGATAATGAATGCTATATCTGTTCTATATTTTGTAATTTATGTAATTTATTCAAAGAGTTCCGGACGATGGTTATATACGTAAACGAATTTTCAACAATAATAAAAAAATAAGTTGGTGTTTGTTCATGAATCATGGCAACCCTATTATTTTCAAAGTTTTTCTATGGCCTATGTTACCCGGGCTAACACAAGGATTCTAACGATACCACGCACATCGAAATCGGTTTAGGGGTTTAGAAGTTACGGTGGAATAAAGAAACTCACAAACATACATACATACATGAACCCTGAAAACATCTCTACATACTCTTTTTTTTGGGCAGTCGTGTAATAAACTATTAATGAATTATTTTCCACCTTTAGTACACTCTCTCATTAGGAGCAGAGTTCCGGAGTTTGACCCAGACACATTTACAACAGATTTTGAAGCTAGTCCTATGCAAGCTATAGGATCAGTTTTTCCAAAACAAAGACGCAAGGGTGTATATTTCATTTTACTAGAGCTTTGTGGAGACATGCCCAAAAAGTTAGCACCTGGTGGCACCTTAAACCTCACAAGTCACCTCAACTGAAGGCTCTCGTTACATGATAAATGATGTTTATTTTGCAAATAGGTTTTTACAAACACTTTTAAACGTCTTAAGGTAGAGAAGGTATACGAGTAAGGAGTCTTACGTAACTTACGATCAAATCCGTAAAAATATGTAGTACATTGGTTATTGTGATTCCAAAAGTACTAACTTCAGTTAATTTGGCTGACCGCGTTTTCTAATAAACTCTTCTTTATCTCATCCGTTTGATTTGATTTAAATATAAATACCGAAAACACAATTTCCGGACACTGCTGAGCATGGTTGTCTATTAATTTAGTCGGTTCTGCAGCGATTCATTTCTGTCACAAAATTTGTCCTTATAGGAAACCAAATTCAATTTTTTTTTATAATTGGCAAAATCAATAATTATGTGTAATTTGAAATAAAGACGAAAAAATAATTAGAATCAGAATCAGAATTATTTATTTGTTAAACATAGGTATAAATATTATAGATCTTTAATTAAAAATAGTGATGCTCTTGCTATGTTTTGTCGTTCTGACATACAAATTTGAATAAAAAAAGAAGAAACAGTTAACAATTAAAATCACAATAAAATGTCAACTGAAATAGATGAATTGTTTGTCAAATAATACGTTATTAAATAAAAGTTTATTGGATAATTATTTTATGAAGTGAATTATTTGTTAAATTTGTTGTTGTATAATGTTGAAATGACAAATAATGTGTTTGCTAATCATTGCTTTTCAAGTAAAAGTTTGTGAATGAATGTTTGGTGAACTGACTGGTCACCTTCGAAATCTACCTCCTCCTGCGGCATACCAAAGGGATTTTTCATAATCAGCATAGATCGGAATAGGTAGAGCAGTTTCATGTACTTGCCACAGGTTAGAATAATATCGATATTCCCCGAGTCCCGGGATTTGGTTTTTAAGTAAGTAGTAAAATCATTATAAAAACTATTCGGGGCTAATGAAAATTACACTTCCTTTCTGAGGGGTAAAAGACGGGATTAATACTCATAATAGTATAAAAATAGATAAACTTGATTCATTCCACAAAAATGTTTTTTACGGAACAATTTCTAATTGAAGAATCAACAATCATTTAAACGTTTTTAATCAGAAGATGTAGGTACAAAAACATATTACCATACAAATTGTTTGTTCCTCAGAAAATCAAAACATTATCAAATATAACAATTTGTATTTACAATAAAATCTTAATTAAAATAATAATACGCTTTAACAATAATTCACTAATGATAAAATCCCGTAGTAGGTAGGTATCAGTCGGAATCCCGTGGAATATCCATAATAACATCAATGTTTGCGGTCAACAAACTTAGATAGCTCTACCTATTCCGATCTATGATAGTCACGGCCGAATACTGAAACGTCACTCAAAATTGAAGTAACACTTATATTTAACAGATACTCAAAAATGACGTTTGGCCATACAAAATTTTAAGTTTAGGAGCTTCTCAAATGTTAAGCAGCTCTTACATTTTGAGTGACGTTTCAGTATTCGGGGGTTAGTCTTGCATTTGCTAGCATAAAATTCAAATGTTAATAACTCTACACACATTTCTACTGAAATATCAGAATCGACGAAATCTTTTAATACTTTTTCAATATAATCATCTATTTCTTGAGTCTCTATTTTCTTTATTAGATATTTGAAAGTATTTACAATATATACACACTAACACTATAATAGAAATAAAAATATGTACAAGTATCAAAAAGGGTTACAGGGCATCGAAAAATTCGTCCACATCGCTGCCAACAGGAAAAGTGCCCAGAAAGCTGGCAGCATTGCCACGTTGGATGGCAATACTGATTCTTTGGCCAAAAAATAGGCACGCCCTCTGGTCACGTGAAGAGTTCGACCAACAGTTTGGCGATTTCCCGAAATACTAAGTGGGCACTCGGACCCCATGGTCCTAGTGTTTCAACCCCAAACGGCTCAACCACACATAATTACCAATTAAATTATTGTATTTGCGCCGTGCCCCAGCGCAGCACACCGTGCTAGGAAGATGGGATGGCGCAAGGGTGTCTACGCAAGTTGCGTCCCACACCAAAGGCCTACCCAACTTTTATGGCATTATGGTCATACCATCTGGTATCTTGCCATCGACGCGTGCCAAGCCAGTAGGTTCTAATACAGCTGGCACCCCGGCGGTGGCAAGAGCACGACGGATGAGATCATTAATGCTGGCGTGCCGCGCTATCCGACCTGCACTCTTACTGCAAAAAAGGCCATGGTGTCCGAAGCAGTCGACTACTTCACCACATTGACAGCGATGTGGAGCCCCACAAGGAGCGCCCAAACGCAAACAAGTAGCGCCCAAACGCAAACAAGTAGCGCGCCGGAAGGTCGTGTCACCTAACAAAGTGCCTATATTAGGTGACGGTAGTGCTTGAAGCCAGAGGCCCGACTCCGACTCACCCACAGCCAGCAGGTGGGCACGCTCAGCAGTATTGGTAGACGTATTTAAAAGTTTATTCCGTACCAACCTGCAGAGCGGCTCATCCCACTGTCTCTGGGAAAACGGGTTCTCGGGCCGATCCGTGTCCGGGCAAGTCACTTTCCAGGCGACCTCTGCGTCGGTCAAGCACGGCACTTCCGAGTCAACCAGGGAAAGACTTAAAATTTTCCTGGTTAGCATTTCAGTGCTGTGGGCAGAAGACAGTAAGCTTATACTAGAAATTTTGCGGACGCCGAGTCCACCAAAACGAATTGGTAGAGTGGCTTGCAGCCACGCTCGGTCGTCCAGGGCCACATTAAGAATGGATGTTAATGTGTTGCGAATAATTTGATCAATTTTGTCCAAAAATTGTGGATTCTTCCAAAGAGGAGAACAACGGAGAAAATACATAAAATTTGTACCAAAACAGCAATATCTCATAATGGTGAATGCCGCATGTAAATTAATTTTGGAAATTCTATCCGAAATATCTTTGAAATGTATAATTTTGTCATCGATGAAAGATGAAAAACTTTCTTCTAAAATTGGGGAACCTAGGAGGTGCAGAGAACTTTTTTCTAAAATTTTGATTTGAGGAGCTATTGTACTCGTATTAAATTTATCTATAGTCAATTGTCTGTCGGTAACGTCAGAGAGGTAAATTTCACACTTTGAGGGGTTAAATTCTAGGCCAATGGATTGAGGACTTGTAGGTCAGCCAAAACGGTGTCAACATCACCCCCTAGCGTTCCATCATCTAAATATCACACATTAAATTTTGAATTTAGTTGTTGAATTATGGGATGAATAGCCAAACTGAAAATGACAGGCCCGAGAGGGTCACCTTGTTGGCAACCAACTGCAGATTCCAAAACATTGTCCTTGTAAAGTAATTTTGAAGGGTGTCTATAACATTGCCACAAAAAACCATAAATTTCGGGTAGTTCTTTTTTGACTTCAGCCAACAAAGTGTATCCTATGCCTATTCACGGAGTTGGAAGGCATTTTTGACGTCAACCTTGAGGATGACCTCACCTTTTTTTAAGTCTAGAAAAGATGATAAGGCATGTACGGCTGCCTCACAGCCCCCTCTGGAACCAAAACCAAGTTGAAGGGGCTGGAACTTAGTTGCAAGCGTCTCGCTGTATAGCTTGCAACATATTTTGGCAGCCATACGCCTGTAAGTGCAACCGACGGCAATTGGACGAGTGCCGCCGTCCTTCTTGCGCAGGGCGCAAAGGTTAGCCCCATACAAGACATCGACGATGGCATCGTTCACGCCGCCGGCGAGCATTAAGTTGATCAGAACCGCAAGCTCCTTCAAGAGCGACTCACCAGCTTCCCCGGCGCCTGAACTCAACAAATCTTTCAAATGTTGTGGGGTCAGGCCGTTGAGGTCGCCAGCAGAACCACTCCGGAAGGAGCTCACGGCTGCGATCAACTGCGGGGCTGTAATTTTAAAAAAAGGTGGATCCTGAATGAGGGGGTCGGGGTGGACGGGGGCGTGTCAGGGAAGGTGAGACCATCCGCAGGCGATGGATGTTTGCTCTCCAAGGCTGCAAGAGTATCTGGAGAGTATGGCGCCACCACATCACTGCTGAACAGTATTCTGGCTGCCCCCCTAATGTCACCGTCACTTAGCTTGGATTCCGCAAGATCACAAATGTCTTTCTGTTTATTAAAAAAAAGTAATTTGGAGTCTAAAATACGGGACGAATTATTGCAATTATCTTGTAATTTGATTTGCTAAGGATTTTGGAGTAGCCAAATTTTTTTGGACATGCAGAATCCTGTAAGGGAAGGTTAGTAACTGCTCCCAGGCACGTAGCGAGTTCTCCTGGGTCGCGAGACGGACACATCGCGCTAAACTCAGCGCAACAGAGTGTCTCGCGCCCCGGGGAACTCTTTTAAAACTGGAGTGGAATTTTTAAATTTTGATAACGTTCGCCACAAACTTTATTCTAGAGGTGTTGATGTCGGAGATACGGCTGGGGGCACAAAGGTACACTATGAGGTTTGTGAACCTTGCCATAGTGTATCTTAAGCCCCCGTTCGCCTTTGAAAAAACGAGCCTGGGAGCAGTGAGGGCATCTTACCAGTTGCACATCCAGTGATGTGGCAGGTTGACTGGCACTAACTGTTCCGGCGTCGCTATAGCTGGCACCGAACATAAAAAGAAATTAACTTACCAATAAACAATAAACAAATAAAACACTTAAAAGAAAACAAATACATTAAAACTAACAATAAATAAAATAAAATTGTCATAACACTGACGCCACTGACAAGAGCTGCGCGCAGTCGCGCTGCCGGCCTGGGGCACCGCTGCGCTGACTGCGCTGGCATAGTGCGCAGCCCCGCGACCGTTGCTGTGAGACGGGCGTCGCGTTGTGTCTTCAACCCTTAAAACGCTTAATAGGTTTTTGAATGCAAAATTCTTCTTTGTTATAATTCTTCCTCGCCGAAAAAAAAATTATGGCCATTGCCACCAACCCACGATTTTTTTCCATTTCAACACAGTCATGTTTCGCAAAGTTGAAAATATTTGATCTTATATTTGTACTCGAGTTTAATGAGTGTCGGTACTCGTGAACACGGTAAATTTATACAAATTATTAATAATTATAGCTTTGAGAATTTTTTTTACGTCTTGACGTGCGCTGTCAATTTTTTTTTTTTTCTTTTGAAATATATTTGATCCTTTTTTGATTAAAGTATCATAATAATTTACTTCTCTTTCGAGAATAGTCAAAAATATAGCTATGCTTTGTGGTATATTAATTGTTTTTCTATTGACAGTAGCATGCCAATTTTCTACCATGTTTGTGGTACGATGTTTCTGACCATAGCGACACCATTTGCCTCGATGCTTTTTCTGTAAGGCACGTCTCAACAAAATAATCATTAAAATTTGTGACTTGTTCGTTAATTTGATTGCGTGACATAATATGTAAGAAACCATCATCCACTGCATAGCTTGGTAAATGTGCTGGAACAGCACATTTCCGAACATGTTTTTTTACGAGTTTCAATTTGTGTAGTCCTAGCTCTTTTGCTTTTCTACACAAACAGAGCGAAAAATGAAAGTAGCAGCCGTTTATTTATAGGGATATTTGGAAAAACAGATTGTATTGCTTGCATTGCAGCCTTCTCATAGTCTAATATTAATGCCTTTGGAGTACAATCAGATATTTGACTCTTAATTAATCTTAGCATAATTTCGTATGTCTTTTTTGTTTTATTTGGGAGTAATGCGTATATTACAGGCACGATATTATTATGAGTTTGGAACCCCCCATATCAACGTGTAAGCCTTTGGAGTACAATCAGATATTTGACTCTTAATTAATCTTAGAATAATTTCGTATGTCTTTTTTGTTTTATTTGGGCCCAACTAGCAAAATTTAAACTTACAAGTGTCCTAAGACCAACATTTTTTACTCTTTTAGCATACTTACAAACAACTGTAAGTGTCGATTTAGGCGCACTTTATAAGAGAATTCTCACTTAGAGTCAACTTATAACGCTCTAATTGAAGATTACTTTACCCTTATAATAATCTTGTTACTGCTGTTTTAATACCAAAATAACTTATGATGGTTTTATAATGGCATGGTTTGAGGGAAAATAGGACTTAGAGCGATCTTACGGCTGCTCTTATAAGTGTAATTCCCCTTATATTGCTCTCTGGAAGCTCAATAAAGGAGTTTTATCACAACGGCCGAAAGAGTGCTGCTGGAATAAAAACAAAAACAAGTTTAAGTGTCAATTCATGTCTTTTATTATTTGTATTTTTATTTCCTGTAATCATTTACTTAATTATTTGGTTGATAGTTATGTCTATGAACTTAAAAGAGTTGCGGTGTACATTTCTTCGAATGTTTTGTGAAATAAAGTGAAATATTTTCACAGGCCCACTTCATTATGTATTTAGAACAATAGTAAAAAAATATTAATTAATTGTAAAAATAAAAACTGACGCCATTACAGATTGATAGGACCAATTACTCTTCTCTAAGATAAGCTTAATACTAAAATGTCTTATTTTACACTACTTAAGTTAATTTTAAACCTTTTGGTCTTAATGAGCACTTACATAGGGTATAACTACTTGCAGCCATTTAATAAATTTAGGGTTCCTTTGAAAATAATATGTAAACACTTTTTAAATTTTTTAAATTGTGTTTCTCCTAATGTACTGATTAAAATTTAATGTTATTACGTACATAGTATTCTGGAACTCATATTTTTATGGAAAAGATCCAATCTCCTAGTTACAATCGTGATTTCTTGCGAAAATTGCTAAAATATTAAGGAAAGTCTGGTATACTATTCTGAACCGCCCACATTTTGATTTCTTCACGAATTTGTATATTTTTTTCGTTATCCGTTGTAACTTTTTCACATTCAACAGTCAGAACCAGAATTAAGACTAGAATCTGCCAGTTCAAAGTGTTCAGAGCTGCTAAATTCTTGGTTTTGTACGAAACCATCGAACGATTTTCTGGTGCCATCTTTTTCTATCGTAGTTCTACTAGTACCAAGTAGCTTTTTTGTGAGATTCTTAATAAAGTGTTCACAAGTCTTTTAAAAGACAAAATATTCTGATAGAGCTCTACAATTATTCGTCTTCTCTTTAATTTGACTCAGAGAAGTCCATTCACACTTACAACGTGTTGGTTTTATAGTAGTTTTATGCAAAAGTTTATTAAGGTCATAAGTGTTATAAAACACTCAATGCAGACTCTACTAAGAAAGAATGTACTTTTAAGATGCTTTTTTAAGTGTAAATAATATTCAAGAGCAATTGCTCTGTAAAAATGCGCTTGTAAGACAACTGTACTGATAGATGTGTTACAACGATTCTTTATATACATGTATAAGAGCACGTACTAAGTGTTAGTACTCTTTAAGTACAAAACGTCTTGAATCATGCTTTTATAAGATGTTCTGTCATAGTCAAGACACATGTAAGTCAGTTGTAACACCTTAGTTCTTAAATCAGCACATCTACAAGAGAAAATTGCTAGTTGGGGAGTAATGCGTATATTACAGGCACGATATTATTATGAGTTTGGAACCCCCCATATCAACATGTAATGTATATAGCTGGAAAATTGGTTTGGCACAAAATTTAAATGTGCCATCACATAAAACTGTATAGTTTGTGTTTGAAAGTAATGTCCTGGCAAACTTGCTAGCAAAAATCAGTAACCTGTTTTTATTTGTATCAGTTACCTGTTTTGACGACCCGATTGGCGTAATGGTAGTGACGCTGCCTTACGTTCTTAGGGTCCTCCCGAATCCCGGTAGGAACAAATGTTTGTGTGATGAGCACGGACATTTGTTTCCGAGTCATGGATGTTTATATGTATAATAAGTATGTATTTACATACAAAAAAAAAAAAAAGTATACATGTAGTATATCAACTATCTAGTATCCACGACACAAGCTTTGCTTAGTGTGGCACTAGGTGGCGCTGTGTGTTAATGTCCGGCGATATTTATTTATTTTATTTATTGCGATAGTCTGCAAATAAAAATTCCTGAAATTTGGCCGGTACTACAACATGGCTAACATTTTTAGACCACACTTTATCAACGCCCAATGATTGATTTCTTTTCCGATACAACTTACCTTTAATGTTTTTGAACTCTGGTATCGTTTTAATTAAGTACAGCCCTTTGTCTTTAAAATGGCCGACCATTTGCCGAAAAATTGCTGGAATAATCAAGTAGCCAGGATTATTCACCAACAACTTGCCTTGAAATATAAACTTGAGGAATCGGAAGTACCGTACTACAAGTTTGTGCCCGACCCAGTTCTCGAGAAAGACCATGTCACGCTATCATTACTGACTGTACTATTGTCGCCAATAAACCTGACATAGTGGAGATAGACCGTTCAGCGCACCACAACCTTTTCACCTGATTTTCGTAATCAGCGACACCGAAAACTATGAAAATGACACTCATGACCGAAAAACGACAAAGGAGAACGAGCAGTCTTCTATAGACTCTGGTCCAAGAAGCTTTGTTGATTCTAGGATACTCAAATAACCTGTTGTGTTTGATGCTTTTCAATTACCAAAGCTCATGGAAATCACTTTAAAAAAAAACCGGCCAAGAGCGTGTCGGGCCACGCTCACTGTAGGGTTCCGTAGCTTCCCAGACCATTAAAAATACCAACATTTTTCGTCAGCAAAAATAACTTTGTTTTTCATAGTATTTGTATGAAAAACAAAGTTATCATTTGCGTTTTTTTGAAAAAGTGCTATATAACTCAAAAACTATTCAACTCATCAAGTTGAAAATAATTTTCCTAGAAAGTTCATATAAAGGTCTACTTCTGTGATTTTTTTCATATTTTTTAAACTTATGGTTCAAAAGTTAGAGGGGGGGGGGACACATTGTTTTTGACTTTCGGAGCGATTATTTCCTAAAATATTAATATTATCAAAAAATGATTTTAGAAAACCCCTATTCATTTTTAAATACCTATCCAACAATATATCACACGTCAGGGTCAAAATTAAAAAAAAAATCGCTCCCCACTTTACGTCTGGGGGAGGTACCCTAATAAAAATGTTTTTTTAAATTTTTATTTTTGCACTTTGTCGGCATGATTGATATACATATTGGTACCAAATTTCAGTTTTCTGGTGCTAACGGTCACTGAGATTATCCGCGGACAGACAGACAGACAGACAGACAGACAGACAGACAGACATGGCGAAACTATAAGGGTTCCGTTTTTTGCCATTTGGCTACGGAACCCTAAAAAAGGTATAAAAATAGTGCTTTTTGTAAATCAAATTCTTCATTTTATTAAAAAAACAATATGAGGTAGATAATAATATACAAACGATATTACCAGTATGAGAAGTATGAAACCCTCATCACTTCATCACTGATAAACCTGAGCGTAACCTTCACGACTATAATCCTTAGTGGGGTAAGCAGACATGTTCATCGTACGCTGGATTTCACAATTGGTCACATTAGTTATTATGAGTTGAAAACGATCTGTTTGCTAACTCCTGGAGACGAAATCTTCACGACTATAATCCTCAGAGGTATAAGCAGATATGTTCATCATATGCCGAAGTTCACAATTGATCGCATTAGTTATTATGAATTGAAAACGATACTTTTTCCAAGTCCTGGAGACGAAATCTTCACGACTATAATTCTTAGAGGGGTAAGCAGACCTGTTCATCGTACGCCGGATTTCACAATTGGTCGCATTAGTTACTATGAGTTGAAAAGCGACGACACCGACGCTCCTTTTATCTCTTGAATTAGAAGATTTTTAGTCACTAATAATTGTCTATAGCTTTTTTCTCCCGGTGCCGATTTGCTTATGACTTTTAATTCATTAACTGTCAGCGAAGTAGACTCAATAGGTAAACAATGGCGTCTGACCGTTACGGTCAGGCTTGACAGATCAAGGGATATCAAAGAAAAACCATTTTCTTATAAGCTCATCATATGCCTAGCCTTTTACTAAGTATATATGTCGGCTTCCAGTCTAACCGGATGCAGCTGAATACCATTATTTTACATGGATCGACTGCCACTGACCCCCACAACCCAGTCAATACTGGGTAATACGATACCCCTTGGTAAGACTGGTTGCCAGACTTTTTGGGTATCTGACTGCCTGTAACGACTGTCAAAGATGGACAAATGACAGCTGGGACCAACAGCTTAACGTGCTTTCCGAAGCACGGAGGAATCTCGGTATGTAAGTGTGGTCACCCATCCACAGACCAACCTAGGCAAGCACGGCTTAACCTAAAGATCGACCGGAGCGGCTGTTATTATTTAGCCACGAGTTCTTTATGAGCTATAAAATAATATATGTGTTAATCATCAACGCCCCTTTTATCTCTTGAAAGAGAAGATTTTTAGTTACTTATAATATTAAACATTATGGTCTATAACTTCTTTCTCCCGGCACCGATTTGCTTGTGACCTTAACAATGACAAACCCTCTTCTTACAAGCTTTAAAATGGTATATGTGGTAATCACCGACACTCTTTATATCTCTAGAATTAGAAGATTTTCTGTTCACTAATTGAAAAGAAAGAAAGAAAGAAAAAGCATTTAACATTATTGTCTATAACTTTTTCCTCCCGGCGCCGATTTGCTTGTGACCTTAACAAAGAAAAACCCTCTTCTTACAAGCTTTAAAATGGTATATGTGGTAATCACCGACGCTCTTTATATCTCTAGAATTAGAAGATTTTCTTTTCACTAATTGAACATTATGGTCTATCACTTTTCCTCCCGGCGCCGATTTGCTTGTGACCTTAACAAAGAAAAACCCTCTTCTTACAAGCTTTATAATGATATATGTGTTAATCACCGACGCTCCTTATATCTCTTGAATTAGAAGATTTTGTTTTCACTAGTTGAACATTATGGTCTATATCTTTTTTCTCCCGGCGCCGATTTGCTTGTGACGTTAACAAAGAAAAACCTTCTTCTTACAAGCTTTAAAATGATATATGTGGTAATCACCGACGCTCTTTATATCTCTAGAATTAGAAGATTTACTTTTCACTGATTGAACATTATGGTCTATAACTTTTTTCTCCCGGCGCCGATTTGCTTGTGACCTTAACAAAAAACAACCCACTTCTTACAAGCTTTAAAATGATGTATATCTGAATCACCGACGCCGTTTGTAATTAATGCAATCGTTAATTACATAGTTTACTTTAAATGGTCAATAACTTTTTTTCCCGTGGAGGAATTTTTTTGACGCCATAACAAAAAGTGATGCTCTTTACGACAGCTTTAAGAAAATATACGTCTCGTTCACCGACGCTACTTGGACCGCTTTGGCCCGATCTCTTTTTCTTCGGCGCCATCTTGGGTTTTCATTTTGACCTCATTTTCGTAATCAGCGACACCGAAAACTATGAAAATGACACTCATGACGGAAAAACGACACATTTTCTTCGGCGCCATCTTGGATTTTCATTTTGACCTCATTTTCATAATCAGCGACACCGAAAACTATGAATATGACGCCCATGACGGAAAAACGACAATTTTTTTGGCGCCATCTTGGATTTTCATTTTGACCTCAGTTTCGTAATCAGCGACCCCGAAACCCATGAAAATGACACCCATGACGAAACAACGATTAATTCTCCTCGGCGCCATCTTGGATTTTCATTTTGACCTCAGTTTCGTAATTAGCGACCTCTAAAACTATGAAAATGACAAAAATGTACTCCTTCATGTATTATCAGGCGTGATGTTATGTTTACAGAGTTAACCTCCGTGGCCATTAATTGGCACAAAAGTCCAGTCGTGAAAGTGTCCTTTCGCGCAAAAAATATTGATATTACTACTATATACTATATTACTACTATATTACTGTACCAAACGTTGATCAAGTTTAAAGTTCCGCACAAAAAGAAACGTGGGACGAGTTGCAGAATGAAAATAATATTTATTTTGATTTTCATCAACTCGTCCCAAATGGGCCGTGGGCGTGTAGGACGAGTTGCTGAATAAAGGTCGTGGCACACTTGACATGCACCGCACCAGCACAGCTCCTGACCGGCGTCGCCCCGAATATAGGCGACGGCGCGCGGCCCGCGCGCCGTCAGATTGTAATTTACATAGCGAGATTGTAAACTCTCAAATATGATTGTCAACCGAACATTGCATAAAATTTAATGCATTATTTTATTATTTTTTCATCATGGGTGTCGTTTTCGTGGTTTCGGGGTCGCTGATAATCAAAATGAAAATCCAAGATCGCGCCAGGAAAAAATTCCTTGACGCCACCTGATACCGTTTGAGTGTTATAAAGGTTACTGTCACTCACTGAACATAACCTTAATTACAAATATTTTTCGTTCAACCAATCAGAGCGCTAGGAAAGTTCTGTCGCATGCATTTTACAGTTTCACGGTTTCACTTCGACAGATTATAATCTACCGAAAAAAATGCTATAAGTAAATTGAAAGCAATATACGTTAATTCATTTTTGATGTCAACAAGCTTTCGATTTGTACTGAATTTCACATAAACCGCCAGCTGCCAGCCGCCAGGTTTATGCATTGCAGCATCGTGACCAACTATATTGTATAAAGATATTATCTGGGAGTCTAACCGAACTAAGTTTAGTGTCGTGGGCTCTCTAACTAAATTTGTAACTGGCCATACATTAAACAAAGAGTACCCACGACGTGGAGACGCACGACGTTGTTTCGCGGGCCACTCGGCGTCCGCGCGCTGTAAGCACGCGGTCCCCTCGCTTGCGGCGCCCGCCGGACGCCGAGCCGAGCCGTATGGTAGCGGCAAGCGCGTTGACCACCCGCCGTATGCTTTTTCATATGGACATAAAAAAATATGTTATGCGACACACGATTTAATGCTCTAATTTGAATGGCAAGTTAATTGCTGGGTTGGAGCGTTGCTGGTGCGGTGCTTGTCAAGTGAGCCACGACCTTTACTCGATAATATTACGGGAAGCATCTAATGAGAAAAATCTAATACGACCGAAGAGCCTGATCTCTCTTCAACAACAACTAAAACCAAAGTGTTGCTTTGGGATCCGCTAGGTATCTTGAAGACAAACGAAATGATAGTCGTTTTGTAAATCTTAACATTTCTTCAAATGCTTTATTGTATCGATAATAAATCACTAATTCTATTAATTTCAGATCATAAAAGGATCTTACAGTTTCTTCACGCTGTTCTCACAGATGCAAGAGAATTAATTAATAAGATTGCACCTAGCAACGCAATATTTCATATTGTTATCTCAACATCTCAACACAATTCGGTTAATACACAAATACTAATTAATGAATACATTTTGCTTCTTTACGAGTACGGTGAACCGCGCTGCTTTCGGTTTAATTAAATTAATAATTTGTGTTTGTTATATTTAAATTTGATATTCGGAAATTTTAGGTTAAAATCTAGTTGGAAGGTAGAATTATACTAGGTAAATAATATTTCAGAGATGGCGAAATACTTACGTAGTCTGTTAAATTAAAGTAAATAAACTCGTGTGACTTTTTATGTACGTATTATCACATTTTTGGATAGCTTTGTAGTCATAATTAAATTATTAACACAGATTTTTATGTTACATCATTTCGGGTCCTGTGGGATTTAATATCAAAAACCTAAACTCATGCAAACCCTTGTAAGCCCAGAATTACGATCCCAATATGACAAAAGGATTATACAAGCAATGACACGTTTGTAACCGAGTACTAACGAGTGTTTAAAGTTTTTAAAAAGTGAGGTTTTTAAAACACCATCGTATATTAAGACGCCTGCGGAGCATGCGTCGTTCATACAAACGTAATACCAAAATAATTTGTAAATAAAACATATTCTTAAGGTAGTGTCTATTTATTTCGATTGAATCACTGAATATCTAGGTTCCCAAATATACATTTTGAATGGACACTGATTTAAACAAGAGTTATGAGAAAAATAAGATTTCTATAGAAATTTTAAATTCCTCATATCTCGTCTTTATATCATTGTCCTTTCAATATATATATTTGGGAACATAGATATTCTGTAAACCAATATAAATAAATACACACTACCTTAAGAAAACGTATAATTTACAAATTATTTTGGTATTACGTTTGTATGAACGACGCATGCTCCGCAGGCCCCTTAAATATCAATATTGAGATATGTAGGAATTCAGAAGAAAGATGACCATACATTTTCAATGTACCAACCCATATCAATTTTTTCCCCCATTTCCAAAGTAATTGTAACGATTTCAGGTTATTACTCGTAACGATGGTTAATTTAAAATCTGTTTTACGCATTTATTTTGTATGTATTATGGGACTGATGATGCGACTGGACAAGTGAATAGTATAAACCACATTAATAAAAGATTGTGGGTCGTTATGGCAAAGCTAAGTCCAAATAAAGTAAGTATAGAAAATATGACAGCTATTCCATCAAATTTGAAGTCTCAAGCCCACAATTATCCTGCCACATTCGCGAAAACAGTAGAATTTTAGAGAGCGAAATAGTCAGTCACAGCGTAAATAATTGGCCATAATAAACAGTCTGTTTTGTTTTGTATGCAAATCCGCAATTGGTTTGACAACTGTCCGCCCATGACGGTAAATTATAAGACCCATGAGTGTGTGTGGCTGTTTGTTCGTAATTAAAAGTGTTTATTTTCTCACGAAAGTAGTAAAAGATCAACATAAAAGTAACGAATTAGTTCTGCTACTATCTTTATTTCTAAAGTTATGAAACTAACTCAAATATTTGTTATAAAAGTTTCCCTACATAGATTGTAACGTAACATTTTCCCCAGAGACAAAAATGTAAGGTCTTGACGAGTTATCGGCTTTAAAGAAAATAAAAAGGTTAACAGAAAAACTTAAACAGCTTTAATAATTAAAACATTAGTTATTTTACCTATCGTATTATCATATTCTACCTATCGGGCCCTACCTAAGGGATGCCCAACTGAACCAAAAGTTTTTGAAAAAGGTAAACCTTGTGAAGTATTTACAGAACATAAATCTAAATGTTTTTTACAAAATAAATAAAATGATTTCTTTACATTAGGTACTTAGAGACATCAAGGAGAGAAAAAAGCGGCTACTAAGTCATTCGAGTTATATAAAATAAAAATAAATATCCACTAAGACAAAAAAGTAATGAGAAAACTATAATTAAGATTAAAAAATATTAAGGCATACTTAACATAGTATTTTTAATAGTTGAAAATATCATGTTTTGTTTTTTTTTTGTAGAAGTAGTTCATAATTATAATAAACATGATTTCAAAATATATGTTCGAAATTAATTAATGTTATAATTTTGGTTACAACTAACCAGCAACTAACCAAAAACGGAACAAATCTTTGTCGAGATTAATTATTCAAGGAAGCACAAACGAAATAAGAGCAAATTATTTGGCTAAAACTCAACTACCGAATGAAACCGGAATTGTAGCTCTTAATGACATATTATTATGAACAGCGTGGATTCCACACAAAAGACTTGATTAAAACTCGTCTACAATCTGCATTCATAGTAGTGGGTACATTCATTCTGTAGTTTTCGAGATAAAAAATGCTGCAAATTACGCAGGTCGGTCGCTATATATCTTGGTACTCTATCAACTCGGGAAATATGGAGGTCAGTGTGGATCCCGGATAAAAGTGAAGGAAAAAGTAAGTAACCTACTTAAAAAATAACCCCCACATTTATTTAGCATTGACTTAAAATGAATGTTCTATGTAAAGGTTTATGTTTGAATCATCATGGTGTGGATTTGTCAGCTGGACTCTGCGTTACCGACTGCCGACTGCTAGCTGTCTAGAATGCGCCAGGCATTTGCAATCGTATCTAGATTATTCCAGTTCTTCAACAACCGCGTATTAAATAACTAACACAGCTCTAAAAAAAATATTGAATACAAGTCCCGTCGTAGGATTTACTTAGACATGTTACCACAAATAAATAATGAGATACCTAACAAGGGACCTACACTTCGAAAACCATTGTGTTTAGAGACGGAAGTCCAAAATGGTCTTTCAATTCTTGAAACGTTTGGAAGACCCAAATAATCCATTATTAGGGCCAACTGTTATGGCCCTTCAATACGGGGGCTTATGGCAAGAGAACCGCCTGAAAAGCTTTTTCTATAATTTGGTCCATTTTACTGCATTAATTTTTGTCTTATCCCAATACATAGAACTTTGGATTATCAAGAGTAATCTAGAAATGGCAATGAGAAACTTGTCCCTAACAATGTTGAGCACCGTTTGCGTTGTCAAAGCTTGCAACTTAGTGTTCTGGCAAAACTCTTGGAAGGAAATCATTGAATATGCGTCCAAAACGGAAAAGTCGCAACAATTTAAAAACGACGAAGCGGTCATAAATCTTATAGCCGAATATGTGAAATATGCTAGAAGAGTCACATACTTTTACTGGTGTTTGGTAACGGGCACAGTTTTCACCGTTATTCTGGCCCCTCTTTTCATTTACTGGTCTTCTCCTACTTATCGAGAGAGTGTTAGGAATGGGACCAAACCGTACCCAGAGATAATGAGCTCCTGGATTCCTCTTGATAGAACCAGAGGCCCCGGTTTCGGGATTGCTACTTTTTACCAGATGTTTGCTTGCTTTTACGGAGGCACAGTCGTCGCGAACTTTGACACTACTGCTGTAGTTTTAATGACGTTTTTTGCTGGACAACTGAAAGTACTATCTGCGAATTGTGAAAATCTGTTTGGCGATGATAATGGGCGAGTTAATTATGATGAAGCTGTGAAGAGGATTAAGGAGTGTCACTTGCATCATTTTTACTTGGTGAAGTATGTTTTGTCTTTATTTTACTTTCTTATTCAATAGTGTGCTGTTAAAATTGATATTTTTTATAAATAAACATAACATTTAAAGTGGAATAATAAGTATACAAAAAATCTTTTGCAGGTTTTCATCAAAATTGAATGATTTGCTTTCTCCCGTCATGTTTTTGTATGTCATCATCTGTTCTCTCATGATTTGTGCTAATGCTGTACAGTTAACTATGGTAAGTCCTTTTGAATTCTTTCTTTCTTTAAGGCGCTTAGACGAGCTAAATTAGCAACTCTATTTGTGGTGGTTCAAACTTCGTTTGAAGTGCTGTTAGAATAAAGTTCTAATCAGCTTGCACTACAAAGTGGTTGTTACGTCAGCCACTGCGGGCCAAATAGCGCGAAATGAGTGGTTTCGATCGATTTACAAAAAAACTATTGATTGGGTTAAAAAACTAAAACAGTATTATGCTATTATATTGCTTATGAATTATTTGCCAAAAAATCAGAATGATCGCATGCATATTAGTATGTTTTTATTGTTTGAAAGATATTTTTAGAGGTAAGTTCGTGATTTCTTTTTATCGAGCCAAATTAATTGTATTATGTTTTCAAAACAGTATCATGCTAGCATATATCCTGAAGAATATCATATATTTTTCTGGTCTTGTTTATAGCAGTGAATCATATACTTTTAGTAATTATAAAACTCGCGTTTAGCTCGTGTAATCGCCTTAATCTGTAGACAACTTCTGTAATAAAAGGTCAGATAATTTTTAGGTTGTTCTGGAACCGTGAGCCATAAACTCGATCATCGAGCTCGGAACAATTTTTAAAAAATAACGACAAAAAGAAATGTTTATTTTAATTTAATTTTACGTGACTTTTATTTAAATATATAACAAAAAAAGACGTGTGGCACTCGGGGACTGCCGCGGTAAAGCTATTGCATAGTATTTTTTATCAACTTATGCAATTATAATTATTTATTTATTTTATTTTTCCGCTTGTTGCCGGGTCGAGGACCAAATTTTATAATGATGGTTCTAGAAGAATAAAATGGTTACAAAGAAGGTCTAACATCAAATGTATTCAACCTACAACTCCTAGTTACGGAAATATATTAAAAAGAAAACTTGCTTGTCATTGTCATTATCTGACATGGGGTGACATGGGGTGTTGGGTTATTTTCGTTACGGAATTTCTGGATTCGGTCTCCACGCTCAAGGCCCGCGATAGAAGCTATGCAATTGCTTAAAAAAGAATATAAAATAAATCGCGATGTATTGTTAATTAAAAAGAAATAGTCCCAATCGTTTTGAGTTCGATGATCGAGTTTATGACTTTCGGTTCCAGAACCGATCTAAAATTAACCGTGTATAATCACGCCTTAGAAAATAATTTAGATATTAAGCAGGTGACGTAAACTTATTTTTTTTTCGTTTGGGTTTAACAGGTATTATTTTTAAGTCAAACTTAACACACACACAATATCCCTGTTTTTTTAAGCAAAACCATGAAATGTTTTTTTTTGTTATGTCCACATTTATCAGTTTTAGTTAGTTGTAGTTGTGTTGTAGTTATTCACACACGATTAAACATTGTTTAAACCTTTTATGGAGAGCACGAGTTAAAAGGAAAACTTTTAATGACGGGACTTTATCAAAAAAATCTGTCAAATTGGAAAATGATGCGGCGCGCGGCCTGGCGTCAACAGATGTGACGTTTTTAAAATTGAACGATCCCCCTGTGTTTTGTTGACTCTCTATATTCTTGTTTACGGGAAAATTCTGGCTTGATTCTATACCAATTACATTTTTTGAATTGATTCTTTGAACTGAAGAGAATTTTTAGCCCTTAATCACAAAATGAAAAACTTGGCGACCATAAACATGGAAGCCTTTTTAATACTGTAATTCATGAGTACATTATTAAAAAAAAAAGATCTTTGAGATGACAAATAAATTACAGCTGTACACATAAGACTTACAGTGATAAGTGCTTTTGTATAAAGTGATATGCTACTTCTCTTCTGTATTTCAATTTTCAGGAAGACACGGCCATTATGCAGAAAATTTGGATCACTGAATATCTTATGGCTCTAATAGCGCAACTATTTTTATATTGCTGGCACAGCAACAACGTGTTGTATATGGTTGGTAATTTTTTTTTCGTATTATGGGTGGGTAATTTTTGTCACTTATGGTTGGTTATTATTTATCGTAGGTATATGGTTGGATATTTTTTATCAATATCAAAATCAAAGCATTAATTTCAAGTAGGCCAGTTGCAGGCACTCTTGAATTGTCGAATCAAAGATGAACATTCAATGTAGCTACAGTCCCAGTCACAAGACATAAAAACTGTGAAAGTACTGTAGTTGCCCATTCCCTAGCGTAGATTTCAATGGAGAAGAACGGGCAAGTATATAAAGAGCAGTGGGAATGTAAACAGCTGGTTTTAATCCTTTCTGAATGTTCCTTTCAGTTTAAACAATTCAAACCATGTTATGCAGTAACATGGATATTCAAATTTAAAATCAGAATAGGGTTTAACAGTCCAGTTTTCTGTTGTTTGTAATGAAATATCTAGCCATTACCTATTACATATGAATGGTTACGAAGAGTCGCTAGACGAGTCATGGGTATTTATAAATGTATAAATAAGTATGTATTTACAAATAAAAAGTATCTATGTAGTACATCAACTATCTGGTGTCCACGACACAAGTCTCGTGTGTAATGTCCAGCGAAGATTCTGTAAGATCATTAAGGGGCCGGCGGAGCATGCGTTTTTCATACAAACGTAATACCAAAATAATATGAAAATCGAACATATTCTTAAGGTAGTGTGTATTTATTTCGATTGTGTTACAGAATATCTATGTTCCCAAATGTATTTTTTGAGAGGACAATGATACAAAGACGAGATATGGGGAATTTAAAATTTCTATAGAAAACTTATTTTTCTTATAACTCTTGTTAAAATCAGTGTCTAATCAAAATATATATTTGGGAACCTAGATATTCTGTAATTCAATCGAAATAAATACACACTACCTTAGAAATATGTTTAATTTACAAATTATTTTGGTATTACATTTGTATGAAATACGCATGCTCCGCAGGCGTCTTAATAAGTTTCCGTACCTCAAAAGATAAAAACGGGCCAAGTGCAAGTCGGACTCGCCCATAAAGGGTTCCGTAGTAGATTGAATGAAAGGTAAATTTGCTGTTTACGATTAAACGAGATCTAGATCTCGTTCAAACCAATTTTCGGTGGAAGTTTACATGGTAATGTATATCATATATTTTTTTTAATCATTCTCTTACACAGGGGGGGGAGGGACACATTTTAGCACTTTGGGAGTGGATGTTCTCATTATCGGATGGACCTAGTAAGTAGAAATTTTTACCAGATATTGAGGTCTATAGGTAAGTTTACAAAAACAAGGGCCTGAGTCAACCCGATAAAAAGATATGAGCGAATTTAGATTTTCGCGAAAACTTGCAAATAACAAAACTTACCTTAATTTTCAACTTTTTTTATTTTTCGGATTTCGTTCCTTTACTTGTGGTGTGTAAGACCTTGCTTTAAACCAAAATTGTCAATTCTAGGTTAACCGCAAGTACCCATGGGTTTTGGCTCGAAAAATATGGTAGTTCCCGTTGACTTAGAATCACGAAATTTGGCAAAATGCAATATCTTACAGCACATCAAATCTGAAAACCGTAAACAGGTTGTTTAATAACTAAATAACTACAAGATTATACGGAACCCTCGATGCGCGAGTCCAACTAGAACTTCTCCAACTTTTCAACACAATCTGTTAATCAGTCAATAATGTACTTGTAAATAAATCATTTAAAATGATTAGGAATTTCTCCTTTGTGAATGTCTCCCTCCCTCGTGAGTGCGTTTACAAACATTTTAACTCATATTTATACTGTGTAAGTGTGTAGGTAACTCGCTGATCCAAAAAGTTGGCGATCTCCTATCTATTATAGTTCTTATGTCGAGTTGTAAATATTACGCAGAGGAAAATATTATGAAGACAACGTACGAGCAATCATCTTAATGCACTAGCGCAATCTTTTAACTTTGTCTGTTTGTTTTTCTCGAGTTTTAAGAGATTTTTCCTTGAGTTAGTTATTTTCAAGTCACTCAGAGAATGGCCTTTGTTCACTAAAACCCAAATGACTAAAAGTTTTAAGAAAATGATTAACAAGTTACGGTTTCAGGCTGTCACATTGAATTAACGCTAAACGAATAAAAATAATTGCTCTACTTTTTAACCCCCGACGCAAAAACGACGGGGTGTTATAAGTTTGATGTGTCTGTGTGTGTGTGTGTGTGTGTCTGTGGCATCGTAACACCCGGACTGACATCACGGATGAACCGATTTTGATTTTGTTTTTTTTTGTTTGAAAGGTGAATTTGTTGGGAGTGTTTCTAGCTGTTTGATAAAAATCAGTCCAAGATGGCCGCCGCCAAAAAAAAGCAGATTACATATTTATTCAACAACTCCCTCAATATGGATATCAAATGAAAGGGCTTGACTTGTAAAATACTATTCACTATAAAATTCGAATCCACAAAATGGTGAATTACATTTTTTTTACAACTCCCTCAATGTGGATATTAAATTAAAAGGGTTTGACTAGTAGAATAATGTACACCATATTGTAAAGGAATGAGGAATATTATGTAAAATTATACTACACACACACATCATGCAGCATTTTGTAAAGTGACGATTTCTACTAAATCGCACTACCAGTAAGCCGAAAAAAATACCTTTCCTTACCTATATGTCGGGGTTTCTTAAATGTTTAATTTAATGTAACTTGTACAAAGAAGGAAACAAAATGAATATGTATTATGAAAGTCTTATTCTTCTTGTGACAAGAGATAACTTTCGGAAGTAACCAAAACAAAAGAAAAACTAATCAAATATTAAAATACAGAATAAAATACTTAAATAAAATATGTTTCACGCTTTCGTTGACCGTAAAAAAATAGTGTTCAAAAATTACTCTAATACCCAACCATCAAGACTAATAACATCAATGTTATCCTATTTATTTAGTAATAAATACGTGTTATTTCAACTTATTGGTTTAAGTTGACAGGCAATAAATAAAATTCGAAATTTCTTTAAAACCAAAAAGACGACCAAGGCATGATCTGCGAGTTGTTACGTTTTCATTCATTAATAAATTAGTGATATTTCAACTTAATGGTTAAAGTTGAGAGGCGTTAGCACTAAATAAATAGATTTCGATACTGGTGTTTTCTATCCATAATTCGAATGTAAAATTACTTGTTACAGAGCAATCAAGTTGACGATGGTGTGTATAGCAGCGCATGGTGGTCTCAGAATGTGCGCATACGCAGGAGCCTGCTCCTACTGGGAGGCCAACTCCGCCGTTCCATTGTGTTCACTGCGGGACCGTTCACTAATTTGCATATGGCTACATTTGTTGCTGTAAGTTTTACACAGCATGTATCAAAAAGCTCGTGACTAAATAATACCAACCGCTTAGGTCAATCTTCAGGGTCAGCTGCGCTTGCCTGGGTATGTCAGGAGCCCGAAAGTCTGACAACCAGTCTTACCAAGGGGTATCGCATTACCCAGTACTAATTGGGTTGTGTTGTAGGTCATTCCATGTTAAGTATTGGTTTTTAGCTGCATTTTGTCGTGGTTAGACTGCATAGTTGGGAAAAGGCGTGGTAAATGATGATGTATCAAAAAGGCGTGATCATATTTAAGGATAGGGAGCATCAAGTTGAACAACTTTCTCCATGGGACCAACATCGTAATCGCGAGGAATAGTGAGCTATCCAATACACTTGTGACTAGAAAAGCTATCCAAAGTTTGAATTGACACAAAATAACTAATATCGTTATGATTCTTAAAATGCAACAATCGATATTTTTCTTCTAACAAGCACTTTTAACAAGCACTTTGATAAAGGTCGCAGGGAAAATTAAAATTTATCAAAAGAAGCATAAAGTGCAGTTCTTTTGTAAAAATCCTTTTGATACTGTAAGTAGATAAAGTAGTATCATAAGGACAAAAGATTCTTGAGAGGTACTTCCATTCTTTGCGACTAGAATGAACACCTGTATTCACAGGTTTGAATTGAAAAAGCAGGTGCAGTGAAAGTTATCGTGAAAATACGCTTTAAGGATTTTATCAGTGATTTTCATGTGGGTTTGAAGTTCAAACACCTTTTTAGAATTAAATAAACTTGACCGAATATAACCATAATTTTTGTTTCCAGATACTGAAAGGATCCTACAGTTACTATACACTTTTGGCCACACAAGAAGATTAAAATGAAGAAAGTTGCACTCGAATTGATATTTTGTTCAATATTAATCTCTTCAAACTTGCTTTGCTTTCTCATTGGTCTTGAGAGCACTGCAGTTTTTGAAGTGAAAACTTCCTTAGGCGCGTTGAGCACTGAGTGAAAAAATATCATGGAACTCACGTGACCATCACCTAACGCTTCGTAGCACTTGTAGCCAAGCAATCCCCAAAGACTGCCCCGCATGTTTTTAATTATGTTGTTGCTTTATCAAAGGTCACGCGTTACTTTTTTTTCAGATTCAGAATCAGAATCTTTATTTGTTATACATAGGTTTTTACATAAAAGTGTTAGGTTAAACATATTTTAGCGCTATGATTTGCCGCGAAGGCATACAAATTGTAATGTGGTGGTGGTATGGTGACGTAACTCCGTATAATATATGCTGATATAATAAAGCTGAAGAGTTTGTTTTTATTGTTTCCATCGCCCAATTCTTGCGTAAATCATTGACTATTTAAAATTACTCTACGACCCTACGAGTCGAGCAAAAAGAAAATCCGCCATGTTAAACTGCGGGGCACAGCAGTGCCCTGTTTATCAAGACTTACAAGCCTTGTATTACAAGCAATTGTCCCGTAAAAAAATTATTATTATAAATATGTGTTTATCAAAACTACACGTGTAAATTACAAGTTACAAGGGTAATTATTTATTTCACAAGTATATTTTACACTTGTAGTTGTCATTTTGTTCATCAAAAGTCTTTTGTAAGTTACAAATTTGTAGAAAGTGTGTAGCAAATCATGAGGGTTGTCCAGCGACTCTGCATTCCGTTACAAGTGTCGAGGTATAATACCGCAATACATTTTAAATTTGAGTAAAATGTATCTCAGACATAGGTGACATTTTTTCCAGTAGGAACAAGACCAAACGACTGACATGTGATTAAAATATTCTTTCACTCTTAATTTTTTCTTCTGTTTGAACATCGTGTCGCTAAATGCACCAAATAAAATCTCTTTTTTGTCGCGAAACCGTTAGTTTATTATTACTTCTAGACATTTTTCAAGAAATTGCAATACCTTTCCGCGAGTTTCAAATTATGAATAAAAGGCGGGATTCCGAATACTTTGTCGCGCCTTTTTTAATGTCCCATCAATTTTAGGCACAAACAATATACCATTCAGCCATGCGTTTAAGGCGATTACACGAGCTAAACGCGAGTTTTATAATTACTAAAAGTATATGATTCACTGCTATAAACACGACCAGAAAAATATATGATATTCTTCAGGATATATGCTAGCATGATACTGTTTTGAAAATCACGAACTTACCCCTAAAAATATCTTTCAAACAATAAAAAACATACTAATATGCATGCGATCATTCTGATTTTTTGGCAAATAATTCTACAAGCAATATATTAGCATGATACTGTTTTAGTTTTTTAATCCAATCAATATTTTTTTTGTAAATCGATCGAAACCACTCATTTCGCGCTATTTGGCCCGCAGCGGCTGACGTAACAGCCACTTTGTAGTGCAAGCTGATTAGAACTTTATTCTAACAGCATTTCAAACGAAGTTTGAACCACCACAAATAGAGTTGCTAATTTAGCTCGTCTAAGCGCCTTAAGGATATTCAATTAAAAAACAAGAGCGGGAAAAGAATGCGGGCGTACATTTCTGATTTTCGAACTTACAAGTAGAACCTACAAGTTTTCAATTTTACAAACCCTGTAGTTTTTTTTTTTTGATAAACGTATTTTACACGAACTTGTGAAAACTTCGATGTAAAGTATAACTTGTGAAAGACTTGTGAGTTTTGATAAACAGGACACTGGTCTAAAATACATAAACTCCTGCAATGCCGAACACTCATTTGTGTTTAAACACGTGCCTCCAATACACACCATGTAGGTGCGTACCCAAGGACAGGTTCACACGTGTGCACGTGATGTGTCGTGGCCAGAACTAACCGGGATTTGTTTTTCTAGTAATGGTTTGTGGATGAAACCGTATTGACATGAAATTTTTTTGTATTTTCAATACATTTTGGTAGCCCTTACAATAGGCTTGTTTCCACCATCAATAAATTGCAAATCTATTTAGTCCGTCAGTTAGAGTATTAGAAAATAATGGACACGTATTTTTTGTTTTTGTAAATCAACGAATATTGACAAAGATAAAACGCATCAAAATTCGGGAGTGGGCGCTCGTGACGTCAGTACTCACTAAGAATCATACCGAACAGTGACGTATTGGGAATTTTAAAAGCGTCGTATCTTCGTCAATTTTGTTTTATGTGACAAAAGAAGAAATACGGGTCAAATATTTTTTGATAATCTAAGTGACGGACTAATTAGATTTTTTCAGTTAACAAGCCTATTCTGCTGCCATAAATTCATAAACAATTTATTTGGTATGGGCTTTTTTTTCTCTTTTTCTGATACGCAACCTCAGTAAAACAATCGAGCGGGTTGAGCCGGTGTCCGGGGTGGCAGCAGAAAGTTCCCAATCTCATCATCATTTGCCTAACCTTGGGGGGTCGTCTTCCAGTCTAACCGGATGCAGATGAATACCAGTATTTTACATGGAGCGACTGCTTATTTGATCTTCAAAAGTTATTCACTGTCCTTCACTGGTTGTCCAGACTTTCGGGCAACTGAGACTACCTGTAACGACTGTCAAGGATCTACAAATGACAGCTGGGACCAACAGCTTAACGTGCTTTTCGGGACACGAAGGAAACTCGGTATGTAAGGGTGGTCACCCATTCATAGACCAACCTAGGCAACTACGGCTTAATCTAAAGATTGACCCAAGCGGCTGTTATTATTTAGACACGAGCTCCTCCAGAAAGTCCCCAATCTATCTTTGCAAATAATTTTAATTCAAGTAATCTCGGACAGGACGGCCGCGATGTGCGGGAGAGTCATCATGTTGTAACAACATTTTCCCTATAAACACAAAAGGTAATTTAATTATACATCTTCAAATAAATTAAAGAGATTAATTTTGTATAAATGTCAAATACCTCTATAATGTTTCTTAAAACTCCAACAGCCATCATGTTGTTACCACATTTTCCTTTTATACACAAAAGGGTACATTTTCAAATACATTAGACGCCTTAAAAAAAATTCATAAGTTTAAGAACAACAGAATCGTTCCATGTTGTGATAACGGGCTACTACGGAACCCTACAGGGCGCGTGGCCCGACACGCACTTGACCGGTTTTTTTATTTGTAAAATGTGAGTATTTGTTTCTCCACTCCACTTTCTCTTTCTCTCTCTCACACTGTCGCTCTGACTCTCTCACTCACTGTGACATGTACTCGTATGTACAATGCGGTTTCCATATTTAGAAAAATATTTCTCATACCTACGAGCAAATTAATTCTGAAATAAGAAAAAAAATAATTTCCAGGTAAATACAATTTTACTAAGCTGTTAATCCGATGCCTCGGAATTTTGTTTCGCTTTTTAGCTCTCGCGCTCGCGCCGAAATCTTACTTAATCCGGATGAAAAATTAAAAAACAAAATATTTCAGTCCCCTGATGGGCCCAGGATTATTAATCAAACCGGGAGATAGTCTCTCGAGGATGAAAAATGTAGAATTAGATTGTGAAAACGGTTGTTTACATATTAACATTGGTTAGACTGTAAACCGAGCCCAAATAAATTGCTAGGCAGATGATGATTAATTAACATTGGTTTGATACAAACGTTTTAGTTTCAATCGTTCACATATTTATTAAAAAGAGTACACCAAAATTTATATAAATAGAAAAGAGATAAATCTCTTAAGACAGTTTCCCGGTTTCTTTTATTGATTTGATTTTTCACATTGTTCCATTTAAGTTAACATGTATGTACAATCTCGCGAGATAGATTATAATCTTAGGATATTAACAATTTTACGGTGACATATATGTTATGAGTATATTCGTAGATTTGCATTCAGGCCTCTTTCACTTTTTTCTATTTTTCTAAATTATAAAAGATTAAATCTACCGATTCTGGTATTAAAACATTAAGCGGATTGTGAACGAATTACCCAAATCCGACTTAAAAAGGATTTTAGACGTAACAGCATTTATAATTGTAAACTTATTTTAAACCTTTATAACTTGTTGTTAGTATTAAAATTACAAAAAATTAATTTAATAATCCATGAATTTTACTAATTGTTAAGAATCATTTATTTAGAAACATGGTAAGACTTATTTAATTTATTGTCATACAACATGAACATCTATTACTGTCCAACCGGATACCTGTTAATCTCAGCATTCTCAGCTTTCATTTGAAAAGCTATAATGGGAAATCACACAATGCTTAGCGAGCCAGTCATTACCAGGATTAAAAACTGTGCCAAACAAACGTGAAAAATATACCTAGGTTAGTCCGTTGCCTTTATTGTCTGTGTTTGGTCTAAAGCTAAGGCATTTTTTAAGTAACTATATTATCTACAATACATCCAATTTTTAAGAAAAAAAAAAGACTGAAGTATGAATTTTTCAAAGTAGAAGTCTAAGAATTAGTCCGTCAGTTACATTATTAACAAATATTTGACCAGTTTTTTTTAAATTCTCAATACGTCACGCCTTAGTATATTTTTTAGTGAGTTCTGACGTCCCACTCCCTAGTTATAATGCGTTTTATCGTTGTCAATCGTTGATTTACGAAAACATGAATACGAGTCCATTATTTTCCAATACTCTAACTGACGGACTAAATAAATTTGCAATTTTTTATATTGTCGTCATGCCTATTCTATAGCTTTGCTTTCTTTTACGGTTATTACTCCGTTTAAATTCTTTTGTCTATGTCAAAAAACATTTACATATATACTTAAAATCAAGTAATTACTTTAACTTGACTATGAAAGTTTTCAGTGCCACCTGGAGGGAAAGTGCTCTAAATACTGGAGATAGCAAATTTTACTCAAAGGAATCCCTTTATTTTGAAAAGGACACAAATCCGCATTCATCCGAATCCGATCACATCGAACCCGGGATGGTTCTACTAAAGTTCGAATAAATAACATTCTGTACCTTTTTGACATCAATGGATAGTATCAACCATAAGAATCCTACATCTCTAAGAAATATGATAAATGAAATGAAAGGAAAACCATGAATAAAAGTGCTTATCTTATTGAATTCACCCATTGAATTTAAAATTGCTCTTTAGATTTCATGGATTTCCCTTCATTCAATTTATCTTGTTTGTTAGAGAGATTTGATGCATAAGATTGCCCCCATCGATTGATGTAAAAATGTACAGGATGTAATTTTTTCGAACTTTAGTCGGTTCGATTCCAGAGTGTGGCAAGCAAATTTTCGAAAATCTGTGAATGCAGATTTGTTTCATTAAAAAAGTAAAGGAATGTTTCCTTTCAGTAAAATTTGCTATCTCTTGTTCTTAAAGTACTTTCCCTCCAGGTGGCATTGTAAAATTCCATCCTGTATGCGGGTGTTAGAAGATCCTTCTGTCATATTTAACTTTGAAGTACTGTGGATTTTCGTTGAGGTAATTTAAACTTTTGTCTCTAGTCTATTCACTATTTCAAGAGATTTATCTGTGAAATACATCAGGGTGTGTGCATTCACCAAGCTCATTGATTGACATTAACTTTTTATGTGAATTTCCTCATTATTTGCGAAATAATTAAGACGACGAACTGCTAAATCCAAGGTGGTCGCAGATACTCGGGTCTAACTGTGCAGAGCTAACCAGAATTAAATTCAACAAGAGTATTTATGCCGATCGCTGGTTGCTGGTCAGCACAAGTCTAGGAAAGCCCAGTATCTGTAATAAGTACTTCTGGTCGACTTTGGTGATCAATAAAATTGCCAAATCAAATGTCCCGAACGAAACAAGTGTGTAGCAGCCCATTGATCAAAGCAGTTTTGTTACGTCAAATGTCAAAAACGTTTGAAAAGTTTTTAGTGGATTACTTCTTATAAGTTTATTTTTTTCCTGTTATTCTTGTTACTAAATTAACCTGGGGTGCTCCAGTAATTGGATAAAGTTGTGATATTCTTCTTAGCGTTTTGATGGCCATCTAAATTGTGTCCTCCCAGAACTGAGCCACTAGATTGGCGCATTCGGAAGCATCCATCAGTTCCTGTAGTGAACAGGACACACGATATTATGTGCCCCATCGTTTGTGGAAAAGGACCACCAGGGGGGTGAAACTTCCATACATTGGCGTCAAACAAAATTTTCATAGATAGTGCTGCCATGCGTGTCACAGGACACAAACTTTTCAACTGTTTGACTGTTTTACAACTGTCATTAAGAGAACAGCTATTTTAGGCGACTTGTCAGTGAAGTAGATAGCCTAGCGATAACAGCGATTGCCTTGTGAATAATAGTTCTCGAGTTCGAATCCGTAGTCAAGAATTACTTTTTGTATTTATTTGGTTGAACAGAAACTAACAGTACCATCTAACAGTTAAGGTACACAGTTTTAAAAACGAAAACCAGAGTTGCGCATCTATCTTGTATTATATAGTGTATTATCTATGAGCACCACATTTACACTCTTGTGATCTTGTTATGTCATGAACTTAATATAGGGTGGGGGTGGTTGTCGGGTGTGAAACTAGAAGTTATGATGAAGCACAATTTTGTGTTGCCCTACTTGGTTCGTCTTGTAGCTCAATAAGAACACCTAGTCCGGTCCAAGTCCGATCCAGTCCGTTGATGGTTTCTCGTCCATTATATATAGAAATAATTCATCGTCAGTCGTAATCAGGCGTATTACCCAGTACTAACTGTGTTATCGAGTATTCAGCTGGTTCCGGTTATACTGGAAGCAAAACCCTAGGCAGATTACGATGCTAAGAATTTGAATCTACTTTTGGCACATGTAGGTCTTGAAGCTATTTGGTGGGTATATTTAAAAAGAAGCGTCGAGAGCGGCGCTGAAAGGGCGTGTCCCAATTGCCTCTACAGTGTCCCACACTCTCAGCAAAAGTGTGTAACAGTAAGTCAGGTCTCTTTGTGTTCAAAGAGCTGAAAGGCCGTATCCCAATTGCTTCCATGTCCCACACTCTATCAACAAAAGTGTGCGACAGTGACATTCAATTCTGGTCTCTTTTTAAAGAGAGCTCGTAGGCCCCAACCCCACATGTGCTCAGTGTGGGTTGGATTTTCATGAAAATATAACATCCATTTTGTTTTCATAAAATGAAATATTTGCTTCATTTCTAAATTCCACACAAAAATCATATTTTCACAAACAAACTCAAACCAGGCGTTCGGAACAATAACCGAATTCGGTTTTGGATAGTATTCAGACCGCAAACGAACGTGCCGAAGAATGAACACGTTAGTTTGATTAAGCTTTTGGTCGTTCACGCGTGAATTTTAAAACCATACAGTAAAATCCGCTCTGTTATAGGACTACTAGTTTGAAATGAAAATTCTGAATAAAATCGTAGGTGTGTTCTAAATCGTTTTATTTTCTCAATAACTGTGTTACATATCACGTAATCTCACATGGGCCTAGATCAGTCAGCAACGGTGACATTTAACGTATTGACATAAAGTGCATTCACGAGTGGGTCGATTCAAGGTCCTTTTTGAAGACTTCCAGTATCGTATTGTTTACTACTAATAATTTTGGGTAAAATCGTCGAGGGTCAGTCAACTGTCACAACAGTACGCACGTCAAAAAATTATAGACATTTTAGACACATATTAATTGAATGTGATGGAGATTGGAGTACTTGTGGCTTTTCAGAGCGTCTTAAGAATATGGTGTTAATATCCTTTCTTTTGTGCCATTTTTGATGGTTAGTAATTTGCTGTAGGTGTAGGGTATTAAAATTTTCAAGGTACGTTCCAAACATAGCGTGGAATATTGCTTCTGATGTGAGTAGGGCACCTGACCTTAATTTTGATCTGAACTAAGTAATTAACGAAGTTCTTCTTATTCACATTTCCACCGGCAGGGGGGAACCTGTGAATTAAAACACAGATATAAAACTGGTACACAATAACGTTCAAATAAATATTCTTCTTAAAAGAAACAATTCTTTTAGCTACGTTTATTTCTATTCATACATTTTTCAAGACGATTTTTAAAGAGTACGAAATGCTGGAACTTGGAACAAGATTGAGGAAACAAATTACATACGTCCGAATGTATGCGTTCTCCGGGACTGGTTGCTTTTTCACGAACACCAAATTTTCTTCTGTGAGTTTTTCCGAAAATGCATCTCTCGCATAAACTTCCATCATCTTTGGTTTTAAGATTTAATTATTTCTCAATAATTCTCCTAACATGGCGTTTATCTTGGTGTCCCATGCGCACATGATAAAGCTGTATTGTGTCTGCTTTGTTCACAGTATCCAGCTCTAGTGTATGGCTTACAATTCAGCTTGAAGAAACCACCACGTTTTTGTTTGCTTCCAGTCACTGCCAGTTTCCCCTTGATTTTCATTAAGCAAAAAGTGACGCGTGACTCAAGAAACCTGTTTGGATTCAAATCCTGCGCTGCCAGCAGTGAAAACAGGTTCTTTGTAACTGTAGGAACATACCACACATCTTTCATTACAAAACATTATCTTCTTTGCTTTCATCAAAATTGTTCCTTTTCCTAAGGCTTCAATTGTTTTACCGTCTGCGGTTGTCACTATATGCGGTTCTGCAAAGCGTTCAAAGTCTTGAAACAAATCGCTTATCATCGTAACATGGTATGGGCCCCCATTGTCCACGTACCACTCATCACGATCTATGCAATCTGTCGCATTCAAGAGTACCACCATAACATTAGTGCTTGCTCCAGTTTCAAAACGCTTTTCCTCTTTTGGACAATCCTTCTTAAAATATTTCTTTTTCTCAGTGCCTTTCACAAACAGCATACTGCCAGACCTTGCCTCGGATCCACTATCCTTAGCTGTCAAAGCCTTTTCATGAGCACAAAGCTGACTTGTCAGGTTATCCACTGTCCTGTCTTTCTTTAACATAAGCAACCTGCTTGACTTACAGGCAAAATATTCTTCTGGCAATGTTCACAAAATTTTGCAAATCAGAAGTACCTCGGGCAATTCTCTTGTTTGTCTTCATGATCTCTTGATTGGTTTTATGCCATAAATTCTTTACTTTAGAATCGCCATATGAATGTGTTATGTGAGTCGCCATATCAATGCCAGTTTCCAATTTGCATTGGAAAAATTCCGTACAGACACCATATCGGTCGTCATTTACACCATCATACAGTCTATTAAGTACATCCCAAACTTCTTTAGGATTCGAGAACCTGAGCACCTTGTCAAGTGCTTCATCCGTAATATTGTTTGCTATTAATAACAGAACAGTACTTTCCAACTTCAGGTACTCTCCCAAGTTTAAAACACAGCCAATACCTCTACAGCAGCAGTATCTCTAGTGCCACCACATACCGCAGGCTTCTCAAGCTTTCGTGTCTTGCCCTGTTCAATATCCATGAGACCGTCCATGTCTTCCATGATACTTTATTGGTATCAAGTTTTGATATCTGAATTTTAGTAAACTCTATGTCGTGCGATCTGGGCCCATAATCAATTAAAACACAGGTATAAAACTCTTCTGAACACAAACAATATTTTTTTTTAGATACGGATATTTCTATTCATACATTTTTCAAGATAAAAGGTATACATTTTTCCAAGGTGTCACATTGATTTACAAAGCGCTCCCACTCTAACAATGTTGGCCTCCAGGTCTCAAACCTGCTGGTGGCCATCCCCTTCTTCGTCGTCGTGGTGGTGTGGGAGTCAACAGCGAGGTGAAAACTCGTCACTCGAGTTTTTAATTAAAATTACTTTATTTGGGTTGAATACTTGTTGAATTGATGAAACAATATTGTTCTTGGAAATTAGGTGGCGAGTTATTTCTTTCAACATTAGAATAAATCCAGTAATGTAGCAAGAGACAAAAATCACAGGAAAATCTAGAAAAATAAATGTCGTACGCCACGATGACGTGTTGACGATCTGACGGCTCTCGATCCAAAAAGAAAGAGACGGACAGCGCTGACTTATAAACATGCTTGATTTCTTCTTACACACCCACGTCACACGTACACGTCATTAATTTTTATTAAAAATTAAATATGATGAAAATTCGTGGTGTCACTTTGACACTCGGACCACAGTTTATTATATTGTTATCAACAATAAAACATTTCCCTTTGTCATTGAATTTGGTGTCAATAACCCACGAAAGCTGGTGATGCTTTACTATTATTTGACCCTTCATTTTGAAACTAGTAACTAAACTAATGTACATTGACAGTTCTGAGCAAATTTCAAAGCGAGCTGTCGTGATGTCTAACGACCATCCGGGCCCTTACTCAGTATTTAATGTAAAATGTCAAGATAGTTTGCAACTTGTAAGTCCAAATTACAAACTGTGTGGGACTTGATCTTATGCCTATTATTAAAATAGATCAGCTTTAAATTTATGAATGCTCTTTTTTATAACACGTCATTCCATTTTTTACGGATTGGGAATCATCAAATGACTCCTCTCGCTCTGGGTGGAGCGGAAGGGACGTCATTCCATTTTTTACGGATTGGGAATCATCAAATGACTCCTCTCGCTCTGGGTGGAGCGGATATCTCTTTCGAACAGTCCCTCAGCCCCGGCGGGCATCGGCCCTTGCGGACTCCTTCCTTTGCCGACTTTTTTTCTGGGCGCGCGTGGAACACGAGTCGACACGGCCTGTCGTTATAAGACAGACGGGCGGCGAGCTACCCCATAGCTCACCGTCCACAGGCCCGCGCCCGGTGCGTCTCCTCGTCGCTCTCTCCATAGACACGGCATTCCTTAATATTAAATTGTAGTTAAAAAAAAAACGCTTTAAGGGGCCAGCGGAGCATGCGTTTTGCATACAAACGTAATACCAAAATAATATGAAAATCAAACATATTCTTAAAGTAGTTTGTATGTATTTCGATTGTATTATAGAATATCTATGTTCCCAAATAAATATTTTGAAAGGACAATGATGTAAAGAAATATTTCATTACGATCATCGTCTTTATCAACTCTGCGTTTATTATTTTCTCAGTTCAGATAGATAAATAAACGGTTGAATTAATTTGTAAAATATAATCGTTCTATCATTAGCCTATCTCCATGACCATCGAAATCGCAAATCCGTATTGAAAACCGTGTCCGTCGTTACCTACAGAGCACACAACAAATAACATGATTTGAATAACAAGCCGGATGAACGCCGAATGGCTGGAGGCTACGGACGCGGTCCCAGTCGAATAGAAATGAACAATTAAACGTGGGCTTGAGCTAATGTACTTTTAATATTGCCAGTGCTAACGATTTACTTTTAATTACATGGATATGGGCTATTGTTGCTTTTTTTTCTCTTTCACGATAAAAAAAGGAAGGCATACTCGATCTTATCGTGTAATATTTTACTAGACGAGTACAATTGTTTTGTGAAAATATGGCTTACAAATTATCTTAAAATATATTATAACATAAAATAAATGGAAGAGCTCGTGGCTAAATTATAATAACCGCTCGGCCTGATCTTTAGGTTAAGCCATGCTTGCTTAGGTTGACCTGTGGATGGGTGACCATTTTTACATACCGAGTTTCCTCCATGCCTCGGAAACGTTAAGCGGTTGGTTCCGGCTGTCATTTATCCATCTTTGGCAGTCGTTACAGGTAGTCAGTAGCCCAAAAAGTCTGACAACCAGTCTTACCAAGTAAGACTGGTCCCAGTATTAACTGGGTTGTGGAGGTTAGATTGGCAGTCGCTCCATGTAAAATACTGGTATTCAGCTGCATCTGGTTAGACTGGAAGCCGACCCCAACATATTTAGCAAAAGGCTAGGCAGATGATGATGACTAACAAATTAGCGGTTTGACAAGAACAATCGCTATTTTCAGCAAAAATTAAGAACTAAACAATATGTTTCATATTTTAATAAAAAATCACACCTGGAATGGGACCAAATTAAATTTTTCTAAACAATGTTTTTTTGGAAATTTCTGTGGTATCGAATCCCGCGACTATATTCTGGGTTATGTTCTTTGCTAAAAATAAAGCACTTCGGTACCCGCTAACCCTTGCGTAAATACTTGAAAACTAAACCTTTAAAATCTTAAGCATTTATGAATAATAAATGAATAAAAAATATCATAACACGACCTTCGCCCTTCGCCTGAAGAGGATTCTTTTTACACAGGATAATCGTCAAGCAAATGCAAAAAATATATGTTTTTTTTAATATGAATACATGTGTTTTAGCCTCTAAAGGAGTAAATTACTCTTCTAATAATATTGAACTATTGACAAGGAAACATTGAATTGCTACTTTAGAAGTGCATCAAGTTTGAGAGACTTTGGTTGCTAGATCTCACAGGATGTGTCGGCACGTCACTTGTTGTGTTTGAAAACACAATGACCCGATACGTATATAATAGAGGTTACTCAGGTTACCCAGAAATAGGTAGTTAGGTACCTTATATGCAAGCTATTGCGATACTTGTAAACTAAATGACGCGGCGTGCAAAAAGTTATACCCCTATTCCGATGTATAGCATCAAATGTACGAGACAGTGCCATTTTTATTTATATTTTATTCATAACCCCTATTTCGCTTCGTGACAGCTCGCTCAAGGTACCGTAAAAATCTATTGCATTATTATAACTTTGTATTCGTGTTTCCATTATTCAACCGACAGTTGGAGAGAAAAGGTAAAAACAGTTAGGTACTACGAGTGTAAGAGGCGCCGCAAATAAAAGGTGTTTAAGTTTATAAATTCATGTAGTTATGCCTAGTGGGAACTACACGTGTTTTTACTTAAAGCGCGCTGTCAGATGGGTTTTCCGTGGATGCTATCAAAGACTTGAGGAACTCCTACACCAGATATATTGTAAAGTTAAATAACTTAAAGTAAATCCATGAGCGCAGCCATCCAGCTGTCACATTGACGAATCACAAAAGTCATTCTCAATTAAAAAAAAACTACGACGGTAGTATGGAATCTTAAACACAAATCAAACAGTTACGGTACAAAGAAGGTCAATCATTCAACAGATGAACTACGTTTTCTCTCATTGTTTGTAAGGCCAAATACACTGATCTGCCTCGCTCATTGGTATGCATCAGCAAAGTCGGCCATGTTCCATTTCTTAACCATTTCGTCACCCTCTGTTGTTAAGTAAAACATCAATCGGAGGTTCAATAATTTATTGACAAACTGACTTGCCCACAACTTTCGTTCGTGTGTAATTATTATTAAAAAAACATGCGGGGCAGTCTTTGGTCGTCAGTCTACGCCGTAGCGGGTCGGCGCTACGAGTGCTACGAAAATCGTATGTTACGGTCACGCGAGTTCCGTGATGTTTGTTCACTTAAAAATTGCTCTACGCGCCTAAAGAAGTTTTCGCTTAAAAAATATTACTTCCCTTTTGAATCTGATTTTGTTTTTTTTTTTCCTACTCGGAATAATAATTTTTATTCTAAAATAAAATAGATTTTGTAACATCAGCTATCTGCCAAAAAAACTCATGATAATTTTAGACTGTAAGCCAACTGCAACGTAGTTGAGAAGAGGCTAGGCAGATGATGTGTGCAAACTAGACTTCAGAAACTCGCTTCTGTTAGCTCGCTTGAATCATTGATAACTATTGTAAAATACTTGGAAATTTAAGAAAATGGAAATTCCGACAGCGATTTTCTTAATCTTAATTAATCTAAATTAAATAAATCTTAATTAGTAATTAATGTTTTACATTTAATTTAATTATAATTTTTGGCTGTACGACTGACATTTTTGACTTTTAACTTGTAAGTATTATTGTCATTATTTTTCTCTCTCATTTTTATGTGATAATTTAGTTTCATGTCTATTTAAATTTTTAGCATGCAAGAATTAGAGTTTGCTGTGCCCTGACAGGGTCTACAACGGTTCTTAGCTCTAAGCCTGCACCTTATTTCATACTCAATCATCCATGTCAGCATCGTTGAATGCTAGTAAAAACGGGCATTAAAAGACTAAGCATTGACTTGGCTTCATCAACGGCGACAGCTTAAATACCTATAAAAATTAACATTAAAAATGCAAAACCTTATAAAGTAGTTAATGATGAAAAACACAAAAAACTTCGAAAAAATACAAACATTCAAAACCACAATCAACGAAGTCTTGATCGCAACTCTGTAGAGCGACATTCATTAAAAGTTGCAAAATATACTTCACATTGTCAGAGTCCAACTTGTATGCTAAGGATTCGTTTGGCACCCAAATCGTGAGTTTGTGAAGAGTTCGTTAGTTTTTTTTTCCTGAGAAGATTCAAGTAGGTTTCAACTTCAGCAAATTGAGTTAGATCTAAGTTTTGCTAGTTTTTGGGTAATATTTCAGTAGTGTGAATTCAAAAAAAAATAAGTATTTCTAGGAATATCAGTGAAAAGTTATAGTAGTAATGGTTTTTGTAATAAAACTCGTTAATCCTGAGCATGAATATGTGGTGTATATGTCACCGTAAAATTGTCAAACACGTAATATTGTAATCTCTCTAGCGATATTGTAAACTCTCGAATTATTGTCAAACGAACACACTGCTTTCAATAAAACGCATTATTTTTCGTGAAACGCATGCGATGGTAGTCAACACACGCGGTGTGGAGGGAAGGAGGGGGTCCCCCTTGCCCAATGGTACCACTCTCATGAAAAGATAATGTACCATTCTAACCTAACCTTAAAACACTTTATATTGCCCTAAAAAGCGTAGTCGACGGAGCCGATTCTTCCGAGTGCAGGGTTTAAAGGGAACCTGACTAACCTAACGGGGGGGTGCCCCAAGTCCCGATTATGGGGGCAGCCGTATGTTCACATGACAATATTTCGAGAGTTTACAATATCGCTAGAGAGCAACACGTTATATTGTAATATAACGTATTTGACAATTTTACGGTGACATATATAACTATCTATTGATGATTTCCCCCTTGATGACTGCACAAACGGATTTTGATAACAGTCACAGAGATAAAAACAGGTTTTTGTTGTACCTATTAGATAAAGTTTTCCAGTAGTTTACATTTCGACCACCGAGATTTCTTTGAAAACTTTACGTACAAAAATCGCAATTTCGTTTAAAACCGACGAAAAGTTTCCTCCTAATAACTCATCGGGACAGATAATCACTGAACCGATGAACCGGCAATTCGTTCCTCATTTAAGTTTAGTTAGTTTTTATTAAGTGAATTATATTCCCTATCTCCTTCGGTTCTGTCTTCGCTCTTAGTGTCAAATTCAATTGTGAGCAATTTCTAAGAGCTCTGCGTAGTAGCTAATTGGATTGACTGTCAGTGCCTCGACGGTTCAATTGATCAAATCAAACTCGTTTGAATGAAAATCATAGAACAAAAATGCTACTCCATAATACTACGTCGGCATTGCTAAATTGGGATTTTTCTTGTGTTGTTGCCATCAAAACAAAACAATTCGATATTTTGGGTCCAGAGCCATCAAAGTTTTTGAGCTTTTTATGGATTTATAGTCTTACTTAGATCATTATTTTTTTGGTTGGCACTTTGATCTTTTTTTGGATTTAAAATTTGTTGGACTCGAGTAATTCATTTCAAATAGACCCGTGGCAGTCACTTTTGAATAGTCAAAAGTATTAACTGTGAACGGACTGTAGTTGCCCATTTCAAAGCGTAGATATCTCAACGTGATTGATTGGCCAATACAAGCGACTAAATCCATGTAGAACAAATTCACTTAACAATCCTATAACTGGTCCGAAACTCTGTCAATTTTCGGACATACACAATACAGAAGCGACCCGTACAATAAAATGATGATTGCCCATAAAGCTGATGGACGTCGGTACCTACATTAAATCTGTCGATAGACATAAAATTGCTCGTAAGCAGATGAAATAGCTATCTTTCCTGAAATTGGCCATTATGTATGGACAGGATCGTTATTCTAATGGTGGTTTGTTTTAATTAGTTTTAGATGTAATGTGCGAGTTTGCTAATTGTGCGAGACCCAAGCCTCCACACATTTGGGAGCAGCCAAGAAAATCTTTCGATGGGCTGCAACGATCAGGAAACGCTCGCTTAGAGAAAATAAACTCTTACCTCAGAGGTTACGTGCGTACTGTCCTTGTTTTGTTGATTTTACAGCGGGTTGATGCTCGTCGTTTGGAGAAAATTACAGTTCCTTAGTTAAGAGACGTAGATGGTTTGAAGAAAATTTTTGTACGGAATTTTATCTGACAGGAGGCGCATAAGTGTTGATTTGACACTTCGTCTTTGGTTTAAATTTCGATTCTGAAAGCGGCCAGTCAGAACGTTGCAGCAGAAAAAAGGTGGTAATGAAATACTTATGAAAATACTTATGCCTTTATACTATCATAGATCCTATTTTCGAAATTTTTGAAAGTACTACAAAATCTGATAATGATTATGATGATGCTATCTATCCAATTTCGACCACAGCGACTGCATTTGGTGCTGCTTTTTCAAGTGGCTAGCATATCCAATTTTGGCCGAAAAACTCCGAGCACAAAGCTAACATGTCAGAACACCATTGACAAAATTGTAGGGTATAGCTGTAGGTGGTCTAATGGTCAATCTTTGGCAGTTGTTATAGGTAGTCAGTGGCCCAAAAAGTCTGACAATCAGTCTTACCAAGTGGTATCGTATTACCCAGTATTAACGCGGTTGTGGAGGTCGGATAGGCAGTCGCTCCATGTAAAATACAGGTATGCAGCTGCATCCGGTTAGACTGGAAGCCGACCCCGACATAGTTGGGAAAAGGCTAGGCAGTTGATGATGAGCTGTAGGTGGTCTAGCTTTAAGGTCATCACGATTTTAGTCCAGCTGCGACCTTCTTCTCCCTTCAAAAGCGTTGACATGCCTGCTTTTCCCACACTAAGGGGTCACTTTTGCATCTTTTGAAGTGTCTATTCTGAACATCCGTGAAACGTAAAAACTGACCACCACGTTTTCGTTTTCCTTCCTGGAGTTGAGAATAGAAAATGCGCCTCGCCAATCTGTCTTCGTGCATCCTAGAGTCATACCCATACATCGTGGAGGCCTCTATGCCTAGGACTTTGGCTTGCCTTAAAACGTTCGTGTTTCTAACACGGTCCGACCATCTGATGTTCATTATATTCATTATTTCTACAAAATCTATTGTAAGTTCTAAAACAGCCTAACCTACAAACTCCTTTGAGTAAAACTATATCTAAAAATACGTTCATCGAAGTAAGGTTTGCTGAAAGACAACCCAATTCTGAGTTAAGCTCGCCATTTGATTGTACATCTATACTAAACATACTAATATCGAGGAACGAAGTCGCGGGAAAAGTGCTAGTAAGCATTAGGGGAATAGTTTATTATTTTAACTTTTATTCCACAATCGGCACCTACGAACCAGTGTACTAGTTTCGTTTCTTTTATAGCAAAATAAAATTGAAAATACGATTATTACTTCTTTATGTCTTTAATAACTTTTATATCACAATCAGTTTCCTTAATCATATGTATTGAAAAATCAGTTTTGAGCTACAATAGAATTTAAAAACAAAAAAAGAATTAGGCTTAGACTTATACGATTATCTCTTTTTTGTTATTAACTTAATCTTAATGTGTTTTTTTATTATGACAGACAATTAATAATTGGCACTTCTATTGTAAAATCAATCTGGTTGTAGTCAAACATTTTATTTTCCTCATAATTCTTTGGTTCATTAAACGATTGTACAAGATTCGATCTGTATGTTAGTTTTGGTGGTATTATTCTCATAAACATTCACGTAAACAGAATCCTCATTTTAAAATTACGTAAATATTATTTTCATGAATACTCTTTTGTCAGGTTGACTTGTTATTAGGCTTTGGTTGTCAAGTAACAGGTAGCACAGGACAAATACGTATACAAAAGCTTTTCAAACTTGGTACTTTAATTTTAGTTCCAAATTTTCCCACCAGCACAAATAAGTTCTCATTAGTTTACGATGTTTTTTGTCTAGCACAGATTTTGGCTAGTAAACTTTTATCATACGAAATTTTTTTAGTTCTAATTTTTAAACTGTAAGATATTTTTTAATATTCTTAAATAAACTTGATATATATTATGTTGTGATTTCAAACATTTTTCAGCTCGTGGCTAAATAATAACAGCTACGGGCCGATCTTTAGTTTAAGCTGTGCTTGCCTTGGTTCGTCTGTGGATGGGTGACCGCCCTTACAATTTTCTTGAAGAACCCTTAAAAAATCTGCCAGATTATTGCTTCCATTTTTATTTATGGCTTTAATAATCACTGAGTAGAATGTCTCAGGATAATTCTTGGTCTTGTGAGCCTGGCCGTAACAACACCATTTATTTGACCAGAATCGGTGGTCAATCCACTGCGTTACCATGTAATCATTGAAACGTGTGATGTTTATGTCACGTGGACTCTTACTCATGATGTATAGCCATGCTTCGTCCAACGTATATGGTGGCAAGTGTGGTAGCACAGTACAGAAAGCAATGTGTTTTCTATAAACGCTGTTTTTATTTGGCCCAAGTTCCTTTCCTTTTTTTAAGGCCTATTTGAAGTAAAAGTAGCATCCCTTCACAGTCACGTTGAGAAATAAAGTCAGTATTCCTCTTACAGCCGCTTCTTCGAAGTTGCTGGTAAAAAAAACCACGTGCATATTGCAGAATTTAAAAGGCGAAACAATGTCCTATATATACTTTTAAATGTACCATCGCAGCACAAATGGCGTGTTCTGCCCAGTTCTTGTCTGCCTCTTTTTGTAGCGAATACTAGAATTCGTGATTTTCCATCATTATGGTCAGCCAACAAGAAGTCTGAATATTGTTTGGGTACCTGAAAGTAAATTACACATGTTATTTGTATTACATCTGAAGGTAACGGGTAGCCGACACCATTCGGGGGAGGCTTGGGTCCAGCAGTGGCCGCTTTTAGGCAGATATGATGATGCTGATACGACTAGAGTTTGAAATAAATGAATATTCAAGAATTTGTCACCGTTTATCGTTTTCTTATTGCGAACCGTCACACGGAGAAGAAGCGTATGTCCTTGCAGTGGGAACATTTATGGTATATTCATTATTCGTAAGCAATCTGCTTTGGATCCTAACGTGTTATAACACGATCTTATGAGGTTTTCTCTCTTAGGGCGTCCGCTAAAGCACGGGCGCAGGGTGCGGTTCCCAGACAAGTGCGGGGTTACGGCAAAGTAGTTACCCATACTGACAACCTTTAACATTAACAAATACTTAGAAACTTACTTGTACGTCTCCCGGAGATTTTGCAAATAGACGGTCAACTCCACAGGATCTGTTTCTTTTGTTGTAAAGCCGGATTTAATATTTTTAAAATTTGGACAATCACCAGCAAAGTTGTGTCCTTGATCAAGTATTTTGTTAACTTTGCTTTTGTATAACGTTGGCACAGGAGCATTATAGGCTGCAGCTTCTTCCCTAAGGTCACATAGCCTTCTTTATTTCAGTCTCAGAGCTGGACATTGGTGCCCCACACGTGTGATACGTAATTTTTAAACTGTCAATCGTCAAGTATCCACTACAAGGTACTCACCGCCAAAATACATTTTCACTAGTTTTGTACTGTCTATTTTCTTATATTAGTAAAGGCTTCCCTTTTTTGCTGGAAATGTAATAAATTCGTGGGTTTCGTTTGCTGCTACCGACAACGGGCTCCATTATCATAGTTTTATAAAATATACCCCGTGCGGTGACCGAAAAAAACATTTAACAGCGAAGAATTTTGATAGACGGCCCCACGACGTTTGTTTTCTTGAAACAGCTAATTTGTTCCTTACTAACATCACAAAGTAATGATTGGGTGGTAGTTTACGCTCGTCGCTAATTGGCTAAGCAACGCATATAACCATGGCATCATTGGCGCTTGAAATGATCTCATGTCACATTTGACGGACTGCAAGAATTGTCAACGTGGACGATTTGTGTAAAAAGTAGCAATGAAAGATTTGTTTTTTTTTTAAATTATGTATTTATATTTTCTTTTGCGTATGATGTAGATGCATAACACCAAAAGTTCACGACACACTGGCTACTGTGGGTTACGTCCTCCTTAGAGATAACTAGAAAGTCTTATAATTGTATTTTGTTTAAAATTAAAACATAGCTTGCTTTACCAAAATGTCAAAAATGATGCAAATTTTTATTTTAAAAGAGCCCGGATTGTTTGTATTCAACATGTTTATCTTAGTTTCAAGAGTTGTTGGATCCAGTTATAAAAGATGAGTTAGAAGATAAACGAAACTCAGTGCAACAGAATGTAAAACAAATCTAAGACAAAATTTTGAAGTTTGAAAAAGTTTGCTTTGTCACTTCTTTTTAATTTTGTGGTTACAGGTATGCAATATATGTAAAATGCTATATGAAATACTGCTGCCTCAAGCAATACGGAGGGATTTACTTTTTCTAGCAGTTCCTTACGAAACCATGTTCATTTTCTTGCTGTTTTACTTGGGGACCAGTGGTTTTCCTGTCTTTTTCCAAGCGAACTACTCTCGTCAATTGTTCTTTCTGACTCGGATCTTGTGGAAATTCGTCAAATGAGCAGAGTATTTTTTGAATGCAGCAAAAAAAAACAAACATATTTTACTTCAAACTGTAAACATTCAACATTAATTTACTTAGTCCATCGGGCATAACACCATCTGTTGAATAAAAGGCGAGAAATATTGTAACTTGGACTGTATTTTAATAATTAATATAACAACACGTCTTTGCAGTAGGGCAGATAGAATCAAGAGAGTGAAGGAAGTTGGAGTGAATTACATTGTTCATCGTTCACATGTAAAAGTTTGCCATATAAAAACTACTTACAGATAATATTATTTGTGTTTAGAAACTTTTCTAAACATAGTTGGGCCGGGGGCGGTGAACAACATAATAATATAACTTACAATAATAAATTATCTAGTTAAAATAATAATTTTTAACAACAAACCTTTCTTAAACAATAAACATATTTTAACTACAAGTTTTCTTTTATTCTAAACCTATAACAATTACATAGTTTAGTATTTATTTAATTTGTTTTATGGCTTAAATATTAACATAAGAAATTACTTAAACCAAGGCAAGCTCTTAGGAAACACAAAATTTAATTAAGTGGTAATGGACACAGTTTTCTAAGAGATCTTGTATACAATTTATTGTTGGCCATTTTAATATGGGCCACTCTGACCTGACCATCTGGTCCAGGGATTATCTTGTCTATTCTCGCCATTGGCCAAGATAGAGGTGCAGTGTTGTCACTGCGTAGAATAACAAGGTCACCTTCTTTTAGATTGGGGAGGACCTGTTTCCATTTGGGCCTGCTCTGTAATTGAGTGAGATAGTCCCTCGACCAGACAGACCAAAAGTCTTTTTTTATTTTTGTTAACATATTCCAAAATCTAAGTCTGTTCATTGGAACATTTGAGTGATCTACCTCTGGAAAGGTAGTCATGGCTGTACCTATTATAAAATGTCCAGGTGTAAGATATTGAAAGTTAGACACATCTGAACTCAATGGCAAGAGAGGCCTTGAGTTTAAAACTGCTTCAATTTCTACAATGATAGTGTAAAGAGCCTCAAATGTCAGAGCAATATTACCTACTATTCTTTTAAAATGAAACTTTAGACTCTTTACACCTGCTTCCCATAGCCCACCAAACTCAGGGGAGTAGCTAGGTATAAATTTGAATTGTATGTATTTAGGTACACAATAGTTTTGAATTTCATCCACATGTTTTTTAGAGTTAAACAATTCATATAATTTATTTAGTTCATTTTCAGCACCTTTAAAGGTCTTGGCGTTGTCACAAAAGATAGTGACAGGCATTCCACGCCGGGCGATAAATCGTTTGAGACATGCTAAAAATGCCTCTGTGGTGAGGTCGCTAACCAATTCCACGTGGATGGCCTTTGTTGCAAAGCATACAAACAAGGCAATATAGCTTTTTGTTATGAGAGGTTTCCTCATTCTGGATACCTTTAAATTAAAAGGTCCACAGAAGTCTACCCCTACTATATGAAATGGTCTCACAGCAGTCAATCTTTCCTCAGGCAGAGAACCCATGAGCTGCACAGCAGCTGCAGCCTTCAGTCTTGCGCATTTAATGCAGCGGTTGACAACCTTCTTAACCTCACGAATGGCGCTAATGATCCACAACCTTTGAGAAAGAGAGCCTATGACAAGTTTTGCACCAGCATGTAATAAACGCAAGTGCTCTTTGTGTATTATAATATTCGTGATATGACAGTTTTTTGGCAAAATAACCGGGTGCTTCTTTTCATATGGAATATCAGAAGCATTCTGAAGTCGACCACCCAGGCGAACCAAACCATTACTATCAATAAAGGGGTGTAAGCTGGACAGGCCTGACTTTATAGGAGAGTTATTTTTGAGCAAGGTAATCTCCTTTGAAAAATGATATTCTTGAGTACAGCGCATGATCACTAAAAGTGCATCTTGGAGCTCTTTTGGAGCTAGGACACCAACTAACCTTTCATTTTTTATATCAGAATTGTTGCGAAAACGCAAAATATAGGCTACTACTCTTTGCAACCTATTGATGTCAGAGAACCTTTCAAAAAAGTTTTTTGAAAATGAATTTTTGTGACCAGTTGGCGAAGAATTATTTACATTACAGTTTACAACAGGATCAGCATGATTATCATCATCATCAAGGGGAATGGGTAACTTGGACTCTGTAAGAGAGTGTTTGTAGTCCACATTAGAGAGATCCCTTGGACCATACCACCAAAGCTCATTAGACTGCAACTTCTGTGGATCGCATCCTCTAGATAACAGGTCAGCTGGGTTTTCAGCTGTGCTGACATAGTGCCAACTGACACCTTTAGTCAGCTCTCTGATTTGTTTGACACGCTTCGTGACATAAGGATTTGACTTTATGTTATTTGATCGTATCCAAGCTAATACAATTTGTGAATCACTATACAAAAATGATTTCAGTGGAAATCTATTTTTTAAAACTTTATTGACTCTACATGAAAGCTCTGAAAGAAGCAGAGCACTATTCAATTCAAGTTTTGGGATAGTGATAGATTTGTTCAATGGAGCAACCCGTGATTTGGAACACAAAAGGTTTACAAAGACCGTTCCATCAGTATTTAATACTCTTAGATATATGCAACAGCCTAATGCTTTGAACGAAGCATCAGCATATCCTACTAGCTCTACATTAATTTTGCCAGTAGAATTGACACATCTTGGAATATTGATGGTACCCATTGATTTTAAACTTTCTAAGAATTTTTCCCAAATGTAGAGCTGTTCATGGGGCATTATAGAGTCCCAGTCAATTTTTATTGACCACAATTTTTGCATGAATAGCTTTGCTGTGACTATAATTGGACCTATCAATCCTAAGGGATCAAACATTTTTCCTATAAAACTTAACACTTTTCTTTTGGTATTAACATCATTTTTCTCAACCAATGGAGCTGTAAAACTGAGCTGATCTAGCAAAATATCACATTTCAGACCTAGTGTTTTAACAATATTATTTTTGTTTAAATCAAGTTTTTCAAAATATTTGACTTCCTTTGGAAGGTCATCAAGAAGTTGGGGACTGTTGGAACACCATTTGTGAAGAACAAAACTACCCTTTTCCATTAGTTTAATTAACTGCTGTTTAAGCTGCTGAAGCTGCTCCAGACTATCAGATCCAACTATCACATCGTCAACATATGTGCTTGTGCGCATGGCTTCGGCTGCAAGAGGGTATGAAACACCATATCTATTGGCCAATTCAATCAGGCACCGTGTTGCTAAGAAGGTTGAAGCTTTTAAGCCATACGTAACAGTCTGCAATTGTAAACATCTAATGGGTTCTTGAGGATTATCACGCCAGAGTATATTTTGGAGGCTAGTTTGGGTAGAATCTATGACCACAGATCTAAACATTTTCTGAATGTCACAAATTAGTGTGTAGATAAACGTTCTCCATAGGATGAGTATATCAAGAAGTTCGCTTTGGACCACTGGACCATTTAACATGACATCATTCAATGAAACCCCTGATCTGGATTTCATGCTACCATCAAAGACCACCCGCAACTTAGTAGTTAAGCTTTCCTCATTAAAAACTGCATGATGAGCCAAGAAGTAATTTGACCCATCTTGAACATTATAGTTTCCAATGTCAACAATTTTAGCATGTCCCAACTCTAAATATTCATCAATGAACTTTTTATATTTTTCTAGATAGATAATATTCTTTTTAAATTTTCTCTCCAGTGTCAAGAATCTTTGGAGGGCCACTGAGAAAGAGTCCCCAAGCTGCAACTCAAACTTCTTGGTTATTAGTTGCACGTTTTCATTAAAACAACTTTCAGCTTTTTCAAATTCTAGGGATTTTAGCTTAGATGCAGGTTGAGGTATAGCCTCAGATAGCCAAAATTGTTCCATCACCTCCTCTAATTTATTACTATTGCAGATGGCAAGATTGACAACCCCAATATCACATTCCCCACTATGTACCACACTTTTAGGGATGTTACCAGCAACCGTGTAGCCAAACAGAGTATTTTGCAATACAGGACCATTCTGAATTTTAATCTGCCCATTCAGCAAAATATTGAAATATATTTCAGCACTTAGAAGTATTGATATGACATCAGTTACATTGAATTTACCATCTGCTAAACAGATGTTTGTAGGTATCTTTAGCTTTGATATATCAAAGGAATGCTGAGGCAGGTGGGATGTGATGGAATCTACAACATTGCATTTAACATTTAATTTTACATCATTCACTGGAGAGTGTATGGTTAAATCAACACATTGATTTATTTTTTGATTTTTATTTCCAATTCCAACTATATTGCTAGTTTGGAATTTGGTTTTTAGACCTAACTTTTCCACAAGCTCTGTTGTCACAAAAGAAACTTGGCTTGCGGAATCAAGAAGCCCTCTGACAAAGATATCAGACCCGTGTCTGTCAATAAGTTTTACCCGTATAGTAGGCATCAAAACATTCACTGACGCATCATGTGAATGCAAGCTAACTGATTGTTCAGTAGCTGGAATGCTGTCTTTATGCAGGAGAGTATTGTGCCCTGCTTTACAGACTTTGCAAGTAAAATTAAACCTACACTTGCCGGTGTGGTTTTTTAAGCACATTGTGCACAAGTTTTTACTTTGAACAAATATGGTACGGTCTTCTATAGGAGCCGTTTTAAAGCGGGGGCAAACATGTATAGCATGGTCTGCCCCAGCGCAGTACAAACATTTGTAACTACTTTTATTTTTAGTGACAACATTGCTCACTTTGTTTGAAACTAATGACTTTTTAGGTTCAGAACTATCCTCAAGCGCCATAGCACGCTTTTCTAAAAACGCCATGAAATCTTCCATAGTAGGAAGCACATCCAAATTTCTGTCGAGCTGATAAGCCCTACATGTATATTGATCTAACTTTTTAGTTAAAAGAGTGATTAAAAGCATATCCCAATTTTGGATAGGCTGCTCCAAGTTCTTTAACGCGTGCAACTGCTGTTGTACCTGCGATATAAATGCCCTTATAGCAGTGGCAGTACCCTTTTGCATGGACGGCAGTTCCAGAATGACATTAATATGATTCGTTATTAACCTTGCTTTATTGTCAAAACGCTTCTTTAATAATAACAGAGCTTCCTTATATGATTGATTGACCAGAGGTAAATTCACAATAACGGCTAGAGCATCCTCTGTCAAAAACTTTCTCAGATAAAAAAGCTTCTGCACATCTGAGAGTGTAGCATTATTGTTGATTACTGCAGTGAACAAGTCCATAAATGAAGTATATTTTGTGTAGTCCTTGCCACTAAATATCGGAATATCCAGGTGGGGCAGTTTAGAAGTAGAAACACTGCTACACAATCGTACTTCATTCGTGTTCAAGCTCTTTAGAGCAGCATTTAATTTTGAAACCACTGCAAAATACTTATTTTCAAGCAAAGCTACATCCTCAGAGTCATTTCCATCAAGAGATAAAATATCTAGCTGTACAATTTCGTATTCTTTAAATGTCGTAATCAATTTTTCTTTACGTGCCTCAAGCATTTCAGTGCTAGAGGATGCTATGTTTATCGGATCACATATAAAGTTTTCAATGCGAGTCACAGTACCTTTTAAATGCCCGCGCGCGAGTCGAAGTTTCTTTAATTTGGCATCTTCCATGTTTACGCACAACACTTATTTTAGACCGCAAGCACTTCACTGCACTAAAATGATCACTTTTGCGCAATACGTTTAGGAAATACCGTAGAAATAACTGCGCCGACGCCGCCGCCGCGCCGTTAGAGTTGCAAACAAACTCCTGTTTGTTTGATGTCACTGAACTGTGACTGGAAACTGGAACCCAGGAACGGACCGCGAACTGACGCTTGCTGATGCTGATGCTTTGATATTAATTTTATTTTTGACTGAAGGAAGACTCAGTTTCAGATTGATCTATCAGAAAACTTGACTGATACTTCGTCCGCGGAATTGATTGACATTGACATAAGCAAGTTGACATTTACAGTGACGTTGACAGTTGACTTTCCAATGACAGCTCTGAAGTTCTTCGAACGATTTGATGAACGAGGAACGAGGTATGAATTGAAGTCGCTTTGCCGATCTTGCCAACCAAACGATCAAATTCATTCAAAATGGATTCCCTTTCTGAATTATGAAAAAATGACGGTATCAGAAAAATATGCAATCATAGCTTGCAAAAATCCACTTTTCACAGCAAATTTCTTCTTTTCTTTTGACTTTCTGTGCGTAAGCAGGAACTTTTGAGTCGTTTTTTCCGTTTTGTTAGTGAGAAGTTGTTTAATTCTCACTAAAAAGCTGCCACGGCCGGCACTCGAACGATGGCTCCGAGAAGTCCGAATACACGATTTTTTCCCAAAAACAAGCGTCCCGCACAATGCACACTATTACTTGAAGGACCACTTCGCCTATGTTGAATAAAAGGCGAGAAATATTGTAACTTGGACTGTATTTTAATAATTAATATAACAACACGTCTTTGCAGTAGGGCAGATAGAATCAAGAGAGTGAAGGAAGTTGGAGTGAATTACATTGTTCATCGTTCACATGTAAAAGTTTGCCATATAAAAACTACTTACAGATAATATTATTTGTGTTTAGAAACTTTTCTAAACACCATCCCTATGGAAAAAAAATGGTCTATGTTTTTAATTAATATAAAAAAAATGTAGTAGTGTAGGGCTATTTACAAGTGATAACTAATTCCAGCATTTTTATTATGAGATCAATTTTGCACCATTTCATTGCGCAAGAAGGCATAATTTACACTTTTAAACTGAACCAAGATCTGTAAGAAGGCGTACATAAACTTAGGATTTCTTCTGAGACAGACACAAAGCTTCGCAAACATCACGGCTGTTAGGGTCCTGTATGATCACTAGTCAGGAGTCATTTGGAACATAGTGCGGTTATATGGGCCCCACATGTACCTTAGTAATGTTGGAGCGCGTTCAGAACAAGTTCACGTGCCATTTGTACCGGAAATTATATGGAGTATAAGTGTTTTACCTTTTTTTTCAGGAGTGTCACACTTTTACTGAATAAAACCCATCCATGTTCCTTCCTTGCCATTTATGTTCTGGGGTCACGGTATCTCTTTCAAACAGTCCCGCAGCCCGGGCAGGCTTAGGCTCTTGCGGACCCCTACCTTATGCTGACATCTCTTTGAGACGTGCGTGGAACACAAACGCACCGTCAAATGGCGAGCCAGCCCATAGCTCACCGTCCACAGGCCTGCGCTTATGGTGTCCGGGGGTCACCACGTGGCCCCCGACGATTGGTGCGTCTCCCGCGGTGGCTGGGACGAAAGGTTCTCTCCCTCTCGCGTTCCGCCACCTCCTTCGCGTGTTCCGCCACCTCCTTCGCGTGTTCCGCCACCTCCTTCGCGTGTTCCGCCACCTCCTTCGCGTGTTCCGCCACCTCCTTCGCGTGTTCCGCCACCTCCTTCGCAAGCATGACTGCTTCGCAGAAGTAGGTGACGGCTTCCCATTCCGTCTCGCTCCGGACCATGGATTGAACCAGGGCCGGACGCGAGAGGTCGCTGCCGCCGATCGCCACTACGAGGACACATACTTGGTGAAGATGTTTCGTAGAGTGGAGAGTCACCCGGAAGTATTGCAGCCAGAGAAATATAAAAAAAAACAGGAGGAGTGGCAAGGGGGCGTGTCGGTATCCGCGCGATAGGCACAAAACCCCTGTCTACCTTGACCTCTTGTGCCAATCATAAGCAAATAGCTATACAATTTTGCAGTAAATACATTGCTACTCAACCACTACCTAAGTTTGTCGCTACGTGACTGGACAAGCAATTTAAAAATCACCAAACGATCGTTCAATAAGCACATGCGTCGCGTGGTGCGGGCGCTACTTCTTACACCGAGTTAGTGATGTGCTTGTGTACTGATGTTTTTTTGTGGGTAAGTTGTACGGTGCTTGGTAAATACACGATGTGTTTGATGGCATAAGGTTTATAATTGATTGTGTACTACGTTCTGATTTAAGAAATGCGGGTGTGTGCTCGACTGCGCATCTATTGCTTTTACTGAACTCCATGTGTAGTAGTTGCCGTGTGTTAGGGATAAGGTGGAGACACAGGCTTCCGATACATTTTCGTCTAACGGGCATGTCTACTTCTTTACTAAATCTATGATTGCAGCGCTGGAATCTGTGAGTGACCAGTACGTGTGGAGGCGGCGCAGCCCGCCATTGCTACTGGTACCTACAACCAAAACTAAAAGCCAAGGCACCCCGCCTTGGCAAGCAGGTTACCAGAGCTATCCGTAACAACAACGACCTTCAAACTCAGATTGATGCCTTTACATGTTGTTTTAGTGAATTTGCAAGGGTTTTACTATTTACATTATGCTACTAGTAAAATACTTAATTTTAATTTTATTTTTAGGGTTCCGTACCCCAAAAGGTAAAAACTCTTATAAGATCACTTTCTTGTCCGTCTGTCTGTCCGTCTGTCTGTACGTCCTTCTGTCACCACCGATTTTCTCAGGAACGGGGAACGAACCTAGCAAGTTGAAATTTATACCAAATACTGAAGTTTACATTCCCAATTTAATCAAGGTCTTGTAAACACGATAAAAAAATATGGGCAAATTTTCGTAAAAAGTTGTAAGTGCCAAAATTTACCTTAATTTACAACTTTTTTTTTATTTTCGGTATTTTTGCATTACTTGTGCTACAAGACCTTGCTTTTCACCAAAATTGTCAATTCTAGGTCAACCGAAAGTACCCTTTAGGTTTTGGGTCGAAAACCTAAATAGTAATTCCCGTTGACCTAGAATCACGTTTGGCGAAAAACAATGTCTACGGTACTTTTCCCAAATATTTAAAATGCCGGCAACATATTTTAGTTGCGCTTATTATTTATTCTTAGGACAAAATAAATTTTTAATAAGTCTCTGGTAACATTATGTAACGAACTCTGCCTAATGTCACTAAAGTAGGCTATAAAACCGTGTCGAAATTGGTAGGTAGTCCAATTTGCGGGGCAAAACTCGTGTGAAAAACTTTCACTGAAACTCGATTTCTAATAAGAGCAGTTAATTTAATTTTAAACCACTGTTAATTTGTAATAAATACACAAGAAAGGTCGAATATGCAAAGCGTCATTTCTCTCAACATCGAAAATTATATGACTGTGGGCAATGTTGTTGTTGTTGTTGTTCTGATCGTGAAAGTTTAAAAAAGACAAATGTTAAACTAGTTTTTAAGAAGTACTTGTTACACCTTGGCTCACCAAAATATTACTGTTAGGGTGTCACCTCAACGTCAAATTACGTCACAGATAAGCAGGTACTTTTATTTATAAGTTTTTATTTTATACCCGGTCAAAAATCTCTGTGCACGAAACTGGTGGCGCTTAGCTAATCATACTGTGTGTCTATGTGTTATTAAACTGTTATGTGTTGTTAACTGATTTTAATCGAATTTTTAATTTTGTTTTGCTATAAAAGAAACGTCCCAACACTAGGACACTGGTTTGTAGGTGCAGATTGTGGAATAAAAGTTAAAATAATAAACTATTCCACTAATGGCACCTGCGAAAAACATTGATAGGTGCTGTATGTGGAATACCTAGGTGCCATTACCTCAGATGCCTTTAAAGCAGGTGCCGAATGTGGCATACGTCCAAAATAGAACGATTTATTCTAAGGATTTTGTATTGTTTACAAAATTATCCAACACTCAAGTTCAACGACAATTACTATCAAACTAATAAAGTTATATTATATATCTTAACTCTTAATCGACTATCATAAAAAAAAAAAACAGATTTTTCAAGCCAGCAGATTAGCTTTCACAGAGGAGACGCCCTACCGGAACAAATATTTGCACTTTAAAGTTTAATATTTCGTAAATGGAGCATTAAATCGAAAAATGGTATTAGCAAAAAAAAAAATGATTTCCAAATTGTTTTACCGTTTTGTTGGCTTAATTGATATACACATCTTTACAAAATTACAGCTTTCTAGTATACCAACCGTCTCTGAGCAACACCTCGGACGGACGGACAGACGGACATGACGTCACTTTAGGGGTTCCTTGTCATGACTACGTAACCCTAAAAATCGCTTAAATATCAGCAGTGGCGTCCAAGTGGTAACGTACTGATGTACAACAGCGAGCTTAACCCCGAATTAGGTTTTCTTACTAACAGCTAACATTACTAGTATGGTACAGTTATTTGTTTGTTTACATTTAAAATTATTTTAATATTTGCGAGATGAACATACTTCCATAAAAATTAAACAAATAAATATAAATATATCGCTGAAAACTAACACACAGCGCCACCTAGTGCCACACTAAGCAAATCTTGTGTCGTGGACACTAGATACTCGTAGGTGATACACTACATAATATATACTTTTTGGTTTGTAAATACATACTTCTTATACATATAAACATCCATGACTCTGAAACAAATGTCCATGCTCATCACACAAACATTTAATTTTGCTCCTACCGGGATTCGAACCCAGGACCCTAAGAACGTAAGGCAGCATCACTACCACTACGCCATTCGGGTCGTCAAATTGCTGAAGCAGTTTGTTTATGGAATCGTGCGAGTATGACACGCGGACGAGGCGAAAGGAGTACCTACAGGGTGTAAGTCACCTCATCACGAAGCCGTCAACCAAGCATTTTGTACATGGCGGAGCAAGCGTCGTTCATACAAACGTAATACCAAAATTATTTTTAAATCAAAGATATTCTTAAGGTAATGTGTATTTATTTCGATTGGATTACTGAATATCTAAGTTCCCAAATAGGTATGTATTTTGAAAGGACAATGATGTAAAGACTAGATATGAGGAATTTAACATTTCTATAGAAAACTTACTTTTGTCATAACTCTTGTTTAAATCAGTGTCCAATAATATTTTGTAACCTAGATATTCTGTAATACAATCGAAAGAAATACACACTACCTTAAAAATATGTCTAATTTACAAATTATTTTAGTATTACGATTATATGCACGATGCTTGCTCCGCGGGCCTCTTAACGCAAAAATTATTTCTGGGAAAATAATTTTTTTTTTGGGTGAAAAATCATGTTTTGTGGTTAACACTCAAAACATTGTGCTGATGGATGTATTGAATATTACGGGGGTCGTGGAGGAGTTTAAAATAAAAATCTTACATTAAAAACTTGTATTTAAAAAAAAACTTGTCAAAAAAGTTGGAATTTTGACCCCCAATATCTCCGTAACCAAAAGGTTCCCAGGTATGAAAAAAAATGATCGCAATGACGGGGACAACAAGTACCTTTCGGCTTCGTTCAGAGGTTTTTTACACCCTTTATGTAAGGACACCATAGCAAATGGCATTCCATGGTTTTTGCCCACCCCCCATGGGAAAAAAGCGTGAGTTTATGTAAGTGAAAATAATGGCATCCAAATCAACCTTTAATTCAATAGCCAACAAAGGATCTTATTAACCTTCCATTGCCAGTCCGCTAAATAATGCCCTAATACATCTCCGAACGAAACTGATTACATCTAATGGAATGTGGCTTTACTTGGCACGTGAACAGGTTATAACCCCTAACTCCTGGCTGGAGGAGCTATCGTAATGGAAATCTGGAAAATGTACTGTGTCTTTGAATAGCTGAGAGTCGTGTTTTCTTTAACTCTATCAATAATAAATTGCTAAGTAAGAAATCCACCAAAAAAAAAAATAAATAAAAATGCCTGTAATCACCGAAAGAGTTAGGTTGTGCAGGTAATAGTACAGCCATATTTCGCCAGTTATGTTTAAGTCTCATGTCATAGGGGGCATTACAAATTAACAAGAGAAAAGAAATGATGAAAGAAAATCGTGATCAAATAGCAAAAATTGGTAAGGAAATTTCAAAATCAATTAGAAATCATAGAAAAACAAACCGGCTTAGGGCCGATTTTTCAATGGTCAGATAAAACGTCAAGTACCTAACAGTTCAATATCTTTATCTGATTCTTTAACGAACCAATAAAGAGTTTCAATTTTTCAAGGCATAGTTACCATTCCGTTTACTACCTGACCAATTTTTGTGACTAGCTTTACACTACATCTGGGGCCTAATCCTGCTATTTTATTAAATTCGTCACTCCAACACGATTCCATTCTCATCCCATTGTCATTTTGCTTAAAGTTCGTAATCTGCTAAATTCACAATGGTCGGTCAATGGTCTCGTAATAAAATTGTGTTTTAATGGCATTGTCGTATTGTCATCATTATTATAAAACCCTTAGTACAAATGGTTTTCGAAATCTACTACTAAATGCGAACATTTATTCATGCTAGATTTCATGTACGAGATTAATATTCTATGACATTTCTTTCAATGGAGTGTCAGTGGTTGTTCATTGAGAAGTCATAATGGCGCCATTATGATAGTAGAATTAACAAACTTGTTAAAATTTGACAGAACTTGATCATTATGAAATCAATGATCGAATACTCTGACACTATTGTAATAGCAGAATCGAGGCCCTGTGTGGGCGAGACGCGCTTATGAACATTTACAGATCTAAGAAAGAGACAGACAACTTTCAACTTAATACCAGCGGTTGTCCTATTTTAGAGGGAATCTTTACATGTTCTGTGATCTTAACCTTAAACTTTGACGACTTGTCTTCGTGTTAGTATTTTGTTTCCATTCGAATTTCTTCTGTTTGTGTGTTGTGTGTATGTCCTGTGTTTTAGTTATGGAAAATATCGTAAAACGTGAACATTTCACGAATTTTAATAAAAGCGAAGTAAGATCATTGACCGAATTGGTGGCAAAACATCGTACGGTAATCGAAAATAAACAGTCCGACGCCGTAACCAATAAAGAAAAGGAAGCAGCGTGGATGAAAATCACTTCACTATTTATTGCGGCTACAGGATTACTTTCAATGAGTGTTAGTAAAAATTGCACAGTACTTTTTTCGAGACGAAATCTCCTGTGAAATTTCTTGTCATCCCATACAGACCTCTCTAATAACTCTTTCTCTTCTCTCTGAATCTAAATAATTTCTCACTGTATAATCTTCTTCGATTGTTTCGTCGTCGATAGAATCAAAAATATCCATAAATTTATAATGTAGGAAGCAAAAACACAAATAAAACCTACAAAAACTGACGCGCGTAATGGCAGAAATATCAAATATCTGACCGTTAGCGTGCTACCGGGTCTGCAAAGGGCCAGATAAGTTTATTGACTGGATAGAGAGGTTACCTGACCGTTAGAGCCTATCTATCATTTAACTTACCTGTGTAATTAACCTTATCTTGCCCTTTATATGACCATTGAAAAATCGGCTCTTAATGTAATAAGGGAGCAAATAAATAAAACAGGAGGCATTAAAAGTGCCTTAAAACAACTTAAAGAACATTCGACATAGATACCGAAGACGACAAGGAAAGATAAAAATAACAAAAAACAAATTGCGACTAAACGTCGACATATTTTACAAACTATACAAGGGTCAAATTACACGAAATAACCCTTGACCTTGTAGCGTTAGCAGCGGTTTTCTCCCGCCCAGTCTAGCGGTCGGAGCGTTTGAGAGGATAAGGAACTGTATATGATAACATAAAAGAATACACGGACAAAACAATACCAGAAGAAGACTCAAACCCGGAACTAGTCCCAAGTATCATGCAAAGTAAGAAGAGCCATACAAACACAGAAAGCTGGGAAATCACCTGGAGATGATGAGATAACTAATGAGTTACTAACAAGTACCATAGAAGCGATAATACAACCATTTACACACATCTGCAATGAAATTTTAAATACAGAACAAATTCCTTCCCGATGGACATCATCAACAATAATACTCTTACACAAAAAAGGAGATAAAAAGGAGATTAACAATTACAGACCCATCAGTTTGATGCCAAATTTCTAGTCTTCAGCAAAATATTATTACACCGCATGACTAAAAATCTAGACAGTAATCAACCCAAAGAACAAGCAGGATTGCGCTCTGATTATACATACTGCTAAACAAAAAATTGAGAAATGCAATGAATACAACCACCCGTACTACCTGTCTTTCGTCGATTATAATAAAGCATTCGACTCTTTGAAGCATAATTACATATGGGATGCATTAAAAAACCAAGGGGTGGAAAGTAAATTCATTAGGATCATCAAGAAAATATATGTCAACAGCACAGCAAAACTGCAACTTGAAAACATTGGAGAACAATTTAAAATACAGAAAGGCGTGAGACAGGGTGACCCATTATCGCCCAAAATATTTAATGCCGTTTTAGAAAATATCTTTAGGCAACTCAACTGGCATACCTTTGGCACTAACATAAACGGGGAAAAATTGCACCACCTAAGGTTCGCCGACGATCTCATTTTGTTCGCAGAAGACCCCATCACACTACGAACAATGCTACAACAACTAGCATCAGAGATTAAAAAGGCGAGATTATCGATGAATACAAGCAAAACTAAATTAATGACAAACAAGAACGAACTCAAAATTGAGGTGGGCGAAGATGAGATCGAACACGTAAACGAATAATTATGTATATCTGGGTCAAGTCATATCGGTGAAAGAGTTATCGACGAAAGAAGTAGAAAGACGAGTAAACAACACCTGACAAAGGTACTGGTCATTCAGGGAAATCATGAAAAATAAGTATGTGCCCATCTCGGAAAAGAGAACCGTGTACAACACCTGCATACTTCCATGCCTCACTTACGGCTGTCAGATCTGGCCATTAACACAGAAGATTGAACACAAACTAGGTGTATGCCAAAGAGGAATGGAAAGGAGCATGATGGGTCTAAGGTTGAAAGACAAATGGAAAGCTCCCCCAGGAAAAATGGAAAATGGAAAGCCCCGGCAGGCTTCGGCCCTTGCGGGCCCCTCTCTTTATGCTGACATCTCTTTGAGGCGCGCGTGGAACACGAACGCGCCGTCGACACGGCCTGTCGTCGTTAGACGGACGGAAGGCTAGCTAGCCCATAGCTAACCGTCCTCAGGCCCGCATCTACGGTGGCCGGTAGCCACCACGTGGCCCCCGACGCCCGGTGCGTCTCCCGCGGCGGCTCGGAAGAGAGGCTCTCTCCCTCTCTCGTTCCGCCACCCCCTTCGCTAGCATGACTGCTTGGCAGAAGGAGGTGACGGCTTCCCATTCCGTCTCGCTCCGGACCATGGATTGAACCAGGGCCGGACGCGAGAGGTTGCCGCCGCCGATCGCCGCTACGAGGACACGGCGGTGCTCCGCCCACGCAGGGCAGACCTCCACCGTGTGCTCCACCGTGTCCTCCGGTCGATCCTCGCAGTGGAAACACCCGGGCGTTTCCTCCCGCCCGATTCGGTGCAGGTACCTCCCGAAACATCCGTGTCCGGTGAGGACCTGCGTCAGGCGGAAGGCGAGGACGCCGTGGCGCCTCTCCAGCCACTCCTCAAAGAGGGTACTTACCGCCACTATCGTGGCGTGCCCAAGAAAATAAAAGAGGCCTATACCCAGCAGTGGATGAGTTTAGGCTGTCGATGATGATGAATAGGGGGCGAGCTTATTGCCATCAACCTGGCACAAATCTAGACACTGACACCGACTCACCCACTCCGTGACCACACTCACTGACTCACTGGCTCACTGACTCTGTGGCTGCGACTGAGAAATTCCTGACGGAGAAACCCAATAGTATACAAATACCGTTTTTAATGTTAGTCTTGATCCGTTTATTAAAGCTGAAGCCTGAAGGCAAAAAATCAAGGTACGACATAGCAGTGTCAATTTTCGCGAAAATCTTTTTTGTCCCTTCAGGTTTAGATTGGGCGTGACAGGCGGGCGGATTATATTCATGTAATGGCATCCCCACAAATTGTCAACCAACCTAAAAAGCTTCTAACGTGTTTTTGCCACAGACAGAATTGGGGCATTTGCTGACTAGTCTAATAGATTGAGACGTGACGGGATTCTTCATAACGATCATGAATACGGATCGATTTGTTTTTATAATCCCAGTCCCATAATGTGAATGATGTCTGTCATTGTTTGTTGGAAAGACCAACTTAGACGCTATACTCTGAATATGTACTAAAACTAACCATTTCTCTGATCGCAACAAAGAAGCCTCACTTTGCACAATTTGAAATCCGTGTGGGTTATTTTAAAAGGCTTGCTTTTCCATTATTATTTTTTAATTCAGTCATAGTTGTGAAATTTATACTTGAACTAGCTGACCCACGCAACTTCGTCTGCGTCACATAAGAAAGAAAAACGAATGGAAGAAAAAATCCCCGTGTTTCAACATTTTACATTCCTGCTCCGCTCCTAATGGTCGTAGCGTGATGTTATATAGCCTAAAGCCTTCCTCGATAAATGGACTATCCAACACAATAAGAATTTTACAATTTGAACAGTTCCTGAGATTAGCGCGTTCAACCAAACAAACAAACAAGCATAAAAACAAACTCTTCTGCTTTATAATATTAGTATAGATAGTAGAGATTGTACTTTATTTAACATATTAATAACATACAATCAATCACCTACCACGGTCGAGAGTAGACGGGTTCACAAGTATATTTCCTACAAACCTACCTTCAATAATAACAAAAGTGTGTTCATCGACGAGATTCGGACTTAGCTCACTGTATTACGGATCCAACATTTTATCATCATTTTATCACCATCTAACATACCAGAGCATACTGAAACGTAAGAAGCTGCTGCGCGCGACTACGACATCGAACGTCGGCTCGAGTCAACTAGCATCGCGGCATTAGAGACGAAGTCGCCCCACCTTCCCACTGGCCAGCGGTGACCAACCTTGCGGTATGAATTCCGCTTGTAAAAAATGCAAAAGATGTTCAGAAGCAGTGTTGGATGGCGCCCTCTGTTCGGGTTGTCGCCTGACTTTTCACTTCCATTGTGTAAGCCTCGCGGAGGTCGGCTGGAGGAGATTGGGTTCAGACAGACAGGGAACTTGGATCTGCCCGGAATGCAAAATTACACCACAACTAAACTCCCCGAAACCCCAATTACCAGAAAAACCGAATACGCAGGAGGACACTTCTAACAATGTCTCATCTCTTCAGAAAATCGAGGCAATACTACAAACTTTAATTAAATTACCGGAACAGGTTGAGCAATTACGTTCCGATCTAAACAACATGGCCTCCGGCATGAAAACGCAAATAATCGACGAGTTCAATGCAAGATTTGAGGAAATTGAAGCAAAATTGGAAATTGTCGAGAACTTTAAAAAGGAGCGTAATGTCTTAACAATTAAACTGAATAAACACGAAGAACGCATATCTAGTTTAGAAAAATCATTTAAGGACAGGGAAGAGTTAATTAAAGAACTGCAAATCAAAACCAGTGTCTTAGAAAGAGAGTACAACCGCAGCCAACAGCAAAACCGATTCCTTAACATCGAAATAGTAGGGATACCGGAAAAACCTGATGAAGATTTGCCACAGTTGTTACTTAAAATAGCCAGCTCCATCAACGCCAATATTGCCAGGGAAGATATTGAATTTATAACGCGAGTTCAGCCGCTGCAATCCCAAGCAGGTAAACCTAAGCGAATTATTGCCAAATTAAATAACAGGCACGCTAAAGATAGCATTATTGCCAACTTTCGGAAAATCAACAAATCCAAAGGCATTACCTCAAACGATCTAGGTTTCGAAGGCAATTCCACAAAAGTGTTTATAAATGAGCACCTCACTATAGCTAATAAAATCTTGCTTAATAACTGCCGAAAACGCGCCAAGGAACAAGACATCAAATTTGTGTGGGTAAAAAACTGCTCAGTCTACATGCGCCACCACGAAAAATCACCATCGGCTGCAATCACCTCGGACGAAGATTTAGAGAAGTTTTTAAACTTAAAGTAATTTGCATGTCTTTCTTATTCTCACCAATTGTTTTTCTTATCAGTAATGTAACAATAATCACTTTCATAATGTCTAACACAGTACACACTACTTATATACACTCATCCATCAATAAACACATTCAAATCCAGACACAAAACAAATCAAGTGAAACACTGGCACTCGTAGCGGCCCCTGCGTTGAGAGCCACTGGCTTGCATAGTACTCCGTTGGTCCACGACAACTTTCGACACATACATTCTGGCAAATTATTTTCTAAATACCCGCGCTCATCTAATTATTCCTCTTTTCTTCAAACATTAATAGTATTCCGGTTACCCACTTGTCACACTTTAATCACAACATGAATAAGTTAAACATTTATTATCAGAATACGCGCGGACTTAGGACTAAACTACCTTTGTTTTATCGTAATATTGAATCGCAGGACTTTGATATTATACTTATTACGGAAAGTTGGCTGTGCGACGGAATACTGGATACAGAAATATGTGACGATCGTTATGATGTATTTAGATACGATCGCCCCAGTGATAAAAAAGGCGGCGGCGTCATGATCCTTATTAAACGTGGGTACTCTGCTACTTCGAGGTCAGATATCCACACGGGATGCGCGGAATGTATTTGGGTGACTATTAGGAACAATGTTTTTATCGAGTCATCACAGAAAGGCGACTTACATTTAGCAATAGTTTATGTACCCCCCAACAAAAGTTCCTCAATAGTGCTAAAGGACTTTAAAGACTCACTTCTTCAAACCTATAATTTGAGCCCAAATGATATGTATTTAATAGTAGGCGATTTTAACTTACCTTTCATAGCATGGTCGTCGGACGGATACGATTGGAAATCCAAAAGTAATTCTGATTTATTTGAAGTCACAACTGAATTTCTTAACTGTTTGGATTTTATGAATTTGTCTCAATACAACCTCAAAACAAACTGCTGTAACAATGTTCTCGACCTAGTCATCTCTAACATATCTTTAGAGTGCACCATAAGTGAGATATCGCTGGTGGACATAGACAAGTTTCACGCCCCTTTGGTTCTTTGCATTGAGAATTGTTGCATTAAACCTATTCGCTCTCAACCTAGAAGAATAAAAAAGTTTTTCAAGGCTAATTATGAAAAAATTAACTCGGAGCTCGTTAACGTAGACTGGAATAACCGTTTTGAACAGCGTAGTGTAGAAGAGTGCGTCGATATCCTTTACGGAACACTAAACTCGATTATAGATTCACACGTTCCAACGGTAAAAGTATCAGGGCGTTTCCGATACCCGAAGTGGTACCCTCCATCATTAATAAATACCATCAAGGAAAAATTTAAAGCACACAAAAGATGGAAAAAATACAAATATCAAACAGACTATGCCGAATTCGCTTTGTTAAGATCTCGAGTAAAACTTCTCCAAGAAGAGTCGTACGATAAATATACAACTAGATGTGAGGAACAATTAATAAAATCGCCTAAAGAGTTTTGGAAGTACGTAAACAATAAAAGGAAATCTACTGGATACCCTCGCAAGATGGTATATCAAGGGGTAACGTACTCGAACGGTGAGGACATCTGCAATGCATTTAATAACTTTTTTCAAAGTGTTTTTAGTCCTACTAGCAGTAATAGTAATTTAAGTTGCGATGATACCCCCTTGTCAGATGTTACTCACTCCATTGTTATCGCTCCCAAATCACTAAAAACCGTTTTCGGATTATTAGATAGCAAGAAAGGAGCTGGTACTGATGGGCTTCCTACAATATTTATAAAAAAATGTGAATTAGGTTTGACTACTCCCCTCATGATCATCTTCCAGCGATCTCTCGACGAGGGTACGTTTCCGCGACAATGGCGCGAGGCTCAAATTGTACCAATCCACAAAAAGGGTTCCAAACGCGATGTAACTAATTACCGAGGCGTATCAATACTGAACAACTTTGGGAAGATGCTGGAGAAAATAGTATACGACCACATCTACGCTGCGACCAAACATTGTATACCCACTTCCCAACACGGCTTCGTAAAGTCTCGTACAGTCAATACCAACCTTCTTGAGCTCACCGACTATGTTGTTACTGGCATGAGCGACGGTGCCCAAGTGGACGTAATATACACAGATTTTGAGAAAGCATTTGACCGGGTAGATTTCTGCATTCTGACCGAGAAACTAAAAGCCGTAGGTATTAAGGGGAACTTGCTAAGATGGATAGACTCTTACCTAAGAAATCGGCGACAAGCTGTTGTTATCGGTAGTTACCGATCTGACTATGTGGATGTTACTTCCGGGGTGCCCCAGGGTTCACTTGTATCCCCTTTACTTTATAATATTTATTTATTTGACATAACGCAATGTTTCCGTTACTCTAAACATCTTCTCTATGCCGATGACAAAAAAATATTCATGAAAATACATAACACCAATGACTGTCAATTGATCCAATCTGACTTAGATAGACTTAGTGACTACTATGCGTTAAACAATATAAAGGTAAATACTCAGAAATGCCAAATAATAACCTTTTCCAGGAAACGCAACAATATTATTTATAACTACAGCATCAGTGATGACATTATACCGCGAACATGACAAGTTAGAGATTTGGGTGTGATGCTGGATGAAAAATTCACGTTCGAGTCACACATTGTTCACATCACCAGTAAAGCGTACAAGTCTCTAGGATTCGTTATACGTAACAGTCAGCAGTTTAACAGCCCACTATGCTTAAAAACGTTATACTACTGTTATGTAAGAAGCATATTAGAATCTGCAAGTGTAGTATGGAGACCTTTTTACAAGAAATATATTGACCTAATCGAATCCACCCAACGTAAATTCATTAAGTACTTAAATTATAGAACAAAAGTTGACATCGTAAATTACCGGGACTCCTGTCGATACCATAACTTAAATACACTGGAAGAGAGACGGCAGATGAATGACATGGTGTTATTGTACGACCTACTTAATAATAAATTTGACTGTCCAACGTTACTCAGCAAAATATTATTTAACGTCCCTCCCAGACGTACCAGACATACCTCTCTATTAGCAGTTCCTTCGGCCTCTACTAATTATATGCAGATGTCGCCATTTTTGCGTTTACCCGCATTATACAATGACAAGTTCCCAACGCTCGACCCCTTTAATACCACACGGAACCGCCTTAAAAAAGACATAATTTTAATCCTGGATCAAACGCGGGATATTCAGTGCCGCCACTAGTGCCAGTTAGTCACAAATATATCATACACTCACCACCATACACATTCACATTCACAGACACCGTACAGTTACCCATACGCACACAGGCACACACTACACATTTTAATGCCAATTAATTCGCACCACTCTCGGCTAATCATAAGCTTTTCTGTGTAGTTCGTAATTGGCGTAATGTTCGTTTTATTTTTTCAAATTAATGTGCTGTAAGCTGTGAAGCTACCTTTATAAAATAAATAAATAAATAAAATAAATATTATTTTAATAGATTGTGATTTGTGCGTGAATGATATTTGGCTTTTGACAAGTCTTATTTCATTTATTCCCAAAGGTTTGTGTATTTACAAGAAGCACACATCACACACACACACACACACACACACATCGCCACATACCACCGCCACACATCACCATCCACCGCCATCGCTTCACTTATTTTCCAGCCCTTACAATCAACCTTGCGAAGCAGGAGCAGGTCACAAGAAAATCAGCTTCAATTACATACCCTAAATTGCGGCAAGCAATTACCCCAATTCTAAGCATAATTAATTTGTTTTTCGTATGATTATGAAACAGTGATTATAACAATTAGTAAACTGGTTGTTAATTTGTTTTTACATCCAAGACCCCTTTCCATTTAATTTTTTTTTATAATGTGGGCCTTTGCTTTGGCTTTTTTTTGTGGACCTACGCCAGACAAACAGAATAAAAGCTTCAATATTTTGCCCTAAAATGCTCAACAACCAAGTGTGAAATGGACCTATATATTTTAATCTTTAAGACGCCTGCGGAGCATGCGTATTTCATACAAACGTAATACCAAAATAATTTGTAAATTAAACATATTCTTAAGGAAGTGTGTATTTATTTCGATTGAATTACAGAATATCTAGGTTCCCAAATATATATTTTGATTGGACACTGATTATAACAAGAGTTATAAGAAAAATAAGTTTTCTATGGAAATTTTAAATTACCTCATATCTCGTCTTTGTACCATTGTCCTCTCAAAAAATATATTTGGGAACATAGATATTCTGTAATCCAATCAAAATAAATACACACTACCTTAAGAATATGTTTGATTTACAAATTATTTTGGTATTACGTTTGTATGAAATACGCATGCTCCGCCGGCCCCTTAATATTCTGTTCACTAATCAAATAACCTGTCACACGATGTTTCAACCTAATACTAACGTGCCTTCTAATATTTATAAGTAATCTTATTTGTTATTTCTGGATCAACAAACTACCAGACATAATATTTTACGAGATAATACGTATGAGCGTCTTATATCCATATTCCATATTAATATTATAAATTTTGTTCTTATGAACACACAATATTAAATAAAAAGTCTCGTATATTTTGATCTATAAATGCGAATGTAACTGTGTATCAGTCTGTCCATCTTTACCTTTATGATGTGATTTAGGGATTACACCTCAACTAATAGTAGCACTGAGATGTGGTTCAACCCTAAACCTCGGAACCGTTTATTATGAAACTAGCGGGCGTCATGCGATTTCACCCGCGTAGTTCCCGTTTCTGTGGGAGTACAGGGATAAAATAAAGCCTATGTTACTCGCTGATAATTTAGCTATCCATTGCTGAAAAAAAAAAAATCAAATCGGTCTAGGAGTTTTAAGTTTATTCGTTACGTTACGTTTGTAAATAAGACAAATAAGTATATCCCAGATGACCAAGTGAAGGACAGCTACTTTTGTTCTTGAATACTAAACTTGTTAAAAAATAAACATAGGTGAATCCACGGGTCACTGCTAGTAAAACACTCATATGCATGTTCGTACATATATAACTTTAACTTTCAACTTTTTCGATAAATAGAAAGAAAAAGCCAGTATTTTTATTACGACTTATATCTTTGTCAGCAGTTTTTTCATAATCCCAATGAAATCACATTGACCAACAACCCATAAAACGATTAACTGTTAATTTGAACAATAAAACGATTAACTATTAATTTGAACAATAAGGCGTTATTAATAACTGAAACCGGTCCACAATTGCCGCTTGGAATATTAAACAGTGTAATTTATGCACATAAATGCCTGTCCTCTGTTTGGGTTTTTACTAGATTTTGTACTCCAGTTTCATTGTTTTCTCACATAACAATGTAAATTGTAGCACTTGTTCAATATGTCTTGACTTGTGAAAGACAAAGAGTCAATGTCTGAGTGTATTGAAAAATTATTTAGTTGACCCCAACAACCAAACTGTGAACATCAAAAATTTGCGGGTCCTACTTCAAGTTTTACTATCAATTCAGTACAGAGTTAACGTTGGGTGAACAGTCACAAGCACTTATAATCATGTACACCCTGAGAAAAATTCAAAACCGATTTCCTCGTTGAATGTAAAGGGTGTAAAAACACTCCTAACGAAGCCGAAAGTCACTTGTTTTCCCCGTCATTGCGACCTTTTTTTATTCTACACCATACCTGGGAACCTTCTAGTTACGGAGATATTGGGGGTCAAAGTTCCAACTTTATTTTTTAAATACTTGTTTTTAGTGGAAGATTTTTACTTAAAACACCTCCACGACCCCCATATTATTCAATCCATCAATCGGCATAATGTTTTGTGTGCGTTTCACTGAATTTAAGTCTACCACTAAACATGATGTTTCACCCCAAAAAAAAGTCAGTTTTCCAGCATTAATTTTTGCGTCAAGTTACTTAGTTTGATGAACGGAATGCTTGGTTGATGGCTTGAACCCTTTATATCGATGCAACTTTGAGATAAGATCTATGTATTTCACAATAGTATGAAGTCCAAAATACTATGTTGTTGCAGATTAGTGATCGTGGCTGTACTTATCTCATTGTGTTCGACTTTTAACTTACGACCTGCCATGCAATTCTTAACCACTGCAATTAATGAAACTCGACATCTATTGAAAACAACAACTTGATGAATGATATCAGAAAAAAAACAGCGGAACAGAAAGAAAAAAAAACCTCTATTTCCAGTCCATCATATCAAGCAGGAGCTAGGGCCAATTATAACTGGGTTAAGCCTAATTGCCCAGCACCACGGATTAAATTTAATAGGGCCCATTTAGGGACTAAAGTCCTTAAACGACAGTACTAATTACACTAACTCTGTTTAACCGTAAACATATGAAACGACTTCGTTTGTCAGCCTTGGATTAAACCTCGAAAGTTAATTAGTAACAAAAAAAAACCTGGGAAGGGTGTTGGTGTAACTGTAGGAAATTATAGGGTGTAGAAAGACCATCACGTATTCATATTTCGTACATAACATTAAGTCATCGTCATCATCATCATTTGAGCCGTAAGACGTCCACTGCTGGACATAGGCCTCCACTAAAAGGATTTTGCCATAATCGCCACGCTTGGCAGGCGGGTTGGCGATCGCAGTACGGTTGTCACAAAAGCACAGAGAACGCTGCTGCCCACTCTCTGGTAAGTCCATTAGTCGCCCCTTATGACACCCACGGGAAGATATGGGATGCTGGTGCTATCTGCGATCTCGTCCAACACCAGTTGCTGAGTGGTTTTTGTGAAGCTCTCAGTAACAACGCAGGGAAATGATGCTCTCTTTTTTATTAAGCTGTGAAAAATACCGGACGCATGCCGAAAACTGCCGTGAGCCTACTTGGCGGATGAACCGCGAGAACTTCTACGGACGACATTCGCGACCCACCCAGCTCAGCCCGCCGAAATATTCTGGCTCACCTGAGACATCACCACCACTCGTAAGGGCCGTGCGATGCGACGACGATAGACTCCCCGATCTGTCACCTGCTGGGACCTCCTAGATCATCATCAGGTCGCCATTGCACCTTCTCCACCGCTCTGTCCAACGACGATGCACGTCGAGACTTACAAAATGCTTTGTCTAAATACCTACAGATACGCTATGATGATGATGAATTTTGTTTGTAAACAAAAGATCGCTTTGTCCGTTTTAATTTTGCGGGCTGTCAGTGGCAGGAAAAACAATTAAATTTCCAGCGAAATATTCAATCGAAACAATTTGATATTTTCTAATAACAATTATTATCAGCTGTTCTTCAAAATGACGGGTTGTGAAATTGTTACGGACGATTAATTATAAAACTTTTCACGCATTCACTCCTTTCGTGATCAATAACGCATTCACTTCCGATAAAACGTATTTAATAACACATTCACTTCCAATAATACGTTTTCAATGACGTAATCACTCCGATAATGTATGTTCAATAACGCATTCACTCCGATAAATGCATGTTCAAAAACACATTCAATCCGAAAATGCGTCTTCAATAACGCATTTTAGAAAAAATAATAAAATTCCAGTCAGTTGTAAAAACCGTACCAACACCAATACAACAGTATAAAAAAGCGCATTTTGTACTCGTATTTATTTTAGCGTACAAGTATTTAAGACAAATTTGGTTGCTTTAATTTCTATCTAAGAAAAACACACTATTGTAAGACAATAAGGGTTAAACAGGAATTGGAGATTATTATATTATTCGCCAATTATTGCGCGAGTTTTGACTGTCCAAGCTACTTTGAACCTTATCGTACAAGAATAAAGCTACAAGTACTGTTTAGCGTCGATGATTTAATACCTAACCGTCTTGAGATATTTAGGAGCAAGAAACTAGTTAGACAAATGAAGGCAATTCAATCCAGACTCGTATCCATAGTCTTTGTTTTAATTGTTTTAGCTCTATGTTACGTAGGTAGGTATCTATGGCAAGTATATCTTACCTACTATAATAAAATGCCAAAGATTGTGAAGATAAATGAATGTGTGTTGCTTTTTCATGCAAAAACCGTAGAACGAATTTGAGTGAAAGGCACACAGATACTTTATAACCTTCCCGTGGGATACATATCGAATTCAGCGCGGATGAAACCGCGCCTTAAGCTAGTATTCAATTTAGTAACGTAATAAATATATTATGTAACTATGAAAGCCCGAACTATAACGCTAAATTTTAATAATTTTCCAGTAAAACCAATATTCTCCAACTCGTAATAATTCCAAACTAGTCTGATCATCGTTCATCTTGAAATTGAATGGCAATGCTAATTCTTTGGCCAAAGAAAGAACCAGCATTGTGGTTATGCGAAGTGTCAACCAATCGGCGAGAGATTTCCTTAAAACGGAGAGGTGCACTCGGGCCCCATGACCCGAACATTTCGAACCCAAACGCCTCTGTAGTTACCAATAAGGTTACAGTACTTGCGCCGCTTAAGCAACTCAGCAGCAGCAGCAGTAGCGCCTGCACAGTAGTGCACCGCCCACCGCCACAAGCAAACTTCTTATGTTGATCGCTGCCGTCATTATTTATCTTTGGTAACGCACGTAGGGTACTGACTTCCTGTAAAACAATGTGTTCTGGCCTACCAAACCTAACCGCTAAAGCTTTAATCACCTCAGATGAATTTGTGTGCTGATACTAACAGCACCGCAGTAGCTTCACGAGCGGCTCCTTTAAGTGCATAATTGATGCGCGCTAACTTGAATACTCTACCTTCGTATTTTCGTACGTTCTATTAAAAGTTAACCAGTCCAAAAATTTACCGTCAAACACAGGTAGGAGTCCGTCCTGAAATTTTGGTCTGGACTCTGGAGACATTCCTGCTTGACAAAATTACGCAATTGCTTGGGCTAGTTGAGCTATCTGGAGTACAATTATTATTGTTAGTAGATAACGTGCCTGGTTTTAACGCAATAGGCATGATGCTGTTGTCTGCTAGACAGGAATCATTATTATAAGGCATCTGAAGGTACCAAGGCAGCCCCCCGGACGCTGTATAAAATTGACCGTAGGTCTCATAACAGAAGAATCAGTAGTGACAACGTCATGTGGGTCCTTTGTTACATCAACCTGAATGGAGTCAACACACTTATTTAACTACTAGCTGACCCGTTTTTCCAACTTTTTTCATTTATGCTCCGCTTCTATTAGTCATAGCGTGATGTCATATAGCCGAAAGCCTTCCTCGATGAATGGACTATCCAATACAAAGAGTAATTCGAACCAGTAGTTCCTTCAAACATTGAGATTAGCGCGTTCAAACAAACAAACAAACAAACTCTTCAGCTTTATAATATTAGTAATAATAGATAAGACAAGTATATATTTTGAATCTTCCTGTTCCTGTTCGTGCGTAGTAAATCAAGTCGTTCAAGCCATGTTTCCCACATGGCTTGAACGACTTGATTTACTACGCACGCTAACTCCTTCCATCACTGCTGCAAATTCAGCTTGCTTGCGTAGTTCTAAAGCCGTCCGCTCCAATTCTAGCGTAGCGCGCTCCCGTTCTACAGCTCGTTCCAACTTCGCATTTTTTTAAGCATCATGGTCTGCCTCGACATTTAAAGTACGGCTACTTACCGTTCCCGAAGAACCTGAAACAGAAGTAGGTTTCTACGACCGTAGTCGGTGCGGTGACAGGAGGGTTTACGTCCCCGACGATCGAAGCACCCTGCAGCGCATTCGTATTATCAGTTTTATTTCAAGATCTTGTTTCTACCTTGTTACTTAAGGTAGCAGGACCAATATGTTACTATGAGAATGGACAGTATGTATTACTAGTATCAAAAGAAAGGCACTTTTTTTAAATTGTAGCAATTTTTACTCACTTTCTTAAGCTAAAAACTAAAAACGTAATGCCAAATCATAATAAAAACAATAAACAAAAAGGATATGTTTGAGTTTATCAAACTTAACAAATAAATTTATAATTTTACAATAACTAGACAGATTACCAAAACGACAAAAGATTGATGATGATTTTGACCGATTTGTTCCAAAATCAATGTTTTTTCACCACAAGTTTGATATTGTGATACTATCATCGAAAAGGTCTTGGTACGAACTGATTATAGAAGTTGTGTTATACACTAACGTCTTGCCATCTGGTTTCTTCCCATCGTCACGCACCAAGCCGTTTGGTTCTAAAAGCGCTGGTACGACGCGCTAGCAAAAGAGTTCGACGAATAATGTCATTAATGCTGGCGTGCCGTGCAATGCGATCTGCGCTCCTGTAGCAGGACAGACCATGGTGTCCAAGGCTGTCGACAGCTTCACCGCAGTGACACCGATGCGGAGCAACACAAAGTGCGCCTAAGCGTAGACTCGTACCGACCCGGAATGATGCGTCATCCATCATCGTACCAATGGTGATTGAAGTGCCTGAAGCCACAAGCCCGACACACTCCCGACGCCCGACACACTCCCGACGCCCGTCTGCTGGCCGTGAGGAAATCCTATTCCGCATCGTCCTGCCCGCGTAGCATGACCACCGGAGAAACGAAAGAGACTCGAAAAATCTTTTGTTCATCTGTCTGTTTTTTTGTCTGTGTTTTTGTCTATCGTTTCTCCAGTGGTCATGCTAAGCGGGCTGGTGGTGGTGGTGTCGAAGGAGGGGAGAAAACTTCGTCACTCGAGTTCAACGCAACTACAGCGACCGGAGACACGGCGCTCACAGTTGAGGCGGAGCTGAGTGACAGACCCCAGAGATGGTAGGTGTGCCTGTTTTTGTTGTTTGGCCCGATGCCTAGTCAACATCGGTGACATTGAGATCCAGGGTCCATTTGGATGAAAGTCCAGTGGTCCAGTACCTGTATGTATATTTTAAAAACAATTCTGTTCCATTTTTATTTAAATAAAATCAACATTGGTTTTCCAGAAAAATTTGTTAAAACTCTAAATGTATTTAGAATTTTAGAGAAACATTGCCTCTGGCAGGCAGTTCTGTTAAATTGAAAACTGTACGCAAATTCAATGTTTGATATAAAGTAGTAAACTCAGAGAATAAACAAGAAACATTTTTAGCAGGATTTAAGAGGCCTGCGGAGCATGCGTTTTTCATACAAACGTAATAACAAAATAATATGAAAATCAAACATATTCTTAAGGTAGTGTGTATTTATTTCGATTTGATTACAGAATATATATGTTCCCAAATACGTATTTTGAATGGGCACTGATTTAAACAAGAGTTATGAGAAAAAAAAATTCTATTGAAATTTTAAAATTCCTCGTATCTCGTCTTTATATCATTGTCCTTTGTGATGTTTGATTTTCATATTATTTAGGTATTACGTTTGTATGAAAAACGCGTGCTCCGCCGGCCCCTTAAAGCTTTTCTAAAACATAAACAAGCGGTTTCTTATAATTGTTAAACGTTTATAGCGGCGTGGAAATATTGTAATTTTTAATATGGTTACAATGTAGCTTCACTGTTTTGGGGGGATTTTCCATCTACAATTTCTCAGAAGCAATCATGGAGTCGGGATCTGTACTCAGTTGCTATTCTAATATTACTTTGAAGTTAAACATAACTTGCAAGTGTGTACGTTAGGCAATATAGTTTTGCCGATTCCTGCATTTCCTTCCTTACACACTACGAGAAGATGATTCGTTATGTTTTGAACTACAAGTACAGATATTAGATAAAGTCCAACGTGGTTTTCTTCTACTTTGTTTTTACCAATTTAGCGCGACATACAATATTATAGCGCGTTAGTAAAAGACTTTTCTACGCCTGTAGAAAGGTTTTTTACTAACGCAAGGCGACACTTAAGTTAGTTCTTGAAATTACAACAACGAAATAAAATCTAAATAGTTATTAATGTGTCAGATTAGCCTTGGATAAAACAACTGGTTTGCCAGTGGAATGATGCAGACTAACAGCATCAGTATTAATGTGTCGCATTTCCTCAGGCTCGGTGGAGTGATGATCTTCGCAGGGCGGCTGGGTAGCAAATAGATGAGAGTGACTTAGAATCGAGTTGAGTAGTGTGCGATTTAGGAGGCCTATGTCCAGTAGGTGCTGTAGGAAATGTATGGCTATGATGATTACCTCTGATGTAAATAAGAACTAAGGAGTGTAAAGGTGCACATTGCTCGCAGAACGGATGGCCGATGGGGCCGAAAAGTTCTGGAGTGGCGTGGCGACCGCAAATCGGAAGACGATGCGCTGAAGACATCCCACTAGGTGGACCGATGACCTGGTGAAGGTTGCGGGAATCCGTTGGATGCGAGTCGCACGGGAGCGGTCAATGTGGCGACACTTGGGGGAGGCCTATGTCCAGCAGTGGACGTCTTTCGACTGAAATGATGATGATGATGATGATGTGTGTATAAGTACTAGATTCAATAAAACAACAAATATAATTCTCACTCATTATATTTGCTATAACGTTTAAGAAACATTTACGTTCTCATTTAACTGCCTACAATTATAAATATACCTTTCTAAAATCACAACATAAGTTATAAGTAAGAAGTTATTTACAATAAATAAACAATTAAGTACATAATATTTACAAACTAGTCTCATCACTTGTAATAAATAAAATGTCCTACTACTAGGTACTGTTGATAGTAAACTGTGAAAAAAGTACACATTGAGCTTAAAATATTTGCGTGTGAGCACGATAAACAACAAATATTGACTACCACAAAAATTCAACGTATGGGAGCATGCTTTTCTTTTTTTTTAGTATTACAATGTACAGGAAATATTAAATAAAAAAACGTGCGAATTCAATACCGTAAAATGCCTACAGCTTGGCTTGAATATAGATTTAAACTCGATAAATTAACCTTTAAGAAAGTCATATTAGGTATGTGATTTCAATTTTACGGTACAATATGATTCCAAAAATTTTTCGCACCATGCAATTTGCTGTTACTCAACAGATATTTTTAATTGTATTATAATTGTAGTAATAAATGCGTAGCAGCGTTGTGAATTAAACCCTAACCCAAGAATAACAAACCTGTTTGATTTTGCTGTAATAATGAATATTTGCGAAAAATGTATTGAAAACAAATTTACCTGCGGATAATTTCCAATTTAATTTAATTAGAATATTCCCACTGATTAATTTCCCCCGGAACAAACGTATGGTTCAATACACATAGAAACAAGAGCTAATTATCATTACATTCAAAATTATGTTAATGCCAAAATGGAATATGTTATGTCACACTACGAGTTAAAACGTCAGCAACGCGGAAATAACTAAATGTGAAATTTATTTCAGAATAGAGTTCTAACGAAATGTGCAGTACTAAATTTAATTAATTTTATTTAGTTTTAGTGTTTATTATTCTGAAGGGTGTTGGTTTAATTTATTTTTAAGCCAGATAAAAATAGGTTTCCAAAAAAAACACAACTTTATAACTTTGATTAGAAAAATTAAATACATTACTCAAAACTCAGGATACAGACAACAAAGTGATTAGAATTGCTCAATGTGTATTATAATTCAAATAAGATCGCTGAATCGGATCCTTTTCGAAGAAAAATTGAGATTATTCTTAAAAGAATCGCCACAGATGCATGGCGCGATAGACTTTTAAGCTCTTCATCAGGAATGTAAGTAAAGTATGTATAAACGCTTTAAAGCCAAGATACATAATTTTCTAGAAAAAAATATACAAGACTGAGAGTAAAATATTTTCATCATTGCAATCATCGAAAGTATTCATTAACACACTGTGTTCGAAATCGAAGGTTACTGCTGCCTTAACTATTAAAACACCAAGTAACCTATTATTCACATTAATTAAACATTTATGAATTATTTTATAACTTTACTCAATTTGTATCATTTGCTATTACGTGCAGTTTGATATACGAGGAAATAGCATTCAATTGACCGTGATTTTATTGCAATTTCATGAGTGCATAAAGCACCAAAAAGTATATCTAGGTATGTATCCATATGTAACTTGATTTAAAACAATAATCTGTGCATATAACTTTACAACCAAATGATACAAATTAAGCAACTAAACATTTGAGTTAAAAACCTTGCTTCAATTTTATTTTATATCGTTCATTATTATCTGAACTGATACAATTTGCTACACCTACACTTATTTTTGTTCAGATTATTCGTGCAGTAGGTACGAATAATCCATTAATTATTTTAATTATTATCTACGAGAAGGTGACAAAAAAAAGACTGAACACAATATAAATCTGTACCATCGAAATTAAGAAGGTATTGTAAATAAGGTTTTGTTTCTTGCTCAACATATCAATAGAGATATTATTGTTAAAGAAAAGGTTCATGTGAGTTCACTAAAACGATCACCTCTTAAAATGTCTTAATGAATTGAGATGAATGGCTTCGGGAACACAATTCATTAGGGACATTCATTAACACGATCATACAATAGGGCCTAAATATAAGTATGCACATAATACTTGAACGATTAAGTGAGAGTAAAATACAACATCCACTTTAAGACGGAAATAACACGGAAGCAAGAATTTTTCGCACAACTATTTGCATCAATACAGATGTAAGGTTTCTTACGTCCATTCTAACTTCACGTAAAATCTACACAATCGAATCGTTTGGTGCATCAGCTTTAGACAGTAGTGGAACGCTACTGTAATCCTTTAACCGTTCGGCGCCTTTCTTAGTTCCGTTATCAAACGAGCTCGCTGTGGGCAACTTGGAAATCCAGTTGTTATTACCTATTTTGTTCGTCTTGTAGTTAGCGATTGCGTTTGTAGTCTGACTGTCTTTCAACTTGACTCGCGGTTGACCGCAATGAACTGAGTTGTGGTTCAACGAGTTTACATTCAGCGATATGGAGTTTGAAACGCTTTGCTTGTCTACATCTTCTGCATTATCAGTGACGCCATTTGTAACTGGTTCTGTCGGATCAGATTGTTGTCTCTGAATGCTGAGGTTTTGTAGTAAAGGTTGAGCTTCTTTCTCTAATTTGTTCATGTCTGTTTTTTGCTGGAATATTCCTGATCCTCTTCTGCTTGATGATCGAGAACTTTGGTCTAATCGTTGTCTGAATGGAGTCAAGTGTGACAGCGACCCACTTTCTGTCGATAGTGTCTGAGTTTTGACTAATAACGGTTTTTCTTTAGGTGCATTAGGATCTATTATTTCGCTTAACAACCAATATGTGACTAGAGTTCCTTTACCCTGTAACAAAAGGAAATGTTATCAAAATTGGCGTAAACTTTTCTCGGTTTACTGATACTTTGCATTTTGTTTATCGTATTGGCGATTTCACTTCAATGTCACTAGAACTTTAGAGGTATTATATTAATGATATGTTTTTTTAGAATATTCTGTATCAAACTAAAATGGAATTCTTACTGAAATCGAATTAACAGATTTGTAAACAAAGCCAATTCGGGTTATTCCCTCGGGCTCTATTTCTTGCTGCATATTTTTGATACAAGAGCTATAGCCGACATGGAGTTAATAGGTTATTGGCAGTCTGCAACGAACCTTTGAAACGATTTCTGATAAACTTAATTGCATTTTTGTCATAAAGGTGCTATTAAAAATCTGGTATTGCTTTTAAATTAAATTCACACTACCGAAACAAGACATGGAGGTAATCATAAAAATCATTTTCAATTTTGTCTAGATGAAGTGACATTGTACGAGTATTAGCAACCAACAACAAATATCTAACACAACTTAACTATTGTAACAGCAATTTTGTAAATGAGGTCTTTTTGCTCATAATTATTGCTGTAATGTTTATGACTGTAGTTGTAAAAGAATCTTTAAGTTATTAACAATATGATGTACTATAAAAGTACCTATGTTTCTGCTATTCGTGTGTACAATACAATCATTTACCGCTGGCAATTAAGCAATTAAATGGAAATATCGATTCAAATTAAATTGACAAAAATTGTTAATTAGTAATGTATTTTATTATCTGCATGAGTTTTTTCATAAAACATAACATTTGTTAGAACCTAATTTCCTAAAATACTTTTGCAAATCCGACTTGGGTAGACTGTTGAAACTGAAAATGTACTAGTTACGCAATAAATAATACTTTATTTTTAAATAAGTAGATAAATTTTACCTTCATAGCTACTTCTCCTCGGCACTGTAAATTGAAGGTCCCGTAGAGGTCTAGCAGTGCCTTCGTATCTGGAGACACGTGGATCTTGAGAGCTTCTCCATTAGATTCCATTCTCGATGCAGTGTTCACGGTGTCGCCGAAGAGGCAGTAGCGGGGCATCTTGAGTCCCACCACGCCGGCTACACAAGGACCTGATGGATGACAAAAAATATTATTACTTTTTTGCATTATACCTACTATTACAGCGCATTTTTTTTTATTTGCTGCTAGCTGACCCACGCAACGCCGTCTGAGCATATTAGAGAGAAATAGCTCCAAAAGGAATAAATTTTCCCCGTTTTTGCAAAAAAAAAAATACATTTATGTTCCGCTACTATTAGTTGTAGCGTGATGTTTTATTGCTTGTGACCTGCCTCGATAAATGGACTATCCAACACAAAAATAACTTTTCAATTCGAACCAAAGTTTGTTGGTTTGATTGAACGTGCTAATCTCAAGAACAGTAGTTCTTATCATTAGCGAGTTCAATCAACTCTTCAGTTATGTGATATTATTATAGATGAATAACTGAATACTTGAAGATTGAAAAATTTCATTAATTTCACGAAAATGTGAGAAAAGTTTTGAGTATGAATATGGATGACCTTATGAGACGAAGAACAAAGAAAAAGATGGATCGATTGTATGAAAGATTATAAAGCTAGAAAGGGCGTGGTGACTCATGAGATGAACAAATAGATAGAGAAATATTGAAGAAGACATGCTGCGCGGAGAAGGTCAGAAGAATAACGATGAAAACAAACTAGACTGTGGAGAGATTACTGCTAGCGTTTTGTAACAACAAGTGGTTGGCGGAAAATTTTACAAAGAAAATAAAAACGATGTACCGTGTAATTAGAAACATAAGCCAAGTACAAAGTCCTTCATTTTAATATCTAAATAACAAGCTCCTTTCGTATTTGCATGATGGCAAAGTAATTAGGCTGCCTAAAAAAACAACGTTTTCCGTACCCACAAAAGAGCTAGCACATATTTTATTTACATTTCGAGTACCTACGTTTTGCCACAGCTCATTACTTTAAAAAGGAATGAACGTGGCACTGTGTTTTCGGTTGAAATATTTCCGTGAATCGTGACCCGGATATTTTTAACCTCTTGACTTTCGACACGAATGATTGTTGACTTTACGTTAGGGTGATTTTTTGGGCGGTAAGTAATTTTTTGGGCACCCAGTATGGGTAATGAATTGGGAAGGAGTCCGTTTTTTTCGGGTCGTTTATGATTTTCGGAGAAAAGGCTTTTATTTAAGACAGAATCGGTGATCGGTATTTCAGGGAGTAAGGTTTTATTTCTCTAACGTCCTTACGTTACAGAAATAAATATGTACTAATAACACTTTGCCCGAACCGGGAATCGAACCCAGGACATAGGTCCTAATACCAAGTACCAAGTACGAATGTTGAGGCAGAGGCCTCAACAGTCGTACTTGCAACCACTAGAGTAACGAAGCAGTCAAGCTCGTTTTACATTTTGTTTTAAAGTTCATTACTTGATATTTTGAGCTAATGATTTTTTGTTGGAGAAAACACAAAAAATAAAGAGAAAAATGTGGCCAGGCTATAGAAAGTGACCTCATTATTCAGGCTTCAAGTTTGAATACTGAACTACTGTTTGACTGCTGATATTACAACTGTAAAGACTTTGCAATAGTTTCAGTTGTTTTGAGGTCAGAAAAAAAGCTTGTGTTTGTTTTTCTTGTTGTTTCATTTTAATTTGTACTTCTGAACTTTATCATTTTGATTTTTTTACCATTTATTTTTTCACAAAAAATGCAGTAGTTGTTAAAATTTTATATTTGACCTTCAATTAGTCAAAATATAATATCACACTAAACGATTTTGCTATACGTCGTCCAAAACTAGAAAATAAAGAATAAAACTAGTAGTTATCATTAGTAACAAAAATATCAAACTAAAATCTTTGATACTAATAGTAATAAGTACATAGATCATCTACGATGTTAAGCTTTGAAAATGTTTCGTCTTAAATGTTTTGACAAGTTTTGCGACTTAAATTCTAAATTTGTACTTGTAGTTTATCTAATGACAGCTTTCAGACTTGTGACAAATTATTTTGAGTAGAGACGAAGTTCTCAAGATTGGCTGTGAGATTTAGATAACAATATTGTTAATATTTTGTCTTCTTAAAAGTTCTTGGGCTTGTTTAAAGTTTAATACTTTGCAATTGGCGAAAAATAAACTATAATCAACTTCTTGGAAATTCGTGTATAACATTTTTTTTTACTTAAAAAGAATATATGAATTACAATTATTTGATTTGTATTTACAAATGAAAAAAATAACAAGTTTTTCGATGAAAGTGGAAAAGTAAACTAAAATAAACATCTGCTGTCGATCTAGACTCCTGTTGAAGTTTCATACGTTTGGTAGAAATGAAATTTTATTTGTATAACCAACTAGGTTCTATCCGCGAGTTCACCCGCATATAGCTTTTATTTTAACATAGTCCTATATATGACACGAGAGTTGGATGACAGATATAGAAAATAAGATGTTGAATGCCTAAAAAGGCAATTCAGGAAAACTAAATAAAAATTAAATTTAAATAAAATAAAATAAAACTCACCTGAATGCAACCCAATCCTGAGTTTCAACTGATCTTGCGGCCGATGCCTGATGCGGAACCTGCTCACAGCATCCCTGAGGGCCAGCGACATCCGAGCTACTTCACAAGCATGCCGTGTGCCATTGCGTTCTGGGAGACCCGACACCACCATGTATGCGTCGCCTATGGTTTCCACCTGTCCAACAAGAATTAGAAATCGGTTTAAAAATAGTAATAGTATTAGTGTTTGGTGAGGGTGGACATCGCCGACGAGCCCGATTCGAGCGCGGAAAAGGTGGTGTGACGATTTGATCATGCTCGCAGGGCAAGCGTGGACAAAAATTGCACAGAACAGAGAAGTTTGCAGGGATAAAGGGGAGGCCTTTGCCCAGCACTGGGGCATAATGTAGGCAAAAAATGGGATTTGGTGATAATTTACAAATTATATGTAACATTACAATATCACAAGGCGATGGGGTACCTATCTACATTTCTCCAGTGATGTTGAAGTCCCATGTCGCAGTGCTTGTGCAGGTCCAGACCAACGAGGCACAATGAAACTAATTGTTTCAGAATCGCTCTTGTCTCATTGATGGTCTTGGACAGCTATTTTCGTAAAGCTTTTTCTACAGTTTTCCACATGGCAGAGGCGTGCCTCATCACATTACAATTCTAAGTACCCGAAACGCCTGCCAAACGTCTATGAATGGCAACCTAGATCAATCTATTAAAACGTGCTTTCCGAGGCACGGATTTTTAAATTTGACCACGACTTTTGAAATTGAATAATAATAAAATGGTACCGGTACCAAAAACAATGGTTAACTTGATATCGTATCCTGCGGGCCATGATGGAATTGATGAATGGTAGTGACCACGCCAAACTCATAGCTAAGTTCTAGGCCAACTTATTTTATAGATTGCCTTTGAAAAAAAAAAACTCACCTTGTAAACATCATAATTCTCGACTATAGAATCGAAACAAGTGTACAGGTCATTCAGTAGGTCGACCACCTGCATTGGCGTCGAGGATGCTGACAATGCAGTGAAGCCAACGATGTCTGAGAAGTAGATCGTCACTTGTTCGAAGGTCTCGGCGACTACTGATAGGCCATTAATCAGTTGGGAGGCTACGGACCTGGGTTACAACAAAGTATCATCGAGTTAATCACCATTTCTAAAATATGCAAGCAAACAAATTTGGCCTTAAATGATTCGAGTTTTTTAACTTTTTCAAGAAACCTGACGCTGCACATCTACACATACATTGCATTGGTATGCTTCTTGTGGCGCCTCGCAGCGCAGCGCGAAATCACTTCCAATACCGTCGCGCTGCGCCGCGCCGCGTCGCGTCTCGTCTCGGTGTGAACTGACGCCAGGGTGTCCTGCCTGAGCGACGAATACAACGCGACGCGACGCGACACGACACAGTGCAATGCGACGCGATGCTACACGCGACAAATGTCCTACGTGATTTTGGTCATTACTTCTCGAATCATGGAGAAGTACAGTGCAATTTTGCTCGAAAGTTCATTTCTAAAGTAAAGACTTTTTAAAAAATATCGTAAAATACGAAAAGAACGAACTGAATCAAATCAATCAAATGAAAATAACATTATTCTGAATCAACCAATTCGTAGCTCGTGATGTCGCGTCTGGTCACCCTCAAAACAAGTACGCGTTACGTCGCGCGTCGCGTCTCGCCGCAGACTGCTATATAGGCCGCAGACTGCTATATAGGCCGCAAGCAGGGAACGACGGCGACGGCGACGGCGAGACGCGACGCGCGACGTAACGCGTACTTGTTTTGAGGGCGACCAGACGCGACACCACGAACTACGAAATGGTTGATTCAGAAGATTGTTTTTTTTTTTTAATTAATTCTGTTGATTCCTTCTGTCTTCGTTTTTACGATATTTTTTAAAAGTCTTTTCTTTAAATATTAACTTTCAAGCAAAATTGTCCTGTATTTCTCCATGATACTAGCAGTAATGAACAAAATCACGTAGGACATTAAAATTTGTCGCGTGTAGCATCGCTTTGCATTTCATCGTGCCGTGTCGCGTCGCGTCGCGTCGCGTCGCTATCGACGCTCAAGCAAGACACTGTGTAAGTCGTTGATTGTTATAAACGCATTAACTTGCTCAAACGATGAAAGTTTGTATGAGTGCATGTCAAGCATCGCATCTACCTACATTGAATGATATAAAATTTAGTTTGTTTACGCTTGGAATGAAGTTACGTTTCGTAATTTTTTGCAAAACTAAAGCATACGTAGCATAATTTGGCGAATGTGTCGGTACACTTAGAAATGTTCATAAATCTTCTCAATATTTCTAACTCTCTACGACTGCTATCATCAAGTATGAGAGTAGAAGTAAATTATTACATACTGTATTTCATAATACAACAACATAACAATACAACTATAATCTCCAAAGGGACAGAGGCAGTACCTTAAAATACAATCACAATAAGCTAGACGACAAAAAAATCTAATTAGTCCTTCAGACAGATTTCCAAAAAATTTTGGCCACATTTTTACAAAAATTGAAGACGATACAGTGCGTCGAAAACTCGTGTGAAATTTCGGTACATTTTTTACCGGAAAGTGACGTTACGAAAAAAACTAACGCTCCTTGATGCGTTTTATCTTCGTCATTTTCTATTAATTTGATAAAACAACAGACACGTATCCAATCTTTTTCGACAACTGACGGACTACTAATACAGAATCATATTTTTTTAATCAGTAGTCATTTACTCTTCGATTATATGTTACAACGATTAAGCTAACTATTTTATTGTTATTTTATCCTCCGTGACATTTTATTTACCCATTTTCGCGAATCTGTAACACAATCACGTATCTATTTTTTGATATATCTAACAATACTGTGATTGTCCATTCAATAAAATGTAAGCACCTACTGTAATATTAATAATACTTTAATGGCCATCATATTTTAACAAGCGGACAAAAAGGACTGTTATAATTAAAAAAAAAATACAGAATGGTAAAAATTACGTCAGCTCCACTCTGATATAAAAAATGTGCTTGGATGGATGTTATTACCAATAATGTAGAAACAGCACGCGACACATAAGAAACCATAACATAGCTGTATCTAAAGAAATACGCTAAATTGCTGGAAAGTCCTTGATATATTTTTTTTAGGTTACGAGTAGTGTCATGAAAAGAATAAATTACTGAGAGTTACGAGTTTCTTCAAACATTTTTTTTCAAGCTTGATTAGTAATGCTTTGAATTAAATATGACCAGTTTCTTCTTATTTTCTCTGAAGCTTTTACCAAGGTTTTCAACAAAAGATTTTTGGAACTAATTGCAAGACTTTTTAGCAAAGAATTGTTCAAAAGAATCATGGCTTTTATTTTCTTCATAATTAATAAGAAGGACAAATGATTAGCGAGTTAAAAAATAAAATTAAGACTGTCTTATTTACTGAAATTTTCATAGTCTTATTTTGTACCCGCCAACAGCCACAGTCTAAAAAAAGTTCATTATTGATCCATAAGGCTGATGCTCCATTCAATCCATGGTCCGGAGCGAGACGGAATAGGAAGCCGACACCTTCTGCGAAGCAGTCATGCTAGCGAAGGAGGTGGCGGAACGCGAGAGGGAGAGAGAACCTCTCGCTCCAGCCGCCGCGGGAGACGCACCGGGCCACGTGGTGGCTACCGGCCACCGTAGACGCGGGTCTGTGGGCGGGGCGGGGCTATGGGCTAGCTAGCCGTCCGTCCGTCTTATGACGACAGGCCGTGTCGACGGCACGTTCGTGTTCCACGCGCGCCCGCAAGGGTCAAAACCTGCTGGGGCTGCGTGACTGTTCGAAAGAGATACCGTGGCCCCGGAACACAAAGGGCGAGGAAGGAACATGGATGGGTTTTAGTCAGTAAAAGTCTGACACCCACTCCCGCTCCGCCCAGAGTGGGAGAAGTCATTTGATGATTTCCCATCCGAAGGCTGATGCTCCAAGGTAGCCCGCGAAACTCAAATTTTCTTACGTTTTTTGCATTTTGCAGGGCAGTGCTAAGTTGTATGTTGATGAAAGAGAGATCAAAGTTCATTAGAGTCGAGGAACGACTTTGACCGTGAAAAATTCGTTCATCGACTCTTATGAACTTGGAGGGTTGTATGGATGATTTTGATGATTATAATTCTGTAACTACATACATCTTACAGCCGCGACCGATATTTTCATCAACATACAACTTAGCACTGGCCTGCAAATTTCAAAAAAACGTCAGAAAATTTGAATTTCGCGAGCCACCCTGACGCTTTCACCTTAAAGCAGGGGTACGAATGTATATTTTCAGGTCTATAGGGTTCTTTTGGTGTTCGAATGATAATATTGTGGTGCAGTTAGTTCCGATTTTTGACAACGTGGTAAAACATTATGATTTGACGACCCGAATAGCGCAGCGGTAGTGAGGCTGCCTTACATTCCGGGACCCGGGTTCAAATCCTAGTAGGAGCAAATGTTTGTGTGATGAATACATCATGAACATTTGTTTCCAAGTCATGGATATGTATAGTAAGTATGTGTTTACAAATACAAAGTCTCTATGTAATATATCAACTATCTGGTGTCCACGATACACGCCTCGTTGCATATGTAGCACAAGATGGCACTGTGTGTTATGTCCTGTATAGTAATATTTATACCGGAGTATACTTACTTTGGCAAAAGCTGATACAGTAGTTCCTCACATTTCTTCTTTTCTTCTAAATAATCTTGAGTTCTCTCACTAACTAATGATTCCAAATTATTCGCATACTGCTCCATACGGGAAAGCAAATTATCTAATATATTGCTACTTTCTTGAGTTCTGTTGAAAACAACAAAAATGTTAAAAAAAAATACAACCGCACAATCGTTCAAAAAAGCTTATTTGGTTAAGAAGCAAAGTATGTTAAAAAATAAAATGCGCTTAGTGAGGGATTTTCTTTTTCAACTCTTCCCTAGTCGCTGGATAGATGGCGCTGATCTCGGTATGTTACTGCAAGGAACAGAATGTCACATAACTTCACTTGGGCCTAATGGTTATATTCGGAAGCTTATGCAAACGAAAGTGTTAGTCAACGAGCGTATGTGACGTATGTTTTTTCAAGCGTTTTGGCTTTGGCACTTAGTAACGTAGTCAGATCAACGCCATCTACCGAGTTCTTGGAAACTATTTTTTTATTAATTCTTAAAAAGAAAACCTCTCAAAAAAGCGACGGGAAAATAAAAGCGTAAAGATATCTTTCGGATGGGATCTCAACCACAAACTACTGCTGAAAAGCCACTAATCATTAGACGGACAGCAGCAATTTAACTGGTTTTTATGTCACCCTATTAAAACGCATTTAACGGACCTTTCGCAAAGTTGTCAACCAAGCATTCTGGGGCCTAATTCTGCTATTTTAATAAATTCGTCACTCCAACACGATTCCATTCTCATCCCATCGTCATTTTGCTTAAAGTTCGTAATCTGCTAAATTCACAATGGTCGGTCAATGGTCTCGTAATAAAATTGTGTTTTAATGGCATTTTCGTATTGTCATTATCATAAAACCCTTAGTACAAATGGTTTTCGAAATCTACTACTAAATGCGAACATTTATTCATGCCAGATTTCATGTACGAGATTAATATTCTATGACATTTATTTCAATGGAGTGTCAGTGGTTGTTCATTGAGAAGTCATAATGGCGCCATTATGATAGTAGAATTAACAAACTTGTCAAAATTTGACAGAACTTATCAATGATCGAATACTCTGACACTATTGTAATAGCAGAATCGAGGCCCTGGACATTAAACTAAGTAACTACGCAAATGAAGTGAAGTAGAAAACTACTTTTTTGTGGTGAAAAATCACGGGTTACTGAAAACATTTTGCTGATGTATATCTATTGTTTGAGGTATTTAAATAAAATAATTTCATTTAGAAAAAAATGTACGAAGTTTTGACTTTGATCTCCAATATCACCGTAACTAGAAGGTACCCAGGTATGGTCCAGAACAAAACTATCATATACTCGTCATGACAGAGAGAACAAGTGCCTTTCAGCTTAGTAAAGGGTATTTTTACAAAAATAGCTACCCGCTGTTACTTGGTTGCCTGCGGAACGTTACTCTATGCGTCCTTTATCGAGTTGAAATATTTAAAAAAAAACTGTCTTTATAAACACAGGATAGCAAAAAAAAGTAACAGTACATCTACACCAGAAGATGAAGACATATGTACATAATATATTACTTGTTGAGGCGCCGGATTGCTCCCTTCAAATGGCCGAAGACAGGTCTTTCCAGAGGGTCCTCGGCCCAGCACCTCCGCATCAGTTCGGTGGCCTCGTCAATCTCACACGATCGGTGGTGAGAGGTATTCGGACGGAGACCACTTGCTATCACCGTCTCAATTATTTCTAGGAAAGGAAACATCGAATCAATAAGAAAAAATAAAAGGACCATTTGTTCTCAACTAAATTAAAAATGTTGCTATGTTGCTATAGCAAATGTTTTTACAGTGTCGACGAATATTTAAATGATAAATCTTTAAAACGGGAATAATATGTTTTTTTTTATCGTTAATGTCTGTTTCTAGAATAAGTTAGATTATAAGATATTATAATGATAAGTCCCCTCTCCACACATCTACTTTTGCTGCGCCCGACAGGGTAAAAAAAAAAAAGGTTCACGATTGTCTCCAAATATATGTTTACCACCTAAGCCTTCATTGTGGAATGCAATAAAGAATTGAGTATTGAAGTCGTAACTAACAAGAAAGTAATTTAGCTCACTTGGCCCTTCACAGACGACAAACTTTTTGTAGAAATGAGTCTTTGGCGCACAAAATGTCTGCATGTCATACAAAAAGTCCGTCGTGGATTTTACGCAGACTGAACGCACACGACGCTCACCTTCATCGTACGTCGTCCCCCGCTAAGGGGCCGCCTCCACGAGCGAGAGAATCGCAGCGATTTGACGTATTTCTATACGAAAATATCGCCGCGATTCTCTCTTTCGTGGAGACCTCCCAAAAGAGAGTGTGTAGAAAAACGTGACAAGGACGATAATATCGCCGCGATTCTCTCGCGCGTGGAGACGGCCCCTAACGAGTGCAGATTGCATACTAGACATGTGCGCCGGACGTTTTGCGCGTCGTAGGCGTTACTGCATATTACTGCTTAGGTTTTATTTTCACACACTAAAAAGTGCGTCACGGATAGTCTGTCGTCTGCGCAGGGCCTAAATAGATTGATAAAAGGCATGGTTTTCATAGTGTCGAAATTCAGATTTTTTTCTGTTTAAAGTATCGCGGTTTATGAATTTAATGCAGTGCAATGTCGGGTTATGTTGCAGTGATGTTATGAAATATTTAAATTGGAATAACGAACAAATTTTCAGTTTTATTTGAAAATTGTTTTATTGTGAAATTTCAATGTGTCTTTTTTCTGAAAATAAAATTATTATTATTATTATTATTTTCAGAATATTTTGTATTTTCTTATATTGAAACTGTTTGCAAACAATGGAACGATTAACCATTCACTGCTTTATTTTAAAAAGTGATATAAATTCTCTATCATTACTTTCTAGCACCAAGTTCTAATAACAACAGAATAATCAGTCATTCAACAGTAAAAATCTGTCCTGACACAGTGAAAACGATGCCTGTAAAATAAACGAATGTTGGAAGCTTCACAGCATTAGCTCGTTCATGGAAATATCTCGCTCTTTCAATTTCGTTACACGTAATAAACGGATTTGGAGCTATTTTCGTCACCTAGCTGTTCTCACATTATTTCACATAAAAATTTATTTTACTTTATTCGGAAACCAAATAAGATTAATTTACCTGACCTTTAATTTATTGATTGTATTTTATGATTGTATACATTTTGCATGCCTTACGGTAGAATCACTTGAAACATGTAAATCTTTTTAACACCATTGTAACAGTGTTTTCTGCAAAAATAAATGATTTGATTTGATTTAAAGTATTTCTAGTATGATCTCATTGCCTGAAAAGGTTTTGCTTTGTAACTATTGATTTTATTTCCATTATCCCTCTCTTTGAGAGGAGGTCTGTGTCCCAGCTGTGGGAACATTAATAGGCTGATGATGATGATGGTGATTCATATTTTAACAAATTTAACAAAAAATAAATAAAAAATTAAAATATTTTAGTCCACCTGTATCGGGAACAAGGTCCAAGCTAAAGAGCCCTGATCGCTGCCGGTGCAGCTTCAGGGCTTCAAAGAGAGGAACCTCCTAACAATAGAAGCCGTGTACAGTAACTATTATTATTTTCAGTTATTATTAAATATGTTGATAATAATTTCATAATACCCATATTCTACACAATATAACTGAGTTCCTTGGAATATTTAAAAATCCGTTATATGTAACCATAATTAAAGGTAAACTTCCAGTAATGCCAATATTCAGTTACTGGTTCGTACTAACCATTAAGGGGCCGACGGAGCATGCGTTTTTCATACAAACGTAATACCAAAATAATATGAAAATCAAACATATTCTTAAGGTAGTGTGTATGTATTTCGATTGTATTATAGAATATCTATGTTCCCAAATAAATATTTTGAAAGAACAATGATATCAAGACGAGATATGAGGAATTTAAAATTTCTATAGAAAATTTATTTTTCTCATAACTCTTGTTTAAATCGATGTACATTCAAAATATGTGTTTGGGAACCTTTATATTCTTTAATCCAATCAAAATAAATACACACTACCTTAAGAATATGTTTGATTTACAAATTATTTTGGTATTACGTTTGTATGAAATTCGCATGCTCCGCAGGCGTCTTAATTCTTCTTGAATAGGGCGATAGCCGAGTCCAACAGCATTCAAATTTACAAGTTTCACAGAATTAACTCATTCAAAATCTCGGTATGTTAGGGATGGTCATCCGTTTACGACGGCGCGGCGGTAATTATTTAGCCACGAACCCTTCGGACCTTAGGATTTTAAGAATAGAACTCATTCTTCTGTGATAGATACGATTTATGATCATACTCCACACGACGGACTAAAAAATGACCATATATTTCTCAAAAGGTAGCCTATAAATTAGGGACCCCTTACTCTTTGTACTCCATTAGCGTGATATGAAGGAAATAAAAAACCCTTAAAATATTTGATGGATAAATAAATTTAGGGAGATTGGATTTGTTGTGTGTCTGAAGCAAAATCCCATTACGTTTAATATAAGCTATCCTGGCATAAATCACGGAAATTATTTACGTTCCACGTGTCCGCTCTGAGAAATAGAAATAAAGGAAATGCTTTGTACCGAAAATATGCAAACTATTTCTTTAGACGTGGCATTTAGAACAATGAGCTTTATTCCGCTTCCTATGGCATTTAATAAAAATATATCTCAGTTAAGTTATGAGGATAGGATCAGCATCAATATAGGCCTCTAGTAATGTTTTATTTACATTCCCGACTCGAAGTAAAAAAACTTAAACACGTTGTTTAAAAATTTAAGGTTTTAAACATTAAGCTTTCTTACGAGTATTTCAACTCACCCTTTGGAGCCATTTCAATTCCAGGACCAAGCCAAAACGCTCCTTGTCTATTGACAATCTCGTGCATGACGATCCCGAAAGAATATACGTCTCCTTTCTGCGTCCCTTCTGGTGGAGGTTCTGCTGTGCGAAGCAACTCTGGCGCAGTCCAAAGAAGTCCTACGAAAACAGAATGGTCATTTCATTAGAGTTTGTCTTGTATGGATCAGAATTCTGGGCCACAAAATTGATTATTAAAAATGCAGAATGGGGTGTGTGGTGTTACGCGAACGAATAAAATAAGAGATGCATAAGTACATCATAAGAGGAAGCCTGAAAGTGAAGGTGACTGAAAAGTTTTGTGGTAATCGGTTGTCGTGGTATACACATGTGAAGCAGAGGAATGAGGAAAATTAAAGTTGACTCACAATAGTGTTGATTATACGTTTATTAAATGAACCTAATTATCTCCGATACACAAATTGTAACGTGTAACTGATTTTGTCCCTAAATAAATAATGAAAGTTCTGAGAATTAATGTACCCGGGTATAAGAGTAGAGGAAGACCAAAGTGGATGGACTGTATAAAGAATGATATAGTAAGAAAGGAGGTGTCTGATGGAGTAATAGACAAGTCTGGAAGAAGAACACATGTTGCGCCGACCCCAAATAAATTGGAATAAGGGCAAGTGAATGATGATGGTGATGGTCATTAGAATTAAAACTTGAATCTCCTGATTTGCAAACAGAAGACGCCGTTTGTATAATCTGCTGACGACATAGGTATTAAGTATTTACTTCATCGGCAACACACAGGTGTAAACCACCTCATCACGAAGCCGTTCCAAGCATTCTGTTAATCAAACTACTCGTAAGTATGTAACTTTTTTTGGGAGTGAAAAATCAAGTTTTGTGGTAGAACTCAATGTAACGCACTTGAAACAACACAAACATTGTGCTGATGGATGGATTGAATAGTATAGAGGTGTTTAAAAAACGTACAATAAAAACATTTACAAAAAAAATATTAAAAAGTTGCAACTTTGACCCCCAATTATATCTCCGTAACTAGAAGGTTCCCAGGTATGGTGTAGAACCAAAAAATTATCGCAGTGACGGGGAGAACAAGTGATTTTCGGCTTCGTTAAGAGGTTTTTTACACCCTTTACATCGGTCCACACTTTTGTTACTGAAATGTAAAAAGTAATCTCGTACACCTCCGCTTAAAAAATACTCTCCAGACTCCATCGTTTACCATTTGTTAAGGGACTCCACCCTACAATTTTGCCGGTCCGCTCCGCCTTTTGTTTGTCGTGAGTGCAATCAAAATACAGTACCTATTGCAGGAACTTCGCAAATTTCGGTTTATAAAATCGCAAACTCATTTTGCGCTTCAATGGAAAATGTATAATAAACATATTCATTTCAATGATAAAAACCAACTTTAATGGCAAGCAATTTCGCCCTAAAACGTTTGCAACAGTTTGTTTTTGTTATATAGCATTGTAACCTGTGGAAAATGTTGTGGGTAGTATATTTGGTAAGTTTAATTTTAAGACAATACTGTTTATGCTTAATATACTACTGTTTGTTTTTCCAAATAGAATAAATAAATAAAACAAATTAAATACGTGTAATTACAGTAAGCAAGTATTCAAAAGCATTTTAAATTCATTCGCTTTTGAACCTATTTTTGAAACTAATAATAAAAAGCTGCAAAACGGTTAGTATTGTTTTAATTTGAAGTAAATGTGGGTGTCAATGTTTTTGAATGTTGATTTTCTCTTCAAAGAGAAAAAGAATACGAAAGTCAATTACAAAGTGAAAACGACTTTAAAACTTGCCAAAGTTGGCTTACTTAGCGAGGCGGTTGTTGATATAATTTACTTCAAGTCAAACAATCTTACTGGCGACTAATTGACTTGAGAATATTACATTAGGCTCTCACGTGCCACGTCTGTCAATTAGGGCTGAGTCAGACTGACAGAGCTTATTGTTTCATCTATGGTTGTGACATTGATACCACCACAGACTAAACTAGGTACAAATGACGTCAAAGAATCATAAACCACGCAACCAGACCCGCTGCGGTTGTAGACCCGCTTTTTCAATGGAGGATGACAAACTTACTGCAATTACTGATTACGATGATTCACGGTTTATCAGTTTAAAGTCCAGGTATTCTTCCAGGTTATCAAAATCTTTCACGAACCATTTCTCATTCACGCAATACTAGCTTGCCGAATTTCATGATTAATTAATTGTTTATTTCGCTAATAACGGCCATTTTCGAAAACATACTAACAGTTAACGGAAGGTTAAACACTCTCACTGTTAGACATTTAGCTTACGAACTGTTAGAAAAAAAACATCTCAGAAAAGCTTTCTTGGTTTTTTTTTATGAATCACAGTCCTTCGACTGTCAGGTAGCTTAGGTGACGCGGATAGGATATTCTAAGCTAACTTTGTTTATAGAAAACCGATAGATAAAATACGTATGCATATTAACTAACCTGTTGTACGTAAGTAAGTTATAGAAAACGGCGGTTAATAGACTGGCTTTTAGTAAAGCCAGTCTATTAACCGCCGTTTTCTATGTATTAGTAGTAGTTTGTACTAGTGTATATTATACTCGTAAAATAAATGAATATCATTATAGTGGATGGCGGAAATGAAGACATCCGCAAGGGAACCAAGGCCACCGACGTAGCTCGAGGAATTGCCAAATTTAAGTGACAGTGGGCAGGGCACATTGCTCGCAGAACGGATGGCCGATGGGGCCGAAAAGTTCTGGAGTGGCTAACGCGAACCGTAAGACGATGCGTTGGAAGACCTCCCGCTATGTGGACCAATGACCTGGTGAAGGTTGCGGGAATCTGTTGGATGCGAGTCGCACGGGACCGGTCAATGTGGCGACATTTGAGGGAGGCCTATGTCCAGCAGTGGAAGTCTTTCGGCTGAAAAAATGATGATGATGATTATAGTGGATAAAATAATACTTACGAGTCCAATAGCTGTGTGCTCTAGAATCTTTCTCAGATGTCCTCAATTCGTGAAGTCCAAAGTCCGTGATCTTCAGTACGAATCGGGAGTCCACTACACAGTTGCTGGACTTCAAAGCTCCATGAGATCTGATGTCTGACCCGTGGAGGTAATGCATGCCCTAAGCAAAAAATTTTATATGTTTATACAAGGTATTGCTTTGCATCCAGGTCAAATTGAAGGGTGTGCTACAGACAATCAAATTGAACAACTTTTTCCATGGGACCACCATCGTAATACGCCCGCGTGGTTCTCGGTAACTGTCCCAAAGATCATACTACCGGGATAAAATGTATCCTTTTTTAACCGACTTCCAAAAGGAAGAGGTTCTCAATGCGTCGGAACATTTTTAGTTGTTTAATTTTTTTTTTAATTTAAGATCCCCGATTACTCGAAGATGGCTGGACCGATTTGGATTATTTTTATTTTGTTTGAAAAGGTATACCTTTTACAGATGGTCCCGTAGTCATCAAGTTAGGATCTGATGATGGAACCTTGGAGAAATAGAAAGAACTCTTCAAATTTTATAGGCATACATGAAGCGATTTGGGTAGTTTTCGAAAGAGTACTTTCTCGGAGTGGTCCCACTTCAATTTGGTGAAGATTTGATGAAGAACTTCGGAGATAGGCAACAGAACTCCTCAATAAATGATAGCAAATGGACCGGAATTGTTGAAATATCATGTCTGTCTATTGTTTACCCCAGTTTATAACATAACATCACGCCACTACGCTGAGAAGGGGTAAGCGCATGTGAACCACAAAAAAGTGAAAATAAAAAACTTTATTGCAAAAAATAAAACTGACTTCTTAAAACACAAAAAAGTGAAAAATAACTTTAGCTTCAGTAGTCGGTGATAAAAAAATGAAACCAATCAAACAAAAGTCACAGACTTCTGAAGCTAAAGTTTTTTTTCACTTTTTTGTGTTTTAAGAAGTCGGTTTTTGTTAATCCAGATTAATAAATAATTATAAATCGCTATTCAGAATCTCTAAAGGTAAAATACAATATGAATCTAAGACTAAAAGGATTAGAAAGAAGATTATAAACTATCTATACCTGTGCTAAATTTCACCTAAATCCGCTCAACCATTTTTGGTTGGAAGAAGAATAAACATTCATCCATTCTCATGAACTTTCACGAAATATATGTAAGAAATAAAAATTAGTTGCAGTTAGAACTGTCTAAGCTAAACTTCCACTTTCAGACCGATATAACCGGAAAAAACTCAAAATCCTTTTTTTTCGGATGGGAAAACATCAATGACTTCTCCCACTAGGCCGAGCGGGAAGGACTGTCAGACTTTTACTGACTAAAACCCATCCATGTTCCATCCTCGCCCTTTACGTTCCAGGGCCGCGATATCTCTTTCAAACAGTCCCGCAACCCCAGCAGGCTTCGGCCCTTGCGGGCCCCTCCCTTTATGCTGACATCTCTTTGAGGCGCGCGTGGAACACGAACGCGCCGTCGACACGGCCTGTCGTTATAAGACGGACGGACCGGACGGCGAGCTAGCCCATACCTCACCGTCCCCAGGAAAAAACCTCAACTCCTGTCATATAGGTTGAGACATTGATGTAATGATTTTAAAAATAGAAATAAACGCATTGTTTAAAAAAAAAACTCTTTTAATTTAACAGTGACACAAAGTGAAAGGACTGCTCAGCCACCGCGGTTTTAATTTGCTTACGAACATTGTGATACATGAATAAATAAATCGGTTAAAGGTAATGTAAAACTTTGTTTTTTTTTATTATTTGTTTTGCTTTGTGTGTTTTCCTTTAACATGTTTTATGATTAATATTGCTTTTAATTTCCTTGTCGTGGGAGGCATCAACTTTTCCGATAAAGTGTTGTTCGATAAATAGCGACACGCTCCTTTGGGATTTAATACTGTTATTGGGGAACAAGTGGGTGAACGACCAAACGCTTCTACCTCGGGTGACATGCTCCATCGGGGTTATCCTATGCGAGAAAATAGAGTAGAGTAGTTTTTTTGTTATCTTTCGCCCGTTTTGAAAGATCTTTTTAAAGAATGCGTAAATACGAGTAGTATTGCACTGTTGGAATTTTAATTCTTCGTGCTTGAAACAAGTGTCGTAAATCAAACAGTCATGTACTCTCTTTATCCATTTAGGTGTCATCTAGTGTTGGTAAAAACTAGCATTTGAATACAGTTTTTTTTCGAACAATGCGAAGGAAAATTCAATAGTAATTGGTAATTATTGGGACAGTAAAATATTACAGCACCTGAACCTTTTAGACTTTTTCTCAATGTTTCTTTTGCTTTGAGAAAGAAATTTCGACCCGACAGTAATTTACTACGGATGTGTTCGGGACATCTGTTTCCGGGACACTGAAACTTCGTTAAACCTCTTTCATGCTTTCAGGAGCGGTTTTATATTGAAAATGTATTTGCGTGATCATGTAGCGAGACCATTGTAGATATTCAATTACTGTACAGTCACGAACATCAATATGCATATACTTTCCTTAATTTAAAAGCATTTTTCCCGAGAAATAACGATTGTAACTTGGAGTTAGGATCTTTTTCAAAAAATACGATTCCCAAAAGACTGTTCGTCAACATGAATTTTTTATCAGAACAGTAGGAGAAAACACTAAGTGTTTACCTACAAATTGGTGCTAACCGTGTAAAGAATTACAAGTATGAAGTCTTGAACAGTCCTTTTTCAATTATTTGACTTTGGACAAATACCTCATTATAACGAGAATAAGGTAGTAAACACCGTATTCCAATCTATACTTCTATACTAATGTCATAAACAGATTTTTACTTTTGTAGTTAACGAATAAACTCAAAAACTACTTGACCGATTTAAAAAAAAAATTCAGCAATGTTTAGTTAGATTATCAGCGCGTAACATAGGCTATATTTTATTCCCATAACGGATACTATACGGGTGAAACCATGTGACTTCCGCTAGTTCAGAGATAAAATAACAACGCATGTATATCAAAATCAGACTCACCTTTACAATATCGTGCATCAAACTGACTTTGAACATCCAATCCAGCTTAATAGACTCATTCTCCAAAATATCCTGCAAGGATCCTTTAGGACAATACTCCGTCAGAAGACAGCAATGTGGAGGATCCACACAGGCTCCATAGAACCTCGCTAGATGATCATGCTCCAGATCTTTCATTTTCTTCAGTTCAAGAAGAAGAGGTCTGGTCAAGTCTATGCGTTGTTTGTCCACGATCTTGATGGCAACTAGACAGCCTTTGTAAAATCCACATGGTGCGTATACTTGTCTATCACCAGGTAATGATGTGGCTTCGTCCGAAAATGTAGTCTGAAAATAAGAAAGCTTGTGAATATTGCTTTCAAATCAATTTGTTATAGTTCAACACAATTAGTCTAAAATATTCTCTCTACTGGGGAACATGTTTTTAGCCTGCTTTTAGAGCGTAGGTCGAAGTTCACCATGCCGGCCCAGTGTGGGTTGGTGGACGTCACACATCCCTAACATATTTAATATGTTATGATAAAAAGGTAATAGTCTACCTACTCATAATTTATGCCCTCTTTCGTCAATTCTAAAACACTTTAATATTAACAAGGATTAATAAGCTGGGTGTTTCAATCAAAATATCTAAAGCTGCTTATTGAAAGCCACAAACTTACATAGCGCCCAAAACATTTTAGGATTAACGGCAAATCTTTCGAAGTTGCAGCCCAAACTACCCACTCGTCCCGTCCGTTCAGTTCATCGAATATTAACATTCTTGAACAAGGATGAAGTTCGAACTGTTCTGTAAATACTTGACATTTATAACTTGGCTAACTTAGCTCGCCTCAAACTGAAAGTCAATCACGAATCAATTTGAGACTTTCCTGTACTTTTATTCAGAAGTGAAATAAGTTTTAAAATAGATTGTGCTTTTGAAAAAACTCTGATCAATAGTAGAGTGGGTTTTATTTCCGTTGCTTTCAAGTCCTATTGTCTTTGTTATACGATTCTTGTGTAGTTAGCCGAGAATAAAAATGTTTGACCATTTCCGTTTTGAACCTTTTTCAATTTCAGCAGACGTGTATTAAGGTTATATTGCTTTTTCAGTGGAGCCTCTAATAAAGGTCACCGAGAGATGGCGTGTTATGGGTCCCAATATTATAGTTGGAACGTCAAAGGCAGAATTAGCTCTTTACTAACAGAGCAATTAAAATATTTCCAGAAACTGTAAATGTGTCATCATTTGCCTTGCCTTCCTGAAATAAGTTGGGGTCGGCTTCCACTCTAAGCGGATGCCGCTGAATACCAGTAATTTACATGGAACGACTACTTATCTGACCTCCACTCCTCGACAACCTAGCTAGTCCTGGGTTGTACGATATCCCATGGTAGGATTGGTTGTCAGACTTTCGGGCAACTGACTACTAGTGACGACTTTCGATCTACAAATAACAGCTGAACCGAACCAACAGACCAACGGCTTAACGTTTTTACTGAGGCACGGAGAAAACGCGCTATATGGTGCGGTGCTGGTCACCCATCCACGTACCAACCTAGGCAAATGCTGTTTAAACAATCCGAGCGCTTGGCTGTTATTATTTAGCCACAAGCTTTTAAAACTGTTGATGTTTATAAGTGTCTAAATCAAAGCCGTTGTACCAAAATAAGTTGAGTATACACACATCAAAAAAAAACTTTGTGATCACTAGCTTATGCTATTTTTTTTTTAAATTGAACTTTATCAAGAAAAAGTCTTTATTGATATCACTCTGATATGGTGAAATATTAAGACAAGCTTGCCCATTACACTGGACGCAAGTTCAAGAGCACCGCAACTCTGCAGCTTTCCTGGATCCACATCGCAAACCACAACCATTCTTGCAGTTGCAGAATATTGTGTTTCCGGAGCTGGTGAATTTATTGAATAACATCACGCATTATCCAACCCCAATTCTGGGGTTCCAAATCATGCCCTAACCAAGACTGAACTTGATAATAAACACGGTTGAAATGTCGGTGAGCTGCTGTACTCGTTGGTGGAAGATTTGATAGCTGCACAGGTTAATTCAGTTTTGTTAATTCGATGAACTGTACGTAGCGAAGACGACCGATACAGTCCTCAGATTTTGGAACATGAGATTGCCAACAAGATTCGCACTCCATTCTTAAATAATGATTGAACCGGGCAGAGAGGTGGGTGAGCACGAGCAACACACTTTTTTGGGCAATTTACATAATGGTGTGCTGGAGTCTTTAGACACAATTATGGTTTCTTTTCATTTTTCCTTTCTGATAACATCTTAGAGAAAATTGTTCAAGAAACTAATTTATATGCCATCCAGAAAGACCCTAATTCCACTTTTTCAACCAGTATCACAGAGGTCCGAAATTACATTGGTACTTATATTATATTATTTTATGTCTGTTATAAAATACCCCAATGTTAGAATGTATTGGTCTCCTAAGTATATGGGTTTGCTCATATATATAAAAAATATATAAAAAAATGAAGTAAAAGGGGGTAGACCAAGTTCTGTAGTAGAACTGAAAATACAGGCTAAAAGGAAGAAAAGCGATTCCCAGGTTGCACCAGTAAAATGTGTTCGACTAGAACAAATAGCCCACTGGCCAGTTTTTTGTGACACAAGTAATAGGTAAAAATGCCCAAATGTACTTGTTTTACCCAAACATTAATGTGATAGATGTAATGTATCAGCTTGTTACAATAAAAGTAAAAATTGTTTTAGAGAATACCATAATAAATAAATTAAACACATATTCTGATTGTTTCAATTTTGAGTAAAACCATACTATGTATATCGCTACTTACTTACATACATTTTTTACTTGGAATGCATAATGTAGGCTGGATCCTACAGAGACAAAATGAAGAATTTAGTGGACTAAAACTTCTCAGATATTTTTTTTATTATTTTTCCAGTAATGCCCATACTTTGAGACATCACATACATATTTTTAATATTATAAATAAAAAAACCGGCCAAGTGCGAGTCAGACTCGCGCACCGAGGGCTCCGTACAAACCTGTAGGTATATAAGTAAAAGTTATGGTAATTTAAGATTTTCGGAATTTTTCCTATATGTGTACTTTATAACGTTGCTTCATGCCAAATTTCAAGATTCCAGGTCGTCTGGAAGTATCCTTTAGGTTTTGATTCCCTTGCGAGTAGTTGCGAGTTTCAAAATATGCGGCTTTAATTGCTGTATCTTTTGATTGCGTTGACGTAGAAGTTTGATTTTGTTACAGCTTAAAGATATTATAGACTTGAGTATTTGTTAAGAATTTCAATATAATACCACTACGCGTTCATGAGTAAAGGGGTAATAAGTTTAAAATTATTAAAAATATTTTTATTATATGATGTAACTAAAAATTTATGCTTTTCGCAATTTTTCCTTTATCTGTGTTATAAGACGTTGCTTCGTACCAAATTTCAAGATTCTGAGTTCACGGGAAGTACCCTGTAGGTTTTGATTCCCTTGCGAGTGTCGAAAATTTGCGGCATAAACGGGAGTATCTTTTGATCGCGTTGACTTAGAAGTTTGATTTTTTCACAGCTCCAAGAGACCATAGACTTGAGTATTTGATATGAATTTCAGCTTGATACCTCCACGCGTTCCTGAGAAAAAAGGTCTTGACAGACAGACAGACAGACAGACAGACAGACAGACGGACAACAAAGTGATCCTATAAGGGTTCCGTTTTTACCTTTTGAGGTACGGAACCCTAAAAATCATGCATTTAAGGGTGCAGAATTTAACAATTTACATCTATATCTTGATTGGACTGTTAACAATAGTCATAAATAATTCTTTCTTTGCCAATATTCATGATCTTAGTTTACGTAATAATGATCCCGATTAAAGACAATTTATTTGCAATACAACGATTTTTTCTAATATCAGCAAAATAAAAAAAATAAAAAGTACAATATTTTAGCAAAAGTGACTGCAAACAAATTCACGAGCTGTCGAGAAGTATCAAGACGTGTCACTCGTAGTTTGAAGATTATCCCAGAATTGTCGATCCTGTATCTATCCTCCAACCCCTAAGATCTCGGGGGAGAGTAGATAAATAAGTCGTTTCCAATGCCTTGTATATTTAGACCCTTTTTAGAATGCCATTTTGCCGTAGCGGATTTGTGTTGGAGATTTTTATTTGCGTCAGTTTTATTATTTTGTTTTTCATCTGTTTTGTGACCGTTTTATATCTATGGCTTAAGCACGAAAACACGGTCCCTATGATGTAACATTGGTAATGCTCACAACAAAGTTTGACCTGAGTAACAAGAAAATGTACACAGAAGAAGTTTTAGCGAGTGCCACGTCAGTTTAGTCGGCGCAAGCGATACTAATGAGCATTTGAGGTCTTGTTTTCGATTTTCAGGTCGAGCAAAATGTTATCTGGTTTTTCCGTGGAACCCCTTAGTGTGGATTTGCGCCAAACTGATGGCAAAAGGCTCACCCTCTTGGTGCACATCCGCCTATTCTTCACAACCCCGTAGATTACATAGTTACGTTCCAAAATAACAGCTTTTAATGGCCATCATGGGTTAAGATTGGTGACTTCTGTGACGTTTCAGAATCGAATATAGTTTAATACACACTCACCCCAGCACTGTATCTGCGCGCCAAAGAGTGCAAACTCCCGCGCAAACGGCCGCCCGGCTGCAGAACGTCACTCCAACTGACGCGCCACGTCATCATAGCTATTTCAGCTTCCAGCTTGTAATGTCTGGTAGAACAAAAAGTCACAAAGAATCAGCTGCCGGAAAATGTTAAAGCAAAGAAAAAAACAAACTTTAAAAGCTGATCTAATTTATTATTAGCAGTTGTCGCTGTTGATATTGGTTTAAAGTATGAACAGCCAATTAAATCATTTTGATTTGAGATAAGACTTTTTCCATAAGTAGGTACTTAGTTTAGGGACAATACAGACACGTCATTTTGACCTTGAATATGGCCTACCCTTGTTTTCAAGTGCAATAAAATAAGGGTTGCGCCTCGCGCGCAAGTAACAGAGCGAGAATTCTATGCGCTTGCCAGCAAGCTCGGGTTCTCGCTCTAGCAAATGACGATTCTGAGCGTCAGAAAAGGATAAAAACATGGAAAAGTTCGGTTCTGTTAGATGAGGCGGAACCCTTGAGAGGCAAACTCATGCTGGTCTTGTTCCCATAGATGAGCGGTCGTAAGTTTGAATGGAAATCTAATAATTTTCTAGGAATGTTCCAGATTATCTCAAAACACTGGTTTAAGTAATGCGAGGGTTCAGATTGTAACTTTATTCTTGATTTGCTCGGTTTTGTTTTTGTATGCCAGAATTACACAGTCAGAAGTTAAAAATTAAATAGAAAACTCAATTTGTAACACTGTGTGAAATCAGAATCAGAATTTCTTGCTATTCTTGATTCAATTTCTTAATCTTCTACTTTTACTTTGAAACTAGCGGCAAAAGTATTCAAGGTTTCCAATTTACTCAACTCTTATTAAAAATAAATAAAGTATCATGGAATAAGAAAAACTGCTGCTCTGAAGAAAAGTTGTGGAATCAATAAGGACCAGAATAAGAAAGAAATAAGGATAACGATTGCTATTTTTAGTTGAAAAGGGAGTACCTTTGACGTCGAGGTCTCGATCTTGTGAAGCAATTATAAAAATAGGATTTTCGTATCAAAATAGGTTCCACCATTACATATTTTGGTCTAAACTTGGAAAATACAAAATAAAATGTCATTTGTACGCGGCGCTTTAACTACATTTAGTTGAAATTGAAATTGGTACCACACAAAATTATCAAAATAACACTTTTTTTCAAAGGCGTAAATAGCAAGTACTACAAAGACGCAATAAGAATCACTGCGACGCCGCTCCCCGCCTCGCGTAATAAACGGGAAAAATGTCACATTGTAAGAATGGCAATTTTTTCGGCATAAAGCGGAAAAGCCTTTGATGAATACCTGTATATGAACACGGAGAGAATTGCCAAAACGACGACTACAGAACTCAGGATGATACTCAATATCGCGTAAACTGGTAACGCTGAAACAAAAAGGTTTTATTAGTATTATGGCCACTCAAATGATAGCACCAGAATCTTAGTCTCTAGTATACTATGGGCATATTCCTAAATATACTATGTAGAAGTTTCCAATATACTTTGAATTAAACGATTAACAGGCAAAGTCAAGTTTGAGGCCGTGTTGCCAAAAAGATGGGGATTATAAAAATATATCAAAGCGTTTTAAAATAGTTACCCATTCTTCTCCATAGAAGAAAGAGAAGAACGGGGAACAAAGGTTTCATTCCTATTTAAGGGCGTTGTACAGACTATCTAACTGAAGAACATTCCCTAGGGCACCAATATCATAATCTAGAACAAATAATCAGCTAGTCCCATAACTGCATATTAGGTTCAATGGTTTACGTGACCGTCAATAAGATGGTTGATCCCATGGAGAAAATTGATCAGTTCAATGTATCAGTTCGATGTATGTTGTATCACGCTTGTAAATATGATCCATTAGCTTCTGCCAGCGGCTTCGCCTGCGTAAAGTTTGATAATTTTCCCATGAGATCTTACTACCGGAACAAAAGTATCCTATGTGTTAATCCAGGTTATAAACTATCTGTGTGCAAAATTTCATCCAAATCCGTTCAGTAATTTTTGCGTGAAAGAGTAACAAACATCCATACTCACAAACTCTCGCATTTATAATATTAGTAGGATAGGATTTTTCTGATGCATACTAAATGATGCTATATAATAGCAGACAACATTACGGAAATGAAAAATTACCTACAAAATTACTGGTTAAAAAGGTGCAATAGACCTTTGCAAAGTACGATCTCGTGTATCATAAAAAACTCTAAAGCTAGACACTGTCACTAAAGAAATTCGTTCAAGAATTTATTGTATCGTTTCTACCTAAAGTGAATTATCGTAATAAATCTGATAAAAGTTAATTTCACGCCAAAATAAACACAACTGAGCTAGATTCGATAATTTAATGTGTCTGCGAGATGAATTTTCCTTTTATATAAACGCTTGCTGGCTCTTGTCGCTCTTGTCTACAGTAATGACATTTTGGAACATAAAAAAAATGATTTTTGTTAGAGAATAGTGCTTGAATCGTAACCTTTTGCCAACTACAATGGGGTAGGCTTCCATAAATGGTTTGCAGGAGGAAATATAAAGGAGAAATGGTAGCGTGACGGTCGACAGGGGAGAATGAAATAAAAAAAACGTGTTGCGCCGACCCTAAGGAACATGGACAAGGGCAGAAACCTGATGATTGCGGCTAACTTCAAGTCTAACCAGATATACCCCACAGTCAGGCTGTGATATCAATGTTATGTTAACTAAAAGTATGCTTTCTAGTCTTGTGAACTGATGCTTAGGAGGTAGCTGTACGTTATGTTCTTGCGCGCGCAATTTGTCCTTTTGCAGGGAACCGTTTATATTTACCGAGCTATTGAATGTTTGCTCGTTTCTAACAAAGATGTGGCTTTCTCGTCATCTAAATGAATTTAATATTTATGGCGTGCTCAACCACGCCTGAGGTTGAAGTTGCGAGACTAAACGTAACCAGAAATGCAAAAATTGTGAGACGAACTGATTGTACAGCCGACCGCATGTCTGTGATAACACTTTGACCTTAAGCTAGCCTAGTAGTAAAGAGTTTCAATAGAATAGGAAAGCCAGTTAAGGCGACCACATGAGCTAAATTAGCAACTCTATTTGTGGTGGTTCAAACTTCGTTTGAAATATTGTTAGAATAAAGTTCTAATCAGCTTGCACTACAAAGTGGTTGTTACGTAGTCGCTGAGGGCCGAATAGTGCGAAATGAGTGGTTTCGATCGATTTACAAAAAATCTATTGATTGGACTAAAAAAATAAAACACTATGATGCTAATATGTTGCTTGCAGAATTATTTGCCAAAACATCAGAGTGATCGGATGTATTTTAGTATGGTTTTTACTCGTTAAAAGAAATTTTTAGAGATAAGTTTGTGACTTTTTTTATAAAGTAAAATGAATTGTATTATTTTTCAAAACACTATCATAATAACATATATCCTGAAGAATATCACATGTTTTATGGTTTAGTTTATTGCAGTGAATCATATACAGCCATTATAAAACTCGCGTTTAGCTCCTGTAATCGCCTTAAGACTGATTTTGTTGTCAGTGATGTGTGGGTGGGCTACTGTAAAATTCAAAACAAATAAAGCTTCCATAAGTTAGTAATTATGGAAGGTTTATTTGTTTGTCTTTTATTTCACACTAAATCTTCTGTCGCAGGTTATCATTATAACACTAAACTAAAGACCAGCCAAGACAAAGTAGCACACCACACATAATTGGCCTAAAACTGACCCAATATACCACCTCTTAGTCAGGAAGAGTAGAACACAAAATTTGCCAGGCAGGCCTAGTGCAGGTTTTCCTTCACCATATAGAGAGCAGAGGTGATAAAAATTGCACAAAGTAGGTATACAAGCCTAGGTTCTAACTCACAACCTATCAACTCATATTTGGACACAACTAAAAGATAAACTAATGGACATTTAATATACAGAAGAGTCCCGTCTCAAGCGATAGCCTCCACAAATATTGGCGGCTCGCCAATATAGATCAAAGAGCGCTCGTTTACACACAACTCATGCATCCGATCATAATCTAGTGTAATGAACGTGACTAAATCCATAATAACGATCTGTTTAGTTATTTGCTGATGTTCTGCGAATCAATTTATACCTATATTACCTACTTATAATATTGGCAATATAAACTAACAGTGAGCCAAGCACGATGTCGGACGTAAAGAATAGCACCATATTGTAAAAATAAGCACTCAGTGATGAAAGAAAGAAATGATTTGTTGAACAATAAAGTTATTTGAAAAATAAAACAAAGGAAGTATTTATAAAACAAAAATAATAGGGGTAGGTCCTGTACGAGGCCAATAGGACCCACCCACTCTCAGCATAGTCACCGTGCTGGTATTGTTATAGGGCCCCACGATGAACTCACGCTTCATTTACTTATGACCCTAACCCTACCAAAATACGCACCATCGAGTGTTGAAAAATAGCGGCACTTTTAAAATAAGCTTTTTGTACTGTATCAACTTACGGATAAAGGCGAATAGCTATACAATTGGCTCCTGTTCTATCATAGATTGTCGCATCGACCGAAGCAACACAAAACCAACAGTAGCAATACCTACTATTTTTATTTTTTAAGACATCTTTTCTTTAATTTGAGCGAGAGTTTTCTAGGCGGTGGGTGTTACTTATAAGCACCATCATCTGCCTAGCGTTTTTCCACTTATTTTGGGGTCGGCTTCCAGTCAAACCAGATGTAGCTGAATACCAGTATTTTACATGGAGCAACTGCATATCTGACCTCCACAACCCAGTCCGTAGGTACTGGGTAATAACCCCTTGGTAAGACTGGTTATCAGACTTTCAGCTTAACGTGACGAAACTCAGTATGTAATGGGCGGTCACCCATCCACGGACCAACCTAGGCAAGCGCGGTTTATCCTTCGACCCGAGCGGTTGTTATTATTTAGCTACGAGCAAAAAGTATAATGATTGAATCGTATCGCTCGTGAGTCCCCGAGTCCCAAGAATACTATTCAGTTACGAATATTTCAGCAGAGCAGTGACTAATTTGGACTGATATCATTACAAAGATTTGTCAGTGCTAAGAACCGATGTAAAGCATCTCAAAACTGTTTCTTATTACTTGGCTTCAAACCAAAGGCTTAAAAAAACCTAACAGCGGAGAAAATGGCAGACGATTTACTCAAAGACCCGATAATATTATTAAGAAAAGAAATCGCCTGACAATGCCCCTCAGATTGGGCAGAAATGGATAAGATAAGGTCCGTTTCCATCGACTGTGGGTGCAAAACGATTTTGTATAGACGACCCTTGTAAGAATCTTCGCAACACTGAAAATATCGACTGAAGAAAAAGATTTCAGTGTTTTCAAACACATAAAATTGAGCAAACTTTAATAAATCCTCATGTAATTGGAAAGTAAAAGGTTTTTTATATAAGAGTTCTATGAGTACCTACAGCTTTGCCGAAGACTTCGAAAAAACGGGGGTGAAGTTATGTAATGTAAATAGCAAAACAACTACCAAACTAAGTATACAATATGTACTTTTAAATTTCAAGCAAAAAACTTAAAATACAATTAACTATACATACATAACTATCCGTATTGTAACAATTTAAATAAACTTAAATAAGTACATCCACAATTTCAAATGAAATTATAGTTGCTGTGTGGGTTTTAAATTAGACGAATGATTCAAATGTATTATGCACAAACTCTTGTGAAAATTAAAAATAATAGGTCAGTAAATTAATATTACGTAACAGTGAGAAATAAAGTCTTATTTTCTAGCCTGAAGTTTAATTAAAAGCAACACTTTTAGACTAGCAAGAAAGTACATTGAAGTGGCAGATAAGAACTTTAGTGGCTTTAGTCAGAGAGTAAACAACACCTCATTTAAGAGTGCCTCTTTTGTAATTAAGGGTGAAAATATGATAAAAGCGGAGTTAAGTAAAATTTGTAGACATTTGATACTGAAAGTGACTCTTAAAGACTGCCATTTCTTCGGAGAAAATAGTCAGTATGAAGTTTATAAGAGAATACAAATACTAGTAGCTTATGCAGGTATACATGTGTGTTAAATACAAGATGTTATTGCTCAAACATCAGTGTAGCCCTGGCTTTTGTACTAGGAGTTCCTGTATCACAAGAGCTAAACGATAAACATACATTCTACCTTTCTACATGAAAATAAATAACATGATAGTCTTACACTGGCAAAAGTGATGCACCGATCACTCGTAAGTTGAATTAATGTCTCTCCAACAGATCAAGGGTTGCGAAATTTAGCAATGGAGCGCAAAAAAATTATTCAAGTTAGTATAAAAGTTTCTCAACAACTACTTCCGAAAATATTTATAGTTTAAACCACAGTCTTTTGTATATTAATTATAAATAAATATTTTTTATGGCCTCTGATTTATTCTATAAACTGAGGGGAATAACCGATTAAGTTTAAGTTGGAAAGAAAATAACGATCTGACACATTATATACTGACGACCCGAATGGCGTAGTGGTAGTGACGCTGCCTTACGTTCTTAGGGTCCTGGGTTCGAATCCCGGTAGGAGCAAATGTTTGTGTGATGAGCATGGACATTTGTTTCCGAGTCATGGATGTATATAGGTATAATAAGTATGTATTTACAAACAAAAAAGTATATAAAATATGTAGTATATCAACTATCTAGTGTCCACGACACAAGCTTTGCTTAGTGTGGCACTAGGTGGCGCTGTGTGTTAATGTCCAGCGATATTTATTTATTTATATATGTACCTGGGTATATAAATATACATTTTAATCTTGTATTTATCTTTCAAATTGTCATAACCTGGTCAAGAAGTTTATTTTTGGTAACATACTGAATCACGTTGACCTAAACAAACTACAGTAAGTCATTGGATTCACATTAAGTGATCTTGTACACTGTTTTAAATAAAATTTACAGTGTATACTGTGTCAGTAAAAATATTTGTCAAAACACCAGAATTGAGCTTATGAAGTGATATTTGCTTTTACTTTTATAGTCAGTAGCATTGGATGTTCTTGTTATGTTTTTTTATAAGACGTGCGTAAGAAGAAGCGATTGCGTATATTTAAATAAAAAAAAATCCCTTAAAATTGAAATACAACGATAGCTTTACTTATAATTTACCTTACTTTTAGAAAAGAAGAAAAAGTAACGCGAACTAAATAATTCTGCTACTGCCCCGCACACCCACACTAATACTTAAGTAAAATTGGACAGATTTACACGGAATGTATTCAATCATCATCATCTGCCTAGCCTTTTCCGTCGGTTTGCAGTCTAACCGGGTGCAAACTCAAACTCAAACTCAAACTCAAATCATTTATTTCAACTAGACCATTACGGCACTTTTGAATGTCGATAAAACGAAAAATAAAGCGAAGCTACAGTCACAGACACAAGGCATAATAACTTGAGAAAGTACTGTAGTTGCCCATTCCCTAACGTAGATCTCTATGGAGAAGAACGGGCAAGAAACTCCATGGACACTCTTTTCAATCAAAAATGTTGTTACAAAATCTTGGTTACATCTTTCATGTTGAGATTATACATATATGTGAGAACGATGTAGAAAGACGTGCACAATAAGAGCGTCCAGAGTAAAAATAAATAAATCAACAATTAAAAATAAAGCAATTCAAATGATCCACGGCAGCTAAGAGATGACCAGTCCCGACTGACAGCGCCCGTTCACGAACATGACGCATGAATCAGCGCCATTCAATTCAACCATATTGTAGGGAACTAAATGACCCGACCCACCCGCCACCATCAGCAAGACATTTAAGCGAGCATGACATTCTCTCAGCCACCAAGGCATATTCAAGTCAATGAAACATAACTAAATGCAAATGGTAGCTTTACGGTACATGGTACTCACACATGTGTTATGCAATTATACAATACTAAGAGATGGAATCTATACAATGCAAGAATATTTTTACAATCTTCTGCAGCTACCACAATAATTGTCCAATAAGTTTGCATCTAAGGTTGCGGAGCAGGACCAGCATTTAGCCAAGCATTTTTATCCTCAATGTAATCCCCCAGCTTATAATATGCTTGCCTACATAGTGTGCGTTTTACACAAGATTTAAATTTCGTCTCATTCAGTTGTAGAATGTGGGGAGGTATTTTATTGTAACATTTTAAACAGTACCCCATGAAAGATGAATCTACTTTAGCAAGCCTGAAACCTGGCTGAACTAGTTGGTCCCTATTTCTAGTATTATAGTGGTGTCTGTCACCTCTTTTACTGAATAAATGCAGATTTTTCCTAACGTACATGATGTTTTCATAGATGTATTGACAAGGTACTGTCATGATATTAATTTCCTTAAACAGTTCTCTTAGAGAATCGCGTCTACGTAATTCATATATGGCTCTGATGGCTCTTTTCTGCAGAATAAAAATAGACTCGATGTCTGCAGCACGTCCCCATAGTAAAATACCGTATGACATAATACTATGAAAATAACTAAAATAGACTATCCTCGCCGTATCAACATCAGTAAATTGACGGATTTTTCTAACAGCATACGCTGCTGAGCTCAGCCGGCCTGCAAGAGATGTTAAATGAGGACCCCATTGTAGCCTGTGGTCAAGCGTAATTCCCAAGAAAACCGTTTTATTGACAAATTCAAGTTTCTCTTGATTCAATACTATGTCACAATCACTACTTTTGACATTTGGTAAAGCAAATCTTATGCACTTAGTTTTTTTCCCATTTAGTACTAAATTATTAGCGGTAAACCAATTATGAACCTGCAGTAGGGCGCTATTTACGTCGTCAAGATTTGTGGCACGTCTGTTAATCCTAAATATTAAAGAAGTATCATCAGCAAACAACACCATTTGCGGATGGTTGTTAAATAAATGGGGTAGGTCATTTATGTATACTAAAAAGAGGAAGGGACCCAATATCGAACCTTGTGGTACACCCATTTTTACTTTTAAACCCATCGAATTTACACCCTTTACTTGTACATGCTGCTGTCTATCATTCAGATATGATTTTACTAAACTGAGCGCAAGTTTACCTAAACCGTAATGCTCAAGCTTCAAAATCAGGGTTTCGTGATTTACGCAATCAAATGCCTTCGAGAGGTCACAGAAGATTCCTATGGCATCTTGTGCCTCTTCCCACGCAGTAAAAATATGTTTTAATAAAGTGACACCGGCGTCAGTCGTACAACGTCCTTTGGTGAAACCATACTGCTGTTCGTGTAAGATTTTATTGGTGTTAAAATGGTTAAGCATTTGATCGAGCATTATCTTTTCAAACACCTTGCTGAAAACCGGCAACACGGATACGGGCCTATAATTGTTGGTGTCTTTACTGTCCCCGGATTTAAAAAGCGGTATTACCTTACTGAATTTCATTAGATCCGGGAAGACCCCTTGATCCACGCACAAATTAAATATTGAGGCTAAATACGGCGCTACAGTCTCAACAATTGAGGTACAAGCTTTGATAGACATACCCCATAGATCTTCGGTTAATTTGATCTTGATTTGCTTAAAAGCTTTTATGATTGTCATGGGGTTTACATGCTGAAATTTAAATTCATTTGAGCAGGCTGAAACGTTCGCCTTCAATAAATCCATAGAGAGCAAGGGAGAGGAATTTAAGGTTTCAGTAGTTTTAAGTGGGATACTGGTAAAGAAATTTACAAATTCTTGAGCGACTTCATTATTAGAACTCACGAGACCATGTGAGGTCTCTAGTGTTATGTCATTACTTGGTTTTTTAGATCTATTAGTCTCACTGTTGATAATTTTCCAAACCGTCTTTATTTTGTTATCGGCTGATTTTATCTTGTTGCTAATGAAAAGAGACTTGGCTATCTTGCAAGAGTTTTTAAAAATTTTCGAGTAAGTAGCCACATATTTACTAAAAGTTTCTGTGTTGATATAAGGCTTAAGGCCGTACAACTCAAACAATCGTTCCCTACTTTTCCTAATACCCGGTGTTGCCCAGTCACTGAAAATAAACTTTGGGCCAATAGTCTTAGTTTTCTGTTTTAAAGTATTATTGAACTCGGTGTGCACTACCGAAAAGAATTCTTCATACAATTCATTTACATTGTTTCCAATATGGCCTGGTATATTTAACTTACTAATTAAATTATTATTAAACTTTTCTAAATTGCTGGGTGTTATTTGTCTGGTTTGAATCTGAATTCTTTGTACTTGTTTATTAGACGCGAAAGAAACAGTCTGTCCGCTGTGATCTGAAGGAAGGTAATTTACGATGGATTTATCTAAGTAGTCGCAGCAACAAAAAACATTATCAATACAAGTAGCAGTATTTGTAGTAATTCGGGTTGGTTCTGAAAAAACATTTGACAAATTAAATGATTTAAAGAGATTTAAAAATCTACTGCTGTTTACATTATTCTCTAAAATGTTGATATTAAAGTCACCACAGATAATTATTAGTTTACTACCAGTCACAAGTTTTGCCAAAGCATCTTCCATTACTGACTCAAAGATAGAGTAGTTCAGGTAATTAGGGGGTCTGTAAACGCACACTATTACATGCATATCTAGCTCAACACAAGACAATTCTATGCTATGTTCAACCGAAAGATCGACAATATCATTACGAGGCTTAAATTTAACACAATTTTTAACTAAGATTAATGAACCCCCACGCATTTTAGACTTTCGGTTAAAGCAACTGCCCACACTATAATTCTCGTAATTAAATTGCATTTCGTAATCCCTCATCCAGTGTTCAGATAGACAGATAATATCAAACTTGGTTTTTTCTAAAAATAGTTCGATTTCTAATTGTTTGGAAGAAAAACCCTGAATATTCTGATGAAATAATGTAAAGGAATTCTGCTTAACCCCTTTTTGACAATTGATTAACTGAGAGCTAGAAGATACCTTAGAGTTGATAAGTTTACCTAAATTATCACTCGTACCTTCCATTGTCTTACTGACTAGTTTAAATCTAAGCTAAAATGTGTATAATTACAATTAGTATAATTACTAATTTCCGTGGAACTATTTACAACAGACTGCGACATACCACATATGTCTGAGTTTAAATTAAAAGCTAATAGCCGAGCTATTTGACGTCTAAAACTAATAGGCAGGTACGCATTATTCCTCGTTGACTTCAATTTCTGAACGAAACTGTTAGTGTCGAAAAACGTCAACTTGTCACAATAGTGACTTACTAGTAAACACATGTGATTATTGAGACTATGAATATAATGATTTTGCCTGCTTGACAACTTTTCAAAGTATGGAAAGGCACACAGAATGATTTTCTTACAATTTAGTTTCAACAGTTGAGTGACATTGTCAGTGATTTCATCAATTTTTACGTTCAAACTATTACCAACAAATATAGTTACAATATCATTAGGATCGAATTCCTTCCGAGTTATGGATGCCATTATCCGGTTGTATGAAGCCTGAGGTGTACAATAATTTTGAGTAGAATGACTCAGATTGTTACTAATCAATTTTCCCAAGCCTTTCCCTAAACTATCAGAAAACATAATAAAGCAACCACAATGTGTACTACAACAAGGGGGAGAACTACATTCTGTTTGACCTACCAGTGATGAACCTTGGACAATGTGTGGTGAATCTATAATGGGGATACAACCCGGAACACTGCCCAACCGGGTCGAGTCCTCCGTTACCTCAGGCAGGAGAGTGTCCGGGCTGGATTCCCTTTGTGATGTACATTGGGTGTTATTGAAGGTCATCATGTCTTCACAGTCTGCATTACTATTATCCTTATTGACTAATTCGTTTGTAGCAAGGATGTGTTCCTTTATTTGTTTTTGAGATTTCACATACATGGAATAACATGATTGAAGTTGATGCTCTAATGTTTGAATCTCAGACTGTAAGTTTTGAGTGTCTATTTCATAAAAATGTTTACTATCCTCTAATTTAATTTGATAGTTATTTAACTTTTTAATGAGAAAAACACGTTCTTTTCTTAGTTTATTATTGTTAGAACTATGTTTTTGTTGTTTTTTAAATTTCCTGCATTTCTTTATTATTCTATTAAGTTTTGCATATTTTTTTATTTTATTTTGGCTAACTTTATAACTGCTACAATTATATTTCAGAATAGAATCTTCAGTAAGATCTATTGTTGTTAAAGAATGTGGATTGCAATTGGAATTTAATAATTGATTATATAGATGATCTGTTTCCCTAATCTGAGTACATTCTCTTTGTTTCTGAAAGTCAATTATTTGTTTATTGGCATTGAGCAGTTCATCTTCTAAGTCCCCAACCTTACATAAAGCTGTTTCATAATAATTACTGCAGTCGTTGAAACCAGAGCCAGAGAGAAAGCAGCTGAATACCAGTGTTACCGATAATACACGGAATGTATTCTAATGTTGTAAATGAAAAAGTAAATTTGCCTGTTTTTCCGCTCCCTTTCACGTCCTAATGACAGAACGATTTAAGATCAAATTTCACACACAGGTAGACCTGGCTTAGAACAGCACTTTCTGTCGTAGCAAACCGTTGCCCTGGGATAATTTTCGAGAAACTAGTAAATATACTTACAATTGTCGGGACAGAGCGATCCATCAAAGCCACACTCGGGGGTGTCTCGGGGGGGAGTGGTCCTGCCACCAGCCCAGTGGATGGGCCGATCTTTGATGAACTGGAGAGACGAAGTGGCCGGTATATATGTTGCTACCACCTGTGGAAGAAGATAGGGCTGATGATTTTGAGTTAAGACAAGAATATTTTTAGATGCGGGACATGTATCAAGGAATTATTTTTTCTATGTCGATTCTCGCAGTGTCGAGTCTCGCTATGTCGACTCTCGCTATGTCGACTCTCGCTATGTCGACTCCCGCTATGTCGACTCTCACTATGTTGACTCGTGAAACAAATGACATCTGTTTTAAAAATTTTACGTTTGACTTCGAGTATGAGAGACGATTCGGCAAATACTCGTAGTAGCTCCTGGCTCGTTGGTCTAGTGGTCGTATATGTGACTGCTAAGCCTGAGGTCCTGGGTTCGATTCCCAGTTCGGGCAAAGTGTTATTGGGTTTTTCCATCAGGACTTTTTCAATAGTAATAATAGGCTCGCTCCGCTACATGATACTTAAACATAACTGGCGAATTGTAGGTATACTTTTAGGGTACACTTCTGCCTATGCCTTCAGAGATTACAGGCGTTATGTTATGTAATGTTATGTAATGATGATTTAAAAACAGCAACATCTTCAAGTTTCATCAACCATCACGCAATATACTCAAGTTCTAGAACTTCAACGTAAATCTTATACAATTTTAGAAAATTACATTCGCTTACTTTACATAAAATCTACCCTCGCCTCGAACTTTGCAAATGTCATGTTCAGAGTTTTAACAAGTTTTTTTGGAAGTGGAAACTAGACGAATATTCAGGAGCAAGAAAAAAGGTTTCTAATAAAACAGAAAGGCGCAAACCTTGAATTTTTCCCATAAAAGTAAATTGAATTTTATGTGCGAATCCAATATCCTTATTTGTACGCATGAAATAACTTCGAATGATCCAAAAAACAATACGAGTATGTAAAAGATTTGTAACTTATTGGTTTATTGTGTTTTTTTTTTTTGGGGAATTGCGACGCAACAAGTTTTATTTAAAGCGACTCTGAACATACGTTAAATTCAAATATTTTATTTTAGAAAAACCTCCGTATAGAGACAGAACATAGAACATAGCCTAATGTTAGTTGTTACTAATGATCCATTCAACTGTTCATTCAATGGTACACAAGTTTATCTGGATAAGTGTGTCCCACCTTCGTAAGAGTAAGAGTCCCTCCGGTCTGAAAACACATTCAGGATGCCATTGGAAGAATCGGCGAATCTGTCGACGCACGTTTCGGTGAACATCCCTGACGCGCTACATCGTCACAGCAACCCCAATGCGTTATTGTACTGTACGCGCAGGTCGCTGTTGGTCAGCAGCAGGTCTGGCAGAAGGCCTTAAAAAGCAGCTTCGTACGATGGTGTGGCTGATGGAGCAGGGACTCCTGGAGGCGTGTTGTGAATCAACTCCTCTGATGGTCAACAATGATTGTCAGTGTGGATGGTTTGTGATTTAAGTGTTTGGCAAGTAGATACTCAACAGTTTGGGCGTGTGATTTTTGAGCCCCGATCAACCAATTCTGAAGATCTTTGAACTGTTTCTTGTGCATTAAGGTGGAATAACGGAATCTGAGATAGCCTGTACTTCGGAGAAGTGATCTAAGATGATGTGCTACAGGGGTTATCTTGATGTCCTGTGTATTGCGCTGTAGTAGGTATTGTTTTTTTTTTGCTAAAAAGCTTTGATGTCATACGTAAAGCGCATCGAAAATCTCTTAAGTGTTTAATGCCTCGTAGAGAAAAGACCCTATCCTACGAACAAATGTTTATTTTGTAAACTTTCACGTACAAGACTGCCAGACGTTCGGAAAAGATATATCTGTCTGTCTATGGTAAAATCATTTCTTAGTCTACTTTTGTTTATGGTAGGACTATTGAGTTTTTAAAGGCTAAACAATGCCAAATAGTTTTACTTGTGGAATAATACTGTATTTTTGTTAGTATTTGTAAAAGTGACAAAAATATTCATTCCACTGATATTTTCACTGTACCAATAAAACAGCTGGTTTACAAACTTTTAGAGAGTATTCACTAACATGTTGAAACTAGAATTTCGTTGAGCTTACTTTTAGCCCTCTACCGCCATTCTAAGATTTCATTCACGAAAGCAAAACAATAGTGCTGACTGCGGACAATCATAATTGAAAATGGCACTATTTTCTTCGTTCCACCTTATGCAACAATGCATACGTGTTGATGGTACAATTTGTAAATTTTGCGCTATGAAAATATTCCATCACAGTTCAGTTGAGGCGCGTGCGAAGAAAAACAGCTGTCGGAAGTATTCAGCACATTGTTATTCAAAACGAAAGCCTTTCCTTTGGTATTTCTTAAAATTTCAGCGACAACTTCCAAAGCCTTTTGATTCAAGGTAATTTTGCATGAGAACTTCCCCTTTACGTATTTTGTGAAGTTAGCAGCGCTTTTTAGGTAATCTTCTACATCGTGCAAATTGAGTTTATGAAATTTATCACTGAAGCTGCAAAACGCCACTTTTGGATTTTTTTACATTATATATTTTTATTTATAGGGAGGAGCTCGTAGCTAAATAATAACAGCCGCTCGGGCCGATCTATAAGGTAAGCCGTGCTTGCCGTGTGGTCTGTGGATGGATGACCCCCCTCCCCGAGTTTCCTTCGTGCCTCGGAAAGCACGATAAGCAGTTGGTCGCCATTTGTCTGTCATTTGTCCATCTTTAGCAGTCGTTACAGGTAGTCAGTGGCCTAAAAAGTCTGACAGCCAGTTTTACCGAGGGGTATCGTATTACCAAGTATTAACTGGGTTGTGGAGGTCAGATAGGCAGTCGCTCCATGTAGAATACTGGTATTCAGCTGCATTCGGTTTGACTGGTAGCCGACCCCAACATAGTTGGGAAAAGGCTAGGCAGATGATAGAGACATTTTTATTTATAGGAACGTGCATGTAAATATGGTAAACTCGTAGTTCATTACATAATTATGGTACATGATCAGTAATAAAGCGCAAAGTTACTGTTATGATTAAAACGGGACTGAAAACATTTTATTGTTACTCTCATGGAAGCAGGACAAACAAACATACTATAAAAGTAGTAGAAAATGGCGATATTAAACCAATTTTTATGACATAATTTAAGTACGTACTTATGATATCATCGTCTTTTACTACATGTAATTCTAGCAAAACATAAAAACATTGATGTCTAGAAAAAAAAAGTGTTTTCGTTGCCTTGAACCTAACCCCAAGGGTTCACGAAAACTATTTACTTGACAAATGTATTTTTGTATGTCTTGCGGAATATATTGTAAACACGGTTTGTTTACCTGAGTAAATAAAAGCATATATTAATGTCTCAGTAGCCGCCAATAACAATTTTAGTGACGTCAAGACACAAAAACCTCAGTTTTTTGTGTCTTTGTTCGGAATACAAATGATTAAAATCTATTTTTTTTATCAGATAATCGATCATAAAAGTGTCGTTTTAACTACTATCTATTCGATAGAAACCAATGGTTTAGAAAAAAGATCTGAAGATCTACTTGTTATATCCGCACATGTCTTCAACGCGATGGGTCTCCCTTATGAAACGCTTTTATTTATATCCATATTAGTAGCATGCCTGAGAGATATTTCTTGAAGGCATGTAATGTCAGAGGCATATAAACTCTGACATCAGGTAATCGGCACGAACTACACGATAAAGAAGACCATAATAAGAATACCATCATCAGCCTATTAATGTTCCCACTGCTGGGACACAGGACTCCTCTCTATGAGAAGGAATCGGCTATAATCCACCACGCAAGCTCGGTAACATTGGTAGATGTCACATGTCTTTGATTTTTGGTTGGTTCTAGGACATGCTGGTTTCCTCATTCCTTCACCGTTTTGAGAGCAGTGGTGATGAAACAAAGTAATGCAACTGTCTGGGTTCGAACCCACGACTTACCGTTCATAAGTCGGGGCCGCCACCACAGGGCCACCGTGGCTGCTCTTATAAGATTATAAATTCAAACGAAGAACAAATTGTAGAAGTCTGTATTTAAACATGGATGTAGTAGGTTTTGATTTCCCCAAGTGTTTGGCTAACACAAAGCAATTTGTTAATTCTGTTTTTAAACCTATTGTAGGCCTCTACGAAATGCCAAGCCAGTTCAATAATGGCACAATAAGGATAGATTTATCTGCTACAAAAGCTGCAATAATCTTTTACTGTCTCCTATATCGGAAATCTCTAGGAAAACAGACCTTCAGACCTTTGAAAAGGTCGTTGAAATAATGTGCTATCTACTTGACAAAGACAGACTGGCATAAAACATGTAAGGGTACGAAATGGGAGCGCTAGAAACTTCTTCACGCAAACTTTCGATTAATCTTTATTTATATACGAATGTCGCGTGGCATTTCGGCGGTCCAAGTTTTAGATGTGCGTTTAGCAGATGTTTAAGTTATTAGATGACGGTTTTCTGTAGCTTTGTTTTTTATTGTTATCTATACTTATGCTATATTCTTTCTCATTTTCTCTCTTAACATTTTATCTAAAATAAGAATAAGAATAATTTATTTTAAAAGAAGAAGGTTTTACAAAAGTATACATTTAAGTGCAGTAGAGTTATTTTTAACAATTGTATAGTTAGAGCTTATATTAAAATGTTTTATTTATAAATATTTCCTAGTCTTTTTCTATTATTGCACCTACTGTATTGTCTCTGCAGAACTCTAAGGTAGACTGGTATAAAATGCCCAAGGCATTAAGTCCACCTTTTTACCGTTTTTACTCAGGTATGCATATAAAACTACAATAAACAAATACTTTTCCTGTAGATCTTCTCGTTTCGATGACTTATATTCCTTTCAACCAGTACTTACAGGAATGGACAGTTCTGTCGTTTGCCTTATTTAGGTCTGAATGGAGAATACAAATACAAAATACAAAATATTTATTTCCGTAAAACCATATTTCTTACATTAGTTGATGATTGGAGTCTCCTTTTAAGCAAATAATGCCTGTAGTAGGAGACACCGCTCTTCCATAAATTAAGATAATTCTATTTTATTTTCTTAACAATGTAATCCTAATATTCTCCTAATATGTTATGAATGTATATGAGAGGTTAATGGTAAAAGGTGAGTGGTGTATAATGGGTGATGATTTGTGTGTGTGTGTGTATGTGTGTGTGTGAGTGTGTGTGTGTGTGTGTGTGTGTGGGTGTTAGACTGCACGTGTTTGATGTGTGTACGTTATCATGTTACAAGAGTGCTTCGGTGTCTTCATACGAAAGTGGTTTTATCCATTCTAGTATATTTTTTTTACAATCATGAAGTGGTTTGGTGTATATGTATATGTTTCTGTTAACTTTATTGTAAAGCTGAGCTGCGCGTATGTTATACTGCATGGCTGAGAAGGTGTATTCATGACCACAACGACGACGTGTCTACGAAGAAGACAGGACCCGAGGGAGGGTTTAACTCGTCCTGTCTTCTTCGACGATGGTTCACTTTAACTACAGTTAAAATCTGGAATTTGTGAGAGAAGGCTTCATGGGATTGGGTAGGCTTCCAATCTAACCAGATGCAGCTGAATTTCAGTATTTTACATAGAGCGACTGCCTACCTGACCTCCACAACCCAGTTAGTGCTGGGTGATAAGATAAATCAGACTGATGAATCCGTAATTTTATGAGAAGAGAGAGATTTTCATTAAACTTGATAAAACTAATGAACCATTAAACCCAGACTATGTATAAATAATTTTGATGGAAACATGTTTATTGATCAATGAATATTTTGAAAGTATTTTGATCTCAGAAACTTTTTCTTTTGATAACCGTTCCAAAGTTATCTAACTACAAAAGTTTTGTTTATTAATAGCTCAAACTCAAACTCAAATCATTTATTTCAATTAGACCATTACGGCACTTTTGAATGTCAAAAATACAAAACTAAATCAAAGCTACAGTCACAGTCACAAGGCATAATAACTTGAAAAAGTACTGTAGTTGCCCATTCCCTAGCGTAGATCTCTATGGAGAAGAACGGGCAAGAAACTCCAATAGCTGAATACTTGTTTTACTACGATACGCTTTAACAAAGTCAACTCGATTTTAGTAAACTGTATGCTTTAGGAACACACTAATGTTTTATGAAAATTATAAAGGGTGTAAAATACCTCTTAACGAAGCCGAATGGCACTTATTCTCCCCGCCACTATACCTGGGAACCTTCTAGTTACGGAGATATTGCGGGTAAAATTCCCACTTTTTGTCAAGTTTTTTTAGACTTGTAAAAAAACACCTCCACGGCACAATGTTTTGAGTGCGTTACATTGATTTTTACCACAAAACATGATTGTTCACCCCAAAAAAAAAAGTCATTTTCCAGCAATAATTTTTGCATAAAGTTACTTAGTTTGATGTAGAATGCTTCGTGATGAGGTTGTTTACACCCTGTATGTACTGCAGAGTGAATTAGTTTTGTTGTTGACAGTTTATTTGGCCGCTGCGACAGCAGAGAAGTTGCCCAATCGCAACTAGTTCTGCGCAAAATATTAAAACGGTGACAGCTGGCAAAGTCGACATATACTGAAACGTTTTCGTAGAACCTGCAATCCCCGGAGGGTTAGATAGAGGTGTACCTCATAGTACATCCACATTTCACCAGTTGTTTAAGTCCCAAGTACGAGGGGGCGAGCCTAAATCCATCAACTGGGCACAAATCCACACTGCATGGCAGCTACTGAGAAATTTCTCATGGAAAAACCCAATAGAAAGTTTTTGTCGAGTTACATAAAGGGTGTTAAACACCTCTTAACGAAGCCGAAAGGCACTTGTTCTTCACGTCATGCATTTTTTTTTGCGTAAAGTACCTTGGTTTGATGTACAGAATGCTTGGTTGACGGCTTCGTGATGAGGTTGTTTACATCCTGTATAATAGCGGCGTATAATGGTGGCACTGCGGTTCGCCATAGCGCTGTGTCGCCCGTCTTCGTCGTCGGCCGTTTACGGTTATTCTATTGTTGCATATTAAGTGTCCCACTGCTGGGCAAAGGCCCTTTTTGTCCTTCAATAGCTTGCTATCTTGTAAGATCTCTGGCCAAGTTCTCCTCGCAAACAAGATCAGGTCGTGTGCGGAGTGACGTGCGGAGCGACGAGAACATATCAATACTATTCACAAAATGTCGGTTTTGACAATCTGACCTGTTATTATTACCTACAAAACCTTTTCTTTATTTAAAAAACACAATGAATACCACTTCGCTGCCATTTTTTACCTCACTCAATAGCCTCTAGAAACTGAAAATTCTTTTGTTCCAACGAAAATGCTGACATGCCTACATGTTGGCAATAGGCTCATAAATTAAAGAGTTTTATTGGAAAACCCACGTTTATAGAGTGGTAACACGCTGTGTTTGTTCACACAAGTCGGGAGTTTATATAATATATGAGTTACGTTAGTAATTTAATGTTTTATAAATTACAGGTTCTGCAGTTGGAGATATGGGACAAATAATAAAAAGTAAGTAAAGTAACAAGTAAGGAAAAGCCCGCTTTTTGTTTTTTTTTTTTTTGTTCCCAAACCACTATAACTCCTGTGCGCCAGAATCAACAGTAGCGACCACCAGAAAAGCGCCGAGACAATGAAGCTCGACGAAGTCCCAGAAAATGAATTCAACTGTCTTGGTTCCCGCAACGAAATTAATCAGAAAATACAGCGGAGGAGTAGGAAAAAACCGCTTTTTGTTTATATCAAATTTACATCAAAGTTGGACAGTCTGGTTTGTGTTGTGGTCGCAGATCGGCTGATGAGTATGAGGTCCTGGGTTGATCCCAAGGTCGAGCAAAGTGTTACTGGCTCAGTAGCAGTCACAGTCTGGATGTGTACCCAGATGATGGTATAGGCTCGCCCCATACGTGGGACTTAAAAACATCTGGCAAAATGTGGGGTACTATTAGGTAAAATTTATTGTTTAACAAAGCTACAAACTGATTCTGATTTCTAAAGACAAGATCACATGACTCACAATCCGGTGCAGAGATTTAAAATAGATCACGAAAATCTCCGCAGAAAATGCATGCTCTCTAAGGTAAAATATAGCTAAATTACAAAGATAAGACGCTTAAGTTTCATCTATTCCTCATTAACGTTATCTTTACAGTACCTAGAGATGTTTGCCTTACCTTCCTATGTATGTTGATAGATTTAGGACTAATAAGTTTAGTTAAAGCGTCTTTCATATGGATGAAAGACTACCAGTATTTAGTAAAGTCAGGGAAGCAAATTCATCATCATTATCATCATCAGCCTATTAATGCTCCCACTGCTGGGACACAGGCCTCATCTAGAGAGATAAGGGCTATAATACATCACGCGGGCCCAGTACAGATTGGTAGATGTCACTTGACATGTCTTCGAATTTTTTGGTTGTAGGAAATTGTTGCTGCAAATTAAGAACTTAAATTGTCTAATCGCAATTCACGGCAAATCGTCGTAGGGTGCTAAAACGCATAAAAACTGTTTTTTCTGACCAATGACATGATATAATATGTGGAAAGAGAAACAGTTTCATTTTGAATCAATGTGTTTTCCAAGTAGTTTTATTTTAGTTAATTGAAATTTTATTTACTATTACATTATGTATGCCAAAGTTTATGAGAATGAATGAATGTTTTTTACTCTTTCACGCATAGCTACCGAACGGATTTGGATGAAACTTTCCACACAGAAAGTTTATAACCTGGATTAACACATAATGATCATTTTTATCCGGGTATTATGATCCTGTGGGACATTTAACTATATCCACGTGGGCTTGCCCGTGGGCCTAAGCTAGTAAAATACAAAAAGTAACGCTGGTTTAGGAATGGATTGAAAAAAAAACAAAAAAAAATTAAATTTAGTATATTAAAAAAAAAAAAAACTTTAATATTTATAGTATTTGATAAATATGTATAGTATTTTATATATCTTTGTAGTTTATCGTAGTATTAAATAAAATTATACTCAGATTTTCAGAAATGACACCTACCACTGCTTGTCTCTGCATCACCTAAAGGTTGACTGGTTGAAAATGTCTATGGCATTAAGTCCGCCTCTGTACTTTTGTGCTTGAAGTGTTAAATAAATAAATAAATCACTCGACATTCCACATAGCGCCATCTAGTGCTACAATAAGCAACGAGACTTGTGTCGTGGACACCAGATAGCTGATATATTGCGTAGATACTTTTTTTTGTTTGTAAATACATACTTATTATACAAATGTCCATGCTCATCACACAAACATGCAAGCAGCCACACTACCATTGCGCCATTCGGGTCGTCAAAATAAACATCAACATAATCTACACTAATAGTATAAGCTGAAGAGTTTGGTTGATTGAACGCGCTAATTTAAGGAACGGATTAAAAAAATATTGTAGTGTTGAATAGATAGATTGAGCAAGGCTACATCATGCTACGACCAATAGGATAGGAGGGAAACATCATTGAAAAATGTTAGAAAAACGGGGAAAATGGTACCTTCTCCAACAGCTGTCTGGCTTTTAGTAAAAGTAATTACAACGTCAACCTATTTTGTGAATTTGGATTGTATTGGATAAAACTGGCTGGTGTCCGCAACTCCACGTCAAAGCGCGTATTTTGCGTACGGGGGCTCAAAACAAGAGCTTTTTTTCGCTAAGGTTGATGAGGCCAACCGATACTTAACATTCTACGCACCCGCCTACATAACCGGCGTAAAGATCTAAAGAACTCTCACAAAGAATCTAGAGCTCCCTTAATCAGATCTGCCTGCCCTTTGATCGTAGAAACAAAATTGATGTGCAAGGGTTATTTAAAAAAAAAAAAAAAAAAGGGTTATTTTTTTAAGAGATACCGCGGCCCCGGAACATGAAGGGCGAGGAAGGAACATGGATGGGTTTTAGTCAGTAAAAGTCTGACACTCCCTCCCGCTCCGCCCAGAGTGGGAGAAGTCATTTGATGATTTTCCAAAAAAAATAAAAAAAAAAAATAATAAAAAAGGGTTATTTTTGAATCATCTGTTATAAATGTACATATTATACAACGTGTAACAGAAAGGGTATAGTCACATGGAAGGGTGTGCTACAGACCATCAAAATGAACAACTTTCTCCATGGGACCACCATCGATATCACAAAAAAATAATCAAATGCCCCATACAAAATTTCAATGCCTGCTCGACCAAATGTATGAGATAGCTGATTATTTATTTACGATTATTCTTAACGAATCCGAAAGAAACCTTCTAGTTGCAGAGATATTGGGAGTCAAAGTTCCAACTTGTTGACATTTTTTTAAGGCATGTATTTAATGCGGCAACTAAGTAAAATGAATATAGGTTTTATAAAAAAATAGAGTGGGTACCATATATAATGGGTTGGCAGCTAATAAGGAGTATCGTAATAAGTAATAGGTAGCATATTAATATATCAGTAATAAGCTCCGTTTTAATTTAAACTAGCATCAACTTTTTCTTTTGGGAACTGAATTAATATCTAAGCGGAAACTTAATGTCGAAAATAAAATAGAAAATGGGCATTCATTACTTCTGGGTGGTTTAAAAAAAAATAACCTTCTAACCTAACCTGTCCGTGTCGGGGTGCCCCAAGTCCCGAGCTCGCTTCGCTCGCTCTTGCATCCTTAGTCAAATAAATAAATAAATAGTTGGTAATATATTATCTTTGCCACCCTACTAACATTATTAGTCGCCAAGTCATTATTTATAGCTCCTCGCCTAATATTTTATTTGACTGGTATAGTTTATTTGCTACCTAATCGCAGCTGCTAGTTTTTAGTTTTTATAACACCTTTAATTTTGAACCTTACATAATATAATAGTCGCGGAAATATTTAATCGCTGGCAAGTTATTTTATTTGTTGCAAACATTTAGTCGGCTTTTAAGTTATTAGTCACTCGGAAAATAATAAGCTTTTTTTTAAGACACATTGTTTTAAGTGCGTTACATTGGTTAATTTTTCACCCCAAAAAAATGTTTTTTGTGTAATGTTACTTAGTTTGATGTACAGAATGCTTGGTTGACGGCTTCATGATGAAGTAGTTTACAGCCTATATTTAAAGTAACTTATGTTCTCACCCAAGTCATGGTCTAACCGTGTCATCATCTGCTTAGCCTTTTACCAACTATGTTGGGGTCGGCTTCCAGTCTAAACGGATGCAGCTGAATACCAATATTTTACATGGAGCGACCATGCCCATTCCCTCACATAGAGAGGAGGCCTGTCAGTGGGAACATTAATAGGCTGATGATGATAGAGCAACTGCCTATCTGACCTCCACAACCCAGTTAATACTGGGTAATACGATACCACTTGGCAAGAGTGGTTGTCAGACTTTATGAACCACTGACTACCTGTAACGACTGTCAAAGATGGACAAACATCAATTATCGAAATATCGCAGGACGCAGAAACCCGGTATCGCAGAAACGCATAAACGCGTAAACAGAAACGCAAAAACGCGCCTGTGTGTGGGGGAGCCTTCAATCTCCGTACATACGTCTTCAGTAGATCGTTCTGGGACATGTTTAATTGTTTTTTTTAATCAGCTGTTCTGTTTACGTATCGCAGTTGTGTAGTAAACAGCAGCTTTATTTTAAAGTAACTGATTATTACTGAATACGTGATAACGTCGGCGTATTCCACCCTGTATAAGTTCTTGAGGTTACTTTGTAAAAGATAATGAACGCCTAAGATCAGCATAATATTTAATATTGAGGCGCCTTATAACGTTTAATCATGCTTTGCGTGAACATAACATACATTTACGTCCTGAATGTTGTATAGCATATCACCCTTTTCTATGATCTCAGCTCTGTTTCTTATTTGCTCCGCCGTCAGACGGAGATCTCGTTATGTTTCGATATAGAATCTTTTTATGTTTTTCTTTGCTCACAATTCACTGGCTCTTGCCCTAGGCGACTCGTTCAAGATTGATTTTTGTAGATTGTTGATATGATGCTGAAAGCAATACTGTGAGTTTTGGGTCATACATCCTTTTGAGGTCCAATTATAGTAATAGGTATTTGTTCTTAGTACCATAAGAGCCGCAAGTGCGTCTTAAGGCACAGACAGTCACACCACAGATCACTCCCGGTCTCTGTGTTCGCGATTCTAAGCATGTACAATGTATATGGGTCCTAATCGGGGTTGCTGTACGTGATATTTGAGTCTGTAAAGAACCCAACGATTTGGGCCGAGTCATAATATTCATTTTTTCTTTGCAGAATAGAATAGCTTTATGTTGCAAAGGCCTGGGTACTGGGCATCGCTTCATTCAGTTACCTCTATCTCGATCAAAACACCAAATAGTACAAATATAATATACCGTATAGTACCAAATATTCATATTATATTCTCTTGTTATATTAAAGACGTATGTAACGTGCAAACTTGTTACTTACTTTAATTTGAACACTTAGGATGGATTCGACCAAACTAGAGTAAGTTTTTACTCGAGAGTAAGCTACTGCTTTGTATGACAATTCTTATTCTCGAATAAACAATTGCATAGTAAGAGGTAGTTTACTCTCGAGTAAAAACTTACTCTAGTTTGGTCGAATCCATCCTTAGTGTGACACAAGTTTTGTCAACAGCAGAATTTTAGCTTCATAAATACCTGAAGTTCGAACAGATAAATTTAGTTCGACTTTTCGACTTAACGCTATTTTAGTAAAACCTCGTGCGGGTGGAAATACTGTTAGGAAAGTGGAATTGCAAATTTTATTTGATAATGTAAAGTCATAAGTTTGAATTTATAAGTAGAATTCCGCAAAGACACTGCGAGTTTCGGAATTTTAACGCATACCATGTTTTTTCATGTTCTTGCATTTCTTTTGATAGTCTTGTAGGGACACATGTATGTACGTAAGGCAGAGTGCAAAGTTAGCAGATTGTATGCGCGCGTGATGTATGCATGGGAACGACCAGTTACTGCGCACTGGTCCGGGCGAACGGTCCTCTCTCTCTGGGATCTATCTACTAACGGCCATTTTCAATAACTTACTGACAGGTATTGGTATGTTGCTATCTCTGTCTTTTTGACATCTTGCTTACAAACGGTTAGAAACATAACGTCACAGAAAAGCTTTCTTTAATTTTCCTATAAATCAAGTGGCAAGTACTTAGGTGACGCGGTGGGATATTTCAAAGTTTGTTCATATGAAACACCGATAGCTACGAGAGTAGGTATATTAACTGACAGTTATACGTAAGTTATAGAAGATGGCCTTAAAACGTTTATTGCTTGAATGCGGGTCGGAGGTGTCAATATTTCGTTTCACCCCTAATTCACAGCCGAACGTGGGTCTAACTAAACGTTGTCTTTGGCCCAAATAAAGCCAGTGTAGATCCTTTGTGATGGAGGTCCGCCCTACCACCAATTACCGAGAATGTCTGTCGATTTGTAAGAAAAGCTGGACAAAATAATACGACTATTAGTACTTATTTATTAAAGGCGAACCTAGAACCAAGCTGAACGAAGCTTGCTACATTAACTATCTAATACGAGTATTATCGTTATTACACTCATTATGAAGTTGGAGTGTATTTTTTACAGTTGAATTAAGTTATTGTAAAACATATGAAAACGGGTATTTATCGCGAATTTACGTTTAATTACTTTTCATCGAATATCGTATTCGATTTTCGAGTTTTTCGATAAGTAAACACAAAATACATAAAATTGCTTAAGGTGCTCAATTGTCTCAGCAAGTAACGTAAATTGGAAAGATTTTTGAATTGCAAATAAAAGTATAGTGTAGAATTTTGATATTATCTTTGCTACAAGCATTAACAGTACCTCGATTCCTGACTACAAAAAAATAAGATTCTGTTGAGTCTGTCAGTTAGATTATTTATCGGAAAATATTTACTCAAATGTGACGTCACACGCGTTTTCGATGCACTGTATCGTCTTAATTTTTTGTTTACGTGAAAAAAAAAACATGTGTCCAATATTTTTATGGAAATCTATCTGGCGGACTAATTAGATTTTATATCATCTATCCGATTAAGCCACTCTACATAATCAAGTCTTGATCATCTTTCTGCTTTATTCCCATGTTATTTGGGGTTGGCGCAACACGTTTTTAACCGACTTCAAAAAGGAGGAGGTTCTCAATTCGTCGGAACCTTTTTTTTATATATGTTCCCCGATTACTCAAAGATAATAGACCGATTTGAATTCTTATTTTTTTGTTTGAAAGGGTATACTTCCCAGGTGGTCCCATAATCATAAAGTCATGATTTGATGATGGGATCCTGGACAAATAGAGAACACTCTTCAAGTTTTATAAGGAACACTAGATGCGGTTTGGGTAGTTTTTGGAAGAGTACTTTCTAGGCACTGGAACTCGTCAATAAATGAAAGCAAATGGACTGGGATTGCTGAAATCTATTGTCTGTCTATTGTTTACACCAGTTCATAACATAACATCAAGCCAATACGCTGTGAAGGGGTAAGCACAAGTGAACCACTAAAAACTTTTTTGCAAAAAGGGGGAGAACAGAAGAAAAAAAACTTTTATCAAAAAATAAAACCGACTCCAAAAAACACAAAAAGGTGAAAAATAACTTTAGCTTCTGAAGTCGGTAACATTTGTTTGATTAGTTTATTTAGTTATTTTGTCACCGACTTCTGAAGCTAAAGTTATTTTTCACTTTTTTGAAGTCGGTTTTTATTTTTTGCAAAAAAGTTTTTTTTCTTCTGTTCTCCCCCTATCAGTCGTCACACTATTATTTACTCATTTTTCCTTCATAATCATTCTTTCTATGCTTAAGAACAGGCCTTTGCCCACACAATCCATCCATCTTTTCTTTTGTCTTCCTCTCCCTCTCATTCTATCAACATTCATATTTGTCACCGTAAAATTGTCAAACACGTTATATTGTAATATCTCTAGCGATATTGTAAACTCGCGAAATATTGTCAAACGAACATACTGCTTACAATAAAACGCATTATTTTTCGTGAAATGCATGCGATGGTAGTCAACTAACGCGGTGTGGAGGGAAGGAGGGGTCCCCCTTGCCCAGTGGTCTCTCTCATGAAAAGATAATGTACCATTCCTGAGAAATACCGATTAATATAACCTTACTTTAAAACACTTTATATTCCCCTAAAAATCGTAGTCAACGGAGCCCCTATTTCCGGGTGTAGGGTTTAAAAGAACCTAACTAACCTATCAGGGGGGTGCCCCAAGTCCCAATTATGGGGGCAGAGATACTTCCTTATGTTCAGTTGACAATATTTCGAGAGTTTACAATATCGCTAGAGAGAAACACGTTATATTGTAATATAACGTGTTTGACAATTTTACGGTGACATATTCATAACTCAGTAAATTGACGACCCGAATGGCGCAGAAGTTCTTTGTCTTAGGGTTCGAATAGTAACTATGTATTTACAAAACAAAAATTATCTACGTAGTATATCAACTATCTGGTGTCCACGACACAAGCCTCGTTGCTTAGTGTAGCACTAGGTGGCGCTGTGTGTAATGTTCAGCGATATTTTATTTGTCATCGTTCAAATTCTCTCTGCGTTTACGTATTTCCTATTATACGTTTACTCGTTTACCTATCACCCACATTACCCTCTGGTTTATTATAATGTATTCAATTAATAAAATATTTAATTAAATTGCCTGATGAACTGTGTAATGTTATGTATTTTCCCATAATATGTGGAGAATTACATTATGCGTGATTAACACGGACGCCGGGCGTCCAAATTAGCCTAGACAATGATTGTTTGTGTGAGAATATAACCATAATAATGAATTGTCATCTGTATCGAATATTACCACAATTAATATTTATTCATTTTATTATTAGCTTAGGCAATATGTAGCAGGTGGTTTTCTGTGATTTCTGCCTTCCTTCATGGGAAAATGGCGTGATTTAATGTGATTTTTAACCCCCGACCCAAAAACGACGGGGTGTTATAGGTTTTACGTGTCTGTGTGTCTTTCTTTGGTATCGTAGCTTCCGAACGGTTGAACCGATTTGGATTTTGTTTGTTTTTGTTTGAAAGATGAATTAGTCGGGAGTGTTCTTAGCCATGTTTGATAAAAATCAGTCCAAGATGGTCGCGGTCACAAAATGGCAGATTAATATTTTAACAACTCCCTCAATATGGGTATCAAATAAAGGGCTTGAATAGTAAAATACTTACTACACGCTTTATTAAAGGTCAAATCCAAGATGGCTGCTACCACAAAATGCTGAATTACATATTTTTTTCACAACTCCCTCAATATGGGTAAGTATCAAATGAAAGGGCTTGACAAGTAGAATAATATTAACATAGAATAATGTGTGAAAAGGAATGAGGTATTTTATATTATTATACTACACACACAGCATATGGCATTTCGTTACGAGACGATTTCTACTAAATCGCACTACCCGTAAGCCGCGAACAATATTTTTAAATTATAACACTATGTGTGGGGGATTTTTAACCGACTTCTAAAAAAGGAGGAGGTTCTCAATTCGGATGTTTCTATTTTTTTTTTTTTTTTTTTTTATGTTTGTTCGGGCATAACTCCGTCGCTTGCCAACCGATTTGGAAAATTCTTTTTTTGTTGGAAAGGGTATTCTTTCCAAATGGTCCCATAGCCACCAAGTCGGGATCTGATGATGGAATCTTGGCAAAATCGAGGGAACTCTTCAAATTTTATATGAAAACGTGTTGCGATTTTGGTATTTTCTACAACAAATGAAGCATTTGCGTTTGATAAGAACCATTCTACCATCAGATCTGATGATGAAGCCAAGAGTCACGGAACTCCATAATGAGACAATGTACCCTAGTCGTGTTTGGGCTTGATGTAATTGTAACGGTATGCACTTTCCATGTATATCAAGCACATAAGAACCACTAAAAAGTGAAAAATAAAAACTTTTTTGCAAAAAATAAAACCGACTTCAAAAAAAAAACAAAAAAGTGAAAAATAACTTTAGCTTCTGAAGTCGGTGACAAAAAAACTAAATCAATCAGCTAAAGTTATTTTTCACTTTTTTGTTTTTTTTTTGAAGTCTGTTTTATTTTTTGCAAAAAAGTTTTTTTAAAGTTAATGTAACTTGTTACTACTAGCTTCTGGTCGCGGCTTCAGCCGTGTCTGAGATTGTCATACGTAACTGAGTTTACGTCACAGAGTGCCAAGTCCCCAAATGTGAGAAAATTCTTTCTTGTGTTACGTATTTTAACTAGAATCCTTGTCAACCAGAAGTGCATTTGAATGGTCTAATTTATTTGGTTTGACTATGATTATTTTTTAAACAATTCCTTGGCAACATTGAATGTTTTGCTTTTGTTATTATGACTCAATTTAGTTGCTTAATCCTTATTTAAATGTACAGTGAGCCGTGTGACTGTAGCTTTAGTCGTTCATCAACAAAAGAGGTTTTGTTTTAACTTCGAGTACCACAAGAGCATTCGTCATAATTATTTCTAAAAGTTAGAAGCCATACGTTGCTTAGTTTCCCCACAAATGTTCTTTTTGTTTTACATCTAAGTCTCGAGATTTTGCTTCTAACTTTTAGAATTAAGCACATCTGTCTTTCTTTACTGCTCCTTTGAAATTATGGGGAATTGGATTAAAGTCAACGTTTTGGAGTTGTTCCTTTAATTTCGCCTCGGTTTTTCGTGTTATTTATTACTTCAATTATTAAGGAATTTTGCCTGAAAAATAAACCTTGCAGCTAGAGATAAATGCGTTTATTGATAAGAATGCAAATAAAATACGGCAGCTTGCACAAGTAACCTTAACTAACGGAGTCCACATAAATAGCTTTGAACTTAATATACTACTTAGTGTCCATAAAATCAGAATTTATGTTGACAAGGAAAATACCTGTAACAATTAACGATAGTCCCTGATTTTGCTTTTTCAATGACAAAGCATATTAGTGGATCTGGTCGAAAAGTGGTTGATTTTACGATGTACTTAAATTAATTATTCACCGACTCTATCACTGACAAACATCGCAGAGCCTGCAAACTTAGTTTAGAAGCATGAACGCGGTTTGAATATTTTATTATGGAGTCTAGCTTGCCAACTGTACACAATCATTTCTTTTTATATAAAAAATAATAGCCACGCAAACATTTGTATTAATGAATAGCTGGCATTTCATACATTTCTTGTTTGTGTAGATGCCAGATATTGACAAATTCAAGAAAAAAAATGCCAGGTAGATAGGTAGGCCAAAATATTTTCCTACGAAGGAGAGCACTGAGCTAGGGTGAGAAAATGCGTCTTCTTAAGGTTTGAAATAGGAAACAAAAAAAATTTAGAAAGTTCTGGTTTTATAAAATTCACACGTCTTGTCACAGTCTAATCAAGAAATCTTCACCGTCTTCATAAAAGAAAAACTGAATAAATTTCCTAGAATATTTTGCTCTTTTAGTTTATCGGTGTCCAACACATGCATTAGTTGGTCGTACAAACAGCTTAGAATCCTTTTAAACCCTGCATGGACATCTGCGCACTCAAGCGATATCTGAGTTTGTAAAGATTTGTCCAGCTCTCTTATACCGCAAAAGTATTGTCTGATAACTTAGGTTTTGTATTTGATATGTTTTCAGTGATCCGTGGATTTAAACAACCATATGTTATGTTAAATTATCATCACTTTATAACCAGAGACAAATTTCATAAAAAAAACCCGTTCCATAACATCCGTTGACCAAAACTGGGAGAAAAAAAATCTGTCTTACAGACTTAACACTTAAGTCTGGTAAAGGTCTACAAAGTATACGCATTTCTCCACTTTGTTAAAGTAAATATTTACTAACCACAAACAATAAGTATACACCGTGACTTTTTAGTCGTCTTACAAAAGCGGTCCACTCAATGTACCCCACATGAAATACCTCTAGGCGCGATTATTATTTTTTATCATTAAGTAATTAAGATAATAGGTACGAAGAAAAATCAATAATACCTACATTAGAAACATGAAACACCCTGTTAAAAATGTTTACGTATCAAACTGTGGAGTATACCTACCTAGCGCACGAGTCGAGCAGATCATTCCATCACCATTTTCAACGAGACAAAACTACGCCTTGCGTCATAATAATAAATAAAAAAAATATTTTTGAATTACTCAAATCTCATAAATACCTATTTTTTTTATTATGAACGTTTACTAGACATTGGATACATGAACTGGACTGCCTTTGTAAGACGACTAAAAAGTCACTGTGTATTAACCAGTACAGCTATGTAGTTTATATTTATCTATACCACTAACAATATTGGTAAAGATAAAGTTTGAATATAGGAAGTAATCAATTTTTTTTTACTTAAAAGACTCATACGATCTATACAATTCTTTCAGTGATGGAAAGCTACATTATTGCCGAGAGCAATAGTATATATCTATCACGTGGTGCGCCTAAAGGACCAGAGATGGACGAAAAGGGTTACCACATAGGCAGGTCCATTAGGCAAAAGAAGGAGAGGTAGATCCGTAACTAGTGAAGAAGATGAGCTCAAAACATAGCCGGCCTAAACTGGGTTCGAGTAGCCAAATCTGACTGGCTGTGTGTGGAGGAGGACTTCACCTACAGAGGGGTTCTTGCAGACTTAGGTCCATGTTCACCAAAAAGATGACGCTCTGATTATCTAAAAACAGCTGTTTAAAACCCATTTTTGTATGGGAACATGTCACAGTGACAGCTGTTTTTAGATAATCAGACTGTTATCTTTTCGGTGAACATGGTACCTTAATATAATTTAAAGTATAATAGTTACGTGGGGTTAATTAAAATTTATGTAACAATTTAAACTAACAACTAAATTTAAGAACTAAACTTAATCTAACAAAAATTTATAATACTAACCATTAACATTGAAGTTAACTTTTTCTTTTTGTAATCTGCATGAAATCAGTCGCAGCACGAGGCTATATTCTAAGTCATTTTATTTAGCTGGAGGTTAAGACTTCGATTTTGTCGCAAGATGGATGCGACACGCATCAGAGAACGTTACGATCGGGTGGCTGTGAATCTTAACGCTAAATATTTTCTTGCGATAAAGTAGTCCGATATTACTGAGTATGTGAGGATCGTAGCAAACAGCGTTCCTAAGTTTGTGCCGATCCCCACAGGAATAGGAAGGATGTAATTTCAAAACATTTAAATACCATCAATAGAGGGTGTAAGAACGTGAATTAAAAAGAACAGCCGCTCGTGTTGATCTTTAGGTTAAGCCGTGTTTGCCTAGATCGGTTTGTGGATGGGTACTCATAACATACAGAGTTTCCTCCGTGCCTCGGAAAGCACGTTAAGAAGTATCACTCTTACTTCTTATTACTGCGAGAGTTTGCGAGGATGTATGGATGTAAGTTCCTTTATCACACAAAAACGGTTAAACGGACTTTAGTGAAATGTGGCACACAGACACAGGATTAACATAATTATAGGATATTTTTTATCTCAGTGGTACGATCCCGTAGGATAATTACCGAACTTAACGCGGGTGAAGCCACGGACATGAGCTATCTATATATAGTTTGTAAATACAAAAGACCCGTCTTTCCTTAGTTTCCTGCTGACAAGGGGCTGGCATATATAACAGGGTGCTCGAGTTACGTTACTTTCAAAGATTTCGAGCCTACTCTTGACATTATAATAAAATAAAAATAACTTTAAACAAAAGCTGAAAACAAAAAAAAAAACAAAAATATATACTAATACTTACCTGTAACGATCGGGAGCCATTTTGAATGTAATAATTTTAGTCAAGATTATTTTAATGGTTCCCGACTGTTTTTTTTTTTTAATCACTTGCCTATGTTATCCGGGGTAACACAAGGATTCTAATACGATACCACGTACATTGAAATCGGCTTAGGCGTTTAGAAGTTATGGTGGAATAAAGATCTGCGGAACTGTTCGAAAGAGATACCGCGGCCCCGGAACATAAAGGGCGAGGAAGGAACATGGATGGATTTTAGTCAGTAAAAGTCTGACATTCCCTCCCGCTCCGCCTAGAGTGGGAGAGGGGTCATTTGATGATTTCCCATACGAAAAAAAAAATGGTGGAATAAAGACACTCACAAACACATACATACAAACACATACATACAAACAAACATACATACAGCCATACATGAACCCTGAAAACAACACTCTCTCTCACACTTTTTGTGGGCAGTCCTGTAACAAGACAAATTTCGACAGACTCGTTATTCGGAATTTGATGTACCGAGAATTGGATCTAGGCTTCTTTTGTGGATTTTGCGTATTCCTCTTTATGAGATTTTTATGCTGAAAAAGTAATCTGCGTAAGGTTAAAATATGCTGGTATATAACTACAAGGGGTTTTAAATAGCCCTAACAAAACTGTTTAAATTAAACCTGTAACAATAAGCTGACCAAACGAAAACAGTCCACAAAAGGTTCAACCCTGTAAGTATATTTATGTATCTTCAAGAGTTCTTTATAAAAGGGAAAGTTATTTTTAACGAAACCTGATTTTGAGTGTGGGTTTTCGAAACTGAATGTTTCCGGGATTTTCTTTTGGTTGTTATTTTTAAACTAAGTTTTTCTAGAGGGGTTTGTAACAATGGTAAATGCACTTAATAATACATCGGGCTAACTTACTTTTATCAACTATACCAGATAGAAAATGCTATCAGTAGTTATTGGTAACTACTAGCCAGTAGTTACCAATAAATACTGCTGACCCGCGCCACCGTCGTGTATTGATATTGATCTATTACTTACCTACGTTAGATTAATCTACAAAATATGTTTTAACCCTTCTAGGTATATCAGTTGGTAATAAGATTGCTCAAAAGTGTTTCAACATCCGGATAAACCTATTGAGTATTTTTTGATGAACTACAACTATGTTCAGCCCTCCACATGCGGTGAAACTTATATGTTGTCCTCATATCTTAGTTAGAACTAGGTTTAGCCTTCATCATAGCGGCTAGAACTAGGTGCAGCCGCACGCTGGTAGTAAAACTTAGGTTTAATCTACCTATCATCGACTAGAATAAGAAGCATTTTGGTTTTGTTTTGAGATTCTTATCTTGCGTTTCCCAATTGATTCGATTTTATATTACCCCCGTAGACAAGCCATAATATCTTACCCTGGGGTAACAAGCCATGTCAATCCGAAACAAAATTTATTATTGTGTTGAATTATATCATGGAAAAAAAACAAATATTTATAGTAGTGTACCCAACAATAAATCTAAAAAAAAACCCTGAGAAATATTGAAATTCAATAGATACTCGTACTTTGACAGTTCTAAAGATAAACGTTTAATGTAACTGAATAAAACATATCTGCTTGAAAAGGAACGCTGGTTCCAATAAAACTGTAATCAATTCTGACAATTTTACCACGTAGCACTAAAAATCATGTTAAGCAAGTCTAGACAGGCGGGAAAAGGCTATTTAAATGCAAATTTAATATAATTATGAAATTATGAAATGATTTTCATTTCATAAAGATCTTCGGCCTAATTCTGCTATTTTAATAAATTCGTCACTCCAACACGATTCCATTCTCATCCCATTGTCATTTTGCTTAAAGTTCGTAATCTGCTAAATTCACAATGGTCGGTCAATGGTCTCGTAATAAAATTGTGTTTTAATGGCATTGTCGTATTGTCATTATTATAAAACCTTAGTACAAATGGTTTTCGAAATCTACTACTAAATGCGAACATTTATTCATGCCAGATTTCATGTACGAGATTAATATTCTATGACATTTTTTTCAATGGAGTGTTCATTGAGAAGTCAAAATGGCGCCATTATGATAGTAGAATTAACAAACTTGTCAAAATTTGACAGAACTTGATCATTATGAAATCAATGATCGAATACTCTGACACTATTGTAATAGCAGAATCGAGGCCCTGGGCGGAAATTTTAAGTTCATACGCACTATGAAAGTAATTAGGAACCGCAGTGGCCAGCAAGTTCAACTTCAACTTCTGTTGAACTCTCTCCCTTAATTGACACACAAGTCACATCCTCGTATTAACTCGTGTCGTTATGGGGCTGCATATGAAACGGCTATATTTCTGAGCATTAGGGTGTTGACCGTCTGATGGCTCCAACTTTATCTTTCCTTATTCTGTGGTTGGTAATATTGTGTTGGATATCGATGTGTATATTTGTTCAGTTATTTTTTTCATTTCAGTAATCAAGGTAGGGTTATACCTACAGAGTTATTGGTGAATTCCAAAATGGGTGACACTAGGGCTAATTCGAATGTTTAGACTCCAAAAATGGAGTGTTTCTGGAGAAGTCAACCTATAAAAGGTTTTGTAGAAATCATACTCTAAATGGTTTTGGATAAATCATACGTCATAGGATTTTGGAAAAATCATACTTTAAAAGGTTTTGGAGAAATCATACTTCAAAAGATTTTTTCGGTCGGCTAATTATGGAAAATTCACGCTGTTGAGGATAACGTCCTCTCATGCTTTTTTAATAGCAATAATGGCAGATTATGGTGTTGAGGTGAAAATTTTCCTAAAGAATCTTAAAAAATTCTCACTCAGGTTTTAATCAATTTATAATCATTGTGTATAATTAAAAAATAAAAGATCCTTCAAACTTTTTTATGATCATTTCAGTACCATAATTTAAGACAAAAATTACTGTTTTTCTCTTCCAAAGCGGATCTTACCGCATACATATTACGTAGTTATTTGCAACACACACTGCAAAATTTCCCCAAGGAATACTAGGTTAAATAAACATACGTTTTTTCTGTGCAAAAGCAAGATTACATCTTACCTGCTTTGTCAGTTTCTCAGAACATTCTTTGTGAATAAAAGAACTAGCCGTATCAAAAGGCCGTCGAGCGCTGGATTATCAATATTTTTTATGTAAATTTATAATAAAATCAGATGTAGAGAAGGATTATTTACGAATAAATACATTATTGTTACAAACCTTAATCTTAGTACTTTTATAACTGCTAAAGTTTGGATGGGGGGGTGTTTGTTAATCATGCAAGAACGGATGATGTGCCTACATAGTAAACTTCTTAAAGGGCCGGCGCGGCGAAGCATGCGTCGTTCATACAAACGTAATACCAAAATAATTTGTAAACGAAACATATTCTTAAGATAGTGTGTATTTATTTCGATTGGATTGTAGAATATATATGTTCCCAAATATATATTTTTAAACGACAATTATACAACGTGTAACGTTAAATGCGCAAAACCTGAAAATAGTTTGATCAGGGGATCACGGGCAGAATCAATTGAACCACTTTTTAATATAGGTCACATTTTTCAAAAAAATCTTCAGTAAAAATGTTGTCCTGTCTATTTATTAATAGGTCAAGCCATCACGTGCGCAAACCCGCCAAAATAGGTAAACAAACAAACACAAATAGTTGTCGTCCAAAATAATTGGCTCATACGCGGGATACTAATAGATCTAGCCAGTAAAACTAAAACAGCACATAAACCTTTAACTTTTTTTAAATGTTTTTTTTCTCTAAGTTTTAGGTCAATTGAATTAAAAATCATATGGGGTGTCTGAGGTTTTGCGCATTTAACATTACACGTTGTATAAAGACGAGATAGTAGAAATAGGAGTAGTAGTAGTAGTGGTTTAGTTTACAATATTCGTAAATAATGTTATTTTTTATGTGTTTTGTCCTGTACGGGCCAATAAATGCTTTTTCTTTCTTTCTATATAAGATTTTTTTTTTAAACTTTGGTTTAAATCAGTGTGAATTCAAAATATATATTTGAGAACCTAGATAAAAGTAAAGAAGTAATAAGATTTTATTTTGGAACATATACATTTGGCACAGTTACAAAGGAAACGATGATAGCTCAAAGGTTTAAAACTGTGTCGCAGCTATCAACGCCCATTTAAACAGGAAAACAATTGTTCCAGACTTAAACTACAAATACAGTATAACTAACACTGGGGTAAACTTTAATAATAGGGGGTGTGTGTGAAAGTGTGTATGTGGGTGTGCATGCGGGGGAGTGCGTGAGTGTCTATGTGTGCTTGTGTGGAGTGTTGGGTGTATGTGCGTGAGTGAGTGAGAGTTTGTGTGTGTAAGTGTAATCCAATCAAACCTATTCAACACTACCTTAAGAATATGTTTGATTTACAAATTATTTTGGTATTACGTTTGTATGAACTACGCATGCTCCGCGTGCCTCTTAAAAGTTATTTGTAATCCACCATGACCATGTTAATAATACTCTGGAAAATTGTATTGTCCGGTACATTTAATTATGATTGCCAACAAATGCTATGGTTGTAGTCAACTTGTGTCTCAATAATTTTTTCTAACTTTTTGTACAAAATCTACACTAATATTATAAAGAGGAAAAATTTGTATTTTTGTGTGTGTGTGTGTATGTTTGTAATGAATAAAATCAAAAACCATTGTGCCGATTTCAAAAATTTTTTCACCATTGGTAAGCTACATTCACCTTGAGTAACATAGGCTACATTTTATCCCCGTACTCCCACGGGAACGAGAAATACGTAGGTGAAACCGCGTGACGTCCGCTAGTATTAAAATAAATTTAAAAAACCAACACTAACCTGAAACTGTCCAGTATTTGAATTCATGTCTAGGAGGGAGTAAGAAGCCACACGGTCGCCGTTGGAGTCAATTATAACTTCTCCTGTTATACCTGCGAGAATTATAAAAAGAGATGTAAAATAAACAGCATTTTATTTAAATATTTCTTATTATTTGAGATGTGGTTATAACCTCATCCTTAAGGTGGATGCTCCAGGGTAGCCTGCTAAATTCAAATTATCTTGCGTTTTTTGCTCATGTTATTCAATTGAATAACTTATCCTGAAATAGTCATTCAAGCGAGTTAGTGTATGAGCTTTTGGAGAGTTGTATTGATGATTTTATAATTTTGTAACTACAAACGTTCTACAGCCGAGAATCACTTTTTAATCAACATACAACCCAGCAGTGGCCTGCAAATTGCAAAAAAACGTAAGAAAATTCGAAATTCGCGGGGTTCCCTGGAGTATCCACCTTAACTATGACCACAACTTTCTGAAATATGCTATAGAGTCAAACTTTCAACCGTTAAACAAACTGTATAAATTGCTATCCCATGCATTTGGGTCGTGTAAGTCTATAATATAAAGTCTTATATTTTGTATTGTAGAGCAGATATTTTCTGCTATTATTATGTTGGTTACATGGAGAGAGATTGCGATCACAAGTTACTTCAAATTTGATTAAAAATAAAAAAAACGACAGTAGAGAAAACTCTATTGGCAACAGGTAATAATTACTTACTTACTTTTCTTACTTGAAAAGTTAACGTTACAAGATATATATCTTGTAACGTTAACTTTTCAAGTAAGAAAAGTCTAATTGTTGTAACACGAGTTAAGTTTTACCTCCTTACAAACTGCGAAGCCATTCATTGCTGAACTTTGCACAGTAATTCAGAAGTTCCTCCACAAAACTTTCCTTCAGGAAGACTATAATCGTTACGCTTGTAATTTTCTATAGCTTGGAAGGTGGTGTCTTTACCTTTATGTACGGTCGAACATGCTATTTGGTTTACAGTTTAACCCACAAACTACATTGTAAAATGTAAACCAAATAGCTTGTTCGACCGTACGTATAGGAATAGTTTTACGACGACGGCAGTTTCGTTTGTTTTAGACTGGTAGCTTTCTCTTAAACCAAAATTAAATTTTTGCTTATCTGACGTATTTTTATTTACAATAAGAGCTTTTGAAATATCAAAAACATCACCACAGATAAAACACTCCCTAAATCACTGGGTCCAACATCAGGTAATTTTGAAGATGACTTCTTTTAATAACTGAGGTAAGCATCAAAACCTCATCTTCCAAATTCAATGTTTGCTTCCAGCCGTATAGGTACATTAAGAGTTTTTAAAATATTAAAAACATCGCCACACATAACACACTACCTAAATCATTGGGTCCCACATCAGGTAATTTTGTATAGGACTTCTCTTAATAACTTAGGTAAGCATAAAATACTTCATCTCCTAAACCCGTTGCATTAGATTAAGTTTTTCTAAACTTTTTAAGGAAGTTCCTCGTTTTTGCCGATGAGCAATCCCACCGGTCGTATCCTTTCTTAACAAATTTTAAAATTCAAAACTCCTTACCTTGAAATGTCCTGTTCCACATTTTTCTAATGACCGCTGCTCCATCTAGCGGGCCCCTGGGGTTCTCAGCGTCGCGTAGCGTATCATTGAGGGCGAGCGCGTAGAGGAGAACAGCGTCGTAGAACGCTGCTACGAACGTAGACACCACCTCGCCTTTACCGAACGTGTAGTTGTACTTCGTAGCAGCTAACACTTTTACCTGCAAGAGTTGTAAACACCGGTTTCAAACTTCACTTTAAAAAGAACAAATTGTTTGAAAAGCTTCGTCGTTAAATAAGTTCTGAGGGAATTTACGACCTGTTAATTAAATCTAGGTTTACGGGGCTTGTTAGCAAATTTGTTTATTTAGATGGGAATAAACGGTAGTAGTCGGTTTTACTTATGAAAGTCATAAAAAACAACCCCCCCCCCCCCCAACCCCCCATGACTGTTAAACATTGTGGTGATATTTCCAGAATCACATTTTTTTTTGCTATTTTCGATTTTCTAAGGGCCTTCGCAGACGACAGACTATCCGTGACGCACTTTTTAGTCTTTGAAGATAGAACCTAAGCAATTAATGCAGTAACGCTTTTAAAATTCTCAATACGTCACACCTTGAATAATTTTTGGTGAGTTCTGACGTCACGATCTCCCACTCCCGAGTTTTGATGCGTTTTATCGTAGTCAATATTCATTGATTTACAAAAACAAAAAATACATGTCCATTATTTTCCAATACTCTCTTAACTGACAGACTAAATAGCTTTGCATTTTTTTGATACTCATACCTATTTATGTGAACCTTACCTGATCAGAAAAATCAAGATACTCTTTCTTTTCAGGAGCCGGGCTGGTGACTGTGAGCACAGCGCTGTATGCTCTTTTTGCTTTTGCATTCCGCTCATCCGTGTCTCCTTCCACTTTCCAAGGTTCTTTGGACGATGCTGATGCGAGGCTGTGAGAATAGAATAGAGCATAAGAACGGTTACCAAAAGTTGTAGAAATTAAATAGACAGGGTAGTCTTTGGCGGATTACTATTTCAAATCCTAATCCTACTGTTAACTGTATGTATATGTCACCGTAAAATTGTTAAATACGTTATATTGTAATCTCTCTAGCGATATTGTAAAGTCTCGAAATATTATCAACTGAACATACTGCTTACAATATAATGCTATATTTTTCGGTAGATTGTAATCTATCGAAGTGAAACCGTAAAATTGAGAAATGCATGCGACGGAAGTATCTCTGCCCCCATAGTCAGGACTTGGGGCACCCCCCACATTAGGTTAGTTTGGTTCCTTTGAACCCTGCAGACAGAAATAGGGGCCCCGCTTAGCGGGTCTCCATCGACTATGCTTTTTAGGGGAATTTATAGTGTTTTGAGGTTAGGGTATATGAATCGGTATTCCTCAGGAATGGTACATTATCTTTTCATGAGAGTGGTACTATGGGTTAAGGGGGACACCTCCTTCCCTCCTCCTCCTGCTCACGACGCGAGTTGACTTCCATCGCACACATTTTACAATATTGCGGTTTCACTTCGATAGATAACAATCTACCGAAAAATATAGCATTATATTGTAAGCAGTATGTTCAGTTGATAATATTTCGAGAGTTTACCATCTCGCTAGAGAGATTACAATCTAACGTGTTTGACAATTTTACGGTGACATATACATACAATATAGTAGGATTAGGATTTGATATAGTAATCCGCCGAAGACAACTTTCAAGCGAAAAATATATTCTGTGTTAATGAAATAAACGCGCAAACTACTCGCACTAAAATGAATTTAGTTTATTTATTATTATCCTTGAACCCTTTTTTTATTTGCGTGCGGAAAAGGAAAATGTCCAATTTTGTATGAGAGTTCGGCTGTTCTTGCGTTTTGATTGAATCATCAGTAAATTATAAGAAATGTAGTCAGACTTATGTAAATGAAAAATCATTATACGAGTATTATTTGATGGTAGTTCAACCCGCTATAAGGCATCCTCCTTCGAACGCTGGAGCTAGGATTATGAACTGTAATTTTGACTGGTAAAAACTTGTGCGTCGATCTGCAATCTGAATGGTGTGTATATTTTTACACAATGATATTCTGTGTGCCCCGTGGTTTCATTCGCCCCCGACCCCCGACCGATTACTTCCAGAGATTAGCACGTTCAAACAAAATACTCTACTAAGCTTTATTTTATTACTATAGTTTGTAAACTACGCATCATGCGCGATGTATTAAATAGACCAAATAGAAACTAAACTCATTTATATTAAAAGTATTAATTATATTAAATGAGTTTAAGTTTCTATTCAGCACCTCAATGTGAGAAGGGTCTTAGTGTCACATGAAAGGCGGTACATTTCGGATTCAGGGTAGTAAATAAGGCTGTGGTGGGAACTTGTTGTTTGTCACTTTGCTCTTAATGCTTTCCAAAACTCAGAGGCACAAGATGAAACACGTCATAAAAATCTTTATGTACTGTGTTTTGAACGTGATCTATTACTGAAGTTGTGTTAAGTGTTAGAAATGTCTGTTAGTTTTTACGAAAACAACCTGGTTGTTGGGTTGTGACTGTCTAGACCACACGACGTTCAATTGTTTAACCTAAGTCCGTTCTTCTAATCATCTGCGAGATTTTTATAAACAAAAACTAGCTGTTGCCCGCGACTTCGTTCCCGTAGAAATGATGTATGTGACGTGTTACACTAAAAACTAGCCTACTACCTATTCTCAGACCTACTGCCCGCTGACCTGCTGTTTCAGAGGAGTTCGATAACAAACACAGTGACATGAGATTTTAAAATTAAATTAAATTTATTTTTTACTAAATTTTAATTAAAATATTAATTGTTCAATTTTATTATTTTAATTATTTTTCATTTATTTTTTTCTATCTTTTGAAGGGTTTCTATCGTAACATGAAAAACATTTACCAACTCCCATTTTGCCAGTTTTTTTTTTATCTTTTCTAGAATAATCCTAGCACAACACCCTATTACAAATATCCAAGCAGACCATGTAATAATACTCACTTGGAAAACAGCTCGATATTGAAGAACACGTATTCACCAGACGACACCATATTGAGATCGTCGGCTGCCAGCATTATTTCTCTGACTGTACTCGGGTTCGCGCACACTACGACAACTGTAACAAACATTATTGTTTAGAATACAATAAACAAGAGGTTTAACTGTATGTGTACCTTTGAGCGTAGCCAAAATCAGTACTTAGGCCACCATTTTATTTTTTTAATCGAATGTCACGAAACAATATGTAAAATGTCGCCCTGTTAATATTAATCAAACACTAAAAGACCGTTCGTTATTATTTTCTATTAATAACAAGATTTATATATTATTTACAAACTATAATATAGGTACTTACAATAATAATGTAAATATGTACCATGACTCAAAAGCGGAAAAAAATCAAATGAGGCCAAAAATTCGGCCGCATCGCTGTTAAAACTAATCGTGCCCTGTGCCGTGGCTGGCTGCCTCGATGGTAATGTTGATTCTTAGGCCAAAAAGAGACGAACTCTTGGTCCCCATTTTTTTTCTTTTTAATAACTCTTTTTCATATGTTAATTGATTTTATTGGTCAACGATATTCGCTTTAAACAATATTAATTACTCAGTTTAAATATAAGGTAGAGTTTTTAAACCTATCAGCAAAAAATCAAAGCACAGTTCCAATACGCTTAAAGTAATTTAAGATTTAAAAATACTTAAGACAACGTTAATTTTGGGGTTATTTTAAATAAAAAAAACTAAAGCACCACCATTTACAACAGTAAACAAGCCTGGTGCTGTATTTTATTAAAAATAATGTTAATATCTCCACCCTCAGGCGGGACAGATAGACTTAAGGGCCTACCACATGCCAACAACATTGAGCGAGTGGGAGGAGCTTAGCAATAGCGTTTACCCGTGCGTGCGAGTGGTCAGCGATACACTGCCGCCCGTCGCCCATAGCCGCAAGAGCATTTAGAGTACTTTTATTTATTAAATAAAAAAATAAATGGAGCTACTAAAAAAAAATAAAAAATTGTTATAGTTAAAGCAAATGTTGAAGAATATTTTGGTATAAATATTACGTGAAAATGATGTACGACTTCGGAGATATCGTGGCATGTTTCGAAGCCTTTTCGGTCGATAATTGAATTAGGTCCAGATTTTTTTTCATTACATAAAAGGCATATAACTAAAATGTATTCTATGATATATCTATGATTATTCAAGTATAAGATATATGTGATACGAAAAAAATATTGTGATAGTCTATATTCAACAGAATCTGCAAATTAGAGCCCCTAAACCAGGTCTCCGTGAGTTTTTGCCAAAACATGCCTCGGGAGAATGATGATAACTAAATAAATAAACCAGATATCTAAAATTCGTTCTATGATTATTGTAGTAGAGATAACTATCTATGTTAAACAAGTAATAATTATTTCAGGCAACGAAACAAAAGCATACAATTTCAACGAGGAAACTTTGCAATTTCGCGTTTTTCTGTAACAGGCGCCTTAAGGCTATACAGACGACAGACTTTTTGTGTGTGCAAGTCTGCGACAGAAATAAACTCGGCACTATAAAGATCTAATGATCCTACTGATTGCCCTAAAGGTGACAAAAAAGTAGTGGCTAAACAGAAGACAGGCTTTTTGTGTGTGCAAGTCTGCGACAGACATAAACTCGGCACTATAAAGATCTACTGATCCTACTGATTGCTCTAAAGGTGACAAAAAAGTAGTCAAACACATCAATCGCGCAAAATTTGTTGCAGACTTTTGGTCTGTCGCAGACTTGCACACACACGATTTCTCGCTACAAAGTAAATGATTTCATATTGCGTAACATTTTAAATTATTGCAGAATTCTCTTAATACTGCTTTTGCACAGCTGACCCGGAGACATCAGCACATCATATGCAATAATTTATAACTGTTTACATTACAGTTATTACACATAAATTCAGCTTTGCACGCATTAATACACAATCTTTCATCTCTGACCAAAACATATTTTTACAACTTCAAATATTTGAACACTTCAAAAGAAACCAAATGGGTGCTCACAAGCGTTCACAAATCGTTAAACGTTTATTATGGCATGCATTCAAAATACTAAAATCGCATGTTAATTTTAACAACTTAAGACTACTGGCACAATACATGTTCGAAATTTCTGTCAGACTTGTCTGTAGAATACAAGATTGCCGCCCGTTACCTTTTTCATGGGATCGTCTCGCTGCGGTCTTTTAGTTGCTTTCGTATTTGTTTTACGTGTATACGTCACCGTAAAATTGTCAAACACGTTAGATTGTAATATAACTAGAGAGATTGTAAACTCTCGAAAGATTGTCAAACGAACATACTGCTTACAATATAACGCATTATTTTTCGGTTGATAGTAATCTATCCAAGTGGAACCGTAATATTGTGAAATGTATGCGATGGAAGTCAACTCGCGCGGTGTGGAGGTACCACTCTCATAAAAAGATAATGTACTATTCCTGAGAAATACCGATTAACATAACCTAACCTTAAAACACTTTATATTCCCCTAAAAAGCGTAGTCCTATTTCCGAGTGCAGGGTTTAAAGGAACCTAACTAACCTAACGCAGGGGTACCCCAAGTCTTGATTATGGGGGCAGAGACACTTCCGTATGTTCAGTTGACAATATTTCGAGAGTTTACAATATCGCTAGAGAGATTACAATCTCGCTAGAGAGATTACAATCTAACGTGTTTGACAATTTTACGGTGATATATACACCAAGGTACTGTCTAGGCTGTACTTGATAAAAGGGCTGGTCGAACCTTTTCACTAGATCTCAACACAACTTCCACAATCAGTAAAATCACATTATTGTTTATAAACTTTGAAACTAACATCTAAGTGCGGCCACAGTTTTCTTGCCGAATCAATTCTTTTATAAATCTCATTTATGTTATCATATAGTCATATTGAAAGATAACCACTAACGTAGTCACTATTATCCATAAAACAAAACGTTGTACAGACCGACTGAACCATTTTGTTTAAAATGGAAGCGCCGTTTAAAGAGGTAACCCGTAATTTTTTTTTTGTTTTACGTTTTCTATTTTCTATTAAATTAACTCAAAGGGGTTGTATTGATGATTTTAATAAAAACGAGTTTCAGGCGCAAATAATATTCTGTTTAAAATAAAGCCCAACACTCCAAATAGCGAAAAAAAACGTTTGAATTTTAAGGTTTACCCTGCCGCCTTCACCTTAAATAAGCGTCCACCCAATCCTCTAAGACCTTAATGTGAATGCCAATGCATAACTCTTAGACGCAATAATAATTTTATTGGCATTCTCCGGCATTGCTAGCTTACTAAACTGCCAGACATATTTCAGGCCGCTCAGCGCGGCTGGAAAATTGTCGGATAATATTACCTACCATCTACATTGCAATTTGCAACTGGTTTAGAATTTGTATCATCCTACGAATATTTTTCTATTACACTATTATTGACAGTCTTGAGCGTAAGTGAGGTAAAGTAACATTCTTTCAGCGACAAAGTTGAAATAAAACTCTAAAATGTATTAGATTTTCATGAGCCACCGAAAAGATTATCGTCAGGTTGACCCTGTTAAAAGTTTTGTTGAGGTACGAAAGATTTGAAGGAATTGCCACTTGTGTACTTCAGTTTGATGGTCTGCCACATCCTGAAATATGACCACACTCGTAGTAAAAATGTAAAACATACATAAAATCGGGAATCGCTGATATGGGCAATAAGACTGCTGGGTTGAAGTGGGAGTGGGCGGGCGTTGTCTGTAGAATGCATCAGGACCCATGGGCCAAAGTCGTCACTCAGTGGGTGCCAGAAGACGGGCAGCGTCACCGAGGTAGGCCTAGAAAACGCTAGCATGACGACTTAGAAGCGTTTGCGAGAGATTGGCCTAAGAGAGCCGCCCATAGAGAGGAGTGGAAGACTATGAGGGAGGCTTTCGCCCAGGAGTGGGACAATATAGGCTAGAATAAAATAAAATATATAAACTCACGCCTTTTATCATAAAGTTAGGTACAAACCACAGCCAACGCCACCTGCTACGATCCTTACATAATCCTTTTGCCTCATCCACGTTCATACATCTGATCATACACGCACGCCGGTTGCTGGTACTACGCACTGAACCTTTCTGGAAAACCCTACCAATACGGTAAATGTCCTTCTAGGGCCTAAGGCGTCCCCCTCTCGGCGTTGCCACACACATCTACCTTTTTAAAAGCTTTTATTTAACTTGAAATGTATGTATGTTTGTTTGGGTGGAATCTTGCTTCTCAATTTTGAAGCAGATATCTTCAACCAGGGACTTAAAAACACCTTCATAAAGGTTACAGAATTATAAGTGTTACATGTTGAATTGGTAACAGAATCAAATATGTAACACTTATAAATGTGTTTTCAATGTGTTAACCCAAAACACTTATAAAAGTGTAACCGTAACATATCTGTAACAGATATAAAAGGTTTAACAGTGTTAATAAGTGTTTAACCAGTAAACTCAGCGTTGCCATTGGATAGCCGAAATCTAGTCGCAGTCTGTTGTAAAACTGATTATTTCAGTAACACATATTAACACTTATTAACACATATAAAAGGTTACAGTTTGATTCGGTAACATTATTGTATCTGTTACATTTAAAAGTGTTTTTCTGTTTAAACTGTTTTAAAAACAGTGTTAAAAGCACATTATTACGGTTACAGTTTGATTTCCTGTCTTCAACCGTTATTTCAATTAGACCATTACGGCACTTTTGAATGCCAAAAATAAAATAAAAAAACCAAAGCTAGAGTCACAGTCACAAGACATAATAAATTGAGAAAGTACTGTAGTTGCCCATTCCCTAGCGTAGATCTCTATGGAGAAGAACGAGCAAGAAACTCCATGGACACTCTTTTAAATCAAAATGTTGTTACAAAATCTTGGTTACATCATTCATGTTGTACATCGTTCTCAAATTATTATATGTATAATACATATAATAATTTAATGTAGAAACACGTACACATTAACAGCAGCGTTCAGAGAAAAGATTAAATCACCAACATAAAAATAAAGTAATTAAAATTAACCGTGGCAGCTAAGAGTTGACATGTCTTAACTGACAGCGCCTTAGTCGCCTTTCACTCATTCTCTCTACATGGCTAAGCCATAAAACTATCTAAACCATAAAACCATCAAAACCATAAACATGAAATGAAAGTCGTATTTGCAAGAGAACTGCACAGTTTTATAGATGCATTCGTCTTAATCTGTTGATATTGCATACCAAAGATTTGTCGCACAATACACACATGACAGAGAGATTTAAAATTCAAATAGTATCGTATCGAGTTCCTGTGTCAATGCATAGGCGATGCAAATAAGGGAAGCAGGTGGCGAGAATAAATGAAGATCGGATTCTGCGTTGTGTATCTGTTGCAGCCAATTCGTTTAACACGCCGTATTACATAAAGGCGCGCTGAATTAAAAAACGTCGCTGTGTAACGCATTGTCTTCACGTTCAGCTGGATTTTGGTGGTGAAACGTTTGACAAAGTGGCATTCAACGTTTAGCTTTGCTTTATTGCCAGCAAGAAGAAACGACTAAACAAAAATAACTGAAAAATTCCGATTAAAAGGCGCAGTTGATGTAGCTCCGCTACGCGGGACTACTATTTCTGTCTGCTGGGTTTAGAGTAACTTAACCAACGTCGGTGGCCTAAGTACCGAGCTCGCTTCCCTCGCTTTCAATACGGCGTATTGACGATAGGCTCGTTTGTATTTGACGAACGCGAAGTGCTCAATCAATGCAGCGTACTTTAATTCAGCTGAATTGTAATCCGGCTGATCGTAAAGACGGCCCATTACATAACAGCAACGTTTTGCAATCCGTCGCGACTTTTAGCAAAACGGCATGTTATACGGTATGGCCTGCCTACCTCCGTCGACATATCTATGTCGCCTTTAGATTTTTAATAATCGTTATTTTGATTCGGCATTACTTAGTGTAATTTATTTCATCACCGCTGCTCTCAATACGGTGAAACAAAACATCGTGAGGAAACCGGAATGTCCTAGAACCAAAAAAATTGAAGACATGTGACATCTACCGTTTCCCTCGTGGTAGATTATTCCCTCTCATAGAGAGGAGGCCTGTGTCCCAGCAGTGGGAACATTAATAGGCTGATGATGATCATTCTGGTTTGATAGGGTCACGGGGAAACTCGTAGACACGAAATTGTGCCCAAGCGGTAGTTATCCTTTTTAAAAATTGATAGTGATGAACTAGTCCCACATACAAAAGGTCATGTTAAATGGTCGATTTAAATCCATATAGCGTGCGAGTTTTGTTTGTTTCATCACACATGTTTTACGTCAGATATCGAGCGTATCTATAGGCACCTTTATCTTGAAACAAGTTGTTATAAAAGAATATCAATGAAACTGCGACGAACTCGTTATTTATTCATTATTTAGCATGTTCGATTATGTTAATTATTTTTATTTAATATTCTAATGAAATGCATTCTACCACTGAGTAATGACTTAGTGTGTACTAATAGATTTAAATAAAAATATTTGCTGTATTTATGGTTGTGATGATTTGATGAGCACAGGATTAACCAATTTTCATAGAGCTTGGACTAGTTTTTACGAGACCTGAAACATTCCACATTAACACACTTAGAAATAATGAAATTTTTGTATATTATTGTTTAATTACCTAAGTGTTTCTTTCCCTTATTTCTAATGAAAAATATAATCGGGCTGAATTTATACGTTGTTTGATTTCCATTAAACACAGATCCCAGGAACCCGAGGATTTTCCAAAATTGGGAGCTGTTTGCATTTCCCTTTTTCCCGGAATTCGTTCTAACAAACGGTTGAATTCTCTCATAGACTAAGCCCGTATGCGATTGTGGTGGCGCGCCCTTATTTCCGAACGAACGATGCAGTTGCAAACTAATCTGCGGGTAACTGTAGACGAAGTAAAGAGTTGCAGGGGCTCTGCAACTGTTTAATAGAGGACGCCACTCCAGGCTGTGCAAACATATATTATGTGTTATAAATTTCAACTTGCTAGGTCTACCCGTTCTTTAGAAAATCCGTGGTGATACACGAACAGTCGGACAAGAGAGTGATCTTATAAGGGTTCCTTTTTTTACTTTTTGACGTAAGGAACCCTAAAAAAAGCAGAAGACAGTAGTACGCATTTTGCTTAACATTTCCTAGTCGTCCACATATTATGATAAGTACCAAAATATCATACGAGTATTACATACCTAACGAAATGTTTCGGTTATTTCATAAAGCTGAGAGCGCCTAGGGACTGAACCCGGTAGGTAAGAAGATTATAATAACGAGCCACCGTATGCAAATTATTCCAGGATCGGTATTTGAGGATTATTTTTGGAAATTATTAAGTATTCGAATTTTAATTACACCGTATATTTACAGTAATTATTTACCTAATATTTCTAGGGTGGTATGTAAGCGGACTTATGCCATAAGGCTTTCTTCTACCAGTCAAACTTTGTGTGTAATAGGACAACATTGTTTTAGCAAAAGCGATAGCAAACATAAAGTGGGCGGGCCACATATGCCGTAGACGGAATCAGAGATGAGGGAAGAAAGTGCTGGAGTTGTGACCACGGACGGGACGGTAGAATGTGGAAGACAGCCGACTAGGTGAACAGACGAACTCATTAAAGTGACCGGAAGAAACTAAATAGCCATGACACAAAACCGGCAATAGTGGCAAAATTTGGAAGAGACATACACTCAGCACTGGGTGGCTAAAGATTGAAGAAGTCGTAGTAGTAATAGAGTACACTAGCCCGCCACACTATTCCCAAACCACTGTAACTCCTGAAAGCCAGAATCAACAGTGGCGACCACCAGAAAAGCGCCGAGACAATGAAGCTCGACGAAGTCCCAGAGAATAAATTTAACTGTGTTGGATCCGACAAAGAAGTTAATCAGAAAGTATAGCGAAGGAGTAGGCAAAAACCGTCTTCCCTCCTTATCAGCAGGAGACAGAACGAAACAAGGCCAATAGGCACAAAGGGACGTTTACAACTGGGATAGGCCCAGTTGCCTAGCACCACGGATAAATATTAACATTAATGGGGTAATAAATGGGATAATAGAGTACACTAGCGTGACGATTTAAACTTGATCCTGAATATTCGTCTGGAGAAGGCAAACAATAGAAGGCAATTCAAAACACGAGAAGCCCATGCCCGCAGTAGGACAGATAGTCTGACAACCAGTCTTACTAAAGGGTCGTATTCCCAAGTACTAACTGCGTTTTGGAAGTCAGCAGTCGCTTCTTGTAAAATACCGGTATTCAGCTGCATCCGGTTAGACTGGAAGCCAACCCCAACATACTTGGGAAAAGACTAGGCAGGTGATGAGGACATAAAAGCCGCGAAATGTTACCGGAACTAATAAAAGCAGCTGACAATAAAAAAGCTCTCCTCAATTTTATCTATTCCTGTTTTTCTTTCAAGAAAACGTGTTTACCGTAGCGGGACAAAAAACAAACTTAGTAAAATGAAACAAATGTCACGTAATAAAAAAACAAACGAAATCTTTTTTTCTGCCAACCTGCAAGACGTATGGTTATATGAGACAGACCTTCAGTACATAGTATATAGGGTGGCATTTTTCAATGCCACCTGGAGGGAAAGTACTCTAAATACTGGAGGTAGCAAATTTTGCTCAAAGGAAACATTCCTTTATTTTTTAAAGAAACAAATCTGCATTCACAGAGTTTCGAAAATTCACTAGCCTAGGGATGGATCGACTACAGTTCCAAAAAATTACATTATGTATCTTTTTGACATCAATCGATAGGATCAAATCTCGCTAACAATTATTAAAAATTAAATGAAAGGAAAACCATGTGTGTAATACTGTAATACTCTATCTTATTGAATTTATCCCATTGAACTTATAACTGTTAGATCTCATGGTTAGATGGTTAGATTTCATGGTTTTCCCTTTATTTAATTTATAATGTTTTTTATAGAGATTTAATCCATATAATTGTCCCTATCGATTGATTTAAAAAAAGTATAGGTTGTTATTTTTTCGAACTTTAGTCGGTTCTATTCCCGTGGCAAGCGATTTTGCGAAAATCTGTGAACGCAGATTTGTTTCTTTAAAAAAAAAAAAAAATAGAAACATCCGAATTGAGAACCTCCTCCTTTTTTAGAAGTCTGTTAAAAAAATAAAGGAATGTTTTCTTCGAGTACAAATTGCTATCTCCAGTATTTCGAGTACTTTCCCTCCAGGTGGCATTGACAAATTCCACCCTGTATATTCTTAATAATACTGTGTATAACAGCAGTTTGCAGAACTTTGTTAAATATGGCGATCACTTTTAAAACTATTGATATGTGAAAGTTATAAAAGCATTATGTATTTACTACAAAACAAAGTATCTGTGTACGACATAAGCCTCGTTGCTTAGTGTGGCACTAAATGGCGCTGTGTGTAATGTCCAGCGACATATTTTTTTATTATAATAAGCTCACACTTTATAGAAAGTACCACCACCGAAGAAAGCCAAAACCAGATGTTATTAAAAAAATACAATCCAAAATCTGTTGGTCAAAAATTTTTATTTCTCCATTTCTATAAATTGAAAGCCGGGTTAGTTTCAAAATCTCTTCAATACTTACTTCGGGTGTTTAGTGACAACTTTAGTAGCAATTCCTTTATCTTTGTTGTGGTAGTGTTGGTCTCGTCAAAGTGTAGCGCGGACCCTAGGGGTGACCCCTTTGCTTTCTTGTTTAGAACTGTGAAAACAGCGCTTAACGTTAGGAAACAAGGGCTGTTGCCTTTCCCCGTCGCAGGCTCGTAGTTATGGTACAGCATTCCTATGCGACTCCATTTGAATTCCTGAAACAACAAAAAACACATTGTATGTTTTCAGTTGAAAAATGCGGCTCTTTTTGTTTAGAAAAAAGTTTGCGATTCCTAACTGGGGTTTTTAAATTGTCAAAACGTTTAACATTGTTTTGTTAATAAAATTGAGACAGGTTAAAATTAAGACACATTGCCATGAAACAACAAAAGAAGTGGTGTAGATAATTTTATCAAAATAAAAAAAAACAAGAGACAGATCACGGAAAAGCATTTTATTTTTCACATTAAGATAAAAAAAGATCGTCTATAATATCTAAATTAAAAATAAAACAACACAAGAATAGACACAAATATAGCTGTAACAGAACGGACACAAAACAGAAGACACAAAACCAATACATAAAATAAATTGGCAACCCAACGGAAATATTTTTCTACTATCAATCCGTTAAAATAAAGGCCAAAACGGACGATCAATATGTAAAATTGAAGCGAAACCGAGGTAGTTATTAAAACTACAACTTATGATACGAGTAACAGTGCAATAGGGTTAGACGACAAAAAAGTCTAATTAGACCGTCAGTTAGATTATGAAAAAATATTTGACCCGTATTTTTTCTTTTGTTATGTAAATCAAAGTTGACGAAGATACAACGCTTTTAAAATTCTCAATACGTCACGCCTAGGTATAACTTTTAGAGCGTACTAACGTCATGAGCCCCCCACCTCCGAGTTTTGATGCGTTTTATCTTTGTCAATATTCATTGATTTACAAAAACAAAAACTAAGTGTCCATTATTTTCCAATATGCTAACTGACGGACTAAATAGATTTATAATTTGTTGATACTGTTGTCATGCCTATTAGTTAGCAGAAGCTCTAGTACTAGATTGCTGTCTAAACGTAACGTAAATACGTCACAACAAACGGTTAATTCTCGAAATAATTAACCGGTTCGGTCAAACGTGCAAGGGATTAATCGGACGCGGCTGCGGACAACAGACTTTTACAGATACTTCATTTAAGCTGCGTTTCATCTCAGGTGTGAAATGAGCCAGGACGCGTAGTGTTTGACTTAGTGAATCTAACCAATAATATCGCTTATTTTTCACAGCTTGAGCTATCTACAACTTCATTTTTTAGTCGTTTTAATTACTTTAAGGGCGCAAAATACTCATGAAAATGAACATCTTTTACTATGGGACCGACTATGAAATCTCGAAAAAAAAACAGCTGCTTACATTTTTTTGACTTACACGACCAATGCTGTATGAAGCAGCTGATTTTGTTTTTTGAGAGTTCATAGTCAGTCCCATACAAAAGTTGATTATTTTCATGAGTAAAATCCAAGTACTTAAAACGATTAAAAAATGACGGTGTACCTATATTTGCTACCACTTAGGATAAAAGCGGTCATTGACCAACCTACATTTATTAAAATTCTTAACTTTGAAATCCAAAAATAAGCCTTTTGAAGTCTTGAATCGTCATAAAGCGTGATCTTCAAAATATTTTCTAATAAAAAACTATACATGGTTCACTTGTTTTGGTATCCCGGATTCTAAACTGAATGCTTAAGGGGCCGGCGGAGCATGCGTTTTTCATACAAACGTAATACCAAAATAATGTGAAAATCGAACATATTCTTAAGGTAGTGTGTATTAATTTCGATTGTATTACAGAATATCTATGTTCCCAAATGTATTTTTTGAGAGGACAATGATACAAAGACGAGATATGGGGAATTTAAAATTTCTATAGAAAACTTATTTTTCTTATAACTCTTGTTAAAATCAGTGTCTAATCAAAATATATATTTGGGAACCTAGATATTCTGTAATTCAATCGAAATAAATACACACTACCTTAGGAATATGTTTAATTTACAAATTATTTTGGTATTACGTTTGTATGAAATACGCATGCTCCGCAGGCGTCTTAAAACGAATATACATGATGACACATAGAGCACATTAGTTTTGAAATAATTATTATTCTATGTGATTAATTTTCCTCTAAGAAATCGCTTATTAGAAGTTAGATCATGTTCGTTGCATTAGTTACCTTGCTACGGTATTATTACAATCTCTTACATGCATGCCATTAATCTTCACCTTGAATAAAAGCAATCATGTCTAAAAATAAAACTTGGTACAATGACTTTTATTTTAACATATTTCGTGGTGATGTTTCTCACTTGATAAAATATTTGCATGCTATCAGAAAAGTATGGTCATATTTAGTACTATCCTACTGAACATGCATGAAAACTTAATAGCTGAGTAGGAGGTATTCTAGGGACCGATAAAATAACTATAAACATTTACTATGAAAAGTTTCAGACCTGGAGCCTTTGGGGCCCACTCTCATTTTTGAATAAAGGCAAAAACTAATTGAAAAAACAGGATTAAATTAATTTTTAAGTTTTAGTGCAATGTGACTTGCATTAAAATTTTTAAATTACAATAATTGTAACATCGTTTCCAATTACAACGTTTGATGTAATAAATGGATAAAGATAATTGAAACGATTATATTTTTATTAATGCACAGCCATTCAAATATCAGTTTATGACTACTTGAAGAGGTTTAAACATATATTTTTGTTAAAATAAACTTTTAAGCATGATATATATTTTACTTTACCTACATTAAGCGCAGGTCACATCGTCAGATAGCGAACGAGCGAGCGAGGCGGACGAGGCTTTTTCATACTTCGTTTCGGCTCTTTTGTCATTCGCGGTGTGGACCTAAGTATGAAAAGAGATTCATACATCAATGCATTGCGTCAAAGTTGCGTAAAACCCTCATTGCAGATGCCACGTCAGGGTCGCGCAACATCTGCGGAACGTCCACAGCCGATACTACAATTATCATTCATAGTATCTACGCCGAACGTTCAGCTGATGTGTCATATGGAACTTGACGTACACTGCGAGCGTATTCAAACCGTTAAAACTTTCGGTGCCGTACGTTCGACAAATGTAGTGCGACATTTAGGCGGCCCCGCTCACTCGCTAGTTGGCGGTGTGACCTGCGCTTTACACACCCGTCTGAAGCAAGTCCCCTTATTCTCACGTAATACCTACTATACCTAACAAAAGTTTGTTTATGCAGAAACTTTGCTCATCATTAAGAACAAAACAACAGTAACTGTTTCCTGGGATAATGTAGGTAATGGATGTGTCTTTGCTTTCAGGGTTTTTGTAGTCAAATGGCGATAATAATTTCACCACACGTGGATACAGACATTTTATTCGGAAACTATTGGCACTTCTACAGGATATGCGTACGTAAGTATGGGACTAGAGAAATACTATAAAATATTGACAATTTTTGCGGTTGGGAAAATCAATAATGTGCATGCTAAAACATTATCGCGACTACGAAAATCGTTCACTTGGGATGGTCTGTCAGGGTAAGTTTGTTTGATTTATTGTTATGAGAGGTTTTTTTTTTGAGAATTAAAAAGAAAATAGTTTCCAAGATCTCGGTAGATGGCGTTGAACTGACTACGGTACTAGGTGCCAAAGCCAAAACACTTGAAAAAACACACGTCACTTAAGCTCGTTGACTGACACTTTCGTTTGCATAAGCTTCCGAATAAAAATAATTAGGTCCAAGTGAAATTATGTGACTTTCTGTTCCTCGCAGTAACATACCGAGAACAGCGCCATCTATCCATCGACTAGGGAAGAGTTGACAATTCCCGCATTGATATCACAGTATAGTTGAGACAAAACTAATGATCAGTCAGTCAGATCAGTTTTTCAAAACTAAATTACATGCAGGCATAATAATTATATATGTATCGTTTGACGCTGCATTTATTATGTCACCAATTATACTCAAATACATTCATTTTTTTATAGAATGCCACTCTTTGTTATATACAATTATAGTGGTAGCACAGTTAGCCTGTACTGTCTCAAAGGCCGTCTTCTATTCTTTCTATTTTTAAATACTGACATTTAAAAAGTTACATAAAAGGCAATTATGGTACCTAATACCCACTCTACGAGTATAAAAAGTCGAAGATCGGTCTTAATTTTACGGTCTACAAAGTTCAATATTAGGTCAGGGATAGCTATAAAAGTAGGAGTCAAATCACGTAAAAAACCTTTTGTTATGGATGGTACGGTTTGATGGAGAAGAATTATTGGATCTAGACTGATAGGATAGTCAAATTATTTCGGTCCATGTCTTGTTATTGATCTGCGTTCTGTTTGCTTTCTACTCACGTCCTTGTTTGTTTGTCAAATATTGGAAAAATACTGTACAAATATAACTACAGACGCCATTGTCGTGTATCTCCTCTTTTGTAACATAAATCATTACACTTGTATTGCTCCGAGGGTTAATTAAGACAGAGGTATACCATAACAAACCTACATTTCGCCAGTTATGTTTAAAGTCCCATGTGATAGGGGGCGCGCCGATTGCCATCAAACAGGCTTAAATCCAGACTCAGTGGCTGTTAAAGTTCCTGAGGGTAAAACCCACTGCCCGACTTGGGCCCAGGACCTCAAGCTCAACAGTCGCACTTCTTTTAAGAATTTTCTCAGTTGCAGCCCGGGGTTTGAATGCACGGTTGATGGAAATAGGCTCGCCCCAATTACATGTAACTTAAACATAGCGGTCGCTATGTGGGTCTACTATAAGTACACGTCTGCTTAACTCTTCGGGGATTACACCCGTGATGTCAAATTTACTTCCTTCTTGTTACTTATTAGAAAATAACCTTACTAAAGTATCTATTGTTGGTGCCAGATAGTTGACAATAGCGGTCATTACCCTTTCCCTAATATCTCTTCGTACGAACCAAGCACATGAACCATGTCTCGTTTTTCATTATCGAAATCATGTTGAAGATCACGATAGATGACGATTCAAGACTTGAACAGGCAAATTTTCGATTTTCAAAGTTTAGAACTTTAGTAAATGTAGGTGGGTCAATGACCGCTATTGTTACCTTTACTGGCAGCAACTATGGAAAAGAATTCTTGTTTTTTTTTTCCTTTTCTTTTCTTTTTTATTTTTTTTTATCGCGTTGTTGGCATGGCTTTTCACATAATGTTGTTCTTTTTTCGTGTTTACATGATCAGATAGCCAGCTTTTAAATAAACTCACTATCTTTGTAGTCGCTTTCCATTAAGAGTGGGCAGATTTCCAAACGAGTTCAACGCTAAAAGCATAGTGCTGTGTCGGGTCTTAAGATTGCATAAATAAAGCCAGGAACTGCAGTGCTCCTGTCATCAAGAACTGAAGCCGTCATCTATAAGTGCTTCTTGGTACGTGCAGAATTTTATTGCCTTCCATCTTGCACTCGTAGTTTTAGCGTCTGTTCACACCGAGACGCAACGTGACGCGGCGCGACGGTACTGGAAGAGGTCAGTGATTTCGCGCTGCGATGTGTATCTTTTCGTGTAGTAAATAAAGTTATATTTTGAGTCGCTCTAATAAAATGTGCGTGCAGCGTCGCATCGCGTCTTGGCGTGAATTGGCCTTTACAATTACCGAAATAACTATAAATAAATAAATTAGCTAAACTTTATGCTGAATAGCCTAAAAACAGCTTGTATCAGTAAGTTATAATCTTATTTAAGGATTTGGTAGAGACAATTAATTTGAATGACTTTCTTCATCGAACGAGCACCGTAAACACAAAAAAAAACAAATGTCTCATACATTTGAGTCGAGAAGGTATTGAAATTTCGTATGCGACAGGAATATATTTTTCGCGATTGCGGTGATGGTTCCACGGAGAAGGTGGTTCAGTCTGATGGTCTTTCGATACCATATACTTGACCACACTTTTCTAAAAGATGCTGTCAAAAAGTCACTTGAAGGTAGATTATATTCATTTCGCCGTATCCCAGTAGTTCCATTCTCTAGTTCCATTATGGGACTACTGGTATTCTTTTTCTTCCAGTAGTTCCATTATGTATAAATGGTGTTAAAAACCTCATAACGAAGCTGAAAGGCACCTATTCCCCCGTCATTGCGATATTTTTTGTTCTATACCATACCAGTAAACCTTGTTACGGAGTATTGGGATTCAAAGCTCCAACTTTTTGAAGTTTTTTTAGGGTTCCGTAGCCAAATGTTAGAGTTCCGTAGCCAAATGGCAAAAACGGAACTCTTATAGATTCGTCATGTCCGTCTATCTGTCCGTCCATATGTCAAGCCACTTTTTTCCGAAACTATAAGAACTATGCTGTTGAATGTACATTACCATGTAAACTTCTACCGTAAATTGGTTTGAACGAGATCTAGTTAGTAGTTTTTTTTAATACGTCATAAATCGTAAACAGCAATTTACCTTTCATTAAATCTGCTACGGAACCCTTCATGAGCGAGTCCGACTCGCACTTGTTTTTTTTTTAATACAAGTTTTTATTGGAAGATTTTAACTTTAAACACCTCCACGACCTATTGCTGTTAAATCTAAAATATCAAATTGCTGGTATTCAATCCATCAACCAGCACAATATTTTGAGTGCGTTACATTGAGTTCCACCGCAAAACTTGATTTTTCACCCAAAAAAAAAGTTGTGTCCCGTCGATAATTTTTCCGTAAAGTTACTCAGTTTGATGTACGGAATGCTTGGTTGACGGCTTCGTGATGAGGTTATTTACACTCTGTATTTATTTGTATATACCAGTTGCAGTCTGTATTTATCTGTTTATGCCAGTTGCAGGCTAATGTATATTTAAACGTTAGCAATGCCTGGACATGAGAGTTAATATAATTCGCTGGTAGCTGCGCTCGCCTCTCTCATACTGCGGAAGTGGAACTGACCACGCAATTTGTAAAGGCGACATGGAATGGTGGCGGCGAACGGATTGTGGATTTCCAGGACAAGCGGGTTGTTTGTGAAATTTTATTGCAAATAAGTTCAACAACATAGTCAATATAATTTGACGTACCTACACATTTTTCAGGTATATTAATGAATTGAGTGTTTAAGGGGTGTTCACGCATCATACGCGTGAACGAGCAGCGGTGGGGGACGCGGGAGGAGAGGTAACAGCTGATCGAGTCGGCGGCTGCGCCGCGCACTCTCGCCTACAGATTCGGACAGCAACTAAATATTGTAACCGATTTCTGTACCAAATACAACTATGTTCAAACGGAGTCATCTTTCATTCAAATATCCAACCAGGGGTTTGTTCGATTCGTAACTTATAAATGACATGTATTCCAATTATTTACTTGAAATTGTATTGTAACTGTTTCCTTCTTTTCAACAGTTTTAGTTACCGGTTTGGGTTTTTAAATCCGTTAATCAAAAAATATTTATGACTAAGGGTTTTTTAAAGGATTTTTCTATTTTCTCTAGATTGAATAATTAAAGGTTGCTTTTAAATAATAAATAATAAAAGGTTGCACGGCAATAACTATTTGGACTTACACCTCATTCCTCATATGAAGAAGATGGTACAAATATTTCTTAGGTAAGACAATTTTAATGACAAGAAACCGAAAAAAAGGATTGTCTTGGTTTTCTAAGGTCAAAACTCTCTAACTAATTTAGACCGAACTTAAAACAAAAGCAAAGCACAAACATAGACAAAACGAAAAACTAAATAAAGCGAAACAACGCAAACGAAAAATAAAACATCACATGTAAAGAGAAACCAAAATCATTTTTACATTTACAACATTGATACAGAATTCCCATGGATTTACCTCAAATACTTTGCGGATCGCGACTGCAGCTTGCGTGTAGCTTCCCATCATCCTGGTTAACGTGCCGTAGCTTGGTTGCTTGTACCCAAAAGCTTCTGCTTGAGCCCCAGCTGTAAGGACCGGTATGCCCCAAGGTCCCGCATATCTCGCCACTGGAGCTATCACGTACTCGCAACCAGGACCGATAAACGCATCTGAAATGCATATCACAATCACAATCTTGGACTACCCCAATGCTTAGAATCTTGCAAAATGTTCAAAGCTATGTTTAAAACAGTCAATTTTAGAAGGTTTTTTTTTTATATTGCCTCTCGGAAATCACAAGATAAAATTATGTTACCTTTAAAATAAAGAAATTCTTACCAGCAGCTTCGTGGACGTAAAATTCAAAAGCAGCCAAAGGCCCCTCTACAGATGAACACCTTGTATCTCTGTAGTCCACCAGTATAGTCCACCCTGGTAACGGCCCATCAGGACCAGTAACAGCTGGGATTGCCATCTCAACAATGGGTAAAACTTTTCCAAGCGAGAATATTTGATTCGCATCAGCCGGTAGCAACACACCAAGTTTTATAATTTTTTCTTTGAACAGATGTCTTTCTGGCCTTAAGTTAAATTGAATATTTTTCACGAAATACGGATGGGAAGCGAGATCATGTGGATGACCGACGGCTCGCGAGTCATCTTGAATGTAATTACCCATTTGAAAAAAACTTGGAAAGTCAGTTGCGTTTGGTACATCGTCTTTATCCTTAAGGTAATCATAATACTTAATAAAGTCTTGAGCTTCTGGGCCGTACTTATCTGGTTTAGCATCATCAGTCTGTCGCTTTGCTGACGCTCGACCTTTCCGTAAATTCTTTCCGTAACTGCCGTAGCCATCGTGCTTATGTCCATACCGGTACTTCGGCATCTCTCTGATTGTTTCACGTCCATACAGACCTCCTTTTCGTTCTTTATTATTAACATCACTTATACTAACATCACACGAGATTATCACATTTATAACACATACATAGAAAATGAGGAATGACATCAATGTTGGCACTTTAAATCTCGGTATTTTAAGCGCGTGTGTTTTAGCATTGTCCAAAGATAGATAAAGTTCTCCAGGAGTTTCATGTGTATCTCCATCTGTAGTTTTGTTTCGTCTCTTTCTGTTATTTGCTCGGTTGGCAAAGGGTTTCTTTTTACACCTTAATGTCCGTGTGCTCGGGAGTATCGTGTGAACGATCTCCTCTAACATTTTATTTAAAATTTTATCATTTTTCTAGATTATTTTATGCACTGCATTGTGGTGATGTGTGGGCTGTCAATTGATTAATATTTATTAATATTGAATGCGATGATCGTTGCAAATAACTCGTTTCGATTTTTTTTTGTCGATTTTAAACAATAGATAAAATATTGTCCGTCTGCATATTTACATAAATCTTGAACTTATAAGATATTATAGGTAGTAATTTAATCTACGATCTTTGACTCCGTACGTGGGTGTTTTTCGTGCGAACAATGATTTACAATATAGTATTCGTAAATCGCCAGAAATCATAAATTATATCTAGTTGCCAAAACCAATAAATACTGTACCTGGGTTTAAGAAAATTTTCATTAATTATTAAATCATGACACGTTTCTAGTTGGTAAAATAAGATATAAAGCCAACAACCCGCTGACATCATCAACTGGAGAACAATATATTTAGAGTAAAATAGTCAATATCACCGTAAAATAAAAATCGTTTCCTAGCAAAAGTTTTTATGCAGTGTTACTTAATCGGGTCCATATTGGCTCACCCAAAGTTCTTTACTCGAAATTGTTCTCCCTAATGATTTGTAATCCGAATGATCACTCTTCCTAAAATTTTTCATCCTAAAGTTTTCATTCATACTACTCGTATTTGTAGTGCTACCGGCGATGTTCATAACACTCATGTTTCCGAAAATTGTATTTAATAATATCATTAATGTAAATATATTTAAACTCCTACTGTTTTTATCATAACGCTTTTATCCCTAAACAACGTCTTGGGGGCACTATGAAAAAAATACTTAGAAAAATTTCGCGACCAATTTCGAGGTAGTAGTTGGTCACAGTTCTAACCTAACCTAACCTATGGATCCCTTCCACATCGTTTTTACGACAATCGGTTAGTCGGAGAGACAAAAAACACCAAGACACTTTTTTACGATAGGTGTTTTAGGTGTTTTATACGATAGAATCGAGAAAAAATTAATCTAAACAAAAAAGATATGACTTTAAATAACAGTGTAAAAGATGAATATGTTGAGAAAATATAGGAAAACAAATAAAAATTTAATAGATGTTACTGCTACTGACATTATGAAATTTAATGCTTCGGAATTATGAACATTAGAGACAGAGTAGTTAGGAATTGTGATTGTTATGATAAAATGTTAGGAAGAACATTTTCGGATTTCCAATTATCGGAGTTGAAAATTTAGGTGAACTTCGGCGCACCCTACTTAATCTGATATGCGGAATGCTGGGTTGATGGCCTCGTCAATGGTGCCTTTACACGTTGTATAGTTTTATTTCTCTTCGTTCCGCAGAACTGAAGATGAAGACAGTTGATAGATAAAAGATAACGGACACTGACGCCCGAGGATATATTCAAACAAGAAACTTCAACTATTCTTCTGAGATTTGCTAAATATTGTGAAAGTAAACGAGCTTGTGCTTATATTCGATTTCAAATACAAATTATTATTTTCAACAGCAAGTTTGCAGCTGCAGTGAAACGTGGAGAGGTTTAAATCGTTTAAGTCATACCCATCGATATTGCAAACAGAATTTCAATTTCCTCATATCTGAGAAAACTAATTACATCGAAATCGATCGAAAAGTCTGTGTACGTTACGAAGCAGAAAATTTGCAGAAAACAATGAATACGTAGAAAGTAGACTTTGCCAAGCATTCGGCTCATAACTTAAGGAGCCGGCGGAGCATGCGTTTTTCATACAAATGTATATTTGTATATTTTGAAGGACAATGATATAAAGACGAGATATGGGGAATTTAAAATTTCTATAGTAAAATTATTTTTCTCATAACTTGTATAAATCAGTGTCCATTCAAAATATGTGTTTGGAAACCTATATATTCTGTAATCCAATCGAAATAAATACACACTACCTTAAGAACATGTTTGATTTACAAATTATTTTGGTATTACCGCAGGCCTCTTAAGGATCTCAATGTTTTCGATGAAGGAGACATTTTGGAAAAGCGTGTTGTTGATCCTTGAATGTAGAACATTAAAGGATCAACACCAAATATTCGGAGACATGCATCAACCCTCACTGGGGGGCTATTGTGGTGGACTATGCTTCCTCCCAAGATAAGACCTGTGTACCAGCAGCAGAGTCATTATACACTAATCTTAAACATCATAACGACGACCCGAATGGCGCAGCGCAGCGTTAGTGATTCTGCCGTACGATTTTAGGGTCGGGTTTGAATTTCAGTGGGGGGCAAATGTTTGTGTAATGAGCATGGACATTTGTTTCCGAGTCATAATGGATGTTTATATTTATAATAAGTATGTATTTACAAAAAAAAGTATTCATGTCTCGTATCACCTCAGTGCTTAGTGTGGCACTAGATGGCGATGTGTAATGTCCAGCGATATTAATTTGTTTATCATTCTAGTGCCCTATAACCCAATTTAATTAAGTTTGGCGCAGCATGCCGTACTCGTCGTCGTGTCGTCGTGTCGTGCTCGTCATGTCGTAGTCTGATTATGTTGAGAAGAAATTCATTTTGTAATAATTTATTGTCTTCTGCTTGAGGTAATGCCCAGATAATTTAGGTCATCTTTTGTTGAAACCTCTACCTACTTATTGGTCGAATAAAAGCCTTGTTTGTTGAACTGGCTTGTAACCTCACACTTTAATTATATTCTGAACGCTAAAACTGGGACCCACCCAAGTTTTCAAAATAATTTTGTTTGAGACGCAATTTAGAAAAATATAGACCTACAAGAATAGTCTAGACAGCTGTTCTGTTACACGAGGTCAAGCAAGACTTTGTATCATAAATAAAACAAGAATTAACATGTTATGATAGAAATACCTAGTGTGCTTATTGAGATTTTCCTTCAACACGAAAAAATATGAATTTCCATAAAACTTTCATGGATTCCATTAGCGAGGTAAATTTTGGTTACAGGTAAGCCGGACCGGTGCATACTTTTAATAATGTTTGAAAAAAAATCGAACCATTTGTAGTTTTAGTCATGTTTGGGCAATCACGTTGTAACTGAATTATCTACATTATTTTACTTTTGGCAATAGTAGACTCCACCGAGACCAGACTCCTCTAGTTGACTCCAGTACAGTGTGGTTCCAAGGGAAGCCGGTAGGTTTTGAGTTGTATGAACCCCACGCCACTGATAGTTACATAGTACATAGGTACATACTCACGCCTTTTTCCCATGGGGGTAGGCAAATACTACTTAATCCCTTATTTTTAATCTCCTTAGGGAATGAATTTTCAAACATCTTTCCTTTCTCTTTGTATAAGAAGTAAGAACTCTTGAGCTAAATTTCAAGATTGTAGACTCAGCGGTTTAGGCTGTGCTCAGTGAATTAATGAATTTAAGATTTTTAATTTAATGTAGTTTTTCCGAAAAAAGGACGGTTTTTTACTTTAGTTATCCTTTTTCCATCCGATCGTATGAAAGGCAGATGCGCTTAAAAAAAATGTTGCTTTCTTTAAATATTATGGCTATAAACTTTCGAAAAAGTAAATTGGATTGTACGAAAGGCAAAAATAGAAAAAACTACCTATCTTCAAAAATGATTAACGGAGTATTTTGAGCTGTCTAGCCAATTAATCACCATTTCATAGATAAAATCAGTCTCGGTCTGTTGTAACCAGTTTTTATTCAACAACATATGCATATTCTCAGGTTGTTAGATTGAGGTATATGGCCCTCGCTTGTTTATTTTATGTGACCAGTTTCTTTTGTTGTTGATTTTAAGGACTAACCTTCTTTTATTTAGTTTTTATGATAAGATAATGCTATCACTTAGGTATTAGTGTGCGAGAATCATCTTAAAAAAGTCAGCTGGTATGGTAAATGAATTTGAAAATGAATTTGCGTATCCCACGTTCACCCAATTCATAAGCCACGTTTACCCAATATAGATGCCACTTCACCTAATGCATCTGCCACGTTTACTCAATAACCCAATGCATATGCTATGGTGATGGATGATGATGATATGCTATGGTTATCCATTTTCTCCGACTTTAACAAGTACCCCTATTTTAAAATGATCTACTAGTACCATTAATAAAAATTAAAAGTCTTCCTAAGTGCTATAAATTATCGCCAGTGTCTATTTAAACAATGCTCTTATTTTACATTCTGTGGGCAAACCATCGGCCAAATTACGCCAAAGTTTGCAGCCTTGCTTAGAATACTAAGGCAACCTGTCAGAAGAAACATTACATTACCCACTTTGCAAGATTGGTGTTCACTTTGAAACGTAATTTTAACTCCTTGAAGTGTACATGCTGATCGGAATAAATAATAGTATTTTGTAGTTTTGTACGAGAAACTCGTGGTGAAATAATAACAGCCACTCGGGCCAATCTTTAACATTAAGCCGTGTTTGCATAGGTTGGTCTGTGAATGGGTGACCACCCTTACATACCAAGTTTCCTCCGAACCTCGGAAAGCACGTTAAGCTGTTGGTCCCGGTTGTCATTTGTCCATCTTTGTTCATTATCTGTACTGTGTTCATCTCAGTGAGAACTTCTAATGCAAAAATGCGTTATTTTGAAGAGTTTGAAAATGTAGTGCAATATGATATAAATTAGTTTTGTTTAATAAATGATTGTTTCTGTTTTCATTCAATTTGAAATGATTTTTTAATTCGAACGATTGTCGTTGCTAAAGAACGTGCCATATCTAAAATATTTCATCTATAAAATCAAAATTCTTAATAGATGTTAAATCTGCATAATCCGCAATGGAATTTTACACCAATAATAAAGTAGGTAGTTCTATTTTTTAGGAAACTGCGGCCTTAGTATGATTTATGCCTGCAATAAAGTTTGAAATATGAAATGAAGACATATTTTTATAACATAAAAAGTGGTCTTAAATGCATCTTCTTGTTTGTGTGAAACCTATGGTGACTAAAAATAACATTGTTCATTCGTATTAAAGAAACAAAAAATACGGGCTCCAAAACTAAAATCTTGAACGTGTTTTAATAATAAAAATACAAATTTTAAAATATGATGGTCTTAGACATATGAGAAGACCTTATCTAACGTAATTTTCTACGCATTTATACAAATGTTACGCCATATTATGTAGTGCTGGAATCAACTGCCTATTTCATACTTTTGAAATAACAGAATGATTTTTTGTTTAATGTACAAAAAGTAACATACAAGTTTTTCTCCAATGGGGAGGTAAAAACAACAAAAAATTTAAATAGGCCAGTTACAGGCACTTTTAAAATGTAAAAATATCATTACAAAGATCCAGAAGGAAAGTCCCTACACTAGGCATAATAACTGTGAAAGAACTGTAGTTACCCATTCCAAAGCGAAGAATAGAGAAGAACGGGCAAACAACTAACTCCATGTACACTTTTCAATCAAAATGTCACACAAACGGTCTTTTGCTCACAATATTCTTACATCAATACCATTTACTTTTTATTTATACTTTAATTTATTAAATAACGTAATTCTATGGAATCCAATAAGCCAATAAACCATTCTTAATCCTACAAAGGCAAGAATTTACGGAATCCATAATATAAAAACTGTAAGGTGCGGTGTTGATGGTAAATGAAACCAACGAATGCTCGAATAATACTGAGATATATTTCATACGATAGTGCATATAAATGGTTACAAAGGTGCATAGATTATAGTAATACAGATCTTAAACTAGGTACTTAATACAACCCTTACATCACCGCACGTATAGAAAAAAAAAAAAAATTACATACACATTTTTTTTTTTTTCCATTAACTATATGAAGTTATGATACATAGTACGGTTTTGTTCGATTTTTATGAACAATGTCCTTTTTTCCAATTTGATTAACAATTTCTACGTTTGGTGGTATATCTTTTACAACTTTGAAGGGACCTGAATATAAGTTGTCAAGTTTCTTAGACGTCGTATCATTTTTAACTAAAATTAAGTCATTTGCTTTATAGTTTGCAAAATTCATCTAACTCTCTCACAAACTCGTCTCGCGTCATTTGCGATTGAGAACTTAGGAATTTCACGTAAATTGTTGATTTATTTTCTACATAGCTGAATATTTTATTTTCTTTGGAAATAACCCCCATTTGTCTTAAGATTCCTAATTCTTTAATATCAATAAATTTTAATTCGACAGAGTCTTTTGGTCTGATATGAGTGCTTACGACTTTTGGTTGATCAGGCCTCAAGTCTGAAACATCCATATCCACCGTTGTGTCTGGTTTAAGCAACACATCTGCCACAGCTTGCTGATCTTGCCCTGGTAGTTCGCTTTTATCAATCCACCAGTTTATTGATTCTTTCCGACACAGGTACCTGTTATATTTGTGAACATCATCACGAGATTGTTCTGGAGCCAGGAATACTCTGGGCACCTTGTATTTTCTAGCTAGGGATCGATCAATCGATATTGGATATTTTAGCCCCATCACCACCATGGCAGAAGACAGAGGGTTCGGGTCCTTTGTGCACTTAGAGGCCCTTTCTATTGTTTTAAGATGATATAGTTTTCTCTTCCTTAATATGTCGATGGTAAGAGGGCCCGCACTATTTATCTTATTTGATACCCAATTGATGTTCTTTTCCTGCTCTTCATTTCTCTTTTTCATTTTTATTGCTTGTTCCTTCCAAATTTTGCATTTTATAGGGACTGTTGTTACTCCCTGCCATGTAATAATTCTTTTGAAGATACTACACAATCTTCATTAAAGTTCGTTTGTATGTAGTGTATAGACTCACTTCTAGCTGGTAAATCTATGGTATCATTGTATTTATTTAGTAATGGCAAACATATAGTTGTTCTTTCTGTTGATAAAGTTAATACACTTTTATTAAAATCTAACTGAGCCTTATGTTTATTTAAAAAGTCACGACCTAAAATTCCTCCTCCCTTAATGGGTAAGTTATGAAATACATAGAACTTCTGACTAATTGTTTCACCATTTAAATTCAATTGTAAATATAAGTATCCTATTGCTTGAACTTTGCCACCTAAACCATTTATGGCTACTTGCTCGTTATGGATTGGAATGCCGCATTCGAGAGCATGTTTATATGTACATGCTGACACCGATGCTCCAGAATCTACTAGAAAATAATGTTTCTTAATATGACGATTATGTAATGACGAACATAAAGAAATATAGGAATTACTATCACTAGCTAGAATATATTTATCACTATTAGTCACGAAAAAACTGGTTGGATGTTATTATTGACTCTGCGTTTTCCGAATTATTAAGAACATTGACGTCACGCACATTTGGTATCCCTTGATTTCTTCTATTGGTATGATTAAGGTTACCTCTTTGCCATCTGTGACTGCTAGTTCCTCCTCGAGCCGGTTGCCCCCGAGAAGTAGGGCGGTATCCTTGCTGCTGCCCTCGCGCTTGACCTCTGTATACATAGAAGTTTCTACCGATCCTGGCAGGGTCGCCATGTAAGGTGCGGTGTTGATGGTAAATGAAACCAACGAATGCTCGAATAATACTGAGATATATTTCATACGATAGTGCATATAAATGGTTACAAAGGTGCATAGATTATAGTAATACAGATCTTAAACTAGGTACTTAATACAACCCTTACAAAACGATGTGATTACTTACTTTTTTTTTAGCTTTTGGAGCTTATCATGAGTAATCTACAGAAAATCTGACTTAAAATATTCTTTAAAAAAAAATCGTTTCGGGGCTAATTTGAGTATAAATGATAATAATATGGATAAAAGAGTTGCCTCACGAGATGCCAAATAATAGAGGAAAATGAAAGATGACGACACATGCTGTGCCGACACCGATCTTAAGAGTTGATGTTATAATTATGTAGTTGATTAGCAGCATGTTCAAAAATACAAAATTAACCAAGTCGTAGGTCAAAGTTACATGTTATAAAAACTACAAAAAATCAAACATCATCAATGAAAGAGTGAGAGTGAAACATTGGGGTTAGGTTGTTGTTTATTAGTTTTGCATTCGAATTAAAGATTCAATCAATAAATTAAAAACAACGATATTTCTAGCAGACTATAAATAAAGACTTCATTAATCTATGAACCTTTTTTATTCAAATGATATGTTATTTTTGACTAAACCCAAAGGTTAAGTAATCTTACAATAACAATTTCATATCCTCGCAAAAAGCTACTGATTTCGAAGCTAAGTGTAGAAAAAGTAATTTTTGTATGCAAATTGCTCAGTGGCCTAAAAAAGACATTGGTGTGAAGTTTTTACTACCCAAGTTTTATATTTTTTCTATCCTATTTCTGAAGCAAATAGGATCAGAAAGCGTTCCTAAGATAAAAGTTATAAAAAGCTGATTTTATTTGAGCCTGCGTTTTCTATCTGAAACTTTCACTCAGTAGGTTGCCACGAAGTATTGGCTTACTAGCTACTTAGTTTTCCGATATCTTAGGTCCTCCACGATACTGTGCGATAGTTACTTGGGATCGGGTTAGCAAGATAAGTTGAATATTACACAGGGTATAAGCATTATCAACCGCTCTGCTGGCTGGGACATGGGCCATTTTTATGCAAGGAGGCTGGTCCTAATTCCACCGTGCGGGCCCAGTGCGGGGGGGCCCCTTCCTTTTGCTGACATCTCTTTGAGGCGCCCATAGAAAACGAACGCACGAACGAACAAATGAGCCTCCCTGGTACTGAAGTTTGAACCTACTCGTTATTTGGAGCTGGGACCACGGTGTTACCACAGTTTCCACTTCCACTACCATTTCTATAAAATTGACTAATTATGCGACCGTCTGATCATTCTTTTTACCTCAGCAAGGCTTCCAGCTACCTCCAGGCAAAAGCCGTTTTTTGTGCAGTTTTTTGGAGCCAACTCCTCTTTATCCAAAAGAAATACCAAGTAATAAAAATACATTAAATTTCTACATATTCTTAGACTGCAAAGTGGTAGTTTTATTTTTTATTTTAAGTCTCATAATGTGTAATAAATCCCCTCACAATGAAACCACAAAAATGAGAAAAAAATATTTATAACATGCTTCTTCTTACCAAGTAATAAAAATACATTAAATTTCTACATATTCTTAGACTGCAAAGTGGTAGTTTTATTTTTTATTTTAAGTCTCATAATGTGTAATAAATCCCCTCACAATGAAACCACAAAAATGAGAAAAAAATATTTATAACATGCTTCTTCTCGTAAAGTTAACATTATTTTGATTTGCTTCTACTAACGCGTTATTAACTGGTTTGTGATTGGTTGCATCGTATACGGACCGCCATTCAATACTAGTGCTGTGACATTTTGGGTGCTCATTGGTGATTGAAGTTTGTAACTGGTTACTTTCGAGGAACTAGATATTACCTACATGCTTATTAAATTTTAAAAACATAATAAAGTGCAGGGTCCAAGCTACCAGTGACTAGGGCTTCAAAGACAGGAACCTTCTAAAGTGCGAACCGTATCGAGGAGTACTGTTTTCTGAGTCAGTCTTTAAGTCCAACCTCCAAGCGAGAACCTCCTCAGATGTTGGCGCTTTTGGCTATTAAGCCATTGGCTGACACGACGATGAGCACAATGACTGCTGTACCCATATCCTAAGTGTCGACAAACTGGCTTTAATTGCTTCTCTTTTGTCACTAAGCATTTATTTCAGATTAAAGATTCAATAATTGTAATTTTGTGAATGACGGGCCTAGTAAGCACCCGCTTAGCTTTTTACACTGAAGCGGATTCCGCGTAGTGTACAACATTAGCCTAATTTTTTTTAATGATAAATTCAGTCAAACAATCGTATATAAAAACATGTGCGATTTACCATTTGTTTTTGAATAAAAAACATTTTTGACGAGATGTGAGTATTGCAGGATGTTGTGTAGTAGATAACCTTCATCTTGATTTTTATAAAATAAATGCTTTATAATCAAACAATTTATTTCAATTATTTTCCTTTCATAACATTCACTTCTTTGTTCCTTCTCTGTAGCTACCTACCTAATTCACATATTTTGACATTAATGGTACAATAACATGAAAAGTAATCTAACTTGGTACAGACCAGTTAACGCCACGTCATTTGGTTTCGACCCTGGGCAGATAATCCCACTATTCTTCTGCCCTTATCCCAATTTATTTGGGGCAGTCTCAGCATTTTTTAACAACGTACTAACTACCTTACTAAATACAAGATGTGCCTTTACATCCTGCTCAAATTCAAGGAGGTATATATATGCTAATGATACTCAAACCGAATCATTTTCTTTTTTTTTCTTAATTCAGAAATCGGTAAGTGAAAACCACCCGTATTTAATCGCAGCCCGTCTGTTACTAGCCCCATAACCGCGCCTTCAAACACACAAATAAAGGCACACATGACTTGCGATGGGTGATTTTGATTTTTTCGTGTTATTCTGAAATACTGTCAAAGTTGTGACGAGCTCCTGAATTTTGGCTAAAATGCAAAACTATACCTTGTATTTTGGACATATCATAGGATTTTGGCTAAGCATCTAAGGTGGAGAGAAGAAAACATGGCTGACGGATCAGAATTTTACAACAGCAACCGCTGTTTGTCTTCTGAAGCCTTCCAAAAACATGTCTACCGAAACTATCAGCATTATTTACCTTTAATTGCGTTCATCAGTGGGAACAAGACAAATGGCTCTTTAGCACTAATGAATAATTTATTTACGACATAATATATTGTGTTGTTTGTTGCTGTTTATTTAATTAAACTAAGCTGATTTAGCTCTTCCGCAAATTAAAGAAAAACATGAACTACATTTTCGTGTTTACTAACTGTCGATGTTTGGATTATCTTAAGAAAGTAAATGGAACTAAAATTGTTCGTATAAAATTATTCTAATTGAACGTTGAATACCCTTTCAAAGGAATAAGAATAAATTAATAGAATCATTGTTACAATTTTGCCTAACCTAACTTAGCACTAAGTTAATATTTTGGTGCTTCTTAAGGTTCCGTGAATGCGATATGTTTAACTGATAAGTAGGAGCATCATTAGCAACTCTGATAAGTTTATTCGAATAATTTTGAACGTATGTCTTGTATTAATACAGTCGCCAGCACATCTAGCTACTTCAATCTGTCATAGGACATGGACAAATCCTGTACCAATTGAAAAAATAAATAAAAGTATTACCAATAATTTTAATAAAAAAGGCGATAATTTTTAAAAAGTATTTTTATACCTTTAAAAAGTATTTTTATTTTTGATTTCACTCGAAAACTCGAATTTAAGTTCTAAATTGCCTTACAACATTATTAACAAAGAACAGAACAGGGACAAAAAAAATCATACCGGGCCTAAACTGTAAAATATTCGTAACGGTAAGTTACGAGTATTTTACATTTTAGGCTTAGGCTTTAGGTTCTTTGTTAATATATTGCATGGCAACTTAGAACTTAAATTCGACTTGTCGAGTGAACTCAAAAATAAAAATATCTATTATGGTACGGAAGCCTTGTGCGACTGCGGTGCCTCAACGCAAACTACGTACTGTGTTGTTCCACCTGCACTCTGATGGACCTGTCCGAGGCCACCCCCAACGCTGTCGAGGTGGCAGAGTACTGGTCGAAAACAATTTAAAAATAAAAAAGGGGAAATTGTCGACACGACGAAGAAGAAGAAGATTAAAAAATCGGTTTTAAAATACTCAAAAGGTGTTAAAACCGATTCAACAACAATTCATCAAAGAATTATTTTATTTCCTAAACGTGCTCGGAAGTAATCTATTAAAGTATAATATCTTATAAGTCGATGTAAGCTTTACCTTGTCTGAACTAGTTAATAAATTGTAGCTTAGACATAGATATGGCTAACTAAAAATAGAACTTGTTGAACCTGTCCTTCAATACTTCCTATGTCGAGCAAAACTGTAATAGGCATACAATCGTGCGCATGATTTAATATGTTGTAACTTGGGTATTATTAGTATCTATGTAGTTCAACTATTTGGTGTCGACGACACAAGCCTCATTGCTTAGTGTTGCACTAGATGGCGCTGTGTGTTATGTCCAGCGATATTTATTTATTTAAACTTCATGTAAAAGAGTGGTACATAGGCGGACTTAATGCCACAAAGCATTCTCTACCAGTCAATCTTTGGGTCAAATAAGACAGTATTGTGATAGAGTACAAAAATCAATTAGAAAAATACCTACCGTTTTGTTAACAAATCAAAATACATAAATAGTATACATACTAAAACACATATATTACAGATAAGATGCAATAAACTACTAAATATTAAAATACATACAAATAGTTTTAAATACTTGAAACCTCATATTCCTCATAATAATTACTACGACTAGCTTGTGAGTTATTTAGTCTGACTTCAAATAGCACTTCCGAACTGCTCATTTGAAAGTCATTTTGCTTTCAGCGTTTTTAATGCCAAGGGGTAGCGCGTTCAATCGCTTTATAGTTGAGACAGCGTAAGAAGTGGACATAAAACCACTGCGATGCGAGGGAATTTCAAGGAGTAGTTTTCACTTCAAAACTATAACAGAAGCCTACGCTAAAAAAATATTTTATAAAACAGTGCGGCCTTACCGAACCTCAATAAATATAAAACTCTCAAGCTCAAGAAATGGTAGCACAATAAAAGTTCAACACACATTGTTCCTCCACAAAAAATAAAAAAACAAATCCACGTTCCCTCTTTTATAGACGAAGCTGGAGGTAGTTTGCTAGTTCTCCTCCCGCTCTCGGAAACAATTCTGAAGACAATGTAAGACAAATGGTGTGAGAGGACTCGGAAAAGGCCGCCACCATACAATGTGAATAAAGTTATAGAGCGCTTTATGTGGAAGTGTGTCTTGTAAAGTTGGAACATGAAAATAAGTGGTCATTTTCGCTGTTTTTCCTGTTGCTTTCACCATTTTGTTTGTGAGATATGGTTTAAGGACCAATCTTTATTTAATTTCTCGTGAATAAGGGAGACATTTTCTTCTGTATAGAGTTTTTTTGTTGACCTATTTGAGTATCCCACTGCGGAGCAAAGGCTTCCCCTTTCTCCTTCTAAACCTCTCTGTCCTGTGGCATTCGGGGCCTTAGTTTCCTTTGTTTTTTTTTTTTTTGGTTTCAATATACAGGAGGAAATGTTTCCTGTTTTAGGTGAACGTAATAATTATTTCGCATAATTTGGGTGCTACAGATCATCGAACTTAACAACTCCATGGGTCCACCATAGTGATCGTAAAAGATAATCAGCTGTCTCCATAATATGGAGAAATGAATGAAATATATTATATTTGGTCGAGTAGGTATTGGAATTTTGTATGGGCCGTTGATTATTTTTTCGCGATTTCGATGGTGGTCCTATGGAGAAAGTTGTTCAGTTTGATAGTCTGTAGCACACCTTTGTATTGTGATAAGTTCCACGATAATCAAAATGACCGATAGCGCCAAAAATAAGCGCTTTTACATTGAAACTAGCTTCTGCCCGCGACTTCGTTCGCGTGAATTTCCCGCTTGCAATATTTCTTATTGCTGCTCCGCTCCTATTGGTCACAGCGTGATGTTATATAAACTATAGCCTTCCTCGATAAATGGACTATCCAACGCAAAAAGAATTTTTCAATTCGAGCTGGTAGTTCCTGATATTACCGCGTTCAACCAAACAAACTCTTCTGCTTTATAATATTAGTATAGATTGAGCTTGCCGCCACCTTGTCTCATCTATACTTAGGGCTGCACCTGTCAATAGCATTTTTCCTTAGCTCTAGCGAATGTAAGATGAATACAGATTTGTCCGTAATAACGCAAGACCTGTTCTTGTGTTAGGGAATAAGTTCTTCGTGTCAAAACAAAATTGAATTGGAATATTGAACTTTCTTTAAGTCACACAACGTTAAGGAAGCTAGGATTAAAATAAACAGTAGTAAAATGAAGTAGCTGTGTAAGATGTTTTGGAATATATGCAATTTAGCCCTTACGGGACCCTGATTCTAAGCCTCCGCTGTCCGTCTGTCTGTCAGCGGGCTGTATCTCATGATCATGGTAGACAGTTGAAATTTAGACAGAAAGTGTACTTTTTTTCTGTTCCCGCTATAACAACAAGTAATTATAAAGAGCGAGGAAGGAACATGGATGATAAAACCCATTAGTAAAAGTCTGACACTCCCTCCTGCTCCGCCCAGAGTGGGAGAAGTTATTTGATGATTTCCGATCCGAAAAAAAAAGGGTGGCTCCCGTACTACGAGTGAATAGAACCCTTCACGCGCGAGTCGACTCGCATTTGGCCGGGCACTATAACTTGAAAATAATGTCGGTACGCCAAGTGAAACATTATTGATAACATTCCCATGACTGTTACTAGTTACGTAGACAGAATGCCTCCATCACTATCAACTACATAATTATTATAAAATGGGACCACTTAAAAAAGCACTCTTCCAACTACCCAAATAGCTTCAAGTGTGGCCATAAAATTTGAAGAGTTCTCTCTGTTTCTCCAGGATCCCATCAACAGATCCTGACTTGATGATCATGGGACCACCTGGAAAGTATACCCTTTCAGACAAAAATAGCCATCTTCGAGTAATCGGGGAACATACATAAAAAAAAAACAACAAAGTAAAGGTTCCGACACATTGAGAACCTCCTCCTTTTTAATGCCCGTTAAAAACAAAGTCCTCCATCGCGTCTGTCTGTCTATCTGTTCGCAATTAACTCAACAACTTCTGCACCGAATTCCATGCTGTTTTACCACCAATGGATTATTGAGTGGTTCTCAAGAAAGGTTTTAGCATATTTGTAAAGTAAGATCCCACGGGACAATTAACTAACTTCACGAGGCGAAGCCGCGGACAGAAGCTAGTATAATATAATATATAAGTAGCAACTAAAATTATGCTTAGGCTTTTTTTTTTGCAAACAACTTTTACTATTTTATGTATTTTGAAATACCATTCTGAATACCAAACGGTGTTTTCGAAAGCAAACATCATAACATTTACCATAAAAAAATGCTTTTCTGTACAAACTTTTAAAGATAAACCATATCTTTTTACGGCTCAAATAACAAAGTGATAAACAAACGGCGAACGTAAATTTTTTGTTACGTCTTAAATGGGTACAGTTGACCGCCAAATGACTCAAATGCGACCGTGACTCCACACACCTCGAAATCTAAAAATAGCTTACGACTTTGAATCTTTGGATATTTTCGTAACAAGGTTTTGGTCAGCAATTTACATTAAACTTGAGATCAAAGTCCATTTACGCGTTTTTTTGCTCGAATTCGGATAGCGATTACGAAGTTTGTTTTGATTATCGGTGTATTTCAAGGTAAACATTCCGTTTTTTTTTTAAGTTATGTGGAAAAATATCGTCAGTAAAAAAATTACGACCTATGTCTCGTACCGATTGACTAGTTATTGCTAAAATAAGCCCAAAAAATTAACAGCCAATAAACGTACTGTATTGCGTGTAAAAATACTCTTCACGAAGAGGAAGTCATTTGTTCTTCCCGTCATTATAATTTTTTTTTTTTTGTTCTAGGCCATACTTGGGAACCTTCTAGTTACGAAGATATTAGGAGTAAAAGTTCCAACTGTTTCACAAGTTTATTTTATAATACAACTTTTCAATGTAATAATATCTCTACTTTAAATACCTCCACGACCCCCGTACTATTCCATGCATCAGCACAATGTTTTGAGTGGGTTACAATCAGTCCTACCGTAGAACGTGATTTTTAACCTCAAAAAAATGGCCGTTTCCGACGCAATATTTTGTTGTATAATATAGTTACTTCGTTTGATGTAATGGTCTGTTCACACCCAGTAGATGGACACCTTGTCATTGAAAAAAAAAACGTTAAAATGAGACAAGTCACCGCGTAAATCAAACGCTGGCTTTACTGTACATTAGATCCACTAGCTAGTTTTTGTCTGGTTTTAATATATGAATAGCTAACATTAACAATACGTCTAGCACAGTCTCATAAAAAAAAAACTGTTATTAATTACAAATAGACATGTTATGTCATTTTAAAATCAAGATATAACTTAAGTGAATTACTGCGTTGTCGTGTTGGCTGAGCTGGTTTTGGGTACGATAACCGGGTCGGGTCAAGTGTCATTGAGTTTTTCCGTCGATACTTTGCAGAAGCAGCCAAGGAAACTGGGGTGCTCGCTTGATGGCAATAGGCTCGCCCTAATACCAGCCTTTTACTGTCCAAATGCTGGGCAAAGACCTCTTCTCAACAGAGAAGGCACGAGCATTGATCACCACGCTTGCTCAAGAAGGTTTGGTAATTTCAGACTTACATTAATTACAAGTCCAGGTATCCTCACGATGTTTATCTTCACCGATGTCTGTGATTTCCAAGATAAACATAGAAAGTACGGTCGAACAAGCTATTTGGTTTACATTTTTCAGTATAATTTGTGGGTGAAACTGTAAACCAAATAGCTTGTTCGACCGTACATGAATTGAAAAGTTCCATTGGTACTTGCCCGGGTTTGAACCCACAACTTCATGCATGAGAGGCCAGGCATTATCCTTTGGACCAACACGGCATGTAGTACATGACTTCTATTACATTGGGCTTGAAAATAAATGGCAAATTGTAGATGTACTATTAAGTTCACGTCTGCCTGACCTTTTGGGGTTTGTGAGCGTGATGTTGTTTAAGTATAGTAATAACATATTAAACTGCGATGTAATTTTTTCGTAATAAGTTGAACTGTTTATAGATATTAAGGGTGTGGCTTCAAAATGAAATCCACTCTCGACCCCCAAAGGGTCGAGAAGACACTGTAGTTAGGGGTCGAGTGGACACTTTAATTCTTGGGGGTCGAGGGGACGAGAGTGGACTAAACGGTAAAAAACCTCTTAACAATGCCGAAAGGCACTTGTTCTCCCCATCATGAGTTCCAACTATTTGACAACATTTTTAATACAAGTTTTTCATGTAAGAAGTTAACTTAAAACACCTCGACCCCCGTACTATTTAATCCATCCATCAGCACAATGTTTTGATTGCGTTACATTGAGTTCTACCACAAAACATACTTTTACATCCCAAAAAAAAAGTCGTTTCCCAGCAATAATTTTTGCGTGAAGTTACTTAGTTTTGATGTACAGAATGCTTGGTTGATGGCTTCGTGATGAGGTTGTTTACACCCTGTATAACAGTGAGTCAGCATGGAAGTTTTATGTATTCTTTTGTTAGTGAAATGTCTTTAATGGCCTCTTGATCTATTTTCGTTTTCACGTACTTATCTTCAGAATGAAGTACGGTTTCTCAGCATCAGTAATGAAAAGAGATAATTGTAAAATGTAAATTGCTGTATTAATTATGTGTCAACATTTGTGATAAAGACGGAGTGGTCCATTACTACCTCTTAAGTAAGAAACTTCTATATATATTTTATACTACACCTGCTTGGAAAGCACCTTGATACTTTATCAAATTTACGGTAGAAAGTACGTCATTGCATATCGAACAAATATGCGGGGAGAGAACGCATCTGAGCGGGAGAGAAAAGTGTATGAAAATCCATTTCTTACGTGGTTTTTCTTTTTTAATTTTGGGTAAGACTATGCGCCGGTAACCTAAATATCAAAAGCCAAAAAGTTTTTACAGTGAGTTTTTATCTCCAAGTTCGCAAAATGACACTGGCCACTAGCTGTGTGTTGGATGGTGTCGGGCTGGCAGTGTGACCCTGCGGCGGCAGGATAAACAATTTGAAAAAAGAACATGTGAAAATTGCAGACGCCATTGGCGCCATTTTCAATTTGTGTGTTGTTTGAGGATTCAGTTTTCGTAAAAAGTAAAATAAAACTATGATAAGTAGTGATAGTGATGATGAAGATAGTTTAACTCGCCGCAGTTGAAGGAAACAGCAAAAATACTGATTTGATAACCTTTTACCACAGAAATCAATTAAAAAATATAGTAAAACTGATGACGATTTTTTGCAATGGAAAAGTGAAAAAAACGCGGCATCTTTTTCTGAAACTGTTTTGCTAGCTTATTTCAGTGAAAAAGCGCAAAAATACAAACCAAGTACGTTATGGTCTATGTACTCAATGTTGAAAAGTACTATATTGACAAGAAACGACATAAATATTCAAGAATACAAAAAACTTACAGCATTTCTGAAAAAAAGTCGGAGGGATTCCGTAGTAAGAAATCAAAAGTGCTTACTACAAAGGATGTTTATTCCTTTTTGCACAATGCTCCAGATGACAAATATTTGTTGATGAAGGTAAATTTATGAACAAAATGCACTGGTTTATGATTTATTACGTACCTATTTATGAGTAGAAATCTACTAGGTTTTCATGTTTGATTTATTTTTGTTTACAGGTTATTTTGATTTTAGGAGTAAATGGGGCCTGTCGTTCGCAAGAACTTGTGGATATGACAACGGACGATATCGAAATCCTCGAAAATGGAATAATTGTCAATATTCCTAACACAAAAACCAAAATTCAGCGATCATTTGTTATATCGGGCTTATTTTATGAGATAATGAAGAAATATAACGAAATTCGCCCCAGTGACCCCAAAACCAATCGGTTTTTACTACAATATAAAAACAAAAAATGTACGAAACAAGTAATTGGGAAAAACAAAATAAGTACTGTGCCAAGAGAAATAGCTTCCTACCTTAATTTACTCAATCCACTAGAATACACTGGCCTGCACTGCTTTCGCAGAACTTCAGCGACTATTCTTGCCGATACTGGTGCTGATTTAACCAAGTCGTCCGCTGTTGCAGAAGGTTACATAGAGAATTCCGTAGAAAATAAAACACGAATAAATAACCAAATATCGGGATCGATTAATGTGCATCAAGACTCATCTCCTCAACCATCAACGAGCGTGGCGATGCCAAATGCCCCTCAGCAGCCAGTTGCCCCTTTGGCACCACAGCCTTCTACGAGCGCAGTGCCAACAGCACAGCCAGTTATTCCTCCTACATTGTCGCAAACATCTCAAACAAACATTAATGGAAAAAGTGTTACATTAAGCTTCACTAACTGCAACAATTTCAATATAAATTTCAATTATTAAAGATTTAGTTTTTTATTTTCCTCGTAGGTGTAGTATAAAGCACTATGTATCACTCGAGAGAAAGTGCGATTCCCGATCACGGGTGTTTTAAAGCGACACCCTCGACGGTAATCGGTCACTTTCTCCTCTCGGTGAACAATGTACTATTAATGGATGGTTATCATATCTATACAATCATTATGTTTATCAATATTTCCACAATTATATCAAAGACGACCTTAAAAAGTTCGAGGATCTGAAACCAATTGTTTCCGAAAAGTGGAGGACGAGTGAGGGAGAGGCATATGTCCAACATTGGACTAAAATCAGATTAGTTGATTGAACATCAATAAACTAATATGTCGAAGGAGTTAAAAGGTTTGTTTAGTAGCACAATCTATAAGCGCTTCAGATAACTTCGTCGATTTATCAAATCGATAACAGCTGTCATAGAGTCAAAATTCGAGCTGAGGTTGTCTATGAACTGTCGTGTGACGTTTGACATCTATCAGATGCAAAGGTGACGCGGGAAAGTGGGCATCACGACACTATAATAGTTATGGACATTCAGAGCTAGACTGCGCCGGTTGTGCGCAGTTAAAAACATGGTAAACAAGCCTCACATGGTGGATACCGATGATATTTTGAACCGAAATCCCTCTCCACCTCCGAAATATATTTGAAACACTTTTTTTTTCACCCGGGAAATCATCAAATAACTTCTCCCGCTCTGGGCGGAGCGTGGGGAGTGTGAGACTTTTACTGACTAAAACCCATCCATGTTCCTTCCCCGCCGTTTATGTTCCGGGGCCACGGTATCTCTTTCGAACAGTCCCGCAGCCCCCCCGACGCCCGTCTCCCGCGGCGGCTGGGGCGAGAGGTGCTCTCCCTCTCGCATTCCGCCACCTCCTTCGCTAGCATGACTGCTTCGCAGAACGAGGTGACGGCTTCCCATTCCGTCTCGCCCCGGACCATGGATTGAACCAGGGCCGGACGCGAGAGGTCGCCGCCGCCGTATATTTGAAACCCTCAGCTTTAAATATACTTTGGAGTAAAATTACGTAACACTGACAGACAATGCCATTAATTTTGGCAGTTTAATAACGCTTATCGAAAAAAGATGTAAACATACAGGATTACAAGATACATAACAGTTTTTTAAACCTAGTCTTGAAACCAAATCCCGATCTTCGCTACTACTACGTAAATCTTCTGGAAGCCAAGGAATGTTTTATTACACATTTTTATGTCAAAACTCCCCACATGCCTTTAAGTAGAGTCGTTAACAGTCGCATCAATAGATAGGGATGCTAGAGCTATTTCGCACTAAGTCTAAGACTTTGTACGTAATTGGCGCCTTGACCCAGTTCATGTAGGCTGTTGGACTTTACTAGCTATTACTCTACATTACTCAATATTGATACTGTATTGAAAGTGTGTTGGTATTACGGTTTTTTTTCTTATAAAATCTGATTTCTCAAACCGGCGTGCGTGTATCCATCCCGCGTAGCATGACCGCCGCCGCGCCGCGGGATCGAGTATTGACAAAAAATCGTCAAAATGACAGATGAACAAAAGAAATCTGTCATTTTGTCGATTCTTTCTTCGAAGAAAACCGTTTCTACGGTGTAATGCTACGCGGGATGGTCATATACGAACGTGGATGAGGCAAAAGGAATATGTAAGGATCTTAGCAGGTGGCGTTCCGCACTCCCATTGGAAAAAAGCGGGATTTTATTTATTTATGTACATGTGTATCTGATCTTGTGATTTTAATCAGAAGCCATTCCTGGTCATCATCTGCCTAGCCTTTTCCCAACTATGTTGGTGTCGGCTTCCAGTCTAACCGGATGCAGCTGAATATCAGCATTTTACATGGAGCGACTGCCTATTTGACCTCCACAACCCAGCATAGTAGTACTGGGTCATACGATACCGCTTGGTAAGACTGGTTGTCAAAAGCCATTCCTGGTTTAAGATTAAATTTCTGATCCTAATGCGACCTATTTCCAGTTTTGATTGTATTTTCCCAAATCCTCAAAATGCCTTATTAAACTCAAGTAAATTGCTATTGACGTTAAGGTAATGAAAAACCATTTATTGTAAAAAATAACCTTTTCTAATGACAAAATTAAAAGGTATTTAGGAAGAAAGTAATTAAAATGCAGATAAGAAGGGATCGGATTTAACTTGTAATTTGATTTTTAAATAAGCTGTCTTCTTAAATAAGCTGATTTGTGAAACTTTGCAAAAGGAAACTCAACATTACTTTTAACTGTTTGAAATTTTTGAGCAGAATTTAAAATACGACAATCGCATTAAACAAGATAACTTCCCTCCGTTACAATTGTATGCATTAAAACAAAAGTATTGCACAAAAATTGTCTCTTAGAATTTCTAAAATTGAGAGCATCTAAGATGATTTCTTAAATTAATATAACATTGGTAAAGTTGTCGTAAACGCAACTGACTGGTCCTTCAATTCCTAGGTCGGGCAGATTGGTATTTTTGAATGTCTCAGTAGTATTCATGGAGACTAGCTTTGTCTGATTACATAACCTAACTGTCGAAATGTGGGAATACTTTAGGCTACGTCTTTGCCGATCCCTTTAGGAATTACAAGCGTGAGGTTACGTATAATACCTGTAAGGCACAACGTAGTCTATGGTAATCGACACCTGTACTCATAGCAAAAAGTAAAGAAAACAAAGACATCAAACAATGCACAATATTCAATAGTTACCATCTAAGGAATTGACCACAACAAAAGACATATTACACAAGCAAGAAACTAATTAGTCAACAATGCACGCTATGGGTATAATGTGAATATTATGACAGTATCCTTAGTTCCATATATACCGTTTGCTTCCTACATATTCATACATCATTTCATACCAAGTGTTGCCACAACGCAGCTGATGTTAATGTTGCTATGATAAATATTCCATGTACATGGCTGGAGCTGTTAATAGGTCGTTTAATATTCTCATATAGCCCATACCGCACCTTGGATACTAATCAGTCAGCGTTCTACATTTCCTGCCTGCCTCGTTTAGGATGATTGATTTATAGGTCTAGATTTGCACATCAGTGTCAAGGTTTTCCGAGCTCTGGGACATAAGGCAGGCGAATAAGATTGCATGGGGGTACATTTATCATATCTATACTTCTATACTAATATTATAAAACAGAACAGTTTGTTTGGTTGAACGCGCTAATCTCAGGAACTACCGGCTCGAATTGAAAAATTCTTTTTGCGTTGGATAGTCCATTTATCGAGGAAGCCTATAGCCTTTATAACATCACGCTATGACCAATAGGAGCGGAGCAGCAATAAGAAATGTTGCAAGCGGGAAAAAAGCTTCCGTTGAGCAGGCGTTGCGTTGCGATATCAAAACTTCACGCGAACGAAGTCGCGGGCAGAAGCTAGTATATCATAAGGAAAGTTTTGAGTATGATTGTGGATGGGTATATGAGTAGAGGAAGACCAAATAAGCGTTGGATGGACTGTGATAAAAATGATATGGTAAGAAAAGAAGTGTCTGATGAGATGACGAAAAATAGAGAAGTATGGAAAAAGAAGACATGGTGCAAAGGAATTGGTTTAAGGGCAAGAGAAATGGGATGGGTGCATTTATCATCTGCCTATCTCTTTTTCATCTATATTTGGGTCAGCTTCCAGTCTAACCGGATGCAGAGCTGAATACCAGTATTTTACGTGGAGCGACTGCCTATCTGACCTACACAACCAAGTTAGTACAAGTCTTTTTATAAGACTTTCGGGCCAATAACTACCTGTAACGACTGTCAAAGATCTACAGCCAGCTTAACGTGCTTTCCAAAGCACAGAAGAAACTCGGCATGTAATATATGGTCACCCAGCTATAGATAAACCTTGGCAAGCGCAAGTTAACCTTCGAGATTGACCCGTGCAGCTGTTGTTATTTAGCCACAATTGTATTATGTTTAACTGATTTATGTATGCTCGGTGTACCTACGGTTTGTCAAGGGAAAACCTGTGTATGACTCGCTACTTTTGCATTCTCAACTTAATAAAAGAAAAATATCTAATACACGGGTGGATACTTTTGGATAGCTTTCTAATTCCGTCTGACAGGAGCGTCTTTTCGCGGGGTGCGTTGTTTATCATCCGCACGCCGTATCTTTGTTGCGGCGGCTACAGTTAATTGGATCGTCTAAGCCTATAGTTTTCCTAAGCATACTATATTTTAATATTTATATCACATTTTTCTCTGAAGGGTTAGGCAATGGTGTATCTGTATTATATTATGTCATGCAAACTCTGGAAATCCGGAAACCCCAGAGCCCGACAAACCCCGACCCGGAACTACGTGGTGAGGAAACTTTAATAATTTATAAAAGTCATTAAATATTGATCGGTGGGCCCCTGTCTGCAAAAATGAGGTAAAACAAGAGAGTGATGTGATACGACTCTTGATTATTAGTTCTCTCTGTGTCTTTTCTCAGAAAAAGAACTATGCAACAACATTCCAAGAAAATAAATCCTATCCTACTAATATCACTCTTTCACGCAAAAACTACTGAACGGATTTGGGTGAAACTTTGCAAACAACTAATTTATAACCTGGATTAACACATCGAATACTTTTTACCCCGGTAGTAAGATCCCATGGGACTTATCAAACCTCACGTAGGCGACACCGTTGTTAGAAGCTAGTATTGAATATATTCGCGAAACCAACCGACCTTTACGTGCTTCTTTGAAAAGCGCTCGGTTATCATGCTTTATTAAAGTAAACATGACATTACAAAAGGTTTCAAGTGCGTTATTCGATAACAGCGTTTAATCGCGTCCTGTAACAGCGTTCTAAAAATACCATCGGATAAAATTACTGAACAGAGTAATTAAAATACAATTAATTCTGTACAAAACATGAAATACAGCAGCTTTTTATGTCTGTCGGATTTAAATACGGTTTTCACTGTAATTTTGAGGTTTTTTTCGAAATGTTTATGTGTTACATAATACATTGAAATTCAACTTGCACATATTAAAAAAAAAAAATATTTTTATTCTTTAAGATTTTTTTTGTTTTTGACGTTTTACACAGGAAATGATATGGACTGGCACCACATTTACGTTTTGGGCTGGATTCGTCAATAAACCTCCACCTGAAAGTCTACCAGAGTTTTCTTTGATCAGCATTGGTCTGGGGTCTGTTGTCTGTCCGTGCTAGTCAAGGTAATCCATGCCTAGGTGAAGATTTTCAGCAAGGAACAAATGGAACGGGCAATCTCAACTTTGTCTTTTTAGCAACAATGTCAGTTAAACTATTCTGTTGTTTGTGGACTTGGTGACCCAATCGATTTGTCACGATTTCACGAACACATATATGACACAGCTTTTACTGGCTTGTTTATACGAAACTTTGTATAAAATGGGTTAGACAACGACATGTTTGAATTAAAAGTAGTTTTTAGGGTTCTTTACCCAAAGGGTGCTGGCGGTACCCTAATGCCCTATTAGTAGCATTCTCCTATCTGTCACTGGGCTGTATCGTTCAAACCATAATAGGTAGACACAAGTAATTTTTACAGAGTATATTCCTACGGTCGCTGTAACAACAATCACTACATATTATAAAACAAAACCCTCCGCTACGTATGTCTGTCTGTCTGTTCGCGATAAACTTAAAAACCGCTGCACCGATTTTCATGCTGTTTTACCCAATGGATATAGTGGTTCTCGAGGAAGGTTTTAGTTTATAATTTGTACGCAGGCGAAGCCGCGGAAGTCAGCTAATAAAAAAATATATATATTAATAATAAACGTTTTACATTTTTAATAACAGGACCATTATACGAGACACGTTTCTTTCGTGATTGAGTCCGGCTCGTATTTTTCTGTTTTTATAGATAACAGGCTGGATTTTACTACTTATCCTTTAGAGAAACTTAAAAACCTAGCAAACTCTAAAATGCCTCTCATCCAATCACATGATCAAACGATCAGAAAAGTCATTTAACGCTATCTCTAATTAAACTAAAACTAACATGGGTCTTCAATCAATTAGTTGAACCCTTACTAATTGACGGAGTAATATCGACTTTAGGTGTATTCAACAACTGACCTAATTAAGATGATATATAGTCGTATATCGTATGAGGTTTGTGTTTCACGGTAGAGGAATCCCCTCTACCCCCCCCCCCTACCCCTCTACCTCCCATTTACCCATTTACACAACGTGTATTTGATAAATGTGGTGATATTGAAAGGGTGTACAGACCATGAAACTGCCGGGCAACTCAGAAAGTTAATATTGACCAACGTCGTCATCTCGTAAAAAAACTTAATACTTTTTGACAGGAATGTATAAGACAGCTGAATATGTTTTCGTGATTACTGTGTAGAACGTTGTTCGGTCACCCATCCATAATCCAACCTGGGCAAGCACGGCTCAATCTTTAGGTTAACCTCCGTATCTTGGAAAGCATGTTAAACCATTGGTACCGGCTGTCATTTGTAGATCTTTGACAGTCGTTACAGGTAGTCAGTGGCCCAAAAAGTCGGGCAACTAGTCTTACCTAGGGGTATCGTATTACCCAGTACTAACTGGGTTGTGGATTTGTCGCTACATGTAATATTTGACGACCCGAAGGGCGTAGCGGTAGTAAAGCTGCCTTACGTTCTTAGGGTCCTGGGTTCGAATCCCGGTAGAAGCATGAAATGATGTTGATGAGCATGGACATTAGTTTCCAAGTCATGGATGTTTATATGTATAATAAGTATGTAAATACTAAACAAACAAAAAGTATATTTGTAGTATATCAACTATCTGATGTCCACGACACAAGCCCTACTTAGTGTGGCACTAGATGGCGCTGTGTGCAATGTCCAGCGATATAAAATAAAAATATTATATTCAGCTGCATCCAAGTTAGACTGGAAGCCGACCCTAAGATACTCGTATTAGGGCAAAGGCTAGGTAAATGATGATGTAGAACGTTATTCAATTTGATGGTCCATGCTACACCATTATACACAAATATGCCCACATTTTCTGATACACTGTTTTATGCCCGCGGCTTCGCCCGCATTGATGTTACAAACGGAAATTATCTCACGGGATCGCACCACCGGAATCAAAAGTATAAAATATATTCGCATTGGTGGAATGGGAACATTTTAAATGTACCCTATGAACGTTGGGAAAATGTATCTTCGCGTAAGTGAAAGAATTCGCGTATCAGCAGTTCAAAATCAAATAATCAAAATGTTTTATTTCACATAGCCTTAGATGGGCACTTATAAAACGTCAAAAAAGGTGCACGGTTCGCGTTGGTCGATTCCGATTCCGATAGAACCGGCAAGAAACTCCATGGTTACTCTTTTCAAATCATTTGGTAATTACAATATTATTGTGTTACAGCATCAGTAACGACTTACGAACAGTAAGTCGTGGGTTCGAACCCAGACAGGCGCATTATTATATTAAGCCAGGTCATGTTTACCTGTTCCAAACATTCGTGCAGCCATTTAGGCGTGAAAACGTAACAGCTCGACACACAGTGTCTTTGTATTTTTATGTCAATTATTAGATAAATAGAGGACGAAGTTTTTCAGCCAGTTTAATAATCCCAAAAGCTTACAGAGAAAATAAAATGAGAAAAACGTCGTTGAAATGGGTTATTGTATGTTAAAATTTTAAACATTGTTTATAACTTTAACATAGAAGTCATTTGAACGAGGTTTTTTCTCATTTTATGTAATTTGGGGTTTCGGGCACAATATCATGTATTTTATTTGTGCAAAATAAACTTTTTCTTACTTTTCTTTTCAACCTGAATCGCCCGGTGCTGGGAATAAACATTTTACCATCTCTATTATTTAAAAGAAAATTCTGCAAGTCAAATAAATAAGGTATTTTTACCCAACTACAGCAAAGCCAAAAGGAAGGGTTATGATTTTAGCAGTCTCTGTATGTATGTTTGTATTTACGTATGTTCTTCTGTAGCACCTAAACTATTCATCCGATTTTGATGAACAAGGTGTCAATCGATTCGATAATTTGGCCCAGAAAACATAAGCTACATTTTAACTGACTTCGATTTTTACTTTAACCGTCGGTTTTTAGTTTTAGAAATACTTGTTACTATCAAGCGAAATCAATTTTCCGATATCCTTTACATTAAAATTCAAAGGAATTCTCAGAAATGTCATTGACACTTGTACATCATCTGGATATTGAACCTTGAGGTTTATATTTGAGCATCCACTGGATAATGTTTCAAGTAGTCTGGGAAACTTTTGATAGCTTGGAAAGGTAAAGAAACAAGTATTAGGATGCTTTTATTTAAGTATGACTTTTTTTATAAATGAAAAAAAATATAAGATGCAGTCGTCTGATAATTTGTAATAAACAAAACTAGGTAAACGACAAAAAAAAATATTAATTAGTCCGTCAGTTAAATTATCCACAAATATTTGACCCGTAGTTTTTCTTTTGTTACATAAACCAAAATTGACAAAGATACGACGCTTTGAAAATTCTTAATACGTCACGCCTTGGTTTAGTTTTTTAGCGAGTTCTGACGTCACGAGCCCTCACTCCCATGTTTTGAAGCGTTTAATCTTTGTCAATATTCATTGATTAGAAAACAAAAAATACGTGTCCATTATTTTCCTATACTCTAACTGACAGATGAGCCTTAACTTATTTACAAACTTCGTTAATTGCCATACAATCGGGATAAAAAGTATCCTATATATATGTATAGCCAGGTTACAAACCAGTGTGCGCTATATTACATTAAAATCCGTTCAGTAGTTTTTGTGTTAAAGAGTAGCAAACATCCATCCTCACAAATTTTCGCATTTAGAATAGAATAGAATATAATAGAATAGAATAGAACAGAACAGAATAGAATAGAATAGAATAGAATTCATTTATTTGTAAGAATGTAGTTTTACATGGTATTATGATGTTAATATTTTTTTAAGTTCTATAGGTACACTTTATAATATTAGTATAGGACGTTTCAATGATCGTGTCAATTGACTACTTGGACGTGTTATAAGTAGCAAATCTATCCAAAATACAATCGAAAGACCTGTGTGGCACTCATAAAAACTGAGAATTTAGGTATGTGATTATGGTTTAAATGTGGCCACAAAATTAAATAAAATATGCCCGAGAAAGCTTGATTTTTTTTTTATTTCCGGTGTGTTCTAAATAAATATCACAAAATTTCTTGTATTAGAGTGTTAGACTCTAAAAACATTTCCATACAAGAAAAAGTGTAATAGCCGGGCTCTTAAGTTCCTAAACAAAACACGAGCTGCATAAATTTAGTAAGTACGTAGAGAATCTAAAGTATACGCCACAGTAAGCTCATTGTTACAAGAGCTTTACCGCGCTTATAATGCTTTCTTCAAAGAACTTCAACAAAAGCTCAGTTTGTGGCGTACGAGTACGTAGGTAAGCCTATTACTGAACCGTCACCTTGTGTGTCACAAATATGTTATTTGGTTCGTTCATTAAAAGGAGAAAAATAAAGCCTGAAATGATAGTCCTCCGAAAACGGCATTCAGTTCCTTATTTTAAATCAAATTCCACCGGAATTATTCGCAGGTTTTTTTTTAATCTTCTATTCCTTTATTTAAGTACTTTGTTCGCAAATATTATAATAGCTCGGCAAATTTTTATGATATCAATATTATTTATAGCCTATGTCACTAGGTAAAAATGTAGCTTTCTAATAGTGAAATATTTTATCAATCGGTCGAGTGGTTTTTGAGTTATGTCGTAACAAACACACAACAAAAAATGAAATCTTTCCGCTTTATAATATTATAGTATACATAGATAATAGGACAGCATAGGCCCGTCAATAAGTCGTTGCTTACTTTACAGAAACGTAAAATAAGATATAAAATTTAGCTAGGAATCTGGAAATCCAAATCAATCAATCCATGTATAAATCAATCGGTAAAAAAGAATCTACACAATTAGAAAGAAAACTATAATAATATAATAAAAAGACAATTTTTAACCAAATGACGCAACTTCGTAATCAGTGTTGTAACACTATGAATGTAAAATCTTAAATGTTTAAATTTTTCATTTTACAAAACAGGACAGAAGATTGATAGTTAATTTCATCCTGAAGGCTTAATATAATCAATTGGGCAACATGCCGTTACCTAATTCTGTTGCCAGACGGTAGGTACACCAGCTGGCGAACCCAAAGTTTTGAGCCCTTTATATTGTAATAGGAACATGTTTTGGGCATAGAATAATTTTGGGGCTAGTGAATAGTTATGGTTTCAGGATGATTCACATTATATTATTCCGTTATAATAATTATAAATACAATAAGTACAAACTATATTTTCAATATCACATCCTAGTTTGCAGGCAATTTAGCAATTGTTGCTTGTGATACTACTAGTGGTAAAAAAAACCGTAAGACTACCAAGCGATCCAGTAGTACAAAAGAAAGTTTTTTTTTTACCCGCGTAGGTTAAGCCGTGCTTGTCGAAGATCATCTGTGGATGGGTGACAACCTTACATACCGAGTTTCCTCCGTGCCTCGAAAAGCTCGTCAAGCTGTCTGTCCCGGCTGTCATTTGTCCATCTTTTGACAGTCGTTACAGGTAGTCAGTGGCTCTAAAAGTCTAACTACCAGTGTCCTACCACTAACTGAGTTGTGGAGGTCTGGTAGGCAGTCGCTCCATGTAAAATACTGGTATTTAGCGGCACCTGCAGTGCAAGTACGTAAAATTCGATAAGACTCGTATTGATAAATTTGACAGTTATTCTCGATAAAATGAGTTTTTGACTCGATAAAACCTCATTTTATCGAGAATAACTGTCAAATTTATCAATACGAGTCTTATCGAATTTTACGTACTTGCACTGCTGGTTAGACTGGAAGCCGACCCCAACGTAGTTGGGAAAAGGCTAGGCAGATGATGATTTATTTTAGTGACTTCTATGATTGCCATTTTAAGGCTTAGTGATGCAATTTTTCAATCACTCCGTCTTAAACAGAAACAAACAAATACACATACCGAACGCGTATCGTAACTGTAACCACTAATTGTCTTTTATTTTTGTCGCGGGTTCACCGACCACTGGCGCGGTGCCAAACTGAGTTCGTTTAATGATGGACGAATATCAAGAATGGTGACGAAATAATAGGTATTTGTTTGTGAAAATGTATTCACAAACAATTGTTATACCTACGCCCTTCACAAATACAAATGAAGCTCGTACTAAAGAGACATGCTTTGCCGACCTCAACTAAATTAAAAATCAAAATTATTTTATTTTCCATAGGCCTAGATTCCAATAAAAGATTTTCTAATACATAATGCGTGTGAGGCATCTGATGAGATGACAAGTACTTACAAAACGTCAAAACGAAAAAGGAGCATGGGTCGTTTCCTACGAAGAAAAACCGGCAAGAAACTCCATGGTTACTCTTTAGGATAAGGGTTGGAAATAATGCAAAATTATAGTTTCACACATCAGTCGCATTTTATCACCATGGCTTTAATGAGTTGTAATAATTAAAATCATCAAAATCCCTCACCTCCATTGAATGACTTTTTCATGAAAAAGTTTCTTTAACGTAGCAAAGATATATTTGCCTTATAAATGAAATATATAATGAGCCAATATAGTATATGAAAGATGGATTTCTATTTACGAAAACCCTTTAGCTGTGAAATTGATTTACGATCTAAAAATATTACAATATACATGCAGTTGTCACACTTTGGCAAAACATATCACGTATAGCGAGACCGTAATATATCAATCTAATTTCAATATGATATACTCTAACGCTTCGAGGGAAGAATACTAAACCAGTATAACGTTTGAATTTGTGCAATAATATCTTAATTTTATTAGTTTTCAAATAAAATAAGTACCATATCTTAAGAGGCCTGCGGAGCATGCGAATTTCATACAAACGTAATACCAAAATAATTAGTAAATCAAACATATTCTTAAGGTAGTGTGTATTTATTTTGATTGGTTTACAGAATATATAGGTTCCCAAACACATATTTTGAATCAACACCGATTTAAACAAGAGTTATGAGAACAATAAAATTTTCCATATAAAAATTAAATTCCTTATATCTCGTCTTCATTTAATAGTCCTTTCAAAATATTTATTTGGGAACATAGATATCCTATAATACAATCGTTCCGTTGCACACTACCTTAAGGATATGTTTGATTTTCATATTATTTTGGTATTACGTTTGTATGAAAAACGCATGCTCCGCCGGCCCCTTAAGAATAGCTTTTTAAATTAGGGTTGGACTTTCAAGGATGTGTGGAAAAATCATCATCATCATCATCACCCTTTTAAGTTCCCCTGCTGCACACAGGCCTCCTCTCTATTAATATACTATAATAATTCACCACGCGGGCCCAGTGCGGATTGGTTACATGTCACGTATCTTCGAATTTTTGGTTCTAGGACATGCCGGTTTCCTCACGATGTTTTCCTTCGCCGTTTTGAGAGCAGTGGTGATGAAATAAACTACACAGTGTAATGCGCCTGCCTGGGTTCGAACCCACGACTTCTGTTCGTAAGTCGGGGCCGCCACCATTAGGCCACCGCTGCTCTAAAAAACATAAGAAAATAAAATTCTATGCATAAATAAACACACAGCGCCTCTGTGTTTTATGTTCATAATTACAACTTTAAAGTAATTTAACCATCTAAAAATAGAAGACCGCGACCTCTTTAAATTGTAAGGGTAAATCCCTTCCTTTGAATACTAAAATAAAATTATGTATGGAAACCTAAAACCCTTTGACAAGGCACCGGACTACTAACACAAAATTTTCATAAACAAACTGCTTTTCAGAATTACAAACCATAATTACATAATTTTCGTAGGTACACAAACTGTTTTTCGGAATTACTGGCTCATAACAATCCTAGACCGCATTGCATTGAAATCGGTTCGCGAAATTATGATCGAATGTGACGAGACGCGTTTTATACCCGATCGCTATTGAGGGTTAATAAAATGGCTTTTACGATACACAGGACTGTATCACACATTATTTGCACTGATTTACGGTTCGTGAAGCTACAAGATATTATATGACCTATGTTTAATTTACGAGAGTTCAAAACACAGTGCTTTTTGGCATCATGATAATACGTATTGTAGAACGAGTACTAAATCATTTGAAAAGACTAACCATGAAGTTTCTTACCGGTTCTTCTTCATAGGAACCGACCAAGCCGAACCGTGTACTTTTTTCGACGTTTTACAAGCGTCCATTTAGGCTTATGTGAAATGGAATATTTAGATTTTTATGATTTTGTGTAACTTGCAGACAATGAAAAAAATGTTTAAACTATTTTTTGATTAAAATGCATATTCTACGTCATAGTAATATAACTCATAGGAATCGAGCAGGAAATAGCCACCCATCATAATAATTATAAACCCTGTGCTTAGCCTCGCGTGGTGGATTACAACACAGTGCCCTGTGCCTAGTAGTGGGAAATAGCTGATTATGCTGATGCCTTGAGCAGCAATATTCTATTAAAGAATTTCTTGGTTCCCACAAAATAAGGGCAGTTACTACTAAAGAATTCTTTATCACAGAGCAGCAGCGATTTTTATGGCGTGGAAAAATTAAATGACATAAGAAAAGACTTCTAACTAAGTGGGGAGCGACTGCGATTAACAGTCTTCAGGGGTACATTCGAGGGGTTTCATATCTTTTATGACTGAGATAGCTTGCGTTTGATTTTTATGCGCTCTAGAGGGTTAATTTATTAAAAGAAAAACCTATTTTTCGTTCAAAGCTTGCTTTTCTTTGCTCTACTTTCTGGCAAGCTATGATAGATTGAATTTATAATATTGTATCTTATTTTTTATAACAGTGTCTTTGAAAAAGACATTAAAGAATAAATTGTAAAGTGCTTTCGGAGTTATATTGCTAAATAATACAAAAAGGTACGCCTTCGGTTTTAATATTTCAGTATCTATAAGTATTTTTATGGTTATGCGTCTAATACTTGTGTCTTTAGAATCATGTCCATTTGGGTTTTGTTCGAGTCTGAATAATTGATGTAACTGATTAAATATTCAACACCACTTTATTTTCTTCATGACACAAAAATTTTACTGTATAAAATATACGCAAACCTTCTTGAGGTTAGTTATTATAACTTGAAACAGATTTTGGCAAAAGCATATATTGTCTCAGAAATTCTTTGTAAGTAGAAATGGTAATATACCGCACACGGTAATATGCGCAGTGGCTGAGCGATTGGCTGTTGTGCTGCGTGTCACGGGTTGGTTTCCCGCTCGGAACAAATACTTGTATGGCCCACAGGTAGTTGCACCAGTCTGGCTGTTTGTGCATGTAAGTGCAAATGTATGTTAATGCACCTACGATACAGGAGAAATTGGAAAAATTACGAAACAGAAAATTATCTCCTCTTCTGTAGGTAGTCTCAATATATCCTGAGACTAACACAAATATGTGATATTATTAGTCGACAGGGACGCTAGGCACGCGACGTGATATAACGTTAATTAGACGTGCGATACTTTCATACCAATGCCACCGGGACGTTTGTGATCAGCGTTAAAAGATCCACGAAACTGTGAACGAAAACATCACACATTTGGTTTGCCGAAGGGTAACGCAGAGAGTACCTATTATGTGTGGGTTAATTGTTTTTGAAGTGAAACTTCTAATGCTAGCTTTTTAATAGATTACCCTCTAGTATAAGAAATCTGCACTCATTCGGTGCATTCAAAAATCAACTTAGTGAGTACATAATGGCGGATCGAGCACTTCTAGAGAAATGAAGGCATAGAATGGGTGTAGTCTAGTTTGTAAGTTGTAATTAATGACGACGAACAATGTATAATTTATATGTATGCTTTGGTATTGTTCTCAAGTGAGCGACTCTTGTCTTTATTGAGAATAAAGTTTCTTTAAACCTAATGCGACTTCCAACAAGGTTGCGTTAAACGTTTAACGCTACCATGGAGGGCATGGGGGGGCCCCCATGCCCCCCCCTACCCCTTCCTATTTTCACTTCTAATGCGACTTCCAACAAAGTTGCGTTAAACGTTAGAGGCCACCATGGAGCCCCCCCCAATGCCCCCTCCCCATTACCCCGCCACCAATGCCCCCCTCCCCCTTTCTATTTTCATGTTATTAGGGTATATGACAAAAAAAATCGAATTAGTCGGATATATTTCCAAAAAACATTGGACACATATTTTTTATTTCTTCACGTAAGCAAAAAAATAAGACGTAACAGTGCGTCAAAAATCGTGTGACGTCACTTTTGAGTACATTTTTTGCCGGTAAATGGCCGTCAATTTTATTAATTTGATAAAACAATAAAAACGTGTTTCCAATATCGTTAATCAACGGTCTCAACAGAATCATATTTTTATATTCAGAAATCATCCCTATAATTGGTACACAATTTAATCATTCTTTATTTAAAAATGGTGAGATATAAAATTTAACCTTCTCAATATAGATGAACGAATAAGTATTCACATTAATGAACTGGGTTTATTACTGTAAACAGGAAATTTATCATGTTTACTATTTGTTTTGTGTTTCCGATATTTCGGCGCTATGATCACGGATAAGCTGAAGTAATTGCGAGTGGGTGTTTGTGAGCAGACAAATTTGGTAAATATCCCGTTTTAGTGATGACCGTATGTCAGTTAAACTTGAACAGAGCCATGTTCAAGTTTTACACTTACAGTTGTTTACACTTTCATCTATACTACTCGTAGTAATGTAATATTATAAAGAGGAAAAATTATTTGATTGTGTGTTTGATACGATTTAACTCAAAAACTACTCTACCGATTTAAAACATTATTTCACTATTAGAAAGCTACATTTTAACCGAGTAACACAAGCTATAAATGATATATATTTATTTCATGCAAACGAAGGATGCCACCGAAGTGCTAGTCAAAAATACTTTTGTAACAGACTGTACCCACACGAAAACATGCTTAAACTGTCACCAAACATTCCAGTACTAATTTCGGTATTCACACGCAGATATTTTGAGTAACAATTTACTTTTTTCCAGGAACTCTGAATACGGTATTTTTCCTGCCATAGCCATGTAAATAAAAGACATAACATAACATTTTTATGCAAGAGGTTGAAACTTGCATGTTTTCCGTGCATCGACGAGTTTTATTTTTAAATCGAATTAGCATTGACAAACAAGTTTCTTTTTTTTTGATTTAGGTAAGGAGTATGAACAGTGGATTTACATGTTTATAGTTTACTGATTGTGAAGTTGAGATAAGATTTATTGGTTTTTTGGAACGTCTTTTTGAGGCATTTCGTTTTGTGTATTATTGGGTCTAAGTGCTTGACCACAAAAACTTAATTAATAAAGTGATGTAGAGGAGAAAGCGGTGATGATGACCGATAAAAAAACAAAGAAAAAAATCGTTCTCTTTTTGTGTTTAGGATAACATTTTATTTTTAGGCAGCAAAGGGTAAAACCCTGTCGATTAGTTTTATTTTACAGGCAACCGGATATAACTCGTTAGTTTTTGGTCCGCTGTATGAGAATACCGACACAAAACTCGCCCGCCATTTATTTTTGGAAATGCTTGCTTCCAAATTACATTCATCAATGGAAATTCACGGCTCACGTCCTGTTGAAATGGTAAAGCCATTGCAATTTGCTGCAGTTTTCGGAATATGCAATTAGATAGAATATTACGGTAGTTTTGCTATACCGAATAATAAAAGCCTACTATAATACTAAAACGTAAGGCTTTTAAAGAAACAGCAAGTTGAAAAATGTTACTACAGTCAGGTAGTACGACGCTACCTATTTTGAGTGTATACTCACACAGTAGACAATTCTAAAGAGGGATAAATTAGCACTAAATGCGAAGTTTTTTACCGTGCGAATTTATAATCAACGTGCGCCGTTCTTGAGATACTTACGTTATATGTACGAGTAAGTAACTTTTTCGGTATACGCATTATTTTTCCCAGGACAAAAAACAAGCCAACCGTACCCTAAACGCAGTTTTTTGGGCAATAGGTTACCAACATTCATTGCGTCAACTAACTACGTTATCAAACAGAAGAATTCATTTGTAAAACAAGATTTTGATAAAAAATTGTTGTGCAGGTCACTAATAATATCTAGTAGATCAAAAGACATCACAAAACCAGCCACGTAAACTAATATAAATCTTAGCGTTAAAAGGGTTTATTCTGCAGCCTCGGGGTTAAGCAATAAGGCGTCGTCACCGTAGTCTTTTTTGGAGTTTAATAAAAATAAACTTGCAGGAAGTGACTTAAGATTTTTGTTGGGTGCTCTCATTTTGACGTGGTAGCTTTGTCTCCTTGTTTCCTTTTCAAGATTTTGTCTTGGCAATGTGTTTTTTTAAGGTTCCGTACGGTAACCAACGGAACCCGGTTACTAAGTCTCCGCTGTCTGTACATCCGTCCGTCCGTCCGTCCACCTGTCTGTCAGCAGTCTGTATCTCATGATCGGTATAATAGGTAGACACTTGATTTTTACAGAATGGGTATCTCTGTTGCCGTTATGACAACAAATTAAAAACTAAAGGTGATTTCCTTCTATGATGGAACAGATCTTTTTTTTAAATCTTCTCAAGGATTCATCTTGGTTTTTTGTTTATAATCTACTAGCTTCTGCCCGCGACTTCGTTCGCGTGAATTTCCTGCTTGCAACATTTCTTATTGCTGCTCCGCTCCTATTGGTCATAGCGTGATGAATGGAATATCCAACGCAAAAAGAATTTTTCAGTTCGAGCCAGTGGTTCCTGAGATTAGCGCATTCAACCAAACAAACAAACAAACAAACAAACTCTTCTGCTTTATAATATTAGTATAGATAGATTAATTAGATGAGATGGCTTTCTAGGTCAGTGGGAAAAAAATTAAGACGTTTGTTTATAAAATACTTACCTCAAGAATAAATGTATATTATCACCGGAACCAAAAGTGTGTGCAACATTTCAGCTTCAGCAATCGGTTAGGAGGAACTGGTTTGAAATTCAGTTGCAAGACTTGACCAATACATACTAACAAACTAACAAGGCAAGAAGAAGCTTATAAAAAAGATTAGTCTGACCCTGTAATACTTTTCGCCTTCAATTACGACCTATTTCTCTCGATGGTATCTTAAGCTTTAACCGCTACAGTAAATACAGGACACAGGTTTAAACTCATTCCTATAAGCGGATTGCAGACCTCTTTTTGTTTCATCATATCGCGATCATGGCGCTTGCAACAGCGTCGAAATATCGGGAGCTCAAAATAGTGAATAATCACGGAAAATATCCTGTAAGTGACAGTATACGTTGAGAAAGGACCAATTTATCACCTACTGCTCGTACCGTAGAAACGTGTTACGGATTACATCAGGTGAAGGTCGCAAACAGCTATCTATCAATCTGGTCTATTTTTACAACACTCGCACTACAATATATTCTTACTCTTCCACTTGGATGAAATTATTCTTATTTTATGACTTTAGGTACAAAAAATAACAGTCCTCCTGACCGTTTTCAGTCACGGCGGCCAATTTCTGCGGAGATTAGCTATCGGCGCGGGAAATATTGTAATGCACAGATGCAGGAGGTGTAGGTGATTAGGGAGGAGATAGTGCATTATATCTAGTGTTTACTAGAGATAGTGCACTATCTCCTCCCTAACCCTCATAGTCCGATAGGACGGTAATCCGACTCGACCGGAGGGAGATCGGGCATAGGATCAACGGCTTAACACGTGCTTTGCGAAGCACGGAGGCATCATACCATCAACTTTCAGACTCCGGACTGCTACTGAGAGTTCCTAATTTGGCAAAACCAATATCACCTTTTGCCCGACCCGTGAATCGAACCCAGGACACTACGCACAACAGTCACGCTTGCGACCGAGGGACCCAACAACGGAGTAGTTACAAAAACAAAGCAGGTGGAGGTAGTGATAGATTTCGAGGGGTTAAGTTCATTAATTAGTCTTTAGATAGTGTATGCGATTTCAGGGCATGAATATTCAATATTTGTTCTCTTTCAACATTGTCAATTTTCTGACTAATTACGAGTGTATAAATAAATAAATAATAAATAAATGTCGCTGGACATTGCACACAGCACCATCTAGTGCCACATTAAGCAACGAGGCTTGAGTCGTTGACACTAGCTGGTTGATATAGTAAATAGATACTTTTTGTTAGTAAATACGTACTTTATCTGTAACATACAGCAAAATGCAACGAACGAATACACCACACCCTCAGGTATATGTATACTCGTATTCTAAAATCCGCTGAGGCATACAATATACTACGACGTCCCTAAGCCATATTCTGCGGCTTAGCTTGCATGTATCTCAATATCGAACTAACCTACTTGCATCTGGGAGGATAAAAATTGTGCAGTCAATATTGTAAATCTAAATGGAAAGCTGGTCTAAGATTCTGTTCAGCAAAGACGTGTGTTGGCTTTACGTAAGAACTAAGAAGCACATTAATGATCTGGCTTAAAATAGTCGTCGTAAGGCTTTTTAAATTAGTATTTATGGTGCTAAAATACACTAATCTGACCATACATATTCTGGATGCGAGTCCCACGGGACCGGTCAATGCAGTGAAACTTGGGGGAGGCCTAGGCTATAAAAATACGTTTATTTCAGACGTTTTGGACGTTTTTCAGCGAAATGATGATGATGATTATGACCATACTTATATTATTGCCAATCGTAAAAACAGACGGGGCTATTTTAGGAGACAGTTTCCAAATTTTTTTTACCAGGCCATTGACAGTTTATCTTGCCTTGACTAACTGGTTTTACGCAAACAAAATAAAGCCATAACCGTAGGTTTTGATAACACGTTATACGTTCAAAACCTAGTAGACTTTCGCAAACAAAAATAAATGATGGATATCATTTACCAATTTTTACCTCGAGAATGGGCTGTCACACCTCGTAATCCATTCGTTACTCTGGAAGCCATAATATTACAGCAACCTCACTATAGTTTGGGTTTATAAATCACTTCTTCGTAAATAGTGACGGGACAATCCATCATAAATATGTGCGAAAATATCTCTCTCTATTAACAAGCTTTTATATACATAGACAATGATTTAAATCGTTAGATTCTCCCTTCCGTGTCAGAAAATTTCTGTTTCTGCTGACAAAACCATTTAACCAGTAATGCCTCGCACACTCTGCTGACGATCATATCATTTTCCTTGTGTCGAGACTTATTCGGGCGGTCTAAGGCGCGTCGCTCACACGAACTAAAGCCGAGGCGGTGTCAATGCGGGCGCACAATTACATAGAATGTGAAGGAAGCACAGCCGTCTGCGCCTCGACTCCACGTAGCTAGACCTATCCTCGGACGGCGGCGCCGGCGCGCGGCGGCGCCTCGACTTACCAGTGAGCGACGCGCCTTAGTACGATAAAGGGCACATCTAAAAATTTATTTTGTGTTTACAGGTTAATTTCTGTTTGCTAGTTGGGAGATTAAGTCTGGGGTTTTTCAGTCAAAGGACAGTTACTGAGTAAATGCGTAATAAATTATCTGTCTGCATAAAGATGAGAACTGTATCAAAATCATTTGTGTACTTTTGCACACAAATGCAACGTGATCTCGGTCTTTATTAAAATGAAACGCGCACTGGGGCAGCCCCTGCCCCACGTCATTAAACACTGAACCGCGGCTGGGGCAGTAACTGCCCCAGTTGAATTTTAAAATACCCGCCTTCAAAAATTGCATTAAAACTCGACTGTACTTACTATGGCCATGCATTTATGGTCTCCACTACATTCTCTACAATATTTCCCAACTCTATAATTATTATCTGTGCCCAAATGCATCGACAGACGTCAAAATAAGATAATAAACTTCAGTGTAAACAAATCCGGCCATTTTTTCCGTGTTGTGCCGGCGCCGTTTCGTATTTAAATTGTTTTCTTATCGAAATAGTCGTATTTTAGTATAGTATTAATATAATCTAGTTTCTAATTAGATTTTTTTTATTGATAAGGATTTAATAGTTTTTCGTAAAAAAAATATTTTTAATCGCGAAGTAGCCGTTACGTGACTGTTTTTCAAACTCAACATTTATTTTAGAGTATTAAATTAATATTATATTTCTTGGTTTTTGGTTAAATAGATTCCTTAACTATTCAGCTATTCACTGTAAATTTTATTTTGGTCTAAGTCTTGTAGTTTGCGATCGTCAGATTTTTTTCCAACAAAGGTCGGAATGGGTCAAATAAAAGTTCAAAGGTCACGTGATTTAGCGCGCTTGACTGGAAATTAGGTAAAAAGGCCGCGCGCTTAAGAGGCTAACTCCGTAGTACTAAGAGTACACTTGATGGTATTGTATTCATAGAAACGTCACGTTAATATCAATTTCAAGTGTACTTAGCATAAACATAATTAGCCTGTAATGTTCCCACAGCTGGGACACACGGCATCTACTCTATGAGAGGGAATGGGCTGTAATCCCCCATGCGGGCCCAGTGCGGGTTGATAGTTGTCACATGTCTTCGAATTTATGGTTCTAGGACATGCCGGGTCCCTCAAGATGTTTTCCTTCACCGTTTTGAGAGCAGTGGTGATAAAATACATTACACCAAATAAGTATTGTGCCTGTCTGGGTTCGAACCCCACGACTAACTGCTCATAATTCAGGGCCGCCACCACTTGGCCACCGCTGCTCCCTGGGCCAACGCTGTTCCATATGTCAATGTAAATCAGAACCTAACTCTGCTAATTCGGGCTGCTGAACGCAAGCCGTCTTTGATCAATCCATTGCACGACTTTAGTCACGGTTAACAGTAATGTAGCAGGTACATTTATCAGTCAAAACTGTCAGTCACGAACGGTTTTAATGTCTAAATAAACGTTACCCTTTTGTATTGAAATCAGTTCCAACGTACTGAGCAAATTCTATCAAATAAGGGTCAGGGATACAAACGATGACATATTGAATGTCAGCTGTCGGTCATTTGGCGTTTAGGCTGCAATATGTTGGGTACAAGGAAAAATGACTTTACTGATCTACAATTTCCCATAGCAGTGTCGCAATGGAACAAATCGCTTGCCATTTTTAATCCTAACTGAAAACGGTTCGAGACGAAAGAGGATCCATCAATTTTGTAGGTTTCAAATTCATTTATTGTTTGTCACAAGTAAAGTATCAGTTCTTATGATTATAATAAAGGATCGCTGTAACATACCTGTATGGTGTACAATATTTAGTCTTGTTTTAAAATTTATTAAACATCATAAGTAATCATTATTCTTCCTTAGTCAACTTCCATCATTAGTCATGCATCAATAAAGTTGTTCATTCACAAGTCAGTTAATAAGTAAATAGGACATGGATTTCACAATAATTTTGGTTTGTCTTTAAGGAACTACATGATATTCTCGCTAATACGTAGGGTACTTGAAAACTCTATTTTTTTATAATTATAAGCATAATTTGAGTTAATCGACACGCAAACAAAACAATTCGCGTCGATAGGCCTCCAATAGGCTTTGAGCAAACAGCCATAGACCGGGCACACATCTTGACTCCAAGTTGCTACTGAAAAATCCCTTATAGAAAAATCTAACAACATTTGAATAATCTTCTAGCAAGGTACCAAACAAATAAATCTTACAATAAAATGTCATAAAGAAGCACGAGTACCTACTCATGATCCTCTTTTTCCAAATTTAGTACAAGTTACAAAGGACGCCGAAACAACCAGCTACCTATGACAAAGACACCGTCAACGTAATTCCGACTCACAAACAAAATTACCTACTTGTATATCATAACAAAGAAGGGATTGGTCCTTCCGTTCACAAATTTGGTTCTTTTATACGAAAAACTTGATTGTATTACCTCGTGTATCTGTGGAGTATTTTTATTTTAGTAAGCTTGTTTTTACCTCATTTTTCCAGAGGAAAATTGCGCTGAATTGGGGAAAAAAGTACTTGCGTCAAGTATTATTTAAAATAATTTGTCATTTTTAACCGACTTCCAAAAAGGAGGAGGTTCTCTATTCGACTGTATGTATTTTTTTTTTTTTTTTTATGTATGTTCACTGATTACTCGAAGACGCCTGAACCGATTTGAAAAATTCTTTTTTTGTTTGAAAGGGTATACTTCCAAGTTGGTCCCATAGAAATATTGTCATGATCTGATCACGAACTTCGGAGATATGGAACGGAACTCCTCAATAAATGATAGCAAATGGACTGGGATTGCTGAAATCTATTGTCTGTCTATTGTTTACACCAGTTCATAACATAACATCAAGCCACCGCACCGGTACGCTGTGAAGGGGTAAGCACAAGTGAACCACTTATAAAAAGTGAAAAATAAAAACTTTTTTGCAAAAAAATAGAACCGACTTAAAAAAAAAGTGAAAAATAACTTTAGCTTCAGAAGTCGGTGAAAAAAAAACTTAATAAATCAATCAAACAATGGTCACTGACTTCTGAAGCTAAAGTTATTTTTCACTTTTTTTTGAAGTCGGTTCTATTTTTTTTATTGAGTAACGATCTGCCCTTGCTTCGCGCGGTTTCACTTTAAGTTTAATATTGTTGTAGGTATTATAAGTAATCATTATCATCTGCCTAGCCTTTTCCCAACTATGTTAGGGTCGGCTTCCAGTCTAACCGGATGCAGCTGAATACCAGTATTTTACATGGAGCGACTGCCTATCTGACCTTCACAACCCAGTTAATACTGGGTATTACGATACCACTTGGTTAGACTGGTGTCAGACTTTTTGGGCCACTGACTACCTGTAACGACTGCCAAAGATGGACAAATGACAGCCGGGACCACCAGCTTAACGTGCTTTCTGAGGCACGAAGGAAACTCGGTATGTAAGGGTGGTCACCCATCCACAGACCGACCTCGGCAAGCATGGCTTAACCTAAAGATCGACCGGAGCGGCTAATATTATTTAGCCACGAGCTTCGAGTTTCCTCCTCGAAGTATGATACGTACTAAACAAAACAAAAAAAAAACTGTAAATGTCGTCAATGACTGTACAGTCGTACAAGCAGACATGAAAAAGCGCTTTAAATAAATGTTCTTACAACATGGACATGCTTTATAGAAAGCTTATTAACAGCCGCGTATTTAATTATTTCCAAAGAAGATAATTACTTATATTGTTTTTTTTCCTAAATGAACACATTCAATTATATTTCATCCATGTCAGCATTAGCTTCCTTGTTGACAGATGTCAGCCCAGTTTCCGTTTGCCTCTAATTGCGACAAGTGACAGAATATCATTTGGGAAACGAGCACCAATTTTCATAATTTACGGACAAATTAAAATCGTTTCAGCCTAGAAATAGAAATTGGCCGCGTCTATATTTTTTAAATTATTTTAATTTGACTACAGTTTATTATAATTGCTTATAAATTGAACTATCTCATTAGAGCTACTAGGTGGTCGCAAACAGTTATATATTGCCAATTTGGACTTGGCCTAAAACTGGCACAACTCGTCAAAGATGGCAAGCAACTCCGACAGCAAATCGTGATGAATCAAAAAACACAACAGCCTTCTTTCTCGGAATTTAAATGCGTCATGTTAAGACGATAAATTAAAATTTGTTTACCCACAAATAACAGTGGAATTTTACAGATCCGAAATAAATTGCATGTCGGCAGTTCTCCATAACGATTTTCATAAACAAACAATTGCGGCAACTCTTCGGCAAGTTATTATTCTACCGCGCGCCGTTCAACAAAACATTTTAGCTTTTATATTCTTGTTTTGATTGACAGCTATAATAAGAGCAAAGAAAAAAAAATCGAGGACGTTTCCTTTTGGAATTTTTCTGCAGGAAAGTCGCACGCGACTGTGAAGTCGGTACTTTGTGCCTATGTAGATGATCTGACGACGTGTTGGCGTGCGTATGATTATTTGATGTAATGTGATTTATCGCAGTGTCTAGGTCACATAAGCACATGTATCAACATACATGTGCGCATTACTCTGAGATTGTATACAAAGTAGATTATCATCGCGTTTCAGTATGTAAATGATTATTTTGTTAATAAATACAGGAATTAATTATAACATATTAGTTTTTCGGCATATTTTTTTTACAAAATTAGAAATAAATAAACAATTATAAATAAATATCGGTGGACATTACACACACCGCCATCTAGTGCCACACTAAGAAACGAGGCTTGTGTCATGGACACCTGAAAGGTGATATAACTACATGAGCTAAACACGTGTTTTATAATGCCTAAAAGCATATGATTCAAGGCAATGAACAAAACCAGAAAAATATATGATATTCTTCAGGCTATATGCTAGTATGATAGTGTTTTGACAACATAATGCAATTAATTAGAATTCGAAAAAAAAAAATTACGAACTTACTCGTATCTCTAAAAATTTCTTTCTTTTTTTTCTTTTCTTTCTTTTTTTTTGGCAAATAATTCTACAAGCAATATATTAGCATTATAGTGTTTTCGTTTTTTTAGTCCAATCAATATATTTTTTGTAAATCGATCGAAACCACTCATTTCGCACTATTTGGCCCGCAGTGACTGACGTAACAACCACTTTGTAGTGCAAGCTGATTTGAACTTTATTCTAACCACCACAAATAGAGTTGTTAGTTTAGCTCATCTAGTCGCCTTAATAAAAATAAAATAAAATATGCAACGCATAACGAATGATGTTTGTTTCATTCAGCATCTTTAGTATTGTCAGTTTTTGTAGTGTAGCAATATACAATTAAAATACGACGACTGTTGAATGATTGATGATAATTTGATTCTGTAGTAAATAATTGATGGTCCTATTTACTAATGCATCGGTAGGTGTAATTGAAATCCAATCCAATTGATTATTGGATGCGGACTTTCATACCTATTAACGGTAATAGAGAAGTGGTTTTCGTTATGAGTTTTTAGACTGAAATGGTCACTAACACAAACATTAGAATTAAGAACGGGATATTTACCATGTTTGTTGTTTGTTCTCAAAACAAACATTATACATGGTAAATATCCCGTTCTTAATTCTAATGTTTGTGGTTTTCGTTAATTTGTTATTACGATATTGTTTGAAAAGAGTTGTCTCATAGTCTTTTGAAATAAACAAATTAATGAGCTTTGAAATGTATTAATTGCCGAGTCCAGGTACAAAATAGTTGGACATCTTAAAATTTAAATTGAGTTGTTTAGGTGAAGATAATATTATGACAAGTGCTAATATCATGAAAATTCCAAAAATGAAAGGCTTTGAATTCAATTGCCGAGCCCAGGTACGAAATAGTTGGATCTTAAAATTTAAATTGAGTAGTTTTAGTGAAGATAATATCATGACAAGTAAATTTAATACGAGTATCATGAAAATTAAAAAAAAATGTTCATGTCAAAACTTGCTTTGAACAAATTAGTAGTTAAATTATGCAATCTAAATAGGCGGAAAAAGGCAACTTTTAAAATATAAGACAGCAGAGTTTTTGTCACGACTGAGCAAAAGTCGCAACAGTGTTCCAACCTTTATCAGAAATTGAAGACAAATAGTAAGCGACAAGAGTATTATTTTTCTTATTTCGAGGACTGAAATTATTTATCGAGATTTCATATTCTTTTTAGTACAATTGGTACTTTGGCTATTTTGTAGTATTCAATTTCACGTTCTGTTTTCTTATCCCTTTTGTAATTTTCCATTTCATACTTATTCCGATTCAATTTGGAATTATAGAAAAACAACTTTATATCATAACATGGAACTTATGATAAAAACAATTTAATTACAAGTCGAGGTATAAAGGGTGTTAAACACCTCTTCACGAAGCCGAAAGGCACTTGTTCATCATCTGCCTAGCATTTTCCCAACTATGTTGGGGTCGGCTTCCAGTATAACCGGGTGCAGCTGAATTTTACATGGAGCCACTGCCTATCTGACCTCCTCAACCCAGTTAATACTGGGTAATACGATACCACTTGGTAAGACTGGTTGTCAGACTTTTTGGGCCACTGACTACCTGTAACGACTGTAAAAGATGGACAAATTCCAGCCGGGACCAACAGCTTAACGTGCTTTCCTAGGCACAGAGGAAACTCGATATTTAAGGGTGATCACCCATCCATAGACAAACCTAGGCAAGCACGATAAGAGTTATTAGTTAGCCACGAGCTCTTCTTTAAGTTACTTATACTAACAAACATTGTTATTAGTATGTATATGTCATCATCATCATCAGCCTATAATGTTCCCACTGCTGGGACACGGCCTCCCCTCAATGAGAGGGAATGGGCTATAATCTACCACGCGGGCCCAGTGCGGATTGGTAGATGTCACATGTCTTCGAATTTTTTAATGAATGTGTTGGTGTTTTTTGTATGTATATGTAGGGTAAGGTTATTTATGTATGGGTTTTTGTTACCTGAAATAAATGGATTATTGTTATAACCTCAAATTCTTCTTGACGGTTTTTCTATAACAATTTCATAATTTTTACTCTCGCCTTTACTTTTTCATTCGTAGATCACATAAAAAATGTCGGTGAAAAAGCTAAAAAGAACTTTTATTCCTTAACGAGGATATCCAAATCTACGTGGGGACTGTCATTTTTAACTTTAAAGACCATCTATGTAGCTACTTACTTGGGTTGTATGTGCTACGGGGCACCTGTTTGGGCCGATAGGGCCACCATAGGAGCGGTGCGACGTAAATTGCTTCAAAGCCAGCGTTTGGCGTTGATATTCTTATGCAAAGCGTATAGGACGGTTGGTACCGAAGCTTTACCGGTGCTTGCGGGTGTACTTCCAGTCGATCTTGAGGTGCAGCGTCGGGCTGCAATGTACTTTATCGCGCGTGAGACCACGGACGCAGACTTTTTAACCATACGTGATCGTGCTAAGATTTCTAGATTATTCAAACCACAGACCGACGTCTGGGAGGAACTTTTATCTGAATGGCAATGTAGGTGGGACAATTCCATCAAGGGCAGACACCTCCACCAGTTCTTTCCATCCGTTCGTGAGCGGCTGGACAGGACATGGCTGGAGGTTGATCACTGTGTTGCCCAATTTCTCACGGGTCATGGCAACTTCAAGAGTAAATTATTTTCCTTCAAACTTGTTGACTCGCCTTTTTGTCAATGTTCAACATCTGACTGCGAATATGAACAATCTGCACATCACATTTTGTGGGAGTGTAGTCTTTGGCAAAATGAACGCAATATTATGTTGGATAGTGTACAGGTTACATCCGGAGTTATTTACTATACGGACCTTGTAGAAACTAGAACAAATTTCCGTGCGTTCAAGCGTTTTTGCCATACCTATTATTGGAATCAAATATAACAGCTCTCAACTTAGGACCCATTAACGTTAATATTTATCCGTGGTGCTAGGCAACTGGGCCTATCCCAGTTGTAAACGTCCCTTTGTGCCTATTGGCCTTGTTTCGTTCTGTCTCCTGCTGATATGGAGGGAAGTGGAAATTACAGTTTTTTTTTCCTACTCCTCCGCTATACTTTCTGATTAATTTCGTTGCGGGATCCAAGACAGTTAAATTCATTCTCTGGGACTTCGTCGAGCTTCATTGTCTCGGCGCTTTTCTGGTGGTCGCCACTGTTGATTCTGGCTTTCAGGAGTTACAGTGGTTTGGGCGTGTGTGGCGGGCTCTCGCCTTTACTTTTTATCTTTCCGGGAATACTGTCTTGTGTCTAACGAATACAATTGAAAGTTAATACAATAACCTCAGTTACTTTAACTTTAACCCAAACTCCAAAATTCCTAGAACAAAGACTTCCGTAAATTGTACAAAGTTAAAGCAACTATTATCATTAACGACAATTGCCAGAGGCTTTTTCTCCATAAGGTCAAAGTCTTTGAGTACTCGCAAGTTAATTTCAAGTCTGACGAACAGGAAAACTGTCAGTCAGCTACCAATCAGTAGTCAAAATAATTAATTTACTAAGACCGTGCGCGCCTTTTGGCTTTTTTTTTTAAAAAAAAACCTAAATGACTGGTTAAAAAATAATGAAAATAAGTGATTTATTTGCAATAGTAACATTTGTATGTTTAACACTAGTTTAATGTACTGGTAACATTGGAAGATAAGAATATTTCTCTCTCGATGACATGTTACTTTAACCCGTGTGTAAAATTTAAACCGATTTTGGAAATACAGTTACCGGCTAGAAATCTACAAGCATTTTATTTTACTGCTTGTTGTGATCCGGCTCGAAGGACCACTGAATTATGCTTGAATACTTGATTTTTACCGTTCGGATCAGCGCCCGAAAGTTCAAAATACAAATAAGAGAGCAATCGTATTCACACATTTATTTATATGCCTTTTTGTGAAAACAGGCATTACAGTTAAATTATTTTTAGCTTTTGTAGACAAACTGGTTTTGACTTATGTCAACAGTTTCTATTGGTTCTGTTACAAATATAAACTGAGAACTGGACTTCATAAATAAATTTTACTTTTAAGTCTCATTTGATGGAACAATTACCTAGGCTTTGCTCTGATCTAGCGCGGCGTTGCGTGTACATGACGTACAATGGAATACAGGGCCCGCTTATGCTAGTTTTGTTATCACTGATGTGCAGTTAAAAGCTTTGTTCAACAGCTTTTTCTGTGTACAAGTAGTCTGGCAGCTAGATGTGGAAACGTAACAATTACATTTTAATGTAGATTTATTTTAGAAACAAAACACAATACACTATTTCGAAATGAACCTTGTCCTCTACTCTAAATACGAGACAAGGAAACGGCCTTGCATTATCTAATCAACACTTTACTAACACACCTGGTTTTATGTTGATACTGCAAATAGTTTGGATTTCTGCCCACTTCGTTAAACAAAAGAGTCGTTAACATTTATAAAGAATTTGATTTGTTTGTTCAACGGAATACATGGCTGTGTTAGGACTTTGGCCCTTGGTAAATCTTTGTTATAGCGATTATGGTTTCTGTGTTTTGAATGAGCGTCGTCGTCGCTGGATTTTTAGTTTCTGAACTGAAGCCATAGATGTCGCTGCAGACCTTTTTGTATTTTTAGCTACAGGAGCAACAAGAAAACATGTTTTAGTTCATCGCACATAATTATTATTTTGCAAGAATTCATAACATTCCAAAATTAGAATGATAAATTCGTATGAGTAAATGAGCGTGGTCAAGGTTGTGTGCTCAAATTATTTAACGTTACAAAATTACACGCATTACTAACATAACAGTGGGTATGTGATGTGGATACAATGAAAATATTCGGCTCATTTGAATCAAAATTAAATTTGTGACACAGTTGAGACTGTTGAGAGGTTTATGGAATGGGATGGAAAGATTGTCATCCTCTGTTGAAAAAGGAGGATCCTATCCGTCGTATGACAATTTTAAAAGGGTTATTTTTTTTATACGTTGTTGAGTAAGATTAGTCTCGTAGGTCGCAAAGGACTTGCCCAAAAATTGTATGAGCCTGTACCCCAGCATGAACAGATACAAAATCTATGTCATTCAATGGCGTGCGTATCAAAAGGTGCGTATTGCTCAGCAGTTTTGAACAAAAGTTACAAAGATTTAAAGAAGTTGTTTTTGTCACTACGTCTATAGTAGGTACTTTTATCTATATTCTAGTGTATAATATATAATATCTGTCCCAGGCATTATTAAACACAGACCTATTGGTTAAAAAACACTTAACATGCACTGGGAGACTAGTATTCTTCAAAATGAGACAATCTATTTGTTTTTAAAATAACATCACCGGGGAAAAGCAGGTATGTAAACTTTTTGATTTACAGAAACAGATTTAAGTCTGGCACAAAACAAAATACATTCAAATTATAACAACATACAGTTATGTCAATAATAGGCTTGCCAGCGTAATAAAAATCTATACCATATTTAAACATAATTTGGTTTTATACAAAAAACTTTTTCTGATCAGAAACCCATAACAAAGTTAGACTGGTATTATACTCCATTATGCACTTTGTAAACTAAACTAATAATTTAATAATAACTAATGATTGATCACATTTAAGTTACGGTGAGTTACGAATATTTTACGTTTTAGGCCCGGTATGAGTTTATTTTCCCCTGTTCTGTTCTTTGTTAACATTGAAAATGAAAATACTTTTTCTTTGATTTTTATTAAAAATCTGTTTTCTTTAATAATTTAAGTTATACGTAATTAATATTCTGATTAATTTCGTTGCGGGATCCAAGACAGTTAAATTCATTCTCTGGGACCTCGTCGAGCTTCATTGTCTCGGCGCTTTTCTGGTGGTCGCCACTGTTGATTCTGGCTTTCAGGAGTTACAGTGGTTTTGGAATAGTGTGGCGGGCTTGTCCCAACAAAAAAATAAAACCCAGGTAAGTAAATAAAAGGCTATAAATATCACAAAGCACGAGCGACGTCAGCAATTGTGATGTTATAATTAATTCACGCATATCCAATAAAACTTCTGACATTACCAGAAGAGTGTAATCAAAATTCATGAAACGATCGCAACGTTTGACAGTTTATCACTTCCACGAGTTCTATATTTCAATTCGAATAAAAATATTGATATTTAGTATCAATCTCTATGAATAAGGTTTTTAACAGCTTAAATGTTGATAAGGTTCCATCCTATAGTTTGAACTTGTCTATTCCGCGAGTTCTATATTTAAATTAAAAAAAAAATGATTGATATTTAGAACGGTGAAGGAAAACATCGTGAGGAAACCGGCATGTCCTAGAACCATAAATTCGAAGACATGTGATCATATGACATCTACCAATCCGCACTGGGCCCGTGTGGTGGATGATATAGCCAATAGGCTTGTTTCCACCATCAATAAATTGCAAATCTATTTAGTCCGTCAATTAGAGTATTGGAAAATAATGGAAACGTATTTTTTGTTTTTGTAAATCAACGAATATTGACAAAGATAAAACGCATCAAAACTCGGGAGCGGGGGCTCGTAACGTCACTGTTCGGTATCAACTCACTAAGAATGATACCGAACAGTGACGTATTGGGAATTTTAAAAGCGTCGTATCTTCGTCAATTTTGGTTTATGTGACAAAAGAAAAAATACGGGTCAAATATTTTTTGATAACCTAAGTGAAGTTAACAAGCCTATTCCCTCTCATAGAGAGGAGGCCTGAGCAGTGGGAACATTAATAGGCCGATGATGATGATGATTGATATTTAGTACAAGCCCTATGAATAAGGTTTTATCAGCTAAAATGTTGATGAGGTGTCTTATATAGAATTTCTACAAAAACCACAAGTGACTCTCTAGGTCACTCTTAAGAGTCATTGACTGTCTAGTTCACTTTTAAAAGTCATTGACTGTCTGATCGGACTGAATTTTAGTTTTATTACTTTATAATTTTATTACACTGATAGATAAAAAAGTATTTAAACCAATATTCCGATTCTAAAGTCTGCACGTCTAAACACAATTTACTGATTTCTTTTTTTAAAAACGAAAGAGAGAAAAATAATAAAATTTTGTAAATACAGTAAGTACATGCTTTCATATGCATTGAGTAAACAGCTGTTATTTGAAATTCACATCAATTTTATTTGTTTGTATGTATATTTTTTGTACTAATGTATATCTAAAATTTTATTTGGGTACACGACATTATAATGTTTCTTGTCAAAGGCATTCAATAAATCAAGTCAAAAATTACATGCATCGTCCAAAAATTATTTAGTTTTTATTGTTGCTATAAAGTTGTATCTTATTCATCTACTTAGTTTATTTAATATTCCTGCTTCATTTAACTTTGATCAATTCCCTTGCATTAGAACAAAAGATTTCAATACTTTGAAGGTTGGATCAGGACGTTTAGTAAGAACATTTGAGAAAATACGAGTACACTGAGAAATACGGCAAACCCAATACTCACGTAATGATTTTAAATCTGCCATAAACGGTACCTACGAAATACCTAAATATCAAATTAGAAATCTAGAGCAGCGGTCGGCAACCTTTTGGCAGGCGAGGGCCAAAAGGTGGCAAAATAAACTAAAGGCGGACCGCACTTGTGATATTAAACCCTAGAAGCTCAATGGTATATTTGATCATATCCCATAGAAAAATTAAAAGCAAAAAAAAACGAAAATGCCTTTCGAAAATCTAGTTTTATAAAAAAAAAAACCACTGCATAAATCAATTGCAAATAAAATTTATTGAATTCTTTGATAACTGTGCTTTGTTGGTACCGACTTTGTTTTGGAATTTATACACATCTTTTATTACTAAGTTGTGCTAAAATTGGCAATAAAAACGAATCTTTGGTAGCTCCTAACTTTTTAACGAATTTTAATTTTACTATTCTGTTTCCGCACAGACAAAATAAATAATGAGAAAAACGATATCATATTTCATTTTGGATGTACAGTTTCGAACAGTGGAGTAATTACCCCCAAAAAATTCAATAAAAAATGTCGAGTAGTCCACATTTTTTATTCCCTATGGCTGGATCCACACTATACGGTCGATCGCGGTTCGTTCATGCATTTATTTTGATATTTGTAAATTATTTACAAAACATTCACGGGCCACAAGTAAGACGTCCGCGGTTTGCCGACCGCTGACCTAGAGTATGGCTACAAAAACCTCGTAGGTAACCTCCCATCAAAACCATGTAGGAATAGGTAGGTAGCTAAAGGTAGGAATAGGTACCGGATGATTTTAAGTTATTTAAATAAAAAACCGGCCAAGTGCGAGTCGGAATAACGCGTGAAGGCTTCGTTTTAAAATTATTTTTATATTTATTACTAGCTTATGCCCGCGGCTTTGCCCGCGTTGAGTTCAATAATTTTCCCACGGGATCATACTACCTTTTTGCGTGAAAAAGTAAACATCTGTACTTACAAACTTTTGCATTCATAATATTTAGTAGGATTTGTTGTTATAGCGGCAACAGAAATACTCATTCCGTGAACATATTAACTGTCTACCTATAACGGATCATGAGAAATAGCTCGCTGATAGGCAGACAGGCGGACAACGAGAGCTTAGTAATACTTAGGGGCCCATTGGTTACCCTTTGGGTGTGGTAACCTAAAAAAACCATTTCAAAATCGTCACGTAATAACAAAATCCATTGCCGAAACCGTTCTGACACGTACGCACTGTAAGGGCTCTTACAGACGAGTGACACATTGGCAACGGTAGATAAATTGCAGCCGTCGCCATCTGTCGATGACGCGTCGAAGCGTCGAAGTTTGCAGTTGTGACGTCACACATTTACGCAGCTTGCCACAACTGCAAGCGTCGCTACCCGTCATCGACGCTTCGTCGGCTGCCACCGACGCTTCGTCGACAGGTAGCGACGGCTGCAGTTTATCTGTCGTTGGCAACGTGTCGCTCATCTGTAAGAACCCTAAGTAGTTAATACCAAAGATTATGCATACCTTGTCATTTTGTGACCACAAAAGCGGCTAAAAATAAACCAAAGTTACAGTTAACACGAATATTTTAAGAGACAATCGCGACTCGAATGTATAAGAAGGCGCAACTTTTGCTTTTCAAAACGTACGCGCAATAAATATGCGCATATGAATTGTACAATGACGTCATATGTAGTTATTAGTCAGGAAATTTCGTAGCTCCGTTTAACTCGCATAGCATTGAATTGGTGAATTTGTGTACGTATTCGTGAATAGGTATGTCGGATATTGCACGCTATTACGTGTAATATGATCGGGTCTGTATCCGTACCTAGGTTCTCCATTTAATTGAAGCACGGGGACTTAGAGTGGATACTTATGGTCCCGTGCTACAACTGATGGCGTTCTTGTACAGTGTTGCAGTAAATTGTTTTCCCTTTATTAAGATTCACAAGATCTAAACAATGATTCAATAGAAGTGAATTTATCCTCTACTAGCATTTCGCCCGCGACTTCTTCAGCGAATATTATGATAGTTCGACTAATTTGCATGACATCAATACCTACAACTGATAGCTTCTCGGTAAGGATGTAGCGATACCACCGGCTTCGACAAAACTGGCGACGAACAGGAAAAAACCCCGATTGTAGTCATTGGCGAAGAACGGGAAAGAAATCCGTTTGTTGACAATATTAATTTCTTCTAAAAATGTATGGGACTGCCTCGTTGGTCGCAAGTACCTACAATTGATTGTTTCTCGGTAAGGATGTAGCGACACCAATGGCTTCGACAAAACTGGCGACGAACAGGAAAAAATCCCGATTGTAGTCATTGGCGAAGAACGGGAAAGAAATCCGTTTGTTGCCATTAATTTCTTCTAAAAATTTATGGGACTGCCTCGTTGGTCGCAAGTGCCTCGAATTGATAGTTTCTCGGTAAGAATGTAGTGACACCACCGGCTTCGACAAAACTGGCGACGAACAGGAAAAAAATCCCGATTGTAGTCACTGGCGAAGAACGGGAAAGAAATCCGTTTGTTGCCATTAATTTCTTCTAAAAATTTTTGGAACCTGCCTCGTTGGTCGCAAGTGCGACGGTTGAGCATGAGATCTTCAGAGTACGGCGAAGTGTTATTGGGTTTTTCCATCAGGAATTTCTCAATTGCTGCCACGGAGTCCGAATTTGTGCCCGATTGATGGCAATAGGCTCGCCCCCTATTACATGGGACTTAAACGTAACTGGCGAAATGTGTACTTATGTGGGTCAGAAATAAATGGAAAAATAGAAGTGGAAATAAAATAAGTGGAACCGCAGCCTTAGGGGCGCTACGGCTTGAGGACTTAGAAAAATTAAGCCCATACGATGTTTCGCAAATCATTTCTTTTCTAAACTCTATCGTATAAAACTCCTAAATATAAGGCTATAAGTGAGTGTCTCGGTGTTTTTTGTCTCCGACAAACGGTTATATAGCTTAGGTTAGAGCTGTGAACAACTATGCGCGAGCCGAGCGAGCGAAGCGAGTGGTGCCGGCAACCTCAAAATTGGTCGCGAAATTTTTTTAAGCGTTTTTTTTTTCATAGTGCCCCTAAGACGACCCACTGATCACAATATCATATCAATATCTTTAATTGGATATAATTACTCATTATCAGTGACCTATGGTCTTAATAATGGTACTTAACGCACAATAAGTATCAATTAATCAATTTATGCATCGCCCAGTTCGAAATGAAGATAATAAAAACTGATACCATTTATGTCACTAGTAATTATTAATTAACCCAGTGAACGCGAGGTGTCAAATAAAATAAGCACGTCACGAACGCGACATTAATCGTGTCTCTTTATCCGCAACATCGTTAGGAAAGTTACGGAAAATTTTATTCACTTACAGTTACAAACCGACGCGACGCGACACAACGAAGCGAATTCTGACTTTTCATTTAATTTTTCAGCGACTTTATGAAATTAAAAGTTGGCTGAGAACGGTAATATTGAGATTCTTTAAATGCGATCTGCATTTTCATTTTTAAATTGCGATGTCTCTTTTACAACGGCGATCATTGCGTAATAGGTAATGATTGTTTTATTAAGTGACGTTCGTTTTCAAAGTGTGATATTAAAATGTTTATCAGTATTCCTTCGAATAATGTTAAAGAAATAAGCTTTAGTATTGTGTTTTTTTTTGGATGGGAAATCATCAAATGACTTCTCCCACGGCGGAGTGGGAGGGAGTGTCAGACTTTTACTAACTAAAACCCATCCATGTTCCTTCCTCGCCCTTTATGTTCCGGGGCCACGGTATCTCTTTCGAACAGTCCCGCAGCCCCAGTGGGGCTTCCCCCTTAACCTCCGATTTAAGGAGATAAGGAGAGTTGATATTTATTTAATACATCTAACTTTTTCAGCACCTAGCGAGCGAGCGAGAGGGCGAGCCCGGCGAGCATATCGGTTCTCCTCTTTTTATATTTTGGTTCGCACCGCGAACGACCGAAACTGCCGAACTGAAGAATGAAAAGAGGAGAAACGATGCTCGCTCGCTCGCTAGTTGGCTGTGTGGCCTTTGCTTTAGGGTAAAACGCAAATGCAGATTAATGAAGAGTGTAAAAAACCTCTCTTAACGAAGCCAAATGTCACTTTTTCTCTCCCTCATTGAGATCTTTTTTTTTTGTTCTACACCATACCTGGAAACCTGCTAGTTACGGAGATATTAGGGGTCAAAGTTATTTTTTTTAACAAGTTTTTTTTTTTTAATATGTTTTATTGCAATATTTTAAACACCTCCATGACCCCCGTACTATTCAATCCATCAATCAGGACAATGTTTGGAGTGCGTTACATTGAGTTCTACCACAAAACATGATTTTTCACCCCTCAAAAAAGTCATTTTCCAGCAATAATTTTTGCATAAAGTTACTTAGTTTTATGCTTGGTTGACGGCTTCGCAATGAGGTTGTATATACCCTGTATCTTTCTGATTATAGGATCTTGTTTTTTTTTAAACACTGTTTAAAGCTTTCACGGTTTGGTGGTGTTTTTTTTTGTGTTGAAAAGCAAATGTATACACAAACCTAGAATATTTTTATTAATTCAATCAAGTTTGTTGTACAAGATAGGCAATACGGCCTGTACTGTTAACTAGTACCTGTTAACTTGTACCTGTTAACTTTTTAAATGACCTTCCTATCAGAGATTTGAAAAATTATTTTGCGTAGGTCCTTCTTTTATTTATCTACAAGAAAATAAAATTTCCATAATATAGGTAATAATATCTAAGAGCCACATGCGACCCAACAAATGAAAATACGTGACATCCAAAGGAAATAATCCTAATATTAAGCCTATTCAATATTTGAAATAAAAGAAGAAATATATTATCAAAATGTAGCTTCTCATATTTTCAGGGGCTTCTCATAAATGTGACTACGAAACGTATTATATGAAAAACCGGCCTAGTGCGAGTCGCACACGGGTTCCTTACCAACGTTAGAAGTAGATCCGAAAAAAAACACATGTAAAAAACTTATGCAAACAGGTATATAAAGGGAACTTTACCTTTATTTTTTTTATAATGTGTTTTGATCGTGAAAGTTTAAAAAATACAAAAACACATGTTTATTATATCGTGACGTCTCTTATTATATTATTTTTTTCTTGTTTGTTGTTAAATCAGCCATCTTAAAACACTTTGAAACTTATGGTGTATACTTGTTCCGCTTCGCCCAGAGTGGGAGAAGTTATTTGATGATTTCCCATCCGAAAAAAAAAACCTGTTACGGTCCAAAAGATAAGTCCCTGTAACAGACAGACGGACGGAGGGACAGACAGCCGAGCCTTTGTGATAGGGGTCTCTTTAGGTGCGTAACCCTAAAAAGTTCTCGTTTTATGTTTTGTGACATCGACTTGATCTAATCCGAACGTCGACTCGGATAATTCTTTTGTTGGGTATCCGAGACTTCGGAGAGCGATTTGTCTGTTGATTATTTTCCATTTGAAGAAATGAGATGTATTGGAAAATGTAACAAACAACTCGTAACTTGATTTATACCGAAGATTTATGTTGTCTTCAAAAAAAAATATCTTAATCAAATAGAGCATTGGTCCCAAAATCACAAATCCATCTTAAACATGGAGTAATATTCAGTAACAGTTCATTTTTATAAGATTACGGTAATAATATGGGAAGTTTACGAGGGCAAATTCAACATCATCTCTTTCCAACTATGTTGTGGTTGGCTCCCAGTCCAACCGGGAGTTGCAGCAGTATTTTACACGGAGAGACAAATTCACGAGTTCAAATCCCTGAGTATAATATTAAAGTAATTCTGTCAGATACATTCAAGGAAATCATGCAAAATGTTTCAGACAGGGTATGATATTGAATTCTTCGACTAATCAGATAATCATAAAGACGTACATAATAATATCTACTGAGATTATACTCGGGATTGATAAGGAAGTCATCTAATAGGCTTTATCTGTTTCGGTCCCGTACCCGATAAGCAAAACCGTATCTTCGTTATTGCTGAATTTGACTCTCAATCAGATTCTAGAATAAAATATTTGCCTTTAAAGATATTCGTAGATTTTCTGTTGTCTTTTCGCGTCAAAAACCTGCTCCGGTGTTTAATTAAATTTTTTATAAAGATTTATGAAAACTTAATTAAATACCGATGTTTAAGTGTTGTTGAATATATTGTTGAATATTACACCTCAAGTTCATTTCCAGTATAACATGTCCTCGTTTTGTATATACAATTCTCGTACAATAAGAAATACGCATAAACCTGTTTTGTAGAGCTTTACAGCTCATAAACCCATAATATTACATTCTAAACTCAAATATTACTTAAAACTAGATTCCAGTCATTTGATTGGTTAAATCTAGTAACGGTTGAGTCTTGAGTGTCGTTCTGTATAGGATTTAAACCTCTTAAGATGGAATAGCCCGCGAAATTCAATTTTCGCAATTCAATTTTCTCTTATGTAATTTGCAACCCTCTGTTCATTTAAGCCCAACTGTTTCATGAAAAAGTCATTCAATAAGGCTGAAAAACAGGGGGTTGTATAAGTGATTTTAATAATGATTACATTTATGTTACTAATATTATTTAAATATTTATTTATCACTGGCCTGCAAGTTGCAAAAAACGTAAGAAAATTTGAATTTCGCGGGTTACCCGTCGGTTCCAAGGGTTCATTTGGCCCATCGTTATAAACTAATTGTACTATTGGAATAACACTGATATCAGAAATAAAACTGCCCCATTTTATAAAATGTAGGAAACAGCAATTCTTTTTTCTCAATTTCAGGATAAGTTTTGTAGTAAAAGTTGTAGGGTAAACAAAAAGTGGTTACTCGTATGAAACCTGCGTCGAAGTAAAATGTTATGAGCTAAAAATAACGGTAAGAGCCTCATCAATCGCCGGTGAGAGTCCCAAAAGAAAAGATTTAAGTAGTTTCCCGATTGATTGATCTGTGCGGAGTAAGAAAATATTCCAGGCAATAGGTAATGGTGAAACAATGATATAATAATACACCTTGATCACTTCTAGAAAATGTTTAAATAAATAGTGGTTACTCGAATGGTCAGTTAGATTATAATCAAAAAATATTTAACCCATATTTTTCTTTAATTACGTACCTAAACCAAAATTGACGAAGAAATGACGCTTTTAAAATTCTCAATACGTCACGCCGCGCGACGAAGTACATTTAGTGCGTTCTGACGTCACGAGCCCCATCTCCCGAGTTTTGATTGTCAATATTCATTGATTTATAAAAACAAAAAATACGTGTCCAATATTTTTTAAGTGATGGACTAAATAGATTTGCAATTTAAAAAGAACATTGTGAACTGGCATGATGTTTTTGTCATGTACATGTGGTCTCTCCATGCTGAGAGTTGGTTGTCTCATTGTCTGACCAATCTAGATTTTTCTGATTTTGATTTTAGCTAATTCAGTATTTTTTTTTTGAAAAAATAGGTCTATTTAATAAAAACTAAGCTGACTAATCTTTACAACATATTATTATGCTGTTACAAATCAAAAAATCCTTAAGTATAAAGAAAGACGTAGATCGCTTTTCCGAAATTAAAAAAAAACGTTCACCTCTGACTCTATACTCGGAGGTGAATATTTTTTTAAATTACGCAATGAACCAATTTGGACTAAGTATATGTATCTGTGGCAATTCTGCTTTCTGCACATGTGTGGAAAAAACATGAAAAATGCACGCATGTGAAATACACTGCATTTTGAACCTAATCGTAGTGCGGAAAGAACCAGTTTTCGAGGAAGTGTACTGAAAAACACTTTTTGCAAAAAATAAAACCGACTTCTAAAAATACAAAAATGTGAAAAATAACTTTAGCTTCAGAAGTCGGTGACCTTTGTTTGATTGGTTTAGTTTTTTTGCCTCCGACTTCTGAAGCTAAAGTTATTTTTCAATTTTTTGTATTTTGTAAGACGGTTTTATTTTTTGCAAAAAAGTTTTTATTTTTCACTTTTTAGTGTTTCACATGCGCTTACCCCTTTACAGCGTACTGGAGTGATGTTATGTCATGAGATTTCAGGAAACCCAGTCCATTAGCTATTATTTATTGAGGAGTTCCGTTGCTATCTCCGAAGTTCTTCATCAGATCTTCACCAAATTGAAGGGGGACCACTCCGAGAAAGTACTTTTCCGAAATCTATCCAAATCGCTTCATGTGTGCCTATAAAGTTTGAAGAGTTCTCTCTATTTCTCCAGGATCCCATCATCAGATCCTGACTTGATGATTATGGGACCACCTGCGAAGCATATTCAAACAAAATAAAAATAATCCAAATCGGTCCAGCCATCTTCGAGTAATCGGGGAACATACATAGAAAAAAAAAACGATTCCGACGAATTGAGAACCTCCTCCTTTTGTCGGTTAATAAAAACATCCGAATTGAGAACCTCCTCCTTTTTTAGAAGTCGGTTAAAAAAGGCATATTTTGAATAAATCAATAACGCAACAGATCAAATTACTCAATCAAATCATGTAAAAAATACATCATTAACACCTATAATATCCGTTCTGAATTGGTATATTAAATTTTGATGGCTTATCAGTAAATTTACAAGTCCACATGCCATGCGGATATCTCGAATAATATCCGAACATAAAATCGAGAGGCCCGCCCATTACATTTGATGACATATCCGTAATCGAATCTGAAACCGATATATCACATCCCTTACACTCTATACCTACATAACATAAAAAGTGTGTTGCTACCCAAGCATGTATTGTATGCTTTGTAAATTAGTGAAGTAGAAAAAGGACTGTTTACAAGTTCGTAAGGGCCTGGTGAAATTCTGCTAGCGAAAACTATGATGAAATAGTCAAAAATGTATGCTACCTGTTTTTCAAACGACGGTTTTCGAAACACGTGCAAATAAGTAAAAACAAGGACGTAGGTAAGTATTTTTTTAGTCGATAATTTTAAGATACTATGATTAAATTTTCTTTTTCCCCGCGCTTTGCCTTCGTTAGTTGAAGGAAAAGCAAAGGTACGAAGCCGTAAAACATCCTCTAGCTCAAATAAATGTTAATTTGATGATTAACGCAAATAATTTTACAAGTAAAAATGTTTATTCATTATATTTTATTTATAAACACAATTTAAATATTCACAAAATGTTTTAGCCTCATCGCCATAAGCCTTTTTGCAAAGATTAAAAAAAAACTCCGCCGACTATAGGAATCGAACTACCACTTTATTATCTAAAGAAATACGAGTGTAACACTAGTAAACTGCATTGTAAACATGTACTGGTTGCGATTAGAGCCAGTTTTCGAGGTAGTATAGTGGAAAGTTTATGGCCGTCCGTTTGAAAGTCGTAACCTATATTATTATTCAAATAAAATTATTTATAACACATTTGCTCGTAAAGGGTCTCTTATTTCACCAATTTCAATATCATAATGTATCTCATTACGTACTTATGCGGTAATGTAATGTGAATCGCACGGTTTATCAAGATGCTCCGTCAAAACGAACGGTACTTTTTTAAATCTTAGCAAAGAGTTTTTATTTCAGAAAAGTGGTCAACATTTTATGAATAAAATTTACTTTGGGAGATAAAATATAATAAATAAACATTAAATTCTTTAATTTAATTAATTTTGACAATAATATACAACCATTAATATCTGTAATAAAAACAAACATATTAATTTACTTTATTTTAATAATACTGGCTGTTTGGTGCCTATTTTATTTGCTAAGAAGTAAAAATTATTCCGCGCGCTTTTTCTTTTCGCTGTATTGTTTTATTTATTTCCTCGCAAATATGTTATAAAACGTCGTATGACATACGTGAGCTTTGATAATTACTGCCTCTGCTTTCTTTTAGCCCTCGCCTATGGCTCGGGCAAGCAATATCGCCTCGGCTGTAATATTCAACTTACCGCACTTATATCAAAATGTACTATTAAAAAAAACACTGTTTAGGCTCTCTGGTTACTTTGATTATACGATTTAAAACAATTAAAAAAATTGAAAAATTGTTATTAAAATAAATGAACTTGGAAAAACATTTTCCCCCACGCGTAGGGTGAAACCAAATACCCGAAAAAACCCCTTCGCGGTAATAAATTTTGACAAAACTGATGGGAATTTATGCCCTTTTCAAAAATTCCGGGCAAATGTCAGTCTGTTGATTAATTTAGAGAGGAATGAAAAAATTGAAAGGGTTCTACCCTCATCATGTTAGACATTTGACCTGTTACATTTTCTTGGTCTTATTAATTATTCTTCATACACTTCCTGCAAAACGGGTTCTTATCGCACTACGATTACGTTCAACATGCAATATATTTCACACGCGTGCGTTTTTTTCAGTTTCATTAATTACGAAGTTCAAATCAGTTTAAAGCCTATGTTCGGAGAGTTGAATGTTTTTTTCCTTCATTTTTCTACAGTTCTCGGCTTAATAACACCCTCGCCGGTCTTGAATACAGTAACAAAATTTCTCCTCTAGTATCAAAATGAGATCGAAATTATTAGAAGTAGCCAGAAGGGGTCTACAACGACTTGTAATTGAAATAACTGTCCTGTATTTTCGTATCTTACAATAATCCTCTAGTCACAACCTCGCCGTTACTCATTCTATGCTCTCAATGTCACCCATTGGTCGATGGACTACCTTTACATTTTTTTGGGTTGCTATACTGATGGAAACGAATTTATCTTCTCAACAAAATATAAATTAGCCTTAAACACTCTTATTTTAATAATTTACAAACAAAAATATTTTAAATCATGTTTAGGAAAGGAATAATGCTAACAAAATGAAATAAGTTACATTACATTACATGTGACATCTCAAAGAAACGTCAAAATAAAAGGACTACACTGTATGTAATACCTACAGCTACATGTCTTCCCCAGAGTCGAGTTTCCTTTGTCTTTGTTTTAAGCTTCTGTACAAAAGAAATGTCACATCCATACAGCAACCCTTATAAGTGGGTTTGTAGGTGATACATACCTACCTTTATTTCTTACCTTATTCTCATAGTTTTTACTATTTTACATCAACCACGAAATCCTTTATTAATTTGGTAAATAAGTTCAAGAATAATGGTAATAAAAAACCTTCTAGAATGAATTCTCTAATTAGTTCTGAAAATCGCATCAAAATCCTTTGAGTGGTTATGAAGAAAAACGTGGACGAATACAAAAAACGACTATTGATTATTTTTAAATTAATTCATTTCATACAAATCATCACGCCCGTAATCCTCGAAGTATTAGTCAGAGGTGTACCCAATAGTACACCGTCATTTCGCCAGTTACGTGTCCCATGTATTATATGGTTCGAGCCTATTGCCACCAATCTGGCACAAGTGCAGACTCTGGGGCTGCTACTGAGAAATTCCTAATGAAAACCCCAAGTAATCTATACTAATATTATAAAGCAGAAGAGTTTGTTTGTTTATGTTTGTTAGTTTGTTTGTTTGTTTGGTTGAACGCGCTAATCTCAGGAACTACCGGCTCGAATTGAAAAAATATTTTTGCGTTGGATAGTCCATTTATCGAGGAAGGCTATAGGCTATATAACATCACAATATGACCAATAGGGGCGGAGCAGCAATAAGAAATGTTGCAAGCGGGAAAAAAGCTTCCGTTGGGCAGGCGATGCGTTGCGATACAAACTTCACGCGAAAGAAGTCGCGGGTAGAAGCTAGTAGATTAGATATTAAAAATAAATGTATATATGAATGAAGTCACTCCTTTTTTAAAGTAAGACTTTATAGACTTTCTATAGACTTTTTGACTTTCTTTTAGTTGTTTTTTACATTATTAAGCTACAGGAGCTTAATTAGCAACTCTATTTGTGGTGGTTCAAAAATTGTTTGAAATACTGTTAGAATAAAGTTCTAATCAGCTTGCACTACAAAGTGGTCGTTACGACAGTCACTGCGGGCCGAAATGAGTGGTTTCGATCGCTTTACAAAAAACTATTGATTGGACTAAAAAAATAAAACACTTGATGCTAATATGTTGCTTGCAAAAAAAAATGAATTATCGCATGTATTTTAGTATGGTTTTTACTCGTTAAAAGAATTTTTTAGAGATAAGATCGTCATTGTTTTTATCTAGTATAATTAATTGTATTATGTTTTCAAAACACTGTAATACTAGCATATAACCTGAAGAATAACATATATTTTTCTGGATTTGTTTATTGCAGTGAATCATATACTTTTAGGCATTACTCGCGTTTAACTCCCGTAGTCGCCTTAAGTCCATGTTCATCGAAAAGATAACGGTCTGATTATCTAAAAACAGCTGTTTAAGGGCCACGTTCACCTACAAAAATGTGTTTTAAACAGCTGTTTTTAGATAATCAGACCGTCATCTTGTTGGTGAACATGGACCTTAGGGAGAAGAGTAATATAGTGTACATGTATTTCCTAGCCATCTAAGTTATTCTCGTTCAGTGGGTTGATTGTCATTGACACCCTGTCGTTTTCTATCTCACCTTTCTGCAATCAAATTTCGTATCTGTTCTACCGAAATAAGTGCAATCAAGCTGACCTATATAGTTGATGATTTTAATCATTAATCGATAAAAAGCTCCCGAGTGTCCCGGGTTCTTGGCAAGAGTTCGATAAAAATAAAGTGCTGGCCTATATTTCTAAGAATTTCCATCAGCATAAAACGTTGTTTGTTCAGGTTCATTGGTAATCAAAACGGTAAAATAACGTTGCGATATGACAAGCTACATTAAATTAAAAATTTTAAAAACCCTTGACACATTGGGTCATAATTTCAAGGTTTTTTTTTGTCATTTGATAGACATCTTCGATTTGAAGTTTATTATAGCGTATAGTGTTCTACTAGTCAAGCCCTTTCATTTGATACCCATATTGAGGGAGTTATTTAATATATATGTAATCCGCCATTTTGTGGCGGCGGCCATCTTGGACCTATTTTTACCAAACGTATCTAAGAACACTCCCGGCTAATACGCCTTTCAAACGAAAAAACATAATCAAAATCGCTTGATCCGTTTGGGAGCTACGATGCAACAGACAGACACACACACACACACACAGATACGTCAAACTTATATCACCCCGTCGTTTTTGTGTCGGGGGTTAAAAACCGTTCCACCAGGCCAAGTTACAGGAGAAACAGTGAATCAAACACTGTTTTAGGCTTTCACGGTTTAAAACTAAACTCAAAACAATAAATAATCACGGAAGATATCCCGTACCTAAGTGACAATATAAGTTTAAACAGTGAATCCTCGAAAACCGATACTGACTGCCTGAACGACTGCCTCATTGGTCTAGTGGTCGCTGGTCAATGCGTTCGATTCCCAGGTCGGGCAAGGTGAAACTCAGTACTTTCTCAAGTTATTATACCTTGTGTCTGTGACTGTAGCTTCGTTTTTTTTTCGTTTTATTGATATTCAAAAGTGCCGTAATGGTCTAATTGAAATAAATGATTTGAGTTTGAGTTTGAGTTGTAGCGGCACTACAAAAAGTACTAAACTACATTGGACAAAAAGTACTACAGCGCCATCTATGACAAAGATGATGAAATAACATTGAAACACGTCACAAATCCTACATCGTGCAAGCAACATTATCCGCGACTTTAGAGCATAAACGAGATCCCGACTAGAACCATCGGGTTGTAGCCCACCAGACATAACTCCCGTCTGGTCGGAGGATCCTCCCTATTCTACGGGGCATGAAGAGCTTTACACCCTGTTCTTCAAACCCTCAAATAGTGATTTTGTGTTTTGTCATCAGTAGTTTCCGCACTCATGGGCTGGACTGGTGCCCGGTTAAAGGCAATAGGTTTCGCTATCTATTACATTGGCTTAAAAATGTTACTAGAGAAATGTGGATGTACTATTAGCTCCGTCTCTGCCTAAACCTTTAGGGATTATAGGCGTGATGTTATGTTATGCGATACTACGAAATCCTTTGAAAATAAAATTATTTGTCACAATTACGACATTACCATACCCTACTAAGAGCTTCCTTTTGTTGGTACGCAATAGTCATAACTTAGAAGGGCTTCCAATAACCATAAAGTATTTTGGAATAGGCATGTGTACTGAAAAATATTATTAGACCGTCAGTTAGATATTAATTTTTTCTTTTGTTTCGTAACTCAAAATTGGCGATGATATGACGCTTTTAAAATTCTCAATACGTCACATCGTGGCATAATATTAGTGCGTTCTGACGTCACAAGCCACTCTCGAATCTTGATGGGTTTTATCTTTGTCAATAATTATTGATTTACAAAAACAAAAAATTCGTGTCCATTAATTTCCAATATGCTAACTGACGGACTAAATAGATTTGCAATTTATTGATGCTAACTAACGGAAACTAGCCTATCACGACAATACCAACATACTAAGAGCTTCCTTTTGTTAGTACGCAATAGTCATAACTTGGAAGGGCTTCCAATAACCATAAAACCTTTTGGAATTAGACACGTTCCACCTAGAATGGAAGTCGGGCATAAAATGGAATGTTGCGGTCAATAATTAGTATGGAGCAATTCGGTTTTAGTTGTGAAAAGCTTCTTCTGAGAGTGCTGATCTTAGGAAGTGTTATTCTCGTCCATCATACTTATTTCTGCCGCTTATACAAGCACCATGGTTATATTCTTTTTAAGACGCTGTCAACATCCGAATACGCGCACACTGTTTATTTGTATCGGAATAAACGAGAACCCACTATTACTGGGTGACCAGGTTTTAGAAGATAATTATAAATAAATAGTGAAATAAAAAAAAGAGTGGATTATTTGTGAAATATGACTCGTTACCGGTTTAGGTATGAATATGTTGACTTCATGTTTTTAATTGCAGACCCATACGTCAAAAAATAAAGACAGAACCCTTTAATGATGATTTTGAGACCACTCTTTGCAATTATTTTCTATCGAGCCGATTGCGTCCAATAATGTATCCAGTCCGTCCTCGGTCTTTACAATATACAGGGTGGAAACGATAAATGGGGCAGTAAGGGGAGCTACCTTAACTGTTGCAGCTACACGAAAATGGTCTTAGGAAACCATCCATAATTTTTCGTGACCCCATTCACAGATTCTCCATTTATTTTCATTAAGGTTTTTATCGGAAACTGTTCCAAACTTTATTATTAATATGTACAATATTTACATACTACATCTAAAACTATATATAATTACAAAAATAAAACTAAACGTAAAACTAGTATCAATATATATACAACAATGTCAAAAGGACACTTAGGCGTCAAAGTACTCCTCCGCATCGCTGTCATCGGGAAACGTGCCCAGAAGACTGGCAGCATTGCCACGTTGAATGGCAATGCTAATTCTTTGGCCAAAGAAAGAGCCAGCCCTCTGGTCGCGCGAAGTGTCGATCAGTCGGCGGGAGATTTCCTTAAAAAGGAGACGCGCACTCGGACCCCATGACCCGAGCGTTTCGACCCCAAACGGCTCAAAGCTGTAGTTACCAATAAGGTTACAGTATTTGCGCCGTTTGAGGATCTCAGCAGCTGCAGCAGCAGCACCTGCACAGCCCGCCGTGCTTGCAACGTGGCAAGGAGCTAGGGTGTCGACACAAGTTGCGTCCCACACCAAAGGCCTGCCAACGCTCCAAGGCACCAACGTCATGCCGTCCGGTCTCTTGCCATCGTCACGCACCAAGCCGTTTGGTTCTAAAACCGCAGGTACGCCGGCGCTGGCAAGAGCCCGACGAATAATGTCGTTGATGCTGGCGTGCCGTGCAATGCGACCTGCGCTCCTGTAGCAGGACAGGCCATGGTGTCCGAGGCTGTCGACAGCTACACCGCAGTGACAACGATGCGAAGCAACACAAGGTGCGCCTAAGCGTAGACTCGTAGCGACCCGGAACGATGCGTCATCCATCATAGTGCCAATGGTGAATGATGGAAGTGCCTGAAGCCACAAGCCCGACTCCCATTCCCCCACAGCCAGCAGACGGGTACGCTCCACAGTATTGATTGACGTATGTAAAAGGGTATTCCGTACAATACTGCAGAGGGGCACGTCCCACTGACTCTGGGAGGACAGGTTGTCGGGTAAATCCGTATTGGGACAAGCCATTTTCCAAGCGTTCATCGCATCAGACAGATACGGCACCTGAACATCAACCAGTGAAAAAGATAAAATATCCCTGGTTAATTTCTCGGTACCGCAGACCGAAGAGAGGAAGGCTGGTAAACTTATACTTGAAATTTTGCGGACGCCGAGACCACCCAAGCGAATGGGAAGTGTGGCTTGCTGCCTAATTTTGATATTTGGTGCCAAAGAGTTAAATTTAGAAATGGTAGTCTGTCTGTCAGTGGTTTCTGGAAGGTAAATTTCGCACTTCGAAAGGTTAAGTTCTAGGCCAATGGAACTAAATTTTTCTTTTATGAAAGATAAATCTTTTAACACTGTGTCCACATCACCTCCCAGGGTTCCATCATCTAGGTACCATACGTTGAATTTAGAATTTAGCTGTCGAATAATTGGATTAATTTGCTAGACTAAAAATGACTGGCCCAAGAGGGTCACCCTGTTGGCATCCAACGGCTGATTCCAAAAGATTGTCCTTATAGAGTAATTTTGAGGGGTTCCTGTAGCATTGGTACCTAAAGAAAACTGTAAATTTTGGGTATTTCTTTTTGAACCTCTGTCAACAAGGTGTCCCTGTTTACGGAATTAAAGGCATTTTTAATGTCAACCTTAAGGATGACCTCACCCTTATTACTATGCAGGTAAGTGGTCAGAGCGTGTACCGCGGCCTCACAGCCCCCTTTGGACCCGAATCCAAGCTGTAGGGGCTGGAATTTGCTGGCCAGTGTTTCTCTGTAAAAGGCGCAGCAAATTTTGGCCGCGATACGGCGGTAAGTTGACCCTACGGCAATGGGACGAATGCCGCCATCCTTCTTACGTAGGGCACAAAGATGGGCCCCGTAAAGAATATCGATGACGGCATCGTTCACACTGCCGGCGAGCATGAGAAAATAAAAAAATGTACAGTTAGCAAGAAAAGTGCCATTTTGCACAAAACATTTTGACGCCAATCGGTCCTGTTTCTAATACTGATCAAAAAGTTCTTCCACATCAAGCCAGGTTGGAGTACTCAAATAGCCAAAAATTGCAAAAAAAAATTACCATTCATTTTGTTTGAAAAGAACCAAATTTTTTTTGATATTCATCGGACATGTTTATAATACTGATCAAAAACTTCTACAATACCAACCCGGGTTGGAGTACTAAAAAGTCAGAAATCACCACTTTACCTTGTTAATTAGAGCATGATTTTCAGTACTCAGGTGTTCTTGTTATTGATAAAGGTTTAATTTATTCCAACATAAATAGAATAAGATGATTGCAACTTTATAAAGAACCTTGCTATCACTTTTTTTACGCAACTTGCTCGATGCGATGATGTAGCCGTTTTTTTTTTCGTGTTGGAAATCATCAAATGACTTCTCCCACTCTGGGCGGAGCGGGAGGGAGTTTCAGACTTTTACTGACTAAAACCCATCCATGTTCCTTCCTCGCCCTTTATGTTCCGGGGCCACGGTATCTCTTTCGAACAGTCCCGCAGCCCTGGCAGGCGATGATGCAGCCAAACACGCTTGCCTTGAAGAAACCGCTTTACGAAACTGTCGCTTTTTAGTGAAAAGATGACTACCTACAATTTGAAGTGTAAAGGCATTTAATTATCTTAGTAACCGGTATAGGCTAGGACTTGTCGGGGTCAACTTAGCTAAACTGCTCATTTTTAATATAAGACTACCAAAAACTGATCTGTAAACACTGTTACTGTTAGCCTGTGTCATCCCATTGCTAGGCTCAGGTCCGTCTCCATGACTTCTAGTTGTTTATTATCCAGGGCTAATTTGGGCTACTGGTTCCAATAGCTCGTCCTGCCATCTTCTACGAGGTCTGCCGCGACGCCTTCTGGCTGTGTCAGGGCTCCAGAAAGTGGATCCATAAAGGCGTTTAGTGGATACAAGTCTCACATAACCAAGCCGTCTCCCGGGACGTTGCGTATGCGTAAGGCAGTTTTCGGCGTTTAAAAAAAAGAGCCCCAGAAAGTGGCTATTTTGGTTAACAGCTCAAAAAGCATACGAAAGACGTGGCCAGTCCAGTCCACTTCAGCTTAGCGGCTTTTAACGCATAATTTGTGTTTTATAAGTTACAAAGACTTTGTCCTTGTTTTCATCTCATCATCAAACTCTGTGTCAACAAAATAATTTTGAAAGAATCAAAGTAGGCCTAACCATTAACCATTCTACTTCATAAAGTAAATTAAAAGCAAACCGTATCATCTTTAAACGAAGTTATCTTTTCCTGTACAATTGTCTGGCTTTCTACTTATAATAATAGACATTTACAAGTCAGAAATAACGAGTGATCTTTCGGTAGGTGCTTGCTTACATTACAATTGCAAAGTTCGGAATGAGACGCTCCATTACTTCGAGAAGAGTAGCAAGTATCGGGAATTTTCTGGACAATTTGTTTATTTATGTAAGAAGTTATTTAAATACGAGACTTGGCGAACAAATCTACTTAAATAGCTTTTTCCTCTTCATAATTGTCCCATGGGACCTTATTACCGAGATAAAAAGTATCCTATATTTTAATCCAGGTTATAAACTATCTGTATGCAAAATTTCATTCAAATCCGTTCAGTAGTTTTTACGTGAAAGAGTAACAACCATACTCACAAATTTTCGCATTTATTAGTAGTAAGTATGCAACTAGGTTTGCAATGAAGGTCTCAACGTTTACAGATTTCTCTTAATTCATGGAACAAGAAAAATCATAACCTCTAGCAAGTACGCTTATGTATTAGCGGACAAGGGCGATATGCTGGACTCAGCTGGAGCGCTCGACGCTCGACTTACATTTACTTAACTGTTTCCGACCGTTGCGATAAAAACACCTATAGATCGCAAACTACAAGTGACGTAATTGCGCGTGTGCAATTAGAGCAACTTAACTTAAAAATAACTTTATGGCTGTAAAGCTGAATAGTTAAGGAATCTACTTATTTAAAAATGAATAAATATAATTTAAATTTGATACTACAACAACAATGTAGAACATGAAAAACAGTGATGAAAACGGATATTTCGCTATAAAAATAATATACTGTTTATCAATAAAAATCATAAAAGAAACTAGATTATATTTCCTTTCCAATAAGATCAAAATGTTAGTAACGTGTTAAATAGAAACCAGTAATAAACTAATTGGAATATACCACCTCACTGCTTGTTTTGATGCGGAAAAAGACATGCGTCTTTAAACACAAATATTTACGTAACTTTATCTCTAAGATATCACTTTTTGTTGTTTATACAATTGAACAATATACTCACCATACTAATTAAGCACTATTTATCCGTTATTACACACGACACGTTTTAATTACATAAAAACACTTATTTAATGTTTTTACACAATCACTATAGGTATAATACCTATAACTTTGCACAGGCTAAATAATGCAACTATGAGATTCGAAAACTAAATTACTGTAACATATTATTGTAGCACTATTATATGTTACGCTGTTACGTTGTTGTTGTTATGTTATGCTATCGTTGTGCAGTCAACAGCGGTTTACGGGGTAAAACGTTAATCGTTTTTCTGCGACGATAATTTCTATTACTGGAAATTGGATGGGCGCGTTAAATAATATTCAACAATGAGATATATCTACCAAGTTCAGTATCAAGCTCGTGGCTAAATAATAATAGCCGCTCGGGTCGATCTTACGGTTAGGCGCGCTTGCATAGTTTGGTCTGTGGATGGGTGACTGCACGTACCGAGTTTCGCGGGTGCGGCAGCAGGTGCTGGCGCGGAGACGCGCCGAGTTCGTGTTCACATTGGCCGCCAGGCGTTTGCGCGAGTCCTTTTCTAGCGACAAGCTGTTCATACTGGTTGAACTTACCTGACGTCGCGAGTGAATCGCGCGCTCCGCCACTAGTTCGACGTGAACGCACACAAACATCTCACGCGTTTGATATTGCCGCGAGCCCGCCGCGCGCGCCAGTCGCTAGCTTGCCCGCTACTTAGACCGCACGTGCGTTGTGTACGTGAACACTTGGATATTACGCCATATGTTTGATATTTCGTGACTGCGCCCGCCACCGCACCCGCGAGTCCCTACGTGAATTAAATTCTAGAAATTGACTTTCCTGTCCATTTTAAATTTTTAACTTGATTCATATTATGTTCTGCTAAAGCTTCTATTTTAGCCCCTTGGTGTATGTAACAAAATAAGTAACACGGGTCAAATATTTGTTAATAATCTAATTCACGTACTAATTATTATTTTTTTGTTGTCTACCCTATTCCTACCAACCTCTATCTAATTTAAACCGCAACTAAAAGAACTTGGCTATCCAATTTACTGGTCAGCATTAACTTAAATAACGTATCTTACTGCCACATTAGAAGAAACATGAGCTCTCATGCATTTTTCATTCAATACATTTATACGTCGGCCATCGCCGTCTTGTCGTACTATTCGACCTTACACTGACCCTTACTTAGTATAGTCACTGTACAGAAATAACTTGAACATTGTACCTATATTTATTTACTTGTTTAATTATTATTCATTGTTGTGGAGTGTTTCTTTGAAGTTTGCATATGGTAGTTTTTTTAACTGGGTCATAATAGGCTTGTTTCTTCTACCATCAATAAATTGCAAATCTATTTAGTCCGTCAGTTAGAGTATTGGAAAATAATGGAGACGTATTTTTTGTTTTTGTAAATCAACGAATATTGACAAAGATAAAACGCATCAAAACTCGGGAGTCACTCGTGACGTCAGAACTCACTAAGAATGATACCGAACAAATTATAAAAGCGTCGTATCTTCGTCAATTTTGGTTTATATGATAAAAGAAAAAATACGGGTCAAACATTTTTTGGTAATCTAACGGCCGAATACTAAAACGTCACTCAAAATTTAAGTAACACTTATATTTAACAGATACTCAAAAATGACGTTTGGCCATACAAAATGTTAAGTTTAGGAGCTTCTCAAATGTTAAGCAGCTCTTACATTTTGAGTGACGTTTCAGTATTCGGGGGTAAGTGACGGACTAATTAGATTTTTTTCAGTTAACAAGCCTATTCTTTTGCCCTTAAGTATTTCAATTCATTTGGGGTTGGCGCAGCATGTCATCTTCAATACTTCTCTAAGATTCGTCATCTCATCAGATGCTTCCTTTCTTGCCTTATTTTCCTTAATACAGTCTTTCTATCGTTTCTTTGGTCTTCCTCTACTCTAATTTCCATCCACATTCACATTCAAAACATTCCTTACTTACAACATTTTCCTCATTCCTCATTCTTCAGCATCACATGCCCACGTCACCGTAAAATTGTCAAACACGTTATATTGTAATCTCTCTAGCGATATTGTAAACTCTCGAAATATTGTCAAACGAACATACTGCTTACATTATTTTTCGTTAAATGCATGCGATGGTAGTCAACTCACGCGGTGTGAAGAGAAAGAAGGGTCCCCCTTGCCCAGTGGTACCACTCTCATGAAAAGATACTGTACCGTTCCTGAGAAATATCGATTAATATAACCTAACCTTAAAAGACTTTATATTCCCCTAAAAAGCGTAGTCGGGGCCCCTATTTCCGAGTGCAGGGTTTAAAGGAACTTAACTAACCTAACGGGGGGGTGCCCCAAGTCCCGATTATGGGGGCAGAGATGGTTCCGTATGTTCAGTTGACAATATTTCGAGAGTTTAAAATTGCTAAAGAGAAACACGATGTATTGTAATATAACGTGTTTGACAATTTTACGGTGACACCCATACCACGAACTTTTTGAAATGGCAAATGGCAAACCCTTCGGGTTTACGAGGATGATATTATGCTATGTTAAGGACCCGTTAGGTCCAGGTCTCCCAGGTCCAAGTCTTTCCCATCTGCAAAACAGACGGACTTCCATAACTATAAACTTCCATTTCCTAATAAATCCCTTAGATATGTAATCGTAATTGGAAAAAGTTAGGCAAATTCCCTCTCATTGATTGATTGGTTGTGTCCCAGCAGTGGGAACATTATAGGCTGATGATGACGATGATGAAGCCATTGTGCAGTTATAACTTCGGAAAAAAAAATATGCCAGCCGCTGTTACTCGTTACAAGGTTACGTTCTTGTATTGTAATGAAGTGTCAATATTGTGATCTATTAAATTGGCGCCACTAGTTTATAACGTGGTAGGTATTTTTCCCCTAATTTCATCCTTCATTATTTGTAGACATCAAACTTGCGAAACTTGCTAATATTTTAAGTCTTTAGCAAGTATCAAATTTAAGTCTGTCTGTTACAAAAACAAAACATTATAAATGTTAATAACCATACACAAGACGTCTAACCTTCGGAGCTAAAAATAACTTATTATTACACCAGATGTGTCTTTCTTTCTTAATATAAACGAACAATATACATTTGAATATACAATTTTACATAATTATTTTGTTTTCAATAAATAGCTAAGTTTTCAATGTTTTAAAGTCGTGGCATGTATCTTAATTGTGCCATACTTCTAGTTTTACGCTATTTATATTATAGAATTTATCCCTACTCGTCAGTAAAGTAAGGCACGTGTTTCAGGCTGACATCTATAAACTAAACAGTAACTTAAGAGGGAACTGAAACTGCGATACAGCACACAAAAGTATTCCCCTTTTTCTACCTGAATCTTTGTTCAGGTATCTAGAGCAATCATTTGTTTCACAAAATCAAGGTCCTACGGGCGTGTGAAAAAGTGCCAGTTACACTTCAAACATAGCCACCGCTCATCGTCTTCGTCAATTGGATCATCGTCGTTAAAAATATTTACATAAGCCAAATATACAGGGTGTAAACCGTCACAAACAACCATCCATCCACAACCATCACAAAGCCGTCAACCAAGCATTCTGTACATCAAACTAAGTAACTTTACGCAAAAACAACTTTTTTTTTTGAAGTTATTAATCTTGTTTTGTGGTAGAACTCAATGTTTTAAGTAACGCACTTAAAACATTGTGCTGATGGATGGATTGAATAGTACGGGGGTCGTGGAGATGTTAAAAGTCGAAATCTTACAAAAAAAACTTGTATTTAAAATAAAACTTGTCAAAAAGTTGTAACTTTGACCCCCCATATCTCCGTAACTAGAAGTTTCCCAGGTATGGTGTAGAACAAAAAAAATGATTGCAATGATGGGGTGAACAAGTTCCTTTCGGCTTCGTGAAGAGGTGTTTTACATCCTTTATTTCGCATTTTCAATTTGTCAGTTTGTACCACCGCTTGAACGACCGATTAAAAATATGAAGCAGTCTGCCAATGTTTTTGTTTCCTTGACAGGTAAATAAAAAAGTATTTGTCTGGAACATAAATCTAGTGTTAATTATCTGTAAATTATTTGAAAATGGTTGCATTTCATTTAATATCCTAGATAATCACCAGCAGATTGCATCTATTGTATTTGTTTTTGTTACGATATTATTATAACGTGTTTCGAAATTTTTTTCGTGTGTTGTATGATTCAAAACAATTATGAACTTGGAATTCAGTTTAAAACAATTCAGTCAAAAGAGACGTATAAAAAACTCATTATATTTTTTATTAAACTTTTGCACGAATTTTGAAATTACCAACAGGAATCGATTTAAAAATGCCTGCCTAGCCTTTTCCCAACTATGTTGGGGTCGGCTTCCAGTCTAACCGTATGCAGCTGAATACCAGTATTAATTTTATATATAGCGATTGCCTATCTGACCTCCACAACCCAGTTAGTATTGGGTAATACGATATCCCTTGGTAAGACTGGTTCTCAGACATTTTGGGCCACTGACTACCTTGAACGACTGTCAAAGATCTACAAATGACAGCCGGGACCAACGGCTTAACGTGCTTTCTGAGGCACGGAAACCTAGGCAAGTACAGCTTAACCTAAAGATCGACCCAAGCGGCTGTTATTATTTAGCCATGAGCTCCTCCGAAATTAGTTACAGTCTAGCAATTCTGAAGTCTTCGTCTCTCAAGTCACAATTACATCAAAAATAATTACCAAAAGAAGCCATGGAAGAAATCCAATGTTTTTATCGACATTCTGACGATGCTCAATCAAACATCTATTTCGGTACCAAACACCGACATTATGACATCATTTATCTATTTCTGTACATCATGTTGACGCCTTCATTATCGCAAAGTCAATAAGGAAGTGGATATTCTATCATATGTACTGTTTTTAAGACTATGGTTGTTATTGCAAAACATATTAGGAGATAATGTTGTTGGATAAGCGGCCGCGCCAACTACTGTATACAGGGTGTAAACAGATTCTTCATGAAGCAGTCAACCAAGCCTTCTGTACATCAAACTAAGTAACTTTACGCATACGCAAACATTATTCCTGGGAAACGACTTTTTTTTTGGGGTGAAAAATAATGTTTTGTGGTAGAACTCAATGTGACGCACACAAAACATTGTGCTGATGGATGGATTGAATAGTACGGGGGTCGTGGAGGTGTTTAAAGTACATTAAAACATTAAAAACTCGTATATTGACCCCAATATCTCCGTAACTAGAAGGTTCCCAGATATGGTGTAAAACAAAGAAATTATGGCAATGACAGGGAGGACAAGTGCCTTTCGGCTTTAAGAAGTTTTTTACATCCTTTATATAAACAATATTTTTAACCTAGATTATTTACAAATATTCTACACCCATTTTTACTAACACTGGGGGACATCTAAATATATTCAAACTAATATTACAAACACGAAAGTAATTCTATCTGTTTGTCGGCTGCACGGATTTCGATAAAATTCGGACCACAAAACTGGGTTACGGTTGGTTTTTATCCCGTGATGGATTATAGCCCACTCCCTCTCACAGAGAGGAGGCCTGTGTCCCAGCAGTGGACACATTAATAGGCTGGTGATGATTATGATTACGTTTCCGTGGGATTATTTTCGACCTCCACGCGAGTGCTGACGCGGGTCATTATTTAAAAACAAATGTAAAATATTCCGTTTTTAATGTTAATTATAAAACCTAGTATATTATTTTATTTACTTTGACAAAGCTTTCCGAACGGTTGTTTGACAAAAACCTTGTTCCTCGTTGTATAGGAATCGTGATAACATTTATCAAGTACCTAACTAAATTATGTTTGCTACTGTGAAAGCTCGAAATACAACAGTACAACAACCTGCACTGAGGCCATGATTGTAGTGTAGATTGCCGCCCACTTCCTCTAACGGAGAGGCCTGACTTCATAATTATATGCTGATTATCTGTGCGTGTACAACAACACATATCCAAAGTATAATGACCTGTATTGTCTTGTACTTAAGTCTCAAAGAATAGAGAATGGATAATTGACTATTAGATGCCACGGCGCCTAAAGAGAGCTCTGTAATGTAGCCAAATAAGGACATATGCGTCTAAATGTTAGTCTAGAAGTTGTGACAGTCATGTCAAGAAATCATGTTGTTTGGGCTAGAAAACATTAGTGAACCACTTTACAAAATAAATCCTATTTTACACTCAGCCTGTACCGAACGGTTCAAACTGCAGAAAACCGCATGACTTCAAGGCGTAACGTGTCATATGTGGTCGCGACTCAGCATTGGAGGGAACAATGAAGAAGAATGGCCACACGTCAGAAAATCCTTCTATGACTATGCTCACCAAACTGACTCACAATTTTCCTGGAAAACGCATTTAAACATTGCAAATATCGATCACTAATAAAGAACCAAATAAATAAAATTAGTTACGTCCTTCGCTTTACTGTTGTGACTAAATACATTTCGTCACAACACATAAAAAGCTATTTCCAACTATAAAACCATTGTTACTTGATGATGCAAAGGATCTCGTGTTATAGATGATATAAGACAGTGTCCGTGTTTACCCGTGAATAATCTATATCTTACTAATATTATTATGACGTAAAATTTGTTTGTATATTTGTTTGTAGGGGGTAATTCTTGGAACTAATGGAAAGATAAATTATTTGTGAGTAATATGGGTCTATAATATTATATTCACATCATGCATTTGAGCCAACCTATCTCAATTTTTGTCAACGAAGTCGCGAACGAAGTGCACTACATACAGGCAGTATGTTCCTGTGAAATAATTTCCGAACTCGGCGCGAGCGAAGCCGTGGATTCAAGCTAGGGAATTATGAGTCATCGAATGCTGACGATGATTATATATCAGTCATCGCACGTATCCGTCATATAAATCATCGGTTTATTTTATAGAGGATCCTGTTGACAGTTCATTTAACAATGAGGCCTTAAAACGTACAATTTGGGAGCACCCTAAAAGCTTAATGACACGTCCAAAATCTTATTTGAAAAGACCCCCAAATATGAAACAACTAGAATTAATTAGGTTAGATACATGCCTAATATATTTAAAGTATATTGTGTGTTTTGAATTTTAAACTGCCAATGAACTGTAATGAATTCACCACCATATATTTCTATCGCTCGCATCGAAAAAGGTGAACGGTTCGCGTTGTTCGTTTTGGAAAGAACCGGTAAGAAACTCCATGGTTACTCTTTTCAAATTATTTGGTATTACAATGTTATCATGTTACAGCTTTAGGTATTATAATTTCGACAAATGCACAAGCAGATATAATATCTGTTTTAAGCTTTTACGGTTTAAAACTAAAATTATATTGTCACTTACGGGATATCGGGTTATCTTAACCCGCGATCATGGCGCTTGCAACAGCGTCGCAATATCGGGAGCTCAAGATAATGAATAATCACGGAAGATATCCCGTAAGTGACAATATAAGTTCAGATAATATTTGTTGTGTTTAATATTATAATTTTTCGGCGTAATCTAAGACGATGACCTTCAAAGTTATGAACTTGAGCACATGGATCGGCGTGTGTTTGTGTGAGTACGTACATTCGAGATGTTATTTGGCAAGAGTGTAGCTCGTTTGACAGCGGGAAAACTGTTTACCCGTTTATTGTCTCATGTATGATCTGATTATAATATACTCGTATTACTATAAAATGCAACAATATACATCTCATAGTAATCATTACATACTTAATATAAAACAAAGCCAAGAGGCCCATGGGCGCCATAAAAACTCTGAAACCAGCCCGCGTAGCATGACCACCGTAGACACGAAAGACAATCGACAAATCTTTTGTTCATCTGCCATTGAATCGACAAAATGACAGATGAACAAAAGATTTGTCGACTCTCTTTCGTGTCTACGGTGGTCATACTACGCGGGTAGGTTAGTGTACGATAAAGAAGAAAGCAGAATTCCCGGTGTGTACGTGTACGCTTTGATCTTGTAAACTACAACTTAAAAAAAAAATCTTTGTCAGTGTGACATCATCATGCGGCCAGGATGTCCATCTTTATCTGGTCCTGCCTATCCTCCACGGCACCACTTACTACGCAACGGATTTTGATGCAGTTATCAGCAATAGTGATTCAAAAGGAAGGTTTTTTGGAGGTAATTTTATTAATTCAGTTTCAGTATTACTGTTTTTTGCATGTAGTGTATTGTCCAACTCCACGTCAAAGCGCGTATTTTGCGTATGGGCTAGTCCACCACGCGGGCCCAGTGCGGTTTGGTAGATGTCACATGTCTTCGAATTTTTGGTTCTAGGACATGCCGGTTTCCTCACGTTTTCCTTCACCGTTTTGAGAGTAGTGGTGAACGTACCGCGGTACGTTTCGTTCCTGGACATCATTAAATGAAGAAATGAAATCTACACAGTCACTACACTCCAGTTAAATGAATATTTCAAAAGATTTGATTTTTTGTTTGTTACGATTTTACCCAACCAATTACATAGGCTATAAATTAAAAAGCGGGCGAAGTTCTTTTTGAATCAAGTGTGTAGTGACAAATGCTCACAATTCAAATGATAACAAACTTGCAAAAAGAAACAAAAAAATTTCGTAAACCCTCGCTTTCAGCTTAAACTGTATTCCCCTACCTCGAGTCGAAAGACAAATTTTGCACACTTGCATCATGATGTACTAATGCTAAGATAATAATCGTAAGGTATAATGGGCGGTATAAATACCTACTCCACATATCCATACCAAAACGCAATCACTTGTCGACGTGCCAATATTCGTACTCTCAATTTGCATTTCAGTTGTAATCTATGTTTCAAAACCACACAACGAGAAAATCAATCAAACACAACTTGTAGTTCAAATGATGTGTTTCGAATAGTTTCCAACCAGTATGACATTGGTTGGAAACTTCGAAACATCATTAAATTTGTTGCTTGGATTGGGTGGTTAAACCGCAATCGGTAATCGCATCTGCGAAAGCGTTTTCATAGTTAGAAACTACACGAAGAACTCGTGGCTAAGCCACTCGGGTCTTCTCTTATCTTCAGATTAAACCGCACTTGCCTAGTTTGGTTCGTGGATGGTTGACCTCCCATTACATACCGAGTTTCCTCCGTGCTTCGAAACAATTGACTTTGTAGATCATTGACAGTCGTTACAGGTTGTCAGTTACCTGAAAGTCTGACAACCAGTCTTACTAGGAGAGGAAACTGGGTTGTGGAGGTCAGATAGGCAGTCGTTCCATGTCATCATCATCATGGGACAGGCCTCTTCTCTATGAGAGGGAACCACGGGGTCGTTCCATGTAATATACTGGTATTCAGTTTCATCCAGTTAGACTTGAAGCCGACCCCAACATAGTTGGGAAAAGGCTTAGGCACAGCATGACTTATAAACCACACGGTCAGTCGGCAGTTTCGTCGCCGATGGAATCTGACCTTGCAAACGACAACGGCAAAGCCAGCCGCGTTTTGTAGTCGCGTTTATTCGCTTTCGGAATTATTGTGGGTTACGTACCTGTCACCGTAAAATTGTCAAACACGTTATATTACAATATTGCAAACTCTCGAAATATTGTCAACTGAACATACGGAAGTATCTCTGCCCCCATAATCGGGACTTGGGGCACCCCCCGTTAGGTTAGTTAGGTTCCTTTAAACCCTGCACTCGGAAATAGTCTACGCGACTAGCTTAAGCGCCATGCGCGCAGTGCGGCCATTTGCGAAGATTCTTGAACGTCTGTTTCACTTCTCTACTCTACTCGCAAAGCGACTCGCTAGGTTTTGCCAATACGCAAACAGCTGCTAGCAGCTAATTAGTGCGTTCGTAGAATACGTTGGATGTGCGTAGATGGTAGATGAACCAATCACAAGCCGCAACGCCAAACCAATCGAATTGCTCAAGCTGTTTAGCAGAAACGATACTATTGGTCTGTTAAACACACATCTCCGGTAGAAACGCTGCTTTAGAAGTGAGATAACTATGCTTACAGAAGGTGGTTTTCCTAGAAGCCATACGTTTAACTTTTAATAATTAGCCGTTCTCTAATGTTATTTTAATTACTCAGGCACAAATATTAATGTTTAAACCTATGTTAATTACCTAGTAAGTAACATTAGTATGTATTTACAACAAAAAAAATGTATGTAGTGTATCAACTATCGGTGTCCACGACACAAGCCTCGTTGCTAAGTGTGGCACTAGAGTGTGCTGTGTGTAATGTCTAGCAATATTTATTTATTTATTTTATTTACCTGTTTACATTTAAAGCTATATAATCGCAAGTAGGTATATTGTAAAAAGGTGGCGAGGTTTATTCCCAAACCTTTTGATATCTGGTTTAATTCGGTTCATTTCTCCGTATAAATATAATTACATTTCCTAAACTCGCGGGAAGGGCTGCTTTCCGGCGAATACACAAAGATCTTTACCCCTTGAAATTATACGAAATTAGATTCGAGCCCTGGATTTAATTACGCGAAACAGATAAACATCTGTAACGCAATTAAGATTTCCCGATGTTTCGGTAAACAGAACTGTATAATAAAATCAAGGAAACTTCACAAACAACTTTGTGCTTCATAGCAGTAAAGAAAGATACTGGGAAACGACTTCGGATACAATATCCATCCTAGGTTTAATCTGATTCTGTTTGAACAATTTTCTGCAGTAAAACTAGCAAGATTTTGTATTCCAGGAGCACTTCATTGATTCTGTGATTCAGTGCAAATGCTGTTTTCAGTTTTATTGCTTTCTATGGCAACCGTACTAATACAAAGTTAGTACCTGCGTGCCAACTGCCAAAAGATTGAAGTTTCCTAAATACATGTGCTGGTTTGTTAGTTAATCATCAGAGATCGGAGAAGTATCGTGTGGATAATGCCTATAAAATTCCGGAATGATTTTTAAGTTCCAAAATAAAGTTGTGTAATTAGAGGATAAACTCTACCTATTCCAATCCCAGTGAATCACAGACTGCCCATATTGTTAGCATAACGCACACCTTTTTTTAATATCTTCAATGGGTTGGTTTGACTCCGGAACACGAAAATCTTGAAATGACACTTTATAAGCAACTTGTAGGACACCCACGATAAATCCTAGCGTATGAAATCATACTAAGTACGACCATTTAATTTCCATTGCAGGAATACATGATTAACCGATAACCTTCCCACTGCTGGGCCACAGGTTTCCGCTATTTAAGAGGGGCCGTAATCCGCCGCGGGATGCGGGATGGTGGCCCCGTACGGGTAGTTGGCAATTTCCGGGAATACAACGCATTAATTGGTATCACGTAGATTGAACCGCGCTGGGACTGCCTGCATTTAAGATTTAGCATTGAAATCGGAAATAAAGGTACGCTGTAGCAACTTGAAAAGTGTATGCCTACCTACCTTGTGATATAAGACATCTTTTAGAGCTCAACTTATGCATTTTCAGAGGGTTAAAATAAAAATAAAAAACCATCCTTCCAAAACTTGACGACCCGAATGGCGTAGCAATAGTGAGGCTGCCTTACGTTCTTAGGGCCTGGGTTTGAATTCCGGTTGGAGCAAATGCTTGTGTGATGAGCATGGACATTTGTTTCCGAGTCATGGATGTTCATATGTACTTATAATAAGTATGTAGAATTGATGACGTATATCATTTGTTGATGGAATGTGTTCAATTTCATTCAGAGAGAGAAAAGTTGTTCGACACATTGGGTCTGGATAAATTACAGGTCGGGATTATGAATGAAATACTCTCAAGTCCTAACAGTGAAGGAGCTTGTCTTTTGTTCAGGATTTAATCGCCTTAAGTTAAACATGTTTTGTATATAATATAGAATAAGAAAAATCGGACTGACATATACATGTAGTATAAAAGTCCAAATAAATAAAGAATAAAAAAATAAAATAATAATAAGTATGTATTCACAAACAAAAAGTATCTATGTAGTATATCAACTATCTGGTGTCCATGACACAAGCCTGGCTTAGTGTGGCACTAGATGGCGCTGTGTCTAATGTCCAGCGATATTTATTTACTTTAGTTACTTGAAGATTTATTCACTTCAATAACCACGTCATAGTGTACAGTTCAAACATTCAAAACAAGTTTGACGTAACATCAAAAGCGAATAATTTCGATTTCCTTTCAACTTTTCCGTAACTGGTGCAACTTTCAAACTTCCTATATACACCGACTCCTACATACTTCTACCTTCCAACCACAAACATCTTCCGAACGTACCCGTCACTATCATCATCTTAGTATATGGACAATAAAACTCGACCCCGAAAATCTTCCGCTAGCCATATACCCCGGTTGCGAAAGGTAATAAATGCACATATTAAAAAAACGACCTTCCATAATGTTGTTTTGATACCGAACCAAGCCAAACCAAGTAAACACGACTGTTTGAGATATTTCAAACTGTAGTTACGAGTAGATAAGGATTTTGTTAAATGGAGTTTTACGAGTATTTTTGGTAGAAGTGAATCAAGAGTATTTTTCCGAAAAGTTAGATTTAAGTGTTGTTTATGATGATAAAATATTTTAAAGAGGAAAAATTAGTTTTTGTTTGTTTTTTAACAAACATTTTTTTTTAAATGTTTCACCATTAGAAAGTTACACCTTTGACGAGTAACATAGGGTATAAATTACATTTATTTTCGCGAACGAAGTTGCGAGCGTAGTGTTAGTGTTGTTATTTTTTGTACAGGCTGAATTTTTCAAGTGGGCGTGGATGACTGAATCTGAAACTACGGGAATAGCGAAAAATACTCAAAGGCGAAAAATACGAGAGGATTTTTATGAAAACAAAAACTGCATTATTTGTTTTGTTTTAATCAATATTTCTAGCCAGAATTCAATACCGTTGATTTCGGTAAAAAAAAAAACAGTATATTTAATTATTAAACCATTCGAAAGAGTCGCCGATGACAAAAAAAAATTGGGTAGAAGAAAAATGATGTTACGATTACCGCAATTTACAAAGCAGTAAACAATTAGCAATAGCAAAATTTCCTTTTTACGTAACAATTATTGTTACGTAAAAAGGAAATTTACATGACGTTTGTAGTGAAATAATTACTCCAAAATCAAAAATTAAAGAGATCAACATAGGAATCAGCATGGATTATCCAATAATTACTAAAGAAAATAATTATCTAAATAACTACGAACCCTCATTAGCGATAAAAATGGTCATGAAAAGTTGAAAATGTTTTGGATTGACACAAGCTGCCGAAAAGATAATGTACAAATATGAAATATTTTTAACGCCATTGCCACTTGATTGTCATCAGATATTATATATTATTCGTGTAAATATTCGAACAACGGTTTTCAGTATGAACAATTCGTGAAATCCTAAAAGTTGTATTCTCTCTTAGAACAATAAATTTAATCTGAGTCCAGATTATGGTAACAGGAGTGCACTATATTAGTTTTATGACTCATAAAGACGAACATTTCCAGTAATAGCAATTTTAATTACCTTAATTAAAGTTGCAATTACTGAGAATTTTCTGCTACAAGCCGCTTACGTCCGAAATATACCAATTTAGGTCGGAGAAAGAAGGGAAGAAAACGTTAATTAGTGCGTTGTAAATAGATGGATAGGTTTTGTGTTCCAAGACGGAGTGATTGTACTTGCGAGATTTTTTGGCAAACGTGATAAAATCAAGTCTGAGATATCTACTCCGCTGTAGCCAGCCATCTAATCAAGTAAATGAGAAATGGTCTAATAAAACATATAAAGTAGCAGTTTTTTTAATCAATGTGAACAAAGTTTTAGATAAGATACGTAGGTGAGGTTAAAATGGGACTAGGCTGGTTACATTTCCAGATTGAGTCATGCATGGCAGATGGGCCGGAATCGTCACACAGTGAGCGTCTGAAGGCGGTCGTTGGCACCGAGGCAAGCCCCCCCAAACGCTTGCGTGACGATTTGGAATCGTTCCTGAATTATTGGTTTGAGAAGGCAAAACACCGAGATAGCCGGAAAAAATTGGGGAGGCCATTGTCCAGCTTTGGGTCAGAATAGGCCAAAAAATAGTTGTCAGTAAATTCGAAACTAGTGATGACACTAACAGCTTTTATTATTATTATTTCCTTTATTCATTTGTTAACAATTTGCTTGCATTTTAAATATTTATTAAAAAAAATATATAAAAAAACATTAAAAAATATAAAAAATTGTAGCCCATCGATTTCGGTTATTACTGTTTTTATTATCCATTTATTTCAAACATAATCCATATTAGTGTTAGTAACAGTTTTCTTAAGAACGCGATTGACTGACAGCTTTTAATTTCATTTGTAAAATTCGCCTCATATAATGAGCAAACATTAATTTTATAATTACGGGCCGAATACAGTTCTGTAGTTGTTTCAACATTTTAAATTAGTTGCAAGCAAGCTGGCGTAAATTTTGAAAATATTGCAAGCGTTCTGAGGTTCAAGTACAAATCTTTATTCATCCAGTGCCAAAAAATGCTCATCATGCACTCATTTTTCGCACGACTCGTCCCTTTAGTTGGTTCGTCTAAAATTAGGATACTCTTCAGAAATCACTGAGTGGATGATTTGATTATCATTTTTTTTACATATACTGGATGTAGTAGAGTGTGGACGGAGTTTTAAACTTATATGAACTCAACTAATACATAATTATATTATGTAGCGGAATATCACATCTCACAAAAGTACATTTTGATGCAAGTGGAGAAATTTTGCGATTGCATTCGGGGCGGAAATAACACCCGATCCGTAGGCGAGTGTGTTTTTGAGCCGAAAATGGCAAACAACGTTTTAGAATACACATAAGAAAATTAAATCAGTCGCACGAAAATGTGGCGCACGAGAATGAAGAGCTCACATCATCATCTGCCTAGCCTTTTCCCAACTATGTTGGGGCCGGCTTCCATTCCAACCGGATGCAGCTGAATACCAGTATTTTACATGGAGCGACTGCCTATCTGACCTCCACAACCCAGTTAATACTGGGTAATACGACTGGCAAGGCTGGTTGTCAGACTATTTGGGCCACTGACTACCTCACATATAAACAAAAATGTGTGTGGTACTACAAAAACAAAAAAACGTAACTACTAAAGTCACGCTGTATTTAAATTCGGAGTTTACAGGGTAAAATCGACTCCTCCTATTATTGAAGTCTGTTAAAATATAGCCTATGTCACACGAACCATAATAACGAATATATTAACACGTTCTTCATCAAAATCGGATGAACAGTTTAGGCGTTACGGAGGAACATAAGTGAGGACAAACACAGATGTATATATGTCGACCCGAATAGCGTAGTGGTAGTGAGGCTGCCTTACATTCTAAGGGTCCTGGGTTCGAATCCCGGTAGGAGCACATGTTTGTGTGATGAGCATGGACAGTTTGTTTCCGAGTCATGGATGTTTATATGTATAATAAGTATGTATTTACAAACAAAAAAGGTATATATGTAGTATATCAACTATCTGGTGTTCACGACACAAGCCTTGCTTAGTGTGGCACTAGATGGCGCTGTGTGTTAATGTCCAGCGATATTTATTTTATTTATTTACTTATATGTTTACATAAACTCCTAAAATCATAACCTTTCCTTTTGGCTTTGCCATAGTCCGAAAAAAGACGTCCTCATAAAGGACTCGGCATGTATTGATGGCTAAGATTTACGGTATGAGATCGACACCTTTCTAATCTACTGTCAACGAAACTGAAACATGACTATTTTTGATGCGTTAATTTATCGATTCAAATATTTGATGCCTCCTAGTATATTTTAGTGTCTGCGCGTATCAGTGCAGGAAGCGCCTCATCCAGTCAAAAATTTGGCCGATATACACATTCCGGAAAAATCATTTGTAGAAATATCACTTAGCTCTCTATCTTTGTCTTATCTAAGATTGAAGAGAGACTATTTACGTGCACTATTATAGCTTACCAGAAAGTAACCTTTTTAAATCTCGACCTTGGTGTCAACTGTCATCATTCAAAGATATTGCCTACCTTTATAATCTGTTTTGTAAGACTCGCTTCTCCGCCAACATCAAAGCGAACGCTTTCATTGTAAAACATGAAAGACCCTTTCATGCTTTGGAAGCGGCTACCGGTAAATCCCCTTTAGAATCTTCTAAGAGGTTTTACCAAAATTCTACGAATTGGTAAAAATAAAGTCGTGGTTTTGAAGATGAGAACCGCAGCAAAGATGCAAATCAAATTACTTTGTAAGTATAAAAAAAAAACATTTATATGTTTTCTTTATATTGGGGGAAAAGTGTAATAAAATGTCTCAATTGAGGAAACATTGTAGAGCGTCTTAGGATTTTAATATGCCCTTGGCTCAGGTGTTCAACACATAACCTATTTCTCATTAACAAATCAAGAGATTGCCTGCAATCTGCCCTCTCTTCGTGAGATCTCTACGATTTAAATGACAATAGAGACATGCGTCGATGTATTGTCGTGTCGATCTCCTTAATATGTACAACCACCGATTTATACATTAAATTTGTCAGATTAAAAATCGAAAACAAAATTCCACCGATTACCCATGTTTGCAAAGAATAAAATGATTTGATTTGATTTGAACCGATGTGGTTATGTTTTGACGACCCGAATAGCACAGCGGTAGTGAGGCTGCCTTACGTTCTTAGGGTTCCGGGTCCCGGTAGGAGCAAATGTTTGTGTGAGGAGCATAGACATTTGTTTCCGAGTCATGGGTGTTTATATGTATAATGAGTAGGTATGTATTTACAAACAAAAAGCTAGAATGTTTCAGCACACTAGTTAAGATTGCAATAGCGCATTTATTAAAGTTCTTAACTTTGAAATCCAAAAATAAGCCTCTTCAAATCTTGAATCACCATCTATCGTAATCTTCAACATTTTTCTAATGAAAAACGGTATAATTATGGTTAATTTGTTTTGGTTCGTACGAAGATGGGAGGGAAAGGGCAATGACCGCAATTGCGTTCTTAATTGGCAACAACTAAAGGGCGTAAAGCTCCTCTTGACAAAGCCGAAAGGCACTTATTCTCCCCGTCATTGCGATATTTTTTTTTGTTCTACACCATACCTGGGAACCTTCTAGTTACGGAGATATTGGGGGTCAAAATTCCAACTTTTTGACATGTTTTATTTTAAATACAAGTTTTTGTTGTTAGATTTTTACTTTAGTCACCTCTACGACCCACGTAATATTCAATTTATCCATCAGCGCAATGTTTTAAGTGCGTTACATTGAGTTCTACAGAAACATACTTGAAGACACTTTATTTTCCACTGAAAACTCTTGTAGTCATAAAATGCTGCAACTTTGTTTGGTAGTAGGTGCACTCACTTTGCTTCAATGTATAATGCGCTATTTTAGCGGTTTTAGAGTCGTGGCATTCATACGGTATACAGGAAATAAATTGAGGTGTGTATTTATGTAGCAATTAGATAAATTTTAATAAAGGGTGTAAAACACCTCCACGACCCCCGTACTATTCAATCCATCCATCAGCACAATGTTTTAAGTGCGTTACATTGAGTTCTACCACAAAACATGATTTATAACCTCAAAAAAAAAAGTTGGTTCCCAGTAATATTTTTTGCGTAAAGTTAGGTACTTAGTTTGATGTACAGAATGCTTGGTTAACGGCTTTGTGATGAGGTGGTTTACACCCTGTATAATATTAAGTTTTTTTATATTCACTTAATTAAATTGCACAAACTCACTCTTTTTTCCCATTAAGATAAGTAGAAATATAGATGACGAAAAAATCTAATTAGTCTTTCAGACAGATTTAAATAAAATATTGCGCTCATGTTTTTTTTTTCACGTACCTAAACAAAAAATGAAGACGATACAGTGCGTCGAAAACTCATGTAGGTAACGTCACATTTGATTACATTTTTTACCGGAAAGTGACTCATGATCTTTAGCGCGTTTTATCTTCGTAATCTTTTATGAATTTGATAAAACAAAAACCACTCTGTCTCCAATATTTTTCGATAATCTATCTAACTGACGGACTAAACAGAATTATTTTTTTTTTAGTCAGAAATCATCCCAATTAAAGAACACCACCTACTAATGTATTTTCATCTCGTCCACGTTTTCATTTATCTGACTAACTTCTGCCCGCGACTTCGTTCGCGTGAATTTGCCGCTTGCAACATTTCTTATTGCTGCTCCGCTCCTATTGGTCATAGCGTGATGTTATATAGCCTATAGCCTTCCTCGATAAATGGACTATACAACGCAAAAAGAATTTTTCAATTCGAGTCGGTAGTTCCTGAGATTAGCGCGTTCAACCAAACCAACAAACAAACAAACTCTTCTGCTCTACAATCCACGTTTTCATAAATCTGATTATAGGTACATGAACATTATAAAGTAAGTAGATATTTTCCGTAAAGTACCTACTGGATAAGAAAGTTAAAAGCTATTGCAAGTAAGTGTAATATTTTATCAACATGTAAAGTATCCCAAATCTCGTATAATAAACGTACCTTAAAATGCCTAAATCTTATAACAATTAGCAAATCTTGAAGGAAATAAATCCTGGTTTAAAATCCTCAATATGATTCAAAATCTCGTTAAAGATGGATTTAATCACCGAGGGGTTTCCAATAATTCCTGTTCAGACGGAATGACGGTAATCGCTGTGATTGGGGGGAACGTTTGTGGCTTGCAAACCGCACATATCTATTTATCTTACAATTTGAGTTTACCTAGTATAAATATTGGTTTGTTTTCTGTTTGATCGCGCTTATCTCTGGAACTGCTAGGAGTTGTGTTTTTTTGCATTTGATAGCCTAACTCCTGAGTTACAGGTTATTTATTAAACATCGCGCTACGAGAATGATAAATGATAAACTCACGGAAATTGTGATTTCAGTTTATTAAACTAATGTAAGCATAATAGAAAGGCAAGTTTAATCTTCATAGATTTCCAATAAAACACATTGGAGCGTAATAGCATCGGAAATCACTGTGATTGAAAGCTTTCATAGAGGCAGTAACACTGCACCGGTGTGAAACGGCCGTGTATTGTCTGCGAGCATTCGAAAAGGACAGCTACTGGCGCCATTAGGAACAAATTAGGCTCAAATACAGCACAAACTTCTCAGAACTGCTGTAAACGGTCCGTTTTTCAATTACTGTTCAGTAATAGTAGTCTGAAAACAAGAAGAAAATCTCAAGAGGGAAATCTGAAGTAATGAGAGTAGCTTCAATAACATACACATATAGATGATAAACGACTGCAGTAGTTACTGTGCATTCGAACGGGAGAGTTACTTGCACCAGCTAGGAAACGTTTGGTTGCTCATTCTGCTTGAACTGTGAAATCGGAACTGTGGTTCTAATATTGAAATGCCTAGACGTTGAATCAATAAAGCTACTGAACTTCGAAATCAATTTAGGAACTTTGTCTTTAAAAAGCTTTTAGAGATAGCTGAGCTTATGTTACCATTGGCTTAGTAGTTTGCTTGAGGAAAACCACTCAACGAGAAAATTACAACAAGGGACAAAGCGCCTGAAAAATGATCCCCTTTTATGTTCTTCAATGTTCGCTTAAACTTAAACAATTGTAATTACGGTTTAATCAGCCTTAAATAACGGAATGAATACCAAGCGCTGGATTTAATGACAAAAATTATTTAAAAGCTCACTTTTATGCCACAAGCGTATTGTTAGAAGTAGTAATTTAAAAGGGTACGGATCTATTATCGAATATAAAATATAGTGGTAGAGGTAGCAATTTAGCCATCAAATTGAAAAGAAGTGTGTGCCTAACCTATAAATTTTGAACTTTCTAATATAAATCATGCAAACATCATTGTTGGTTTGGACACAGATTAAGAGCGCGCTCAGAAGACTAAGATCGAATAGCTGAATTAATCATCCGGTGGTGTAATATGCAAATGTGCGGTAGAGGAGAGTGAATACGCAGATTAATGTACGAGTTAGTTTATCTTTTGCCTTTTGATTCATCATGCGACTATAACTACTGTTTTTTTTATTAAATACTAGCTTCTGCCAGCGGCTTCGCCCGCGTGAAGTTTGATTATTGTCCCATGGAATCTTACTGCCGGGATAAAAAGTATCCTATGTTTTAATCCAGGTTATAAACTATCTGTGTGCAAAATTTCATCCAAATCCGTTCAGTAGTTGTCGCGTGAAAGCGCAACAAACAAACTTACATTCACATTTATTCTCCGAACTGCTAAGCTATCGGGAGTTACACGTGTTATTGTGAGTCAACTATAAAAGATAGACATATGCTATCGTGGGATATTTTTTATATAATTTTATGTGGAATATTTCCGTTATACATGATTTCTATGTAGCTTTAACCATTAAGGCTGCACACGCGACGGAAGCTAAAAAAACCAAGTAACTTCTCCCGTTTTCCCAACATTTCCTTTCACTGCTCTGCTCCTATTAATGGTAGCGTGATGAAAAGTATACTATTACCTGCTCAGGAGTATGTAGAATAATTGTACCAAGTTTCGTTAAAATCCGTCGAGTAGTTTTTTTTTCTATAAATAACATACAGACAGACAGACAGACAGACAGACAGAAAGACAGACAGACAGACAAAAATTTTACTGATTGCATTTTTGGCATCAGTATCGATCACTAATCACCCCCCGATAGTTATTTTGTAAATATATTTCATGTACAGAATTGACCTCTCTACAGATTTATTATAAGTATAGATAGAAGATTCCTGCTATCGAGGTTATGTATAAACATCCGGCGATCTTTTTGAGTGAACTTTTTTGAATTTGAGTTGTATATCACGGCTTTCGAAAAAAAAGAAAAATCGTGAGTAAACCAGCATGTCTGCGAGATATTCTCGACGGTGTGTAACACCAATTCACAGGTCCATGGGTGACTTAAAAAGTCTGATATAGGCAAGTCACTAACCAAACGAAAAGAGGTAGAAGAAGTAGATCACACCATTTGATAGCCGATAGCTCAGACCCTCTTTGGACAGCCGGTAACCAGTGCTGTTCTTCTAGTGATAGCTTCCGCCACAGAATTGTGTACAAATGAGAAGTTCATATACGAATAAGAAACCAACCTGCTCTGGGTCTTAATACTGCGTGGTGGTGGATAACGGCCCTCTCTCACACAGCGAAGCCAAGTCTCAGTGGAAGTTATTTCGGTTGATTATAAAGGACATAGCTGACCCGCGCAAATTCGTCTGCGTTACATAAGAGAGAGAGTATTATAAAAATGCGGCCACAGTACTTGATCAATATTGTGCTGCGGATTTATTCTAAAACTGTGATAATTATCCTTCTACGAGATTCATATAGGATAAGAAGAAAGATCGGCTTGTTTAGATTTTAATAACGATGACTGACGTGCTGCAGGCGAGAAAGCTGGCAACTTTTACCGACCTGACCTTTTACATACCGCACATAGTAATTATTCCACTTCTCCTCATAGAAATTTACAGCAATTTGGCACACTAAATGCATGCTGTGATGACAAATGAAAGAGATATAGGTAGTTAGGTACTTTTGGCTCACACCTCGTGCGTTCAGTCACATTTACGTCTAGAATGTTGTTTATTTAATTTTAAATATCTTCAAGTGGTTTTAGATTTAACAATATTTTTATTATTGTTAAAAAAAATATCTTTGGACATTAACACACAGCGCCACCTAGTGCCACACTAAGCAAGGCTTGTGTCGTGAACACCAGATAGTTGATATACTACATATATATACTTTTTTGTTTGTAAATACATACTTATTAAACATAATTATATACATCCATGACTCGGAAACAAATGTCAATGGCTCATCACACAAACAAAAAATATAAGATTATAATATATTGTTATTTGTTTTATTTCCTGTATTCATTTTTTAACAAATTTTAAATATTAATTTAAAAAAAAACACTGAAAGCAAAAAAAAATTACTTGATCACAATGTCCTATTTGACCCAAAGGTTTACTGGCAGAGAATGCCTAGTGGCATTGAGTCCGCCTATGTACCACTCTTGTACATAAATTTTAAATAAATAAATAAATAATAGTAAGTATCTATGTATCCGTCTTCTATCATCCGAGATTTTAAATAGTACCTATGAAACTAAAGTAACAGACTAAAGGGAATTCCAAGGCATTTTGAGTGGCAACGCCAGATGGGACGCCCAAGAAGGACAATGACATACACTGACCTTATTGGCGAGGTTCTTCAGAAAGATCAGGTGTGTCGCAACCGGCGTGCGTGCATGACCTGATGTATGAACATGGATGAGGCAAAATGAGCATGGAAGGATCGTTTCTGCCTACCCCCAAGGGATAAAGGCGTGCATTTATGTATATAGCTGTAGTGTCTGATGATGGATAATTAGATAATGGTTTGTTTGGTCATATACAGCACAAAGCCGTTAACCAATCATTCTGTACATCAAACTAAGTAACTTTACCCAAAAATTATTGCTGGGAAACAACTTTTTTTTTGTGGTTATAAATCATGTTTTGTGGTAGAACTCAATGTAACGCACTTAAAACATTGTGCTGATGGATGACGATAGACGGGTTAAAAGTCAAAAACTTACAAAAAAAACTTGTCAAAAAGTTGTAACTTTGACCCCCCATATCTCCGTAACTAGAAGGTTCCCAGGTATGGTGTAGAACAAAAAAATGATCGCAATGATGGGGAGGGAGAACAAGTGCCTTTCGGCTTCGTGAAGAGGTATTTTATACCCTTTATTTCAGAGTATTTGGTCATGACAGGTATTACGAGTAGGTATTAATCATGAAACTTATTCGGAATTTGTAACTACATACATATTTACATGCACATTCTTCAGGTCTAACTTTATAAATTAAAATTCTTTGAGATAGGTACTCTCCTAATATAATAGAAATACTTTACAGTCCTACGTTTGTAAAATATGAACCTCTTATACTAAGCCACCCTAAGTAATAATTATTTTATGTCTGATAGCTGCATAATTTGCAGCTATCAAAGACGATCATTATGGTCCAATAACTTCAATTTTGCATTTAGGAAATTGCTTTGCCTTTCGCAACTTCAGCAAATTCGATTGCTAGTCCGATTTTGTATTTCAGTGAAACCTAGAATTTGAACGAAAAGAGATAGAGACTGTAGTTTTTGTGATGAATAAGTAGAACGAAAATATCATTAAATGGTTTCAAAGTGCAAAAATGGTGCATACTATTGAGCTTTTTTTATTTTGTATTCGTTTATAATCTACACTAATATTATAAAGAGGAAAAAATTGTATTTTTTTGTGTGTGTATGAAACGAATAAACTCAAAAAGTACTGTGCCGATTTCCAAAAATCTTTCACCATTGGAAAGCTACATTCACCCTAACTAACATAAGCTACATTTTATTCCCGTACTCCCACGGGAACGGGAACTACGCGGGTGAAACCGCGTGACGTCCGATAGTCTTTAATAATATTCTAAAGCAGAAGAATTTGTTTGGTGGAATGCGCTCTCAAGGAACTTCTGCTTCAAATTGAAAAAAAATCAACGTCGGATAGCCATTGAGGAAAGGAAGGCTAGGGCTATATAACATCACGATACGACCAAAAAGAGCGGAGCATCTAAAATGTTGCAAAAACGAGGAAAATTTTATTTTAGTTCAAAGTATACCTAATACAATTAAGCATGATTCAACAAAATAACAAATTTTGATCATTTAAATTTAATAGACTATATTTTAAACCTAGATTTTCAGCACTCGTTAAACTGGTTTAATGGTTTCCATCCCATGCGATGGTACCATCTTACGCAGCATAGATTGTGATCAGGCATGCATTCCGATCTATAAAATGATCAAATGTATGTGTTAATGAATAAAATAAATAAATAATATAGCACAGCCGTTTTATCTTAACTCATCAAGAAGATCCTTTTACCAAAACGGAACCAACACATCGTTAATTGTGTTCCTTAAATACAACATTCAATATTACTCGATAGACAACCCTTTCAAAATAATTTAATTTGGTTTAAAGCACTTATGATCCTACGGTTACCGTTTATTCACGTTTAACAACAACGTAATTTAATATTAATTTTCCGGTACAACTTGCCCGAAGTTTCAACCGTTCCAAAAAATGCTAGAAATTGACCGCGTAAGCCATTAACGCCCAAACAAACGACTAATTAAACCATCTGGGGGTCTAAAAAGGCCACTTTAGCAGAATCATAATTTGAATCACGTTAAAATTTAAAATTCTTAAAATGGACTATATGTTTATTAACATAAGGTCCATTTTACCAATTTAAATTTTTCAAGATGATTCAAATTATGATTCTTCTAAAGCGGCCATTTTAAGCCCGCTGATCACGAAGTCGTCAACCAAGCATTCCGTACACCAAACTAAGTAACTTTACGTAAAAATATTGCTGGGAAACGTCTTTTTTTGCAGTGAAAAATAGTGTTTTGTAGTAGAACTCAATATAACACTTTAATATAAACATTGTTTCAAGTAAAAATCTTTAATAAAAACTTGTATTTAAAACAAAACTTTTCAAAAAAGTTGGAACATTGGCCCCCAATATCTCCGTGAATAATAGGTATGGAGTAGAACAAAAAAATATTGCAATGACGGGGAGAACAAGTGCCTTTAAGCTTTGTTGAGAGGTGTTTTACACCAATTATAGCATATTTCACTGATCATAAATAAGTATTGTCAACTACACATCTAAGGTACAAAACCGCGCCGTGCTACAAAAAAGGCGCTGCTACTGTTAAATTGTACACCTCAGACTTCATACAACCAGATAATGGCATCCATAACTCGGAAGGAATTCGATCCTAATGATACTGTAACTATATTTGTTGGTAATAGTTTGAACGTAAAAATTGATGAAATCACTGACAATGTCACTCAACTGTTGAAACTAAATTGTAAGAAAATCATTCTGTGTGCCTTTCCATACTTTGAAAAGTTGTCAAGCAGGCAAAATCATTATATTCATAGTCTCAATAATCACATGTGTTTACTAGTAAGTCACTATTGTGACAAGTTGACGTTTTTCGACACTAACAGTTTCGTCCAGAAATTGAAGTCAACGAGGAATAATGCGTACCTGCCTGTTAGTTTTAGACGTCAAATAGCTCGGCTATTAGCTTTTAATTTAAACTCAGACATATGTGGTATGTCGCAGTCTTTTGTAAATAGTTCCACGGTAATTAGTAATTATACTAATTGTAATTATACACATTTTAGCTTAGATTTAAACTAGTCAGTAAGACAATGGAAGGTACGAGTGATAATTTAGGTAAACTTATCAACTCTAGGGTATCTTCTAGCTCTCAGTTAATTAATTGTCAAAAAGGGGTTAAGCAGAATTCCTTTACATTATTTCATCAGAATATTCAGGGTTTTTCTTCCAAACAATTAGAAATCGAACTATTTTTAGAAAAAACCAAGTTTGATGTTATCTGTCTATCTGAACATTGGATGAGGGATTACGAAATGCAATTTAATTACCAGAATTATAGTGTGGGCAGTTGCTTTAACCGGAAGTCTAAGATGCGTGGGGGTTCATTAATCTTGGTTAAAAATTGTGTTAAATTTAAGCCTCGTAATGATATTGTCGAACTTTCGGTTGAACATAGCATAGAATTGTCTTGTGTTGAGCTAGATATGCATGTAATAGTGTGCGTTTACAGACCCCCTAATTACCTGAACTACTCTATTTTTGAGTCAGCAATGGAAGATGCTTTAGCAAAACTTGTGACTGGTAGTAAACTAATAATTATCTGTGGTGACTTTAATATCAACATTTTAGAGAATAATGTAAACAGCAGTAGATTTTTAAATCTCTTTAAATCATTTAATTTGTCAAATGTTTTTTCAGAACCAACCCGAATTACTACAAATACTGCTACATGTATTGATAATGTTTTTTGTTGCTGCGACTACCTAGATAAATCCATCGTAAATTACCTTCCTTCAGATCACAGCGGACAGACTGTTGCTTTCACGTCTAATAAACAATTACAAAGAATTCAGATTCAAACTAGACAAATAACACCCAGCAATTTAGAACAGTTTAATAATAATTTAATTAGCAAGTTAAATATACCAGGCCATATTGGAAACAATGTAAATGAATTGTATGAAGAATTCTTTTCGGTAGTGCACACCGAGTTCAACAATACTTTAAAACAGAAAACTAAGACTATTGGCCCAAAGTTTATTTTCAGTGACTGGGCAACACAGGATATTAGGAAAAGTAGAGAACGATTGTTTGAGCTGTACGGCCTTAAGCCTTATATCAACACAGAAACTTTTAGTAAATATGTGGCTACTTACTCGAAAATCTTTAAAAACTGTTGCAAGATAGCCAAGTCTCTTTTCATTAGCAACAAGATAAAATCAGCCGATAACAAAATAAAGACGGTTTGGAAAATTATCAACAGTGAGACTAATAGATCTAAAAAACCAAGTAATGACATAACACTAGAGACCTCACATGGTCTCGTGAGTTCTAATAATGAAGTCGCTCAAGAATTTGTTAATTTCTTTACCAGTATACCACTTAAAACTACTGAAACCTTAAATTCCTCTCCCTTGCTCTCTATGGATTTATTGAAGGCGAACGTTTCAGCCTGCTCAAATGAATTTAAATTTCAGCATGTAAACCCCATGACAATCATAAAAGCTTTTAAGCAAATCAAGATCAAATTAACCGAAGATCTATGGGGTATGTCTATCAAAGCTTGTACCTCAATTGTTGAGACTGTAGCGCCGTATTTAGCCTCAATATTTAATTTGTGCGTGGATCAAGGGGTCTTCCCGGATCTAATGAAATTCAGTAAGGTAATACCGCTTTTTAAATCCGGGGACAGTAAAGACACCAACAATTATAGGCCCGTATCCGTGTTGCCGGTTTTCAGCAAGGTGTTTGAAAAGATAATGCTCGATCAAATGCTTAAACATTTTAACACCAATAAAATCTTACACGAACAACAGTATGGTTTCACCAAAGGACGTTGTACGACTGACGCCGGTGTCACTTTATTAAAACATATTTTTACTGCGTGGGAAGAGGCACAAGATGCCATAGGAATCTTCTGTGACCTCTCGAAGGCATTTGATTGCGTAAATCACGAAACCCTGATTTTGAAGCTTGAGCATTACGGTTTAGGTAAACTTGCGCTCAGTTTAGTAAAATCATATCTGAATGATAGACAGCAGCATGTACAAGTAAAGGGTGTAAATTCGATGGGTTTAAAAGTAAAAATGGGCGTACCACAAGGTTCGATATTGGGTCCCTTCCTCTTTTTAGTATACATTAATGACCTACCCCATTTATTTAACAACCATCCGCAAATGGTGTTGTTTGCTGATGATACTTCTTTAATATTTAGGATAAACAGACGTGCCACAAATCTTGACGACGTAAATAGCGCCCTACTGCAGGTTCATAATTGGTTTACCGCTAATAATCTAGTACTAAATGGGAAAAAAACTAAGTGCATAAGATTTGCTTTACCAAATGTCAAAAGTAGTGATTGTGACATAGTATTGAATCAAGAGAAACTTGAATTTGTCAATGAAACGGTTTTCTTGGGAATTACGCTTGACCACAGGCTACAATGGGGTCCTCATTTAACATCTCTTGCAGGCCGGCTGAGCTCAGCAGCGTATGCTGTTAGAAAAATCCGTCAATTTACTGATGTTGATACGGCGAGGATAGTCTATTTTAGTTATTTTCATAGTATTATGTCATACGGTATTTTACTATGGGGACGGGCTGCAGACATCGAGTCTATTTTTATTCTGCAGAAAAGAGCCATCAGAGCCTTATATGAATTACGTAGACGCGATTCTCTAAGAGAACTGTTTAAGGAAATTAATATCATGACAGTACCTTGTCAATACATCTATGAAAACATCATGTACGTTAGGAAAAATCTGCATTTGTTCAGTAAAAGAGGTGACAGACACCACTATTATACTAGAAATAGGGACCAACTAGTTCAGCCAGGTTTCAGGCTTGCTAAAGTAGATTCATCTTTCATGGGGTACTGTTTAAAATGTTACAATAAAATATCTCCCCACATTCTACAACTGAATGAGACGAAATTTAAATCTTGTGTAAAACGCACACTATGTAGGCAAGCTTATTATAAGCTGGAGGATTACATTGAGGATAAAAATGCTTGGCTAAATGCTGGTCCTGCTCCGCAACTATAGATGCAAACTTATTGGACAATTATTGTGGTAGCTGCAGAAGATTGTAAAAATATTCTTGCATTGTATAGATTCCATCTCTTAGTATTGTATAATTGCATAACACATGTGTGAGTACCATGTACCGTAAAGCTACCATTTGCATTTAGTTATGTTTCATTGACTTGAATATGCCTTGGTGGCTGAGAGAATGTCATGCTCGCTTAAATGTCTTGCTGATGGTGGCGGGTGGGTCGGGTCATTTAGTTCCCTTCAATATGGTTGAATTGAATGGCGCTGATCCATGCGTCATGTTCGTGAACGGGCGCTGTCAGTCGGGACTGGTCATCTCTTAGCTGCCATGGATCATTTGAATTGCTTTATTTTTATTTGTTGATTTATTTTTTTTTTACTCTGGACGCTCTTATTGTGCACGTCTTTCTACATCGTTCTCACATATATGTACAATCTCAACATGAAAGATGTAACCAAGATTTTGTAACAACATTTTTGATTGAAAAGAGTGTCCATGGAGTTTCTTGCCCGTTTTTCTCCATAGAGATCTACGCTAGGGAATGGGCAACTACAGTACTTTCTCAAGTTATTATGCCTTGTGTCTGTGACTGTAGCTTCGCTTTATTTTTCGTTTTATCGACATTCAAAAGTGCCGTAATGGTCTAGTTGAAATAAATGATTTGAGTTTATTGTTACCAAGAATTACGGTTGACTGTACCTACTCGAAAATCTTACTTTTGTATTATTTACGCTGTACCTCAACACGTTGCGGTTACGGGTCTGACCCATGACCCGGCACCGGAAAATACCCAGGAAAACATTATGAAATAATACCAACGAAGTAGTTCGTGAAGTTATTTTCTAAGAATAGTTTTCCTTAGTCTGTCGTTCCTTGTCTTGTTTTTTGTTCTTTTTTGTTTCTTCTTCCAAATCTAAAATAAAGTGTATCAAACAAAAACGTATTTTGTGTTCATCTGTGGCTACTAAATTATTCATAAATGAATTATTATAAAATGTATTTTGAAGTTTTCACCATCATGTAGATATATGATTCGGAACGGTTGATGTCATTAATATTCAATTGCTAAAAAAATATGTATTATGTGCTAAACAATCATTTCAGTAGATTGTATCCGAGCAAAGCATGTAAAACATGGCGGGTTGCTGCTGAAATATAAATTTTAGATTGATAATAATGCTACGTGCAATAATTTGGCCAATAAGCCTTTAGATAATACAAAGTCAAAAATGCTTAGTGCATGCATTGTGATATAAAACAATAATGAACTCTTTTTCTTTCACCATTGCTCTCAAAACGGTGAAAGAAAACATTGCCAGGAAATCGGCATGTCCTATAGGACAGGTAGAAAAAATGAGAACTTTTGGTCACTGATCCTAAGATTTTGTACCATCTTTTAACGTAGGACGCTAGGGAAAACATGTTCCCATTAGTTCCACCGTAGACAACCCACTCCCTCTTATATAACCAAGACCTAAGACCTGTGTCCCAGCAATGGGAACAAAATACACTGACTGTACTTATAATAAACTTCATAGAGCGAGCTTAATTCAGTTCCATTTCCGACATAAATATAAACATCTTCCTCACTATTTATTAATAGTCCTAGGCCACTTAAAGTCATGCCAGACTGTCTGGCTAATGTTCAGTGTTTAGACAGAGTTCGTCACGAGAGTGAGGGCATGCTTATTGCATGCATTGAATCGTGATGTTCGATCTAATTTGCGTCACAGCCGAACAATACTGCTTCCATGAATGGGCCGTATAATTATGTGTTAATGCTTGCTAGAACACCAATAGATGTTGTGATAGGCGAGTGTTTGTCTTTGTGTTCATTATTACCGTTAAACATCACACCTGCAATCCCCGAAGTATACTTAGCAAAATTCAAAAGATATCTTCTCGTGAAATAACTGTTACTACTTTAAGATAATACCTATTTCGTATCAGTTGAGCTTCCAAAGAAGCTTTTTGTTCGAGAAAACGTGAAAAGTTACTTCGTTGATAGATATTCGTGCCCATGACTGTACTTAATAGGACACTTTCATTGCGCATTTGGCGAGTGTAATAATATTGTTTAGAAATCTAAATATATACTGTGAAACAAGATTAGACAGAGATAAGAATAGACAATGTAAACTGCAGTTGCTTACATTTTATCAGTCAAACCAAAAATAGTCGGCCGCCAACCATTTTGTATACAAACATTTACTTTGGTTTATTCAAACACATCTATGATCTATCGTTTGTAAACTTGAATCTCTCATAATAATGTGTTATGAGTTCATTTTTAACGAAAATAGATAATAAAGTGACTAAAATTATTTTCCCCGTCGAAAAAAGGTATGATTTTATATATTAGCTATGTATGTATCAATGTAATTTTATGTCTAATGCTAAAATATTGGTAGGCTGTACCCTTTTACCCAAAAACATCAATAATTAAACAGTTTTTTTAATCCGGCTCGAAGGACTATGTTAAGGAGGATATAGTAGACATACGTTTTAATTTTTTTTAATATAAATTATTTAATCCTGTGAAATCATGTCATGTTTATCTTATTTTACTTACATCAAGCTCTTTGTTATTCTAAATTTTAGTACAACCCAATTGCCAATTTGTGCAAGAGGTGTACTTTTGCAGAAATAAATAATTATTATTGTTAATACGTTGTAATTTAGAGGATAACAAAGATTTGTATGCCTACTACACGACACACCCTTGTGTAACAAATGTAAGATATACTTATTAAAATTATTTTGTCAAACAGGTGTTGCTAATATGGCGTATACTTCAATACCATAATGATAGAATTGGTGGGTGGCAAAATTTAATATGGCCAAAGTAACTCGTTTAAGAAACCGTTTTGTGTTTTTGTATTCATTTGCTGAATTTAGTTAAGTATTTAGAAATATAGTTAGTGTCATCATCATCACCCGCCTAGCCTTTTGCCAACATGTTGGGATCGGCTCCCCGTCTAACCGGATGCAGCTGAACACCAGTATTTTACATGGAGCGACTGCCTATCTGACCTCCACAACCCAGTTAATAATACTTTTTGGGCCACTGACTATCTGCAACGACTGCCAAGATGGACAAATGACAGCCAGGACCAACTATTTAACGTGCTTTCCGAGGCATGGAGGTATGTAAGGGCGGTCACCAATCCACGGACTAACCTAGCACGGCTTAACCTAAAGATCGGCCCGAATGGCTGTTTATTTTATTTAGCCACGAGCTTTGTTTGTGTGCATAGTGTTAAATTATCATTTGCTTGGGTGAAGGAAAACATCGTGAGGAAACCAGCGTGCCTGATAGATATTTCTCGACGGCATGTTAAAGCCAAGTCAGAGGTCCATGCAATGGGTGGCATAAAAACTCTGACACCAGGTTACGCACTCGGCATTAACCACACGAAAAAGAAGACCAATATTACTTAATATAGTTACATAGACTCAATAGCCCCTTTTTCTGCTTACGCTCTTAGCAAACTAAAATTTCTTAATTATACCAAAACGAACACGTAACCTTGGCTCACTTGAAAACTCAGACACATTACATGAATAAAATTAACAAAACTATTTATAAACATAATGAGTTACATAATGAAACAGGTTTTTGACTTAATGAAGTGGGCTCAGAACGATATCACTAACGATAAATCTAAATGAAGGCTTGTTTGTAACGCGAAAAGTTTAATCAACTTAACTTGTTAACATGGTTTAGTCAAGGGGTATAATCGTTGCCGGGGCTACGGGACTGTTCGAAAGAGATACCGTGGCCCCAGAACACAAAGGCGAAGAAGGAACATGGGTAGGTTTTAGTCAGTAAAATCATCATCTGACCCCTTTCCACTCCACCCAGAGCGGGAGGGGTCAGTTTTTGATTTTCCATTCCAAAAAACAGTGGTATAATCGTTCTATCACAAACAATGTCTGAGTGTGGAGTACCGACAGAGAATGTCATCAAATGACCCCTCTCGGTCTGGGTGGAGCGGAAGGGAGTGTCAGACTTTTACTGACGAAAACCCATCCATGTTCCTTTTTAGCCCATTGTGTTCCAGGGCCGTGGTATCTCTTTCGAACAGTCCCAGAACCCTTTCGGCAGGCTGGCGACCCGCTCTGACTTTGCACGGGTAGTAAGAGCATATTGTGCTTACATTTGTTTTGTCTATCGTAGAGTTATTGCTATTTTCATAAGGATCTCTAATTCTTTTTCTTTTCTTTAATAAAATAATAGCATAATGTTACTTCCTGATAATTTAGCTTTCTATTGGTGAAAAAATGTTTAAATCGTTCCAGTAGCTTCGGAGCTTATTTGGTACAAACAAAAAAAATAAAACCGACTTCAGTCACGGAACTCCATAATGAGACAATGTATCCGAGTCGTGTTTGGGCTTGTTGCTTTTGTAACGGTATGCCCTTTCCATGTGTATCAAGCGCTTGTGAACCACTAAAAAGTGAAAAATAAAAACTTTTTTTGTAAAAAATAAAACCGACTTAAAAAAAAAAACAAAAAAGTGAAAAATAACTTAAGCTTCTGAAGTCGGTGACCTTTGTTTGATTGATTTAATTTTTTTGTCACCGACTTCAGAAGCTAAAGTTATTTTTCACTTTTTTGTTTTTTTTTTTAAGTCGGTTTTATTTTTTACAAAAAAAGTTTTTATTTTTCACTTTTTAGTGGTTCACAAGCGCTTGATACACATGGAAAGGGCATACCGTTACAAAAGCAACAAGCCCAAACACGACTCGGATACATTGTCTCATTATGGAGTTCCGTGACTCTTGGCTTCATCATCAGATCTGATGGTAGAATGGTTCTTATCCAAACGCAAATGCTTCACTTGTTGTAGAAAATACCAAAATCGCTGTACGTTATCCTATACAATTTGAAGAGTTCCCTCGATTTTGCCATCAGATCCCGACTTGGTGGCTATGGGACCATTTGGAAAGTATACCCTTTCCAACAAAAGAAGATTTTTTTCAAATCGGTTGGCAAGCGACGGAGTTATGCGCGAACATACATAAACAAAAAAAAAAAAATAGATACATCCGATTTGAGAACCTCCTCCTTTTTTAGAAGTCGGTTAAAAAACAAAAAAAATCTTTCTTCTGTATGATGTTAGTTCAGACAAACTACCTGCACCCAGGCAAACGACAAAGCTGTCCCTTGTCCCTTCGCACTAGTCGGACATAATGTGATAAGAAGAATTATAGTGCTAACCATTAGTTATTATAATGTAGAAATTAATGGCTCGCAGCCTATTTACGACTGGGCGAGGCGTGAACCAGGCAACGGGGTATCGTCTTACCTAGTAACTGAACTGAAATGAAAATAGTTGCTGCTTGGAATATACTGTGTCATCCTATTAGCCTCTCGCCCGCCGCAACCACTCGACCGGGGGGGGTTGGCCCGCTGCAACCGCTACAAGGTCACGAGTTTAACAAAGCTTTCTATAATATCTACTATCACTACGCCCGCGACTTCGTCCGCGAAAATTGTGATAACTTGGCCAATTTTCATGATATCAATAAAAATGTAGCTGTCTTATGGTAAAAGAATTTTTTAAATTGGTTGAGCAGTTCTTTAGTTAAATCGTGACAAACAAACATCAGACAGCATCACCTGTCTGGCATGAATGCTGAAATGGACCTTTTTGGCGCAGCCGTGAGGCACACAGTTCGTATTATGTATTTTTGTCCTTTTTTGTATCTTTTTAATATTATTGTGTGTGTGCTTAATGTACTGACGTCAAATAAACATTTTTTCTTTCTTCTTTCAAACAAACAAAAAATCAAATCAGGAATGATTTGATTTATTGTTTGTTGATATGTTTGTTTATTATCACTATTTATAATATTAGTTTGGATTACTAGCTAGCTAGCTAAATGGCTATGCAATTTATTAAGGAATACACAAAAATGCACCTATATTTACGAATCGTGTATCGATTTGATTTTTTTAAAACATAGTGACGCAAGAATACCCATGGCTTACTACTACCAGTTCCAATATTTGACGCATATTTTCATACACTGCCAATGGTTTCGAAATTCAAAGCGACATGACACTAATAACCTGCGTTTCAAAATAGAGGTCATGACTTGGTGTCCGTTGCTGAACCGTACTGACCATAGGCACTGCGGGTGGGCAAAAATAATAACAATTTTGACTAGACATGGTTATTGAAAGGTTGGAAGGTTAACGACCTCATGATGGATCACTTACCAACCGTTTGTACAGGCTAACATATTCATAAGATATTGTACACCAATCAGTATCAACAATAGATGAAGACAGGAAGAAAAAGATAAAAGCTAACTTACCTGCTAACTTACCTTAAAAAAATGAATTTCTGAACGTTGAGAGAAGGCACGGAATAGATTATGAAGTTTGGAAGACTTTGTAGAAGTAATCTCCTTGCAGTAAATTCTTACAAGTTGAGACAGTGTAAAATTACGTGGAACAAAAAGATGACACATTCTTTTTTTAAAGTAAGTTTATCGATTGTAGAAGGAATCGATCAAATAAAATGTTAAATTATATTTATTCAGCAAGTAGGTTTCCACAAACACTTTAATTTTTATTTTTTTTAAACTAGATGGGGCCGGTGTTTCGTACCTGACTACTCTGAGAAGAAACAGCCGAAACAAACTCAGAAGTCATAGTCTCTTTTGAAGTCCAGACAATCTTCCTCAATTTACATGAGGACTAAGCAGATTAGTGTCTGAGATAGTCTTTTGAAAAGGCCCACACAGATTTGAGTGGACCTGTCCAGTCAGTGCAAGCATTTTGTCAGTTAACGTGTAGCTCAACGAAACGACGAACAATACCAAAAGTAAATTGGGTAGGTCGCTTATAGCACTCAATCAGTCGCGGGGAAAAAAAAAGGAAATCAGAACAAGATAAGGTTATTACTTATTAGTGCAAATAAATTAAGCAAGTGGGTTTAAAATGTGGAAAAAAATAAGATTTAGGTACTATAAAAAAGGCACGATTTGTAACATATCATTTTCACCCATTCCCTCCCCTTTAATAAGTTCTTAATTACAACAGCAGAATAAAAGATTATTTAAAAAGAAGTAGAAATATTTACTAGTCAGAAAAATCTAACAAAACATCCATTACACTTTCAGTTTTCAACAACACAAAACAAGCAGTACAATATTAAAATTATCTATGCAAAGCAAGACAGGTTTTTTGACTCCATCTAATGTTTGTTACGAATATAAAATACAAAGGACTTAAATACAGGTAGGTAGGTACAATCGCGTGTAATAATTTCGTATGTCGGTAGAGTGCACCGCAAACTAAAAGGATTTAATTAAAAATGTACATTAGGAGCAAGATAATTTTATGTATAGAGATAAGTGCAGTGTAAATAATAAGTTAGCTCACAGATTAGATTGAATTGGGGCCCACATAATACTAATGAAATCTTCTCAAAATGGCCGTCGCTGACGTGGTAACTGGTAATTTTGGCAGTATTGGTAATTCAAAGTAGTTCTGAAAAAATGTATCAACCCGCATTAAAATTTCGGTCTTTTTACAAAGTTATTGTTATCATTTAGCGTACGTTTTGGATGTCTAAGACAGATTTAACTGAATACTAAAATAATTAGAATATCGGATTAGTCTGGCGTATTTAATTGCATTAATAAGAGATTGTGGATTTGACAGGCCGGCGTCATAATGGTCTACCAATACAAGTCATTGGTCTGGAGTTGGCATGATTGTTCACCTTCTATTATTTTGACATTTATTTTAAACTAGCCCTTCATCCGCAAAAATTGTGATAACTCATATTCACACTAATTTATGTTACTCGGTAAAGATGTAGCTTTCTAATGGTAAATAATTTTTAAAATCGGTTGAGTTCTTGAGGTAAATCGTAACAAACACGCAAACCAAAACTCAAATCTTTCCTTTCTTTAGATTATTAGTATAGAAGTATTTATAGACTGCTCACCGTTGTGCATTCATGACTTTTCCATGACAATTTCAACATACCCGCTGTCAAAGGAACATTATGAATTTAGGTGACCACGAACTTTGAGTACAGTCGTAATGGCAGCAGTTGGTAATGGCGTCATCTGGTATGACTGTCATTATGACAAATAATTGAAAATAGGAGACTCGTGCAAAACCCCCCTGTACTGTACCATACCCACACTCTCCATGTATATGTCACCGTAAAATTGTACGTTAGATTGTAATCTCTCTAGCGAGATTGTAAACTCTCGAAATATTGTCAACTGAACATACTGCTTACAATATAACGCTTTATTTTTCGGTAGATTGTAATCTATCGAAGTGAAACCGTAATATTGTGAAATGCATGCGACGGAAGTATCTCTGCCGCCATAATCGGGACTTGGGGCAACCCCACGTTAGGTTAGTTAGGTGCCTTTAAACCCTGCAGACAGAAATAGGGGCCCCGAGTAGCGGGGCTCCGTCGACTACGCTTTTTAAGGGAATATAAAGTGTTTTGAGGTTATCGTATATTTTGCGGTATTTCTCAGGAATGGTACATTATCTTTTCATGAGAGTGGTACCATGGGGCAAGGGGAACCCCTCCTTCCCTCCCCCTCCTGCACACCGCGCGAGTTGACTTCCATCGCATACATTTTACAATATTACGCTTTCACTTCGATAGATTACAATTTACCGAAAAATTATGTGTTATTTTGTAAGCAGTTGACATTCTTTCGAGAGTTTACAATCTCTCTAGTTATAAAGGGTGTAAAACACCTCTTCACGAAGCCGAAAGGCACTTGTTTTCCCCATCATTGCGATCATTTTTTATTCTACACCATACCTGGGAACCTTCTAGTTACGGAGATATAGGGGGTCAAAGTTACAACATTTTGACTAGTTTTTTTTAAGTACAAGTTTTTTTTGTAAGACTTTAACTTTTAACCCCTTTAAGAGCCCCGTACTATTCAATCCATCCATCAGCACAATGTTTTAAGTGCGTTACATTGAGTTCTACCACAAAACATGATTTATAACCTCAAAAAAAAAGTTGTTTCCCTGCAATATTTTTTGCGTAAAGTTACTTAGTTTGATGTACAGAATGCTTGGTTGGTATTATAATCTAATGTGTTTGACAATTTTACGGTGACATATACATGTCCATAGTCTGAACTGCCAAGTCATAGGTCTCGGTTCGAAAGTTCGAACCCAAGGCACGCACTTCAGATTTTTCGGATTCATGTGCGTTCTGTGCGTGCAGTCTTACCAATGGGTATCGTAGTACACTAACTGCGGGTTGTGGAGGTCAGATAGGCAGTCGCTCAATTTAAATAAATAGGGTATTCAGCTGCATCCGGTTAGACTAGGAGCCGTCCCCAACACAGTTGGAAAAAGGCTAGGCAGATGATGATTATGTGCGTTTTGTATAATTATTACTCGATTCGGTAAAGGAAAAACATCGTGAAGAAAGCACGCGTGAGATATATTTCTTGGCAGCTTGGAAAGCCAAGTCAGAAGCCCACGGGCGGCATAAAAAACTCTGACACCAGGTTAGGCACTAACAACACATAAAAGAAGATTACTGTAAGATAAGATAAGATAAGATATGATACCATAAAGAGAAAATTAAAATAGCCCTTACAAGTGACTGTACAGTGCGTGCGGTATACTCGTACATTGAGCACTTGAACAACTGGAGATGGCCGATGGAGTAAAGGTTTGACCGAGTGGTGGCCTAAGTTTGGCCAAAGAAACCAGGGCCGTCCTAAAGCTCGTCGGTTTGACGATATTGTCAGGGTCGCGGGGAACACCTGGATCAGGGAGGCACAGGACCGGGAAGTGTGGCGGAAGAATGGGGAGGCCTATACTCAGCAGTGGGTGATTCCGGGCTGATATGATGCTGATGATGATGACTTGAACATTTTGCTGAAAAAAAACTCGATGAACTATTCTTATTACGACTGTCTCCATAGTTTCCAAGAAGACTAATTCATCGTAATTTGTCTCACAAATAAATATTAGTAATAGTACGTGTGGTCTCATTAGTCTTTTTTGCGTGAGATACAATGTTGGAAACGTGCCATAATAAGGGATCAAACTGTTTCTGTATCTGCTAATTTGCTCAAAACAAATCACCGGCAATTATGAAAATTACTATCAGAAGGTATATATGGTGCTTTCTATCATTTAATTTTATGAATATGTTAATAAAATTAAATTTTGTATAAATATAGTTTTTAAATTAAATGATGTTGTAATTAATGGACAGATTTGGTTGTCATTATGTTAGAGAAAAAAAAGAGAAAATTTTCTCAGAAAATTGGAAAGATAACTATCAAATTTTTCGCAAACGAGCGTTTAAAAAATCTATTTCAATCGTCAAAGTAAATAACGTGGCTAGCTTCAATGGAATTTAAACGTTCCTGGTCGAGACAATAGGCACAAAGTAGAGCAGCAGTCCACTCTAATCATTATGCACCAATAATGCACTATTGTACTTATGTAGAAGGTAGTACCACCTACTAATTAACGGGAATAAAGACGTGTACTAGTAAATGAGGAAACTACAATTAATATTGATAGTACAACCACTGTTCCCATGTTATGTACTGTATTGTTGTTTTTTATGTACTAATAAACTGTTATTATTATATTAACTTTTAAGTGATTTTCTACTTTTAAGTGGGAGTGGGAAGGGCACATTGCTCGCAGAATGGATGGCCGATGGGGCCGAAAAGTTCTGGAGTGGCGACAGCGAACTGGAAGACGATTCGTTGGAAGACCTCCCACTAGGTAGACCGATGACCTGTGAAGGTTGCAGGAATCCGTTGGATGCGAGTCGCACGGGACCGGTCAATGTCGCGACACTTGGGGGAGGCCTATGTCCAGCAGTGGACGTCTTTCGGCTGAAATGATGATGATGATTTTCTCCTACTGTGTTAATTAACGTTTTACGTTTTCACAAGCTTAGTATTATTACAGAGTGTGAGAGTGCAGTGGTGGTGGTGTGTGTGTGTGTGTGTATATGTGTGTGTGAAGTGTGTGTGTGTGTATGTGTGAGTATATCGTGTTAAAGATACGCGTGCGAAACTACACGTGCATGATAGGTATCGATTTATAAATCTTAATTGTGGTCATTAGGTCACCACTGAAACACTACGTCTGTGACCCATGTTTTGACGCTATATCTGAGGCCCAGATTCACAATCCTGACTTTACAGCAAAGGAGTCCTCACAAAGTAAGCTTTGTATTACCAAAGTATACTTTCAATTTATTAAATTTCAGAGACAGTTGCTTGACTTTCCTTAGAAAAGTACGGCTCCAAAGTAAAGTATCGGGAAAAACGTGTGGCTGTTACGTTACACGTACAAATGTTTTGGAGAACATATTTTAAATCAAGTTTTATTTCCTTAAAAAAATAGTTATTAACATAATTATTCAAGACGAGTGTTTATAACGTGCTCTTGCTTAGATTTATAATAATAATATTATTATTTTATTACATTTTACATGAAAAGTAAAGGTGTTTGGAAAAAACAACATGTATTAGGTACCTGGAACGAAACGAAACATCGTTGACGTGTGGTTGACGTTCTGTTTGCTGCTTGTCTTTGATTATATACAGGGTGAAATTGAATAGATGCGACAAATTTAAATATACAATAATACGTGTTGTCAAGAAAATGTATAAAATATCAAATGTAAAATTGTAATGAACGAAGGAAGGGTAGTGGGCGGCGCGCGGTCGCCGGGAAGGGATGTCAGCGCTGGCGCACATGCGAGGTTTGGCAACGTCGCGCGATCCTTACATTAGAAACTAGGCTAAATTAGGTAAATGACCGCTATGAACGGGAATACCGATAATTCGTACTTAAATAAAGATAATAACATCAATGGACCTTTTGAAAACGATAATCGCGTAATTTTTTTTAACGATTTAGATAGTAGAAAAAACAGTTTATAATTACTATGTTACTGTAACTGAAGCTCCCATTTCATTTATTCAAATTCACCCTGTATGTCACCGTAAATTTTTCAAACACGTTCGTTCGCTCTCGAAATATTGTCAAACGAACATTCTGCCTACAATAAAACGTATTATTTTTCATGAAATGCATGCGATGGTAGTCAACTCACGTGGTGTGGAGGGAAGGAGGGGTCCCCCTTGCCCAGTGGTACCACTCTCTTGAAAAGATAATGTACCATTCCTGAGAAATACCGATTAACATAACCTAACCTTAAAACACTTTAAATTCCTCTAAAAGCGTAGTCGACGGCCCCTATTTCCGAGTGCAGGGTTTAAAGGAACCTAACTAATCTAACATGGGGGCACCCTATTATGGGGGTAGAGATACTTCCTTAAGTTCAGTTGACAATATTTCGAGAGTTAACAATATCGCTCGAGAGAAACACGTTATATTGTGATTTAACGTGTTTGACAATTTTACGGTGACATATACATTCCAACACAATTCCAACAATAATAAAAATGTCACTCAAATCGACATGACGTTTCGAGCTATAACCCAACCATAATTCAATGTGTTTCTGTTCTAGGAAATTAGTGTAACATGAAGGACTACATTATTTAAACGCATAGTAATGTAAAGTATACTTTAAGGCCAAAGTCATGATTATCGACTACTTAGCCATAACTAAGCAAAGTATAATTTTTGGAAAGTAAAGAAGAGCTTGACAGGAGTAAGAAATATATTTTTAGGTGAAAGTAGACTTTTGCATCAAAGTAAAGTTAAAGTGCGGTCTATGAATCTCAGCCTGAGAACCTCAAGTAATAAAATCGAGTTTTGTACTTATGGACTAACCCTTTTAGGTATCAATAAATTTGTATGTTCCTTGTACGGTCGAACAAGCTATTTGGTTTGCATTTTACAATGTAATTTGTGGGTTAAATCAAACAATAAAAAGTGAAAACGTTGCAAAATTCAAAAATAGACAGGGATATATTTCTGGATGATGCCTCTTTGCTTAGCACACGTAGTTCCGAAACTATCTCGTCATCACAAAGAAGCGAACTGTACCCCCGAAACTTCGGATACTTCAATTTTATTACATCCAGAAGCCTCGAGGTACGGAAAACTGTGGTTACCGGAAAAATATCTCAATATGAAAGAGTTTTCTCTCAAAGTAAGCGTATTGACTATATTCTTATGTACAACCTCTGCAAATATTTTCTTTCAATATCGAATAGTGCTACTTTGTTTTAAGAAGAATATTAAATAGGTACTCTTAATTTTGAACATTTTATCGAAAATAAAATGAAACATGTGTACTCGTATGTTGAAGAAGTCACTAACATGTTAAGTTATGTAATTAGATTGAAGTATGCAGGAAGATAAGTCTAGACATTTGTGTGCTAATTAGGTAGATAATTCACCAAAATAAAACTAAGTATTATTAAACGAAGTTACTCTATTCCCACCAGTGCTGGCAGCCACAGCTGGTTGTTTTGAAAAACTGTTTATACGATGCCGATAACAAGCCAGCGCTGGCCTGGTAGCCAACACTGGCTTCGTCTAACCCTTGCTTTACTCATCAAAATATGTCCTATTTTGCTTTACTCATCAAAATATGTACAATTTTCATCGTGCTGTATTCTCTTGCACACTATGCAATTAGATAGAATTGTCTAAAACGATTCCTACTGTGATTGTGTTCGTTGGACATAATTAGAACTCTATTCGAGAATCTAATTATGTATTTCTCGTTAAAGTCTATATAATTTACATAGTTGGAACACAGCAATGTGTGGACATTGTATTGTGGACAACCACAAACGAATGAAAAATGTCTTCTAGAATTTGGACCTTATGAACTTTGCAAGAATATCTAGCCTGTGTCTTCTCTATAATTCAACTTTCGGACTACCTGAATCGACAATTCGAAATTATATTTTTGTGCGTGTGACATTTTTCGAATTTGATTAATATTTAAAAAATGTTTAAATTTTGATAAATCCAAAGGATTTTTTAATCAAAAGTGTACACTATCTGTTTACACCAATCTTGCAAGAAAATGTTGCAACTGTTAAAGTATTTAATCTGTTCTAATTCAAAACAAATACAACAAGAAAAATATTTTTGAAGAGATACTTGACTGGGCTAATATCACTCTGATGAGCTAAAAATAAATATGAAAAGTAAATAAGATATGAAGCTATATATTATTATCTAACATATAAAAGAGGTAAGATTGATGAATCATATCTAACCGATGAACATATCGATTCAGTAAAAAATGGATAAACTGGAAACTAATCTCTGAATTAAGAAAAAGAATTAAATGAGAAGGTTCCGCTGACACACAAGTTATGGTAACGGTAAATGCAGCCAAACTTTTATTATTTTAAATAAAGGCACCTTTGGCGTAACAATAAATAATAATTGTGAGTGGAAGATGTTTTTAGAAACGCGTCTTCTATGAGTAATAATAGGTATAATTTTAAGCGTATCTTATCCGAAATTAATAAGTCATCGTATCATCTACGATTCAAAAAGTTTATTTTTCCTTATATTATACTCGTCCATATTTTTAAATAAAGGCTCCTTTGGCGTAACAATAAATAATAATTGTGATTAGAAGATTTTTTAGAAACGTGTCTTCTATGGGTAATAGTATAATTTTGATCGCAACTCGTCCGAAATGAATAAGTCATCGTGACATCTACGATTCAAAAAGTTTTTTTTTTTTCAACATAGACGTAAAAGATGGATAAGGATGGACCCAAGCCGTGTGCTGTTTGGTAAATCTGTGTTGGTTTTGCTTAATGCTTATAGCATTAAATCCGCCTATGCACTTTATGCTTGAAGTATTAAATAAATTAGTGAGCTAATAATCATGGATTCGGTAAGCCATCTTTCGAATAAATTTAATTTCAAACGTTGGATCACGTATTAAAGATAGCCGTCTCATCGAAAATGGCTATTTACGACATTTCATTTGTGGAAAGAAGATCGAACGAACAAAATGCAGTTGTCATAGATCAGAATCTTCGATATTCATAGGAAAGCTGACAACTTATGTTTTAAACTCCCGTTAACCTTCTTTATTTTAAAATCTTTCGCATTTATAATAGCCTTACAAATCACAAAATATGCGTATATATTTTTTTGGAAATAGCTATTAGAATGTAAATTATGACAATGTAGGTTTAAAACATTTTAAAAGTTATGATTAAAATATCGCCCATTTCTATTTTTTTACGTCTGCAGGACAGTTTTTTTTAGTTTTTTAAAGAGTTTCTTGTAGTTTAAATATTTGCACATTTTAATATCTTACGCGTACGTATTATTTTCATTAAAATATTTGACGCATTTGGTTTCGGCGGTGGCGGTATTATTACTCATAGTTAAGTAACTCTAAGTAATAATAAATAAGTAAAATAATAGTAATAATTAATACTAAGCAGTTTATTGTGTGATATCGACTGTTAAAACTATAATACAAAAATGATAGCTTTTTTGTATTATAGTATATTTTTTTTAAATTCTAATTTCTTCGTCATAGTTTTCTAAAAATACATCGTGATTTCTTTATCAACACTCGTAAAAGCAAGAATGCTATTCGTTTCTGACCGAAGCAATCATCATCAAATATACTTTATAAGGTAGTTTACTGATAAAATCCATTTGAATCTCACATTTGTTTCCATTATATAAGGTGAAAAGTAAAATAGTGAGTCGGACCAAAAATAAACTTTTTCATGAGTCCCACAGCTGGGAAATCGACATTGATTTTTCCCCGAATTTAGCTACAAGATTGACGCCTCCTGTAGCCGATTCGGTCACCAGCAAGCCAACCCATCGTCCCATCGTCATTTATAAATTATTTCCAAATATGAAATTGCATTGTTTTGACGAGTTTTTATTTTGGTTTTATTTAAATAAAACTTATTCTGATCAGAAACCCCAAGTTATACTAACAGATTACTCAATTATGCACTTTGTATTGACAATTATGCATTTGGTATTTGACATACTCAATTATGCATTTTTTTTGTATTATTAATAAATTGCAATGACATATATGAACGTATTTTCTGTAACATTTTTATGATTGATCTTTCCCCTAATGTCCCTTATCTCAAATTTCGTTACGACGTTTGGCTCTCCCCAAAAGCGATTCCATTCAAAAGCAATCATAACTTTTTTTATATTAGTTAGCTTTGTAACAAGTTTTATTCTATACGTTAAAATGTTATACTTTTCAACATCCGTAGTTCATAAGGAGTTTAAATATGTATAGTTTATATTATGGGTACTGAAAAATGTGGTTGAACGTTATACTGCGGAGAAACACAGAGTTTTTAAATATTCTTTGACTTGTATCAGGTTAGGTCAGAGGTTCCCAGACTGTGCGCCGTAGAGAGTAAAGAAAGGCGCCATGAGGCATTCAAAATGCTTTTCCATTCTGCAGAAACTAAACTTAACAACGCGGACAGCACTATAAATGAGGCAACAAACTTTTTAGTTTTCAAATCTCACTAAATGATTTTTGAAATAAGTACCTTGCTGAAGTCGATGTCGAAAAATTTGCGTGGATCAAGATCCTTTCCATGCACAATATCCACCGGAATTCACTTCACAAGAACAGTCTCAATGAACTCTCTCGCGACAGCTGCTTTTAAAACATAATTCACGTTCCGATTTGATCTTTCTTGAGTGTCAATTGATTAAAAAACTGAGCTTCACATTGTGCAAATATTGTGGATGTTTTATTTTTTGCGCTACTCGTATCAACTTAGTTCCATCCATGTACCCTATTTCGACTAGCTCGGGTGCCGAGACAAAATAAAATACTGAACCTGTAAGTGTGCCGCGATCTGGAAAAGTTTGGGAACACTTGGGCCTAACCCAGGGGCTCCCAAACTGAATTGTACAGTTTCAATAAAACGCGAAAAAACTGATTTAAGAAGTATAATATGTAAAGTAAAAGTGAAAAATAATACGAAAATTATGTTTAATTCCCAGTTTTTCTAAAAATTTAAATAACAGAAAGGCTAGTATGTCGGGCATACTTTCCAACCCCTATCCGAAAATACCCTCTTCAAAAATAGCAAGTACCCTCCTATAATTATACACATTCACGACCACAAATATGTGTACCGCTTTAGTAAAAGCGATTTTCCTTAACATTTTACACTTAAAATATTTTTCGCTTAAATATTTCGTGAGTAGTTTAACCAGTGGATCGAATATCGGCCGCTAGTTTGATTCAAACGTATTTAAATTAATTGAAACACAAATAACATCAACTAAATAGAATTAAAATTGTAAACGTCTGGCGCAGCAGCAAGGTTAACACTGTATCATTTTAATATGAGTAAGTATTACAGGTAAATAAAATAAAATTAATCTTTTGAAGGAATTCGAAAATATCCTAAAGTGCATAATACTTTTAACGAAAGTTATTTTCCGAAATAAAACGTTTTTCATGAAAATCATGCAGACAGTATTATTTCGGTATTCAATGCCAAGACTAAGAATATTTTTTTATACCAAATCACTGCCTAAAATGGTCCTCTGACCCCGGATAAGGCAATTCTCGTTTTGACTAAATCTATCTAGTTATTTAAGGTAGGTACAGCTTTTCTGTACCTCTTACTTTTTCAGTTTTGGGGGTAAGTAATCATCTTTAAATCTTACCGAAACATTCGCAACACTGTTATTAATTATTTTAAATATGTGAATTCTAATTCAGAAGTTGTACGAAATGACCTTACCCGCGAAGGTAAAAACAATTTGCTTTTTTTTAGACGGAAAACACGTTTTAAACGGAACAGTATTTATAGGAACATCGGTTTGCAAGTATTATCGTTTTCAGCAATGTAAATTTAAATTCTTTTGTATGTAAATTTGCATAATCCGCGTCAAAACAAGCCACGTACGTTTGTACAGCTGAATTCAACAAACCAGCAAACTGGTAACCGATCATCGCATTCAATATAACAATTTTAGAAAAAAAATGTATATTTCTGATTAATCACTTTAAAAACCGGTTGAACTTGGTCGATCACAAACTCACAGATATACTTTTTCACTTCACTAGAAACTTCACTTTCTATCACTGGTTGGTAACTACACACAATTTTCCGAACACAGGATTCGATTTTCAAATTGGAGCGCGCGATATACTTAAGCGATTTTCCCGCGTAAATGAAATGGCGACGTGTACGCCCCCCACAGCGGTGCAGAGCAGACTGGCTAAGTAAAGGTGACGCTTCACATGATCAGATCACGTCGTTGGGTTATATATTTTTGCTACGAATGTAACCTTAACGCGACCGGTTTCAAAGCCCGTTAAAATAATAACTGCCAAAAATAACACAGAATACGAGTAGTTGTTTCCATAATTTTGTGGAACAAGTACTATTTCGTTGCGCTTGTGAATTTGAAGTGGTTTAGAGTACCGCATTTTGTTTTTAATTTGACTTTTCCTGTTCGGTACGCATAATACTGCCTTAATTACAATATTCGCAATCAAGCTCTCAAGAATGGTTTTGGTAGTTTAGGCAAGAATGTGGTTTGGTCGTCGTCACTGTATTTTAACCGACTTCCAAAAGGAGGGGGCTCTCAATTCGTCGGAACCTTTTTTTTATGTATATTCCCCGATTACTCGAAGATGGCTGGACCGATTTGGATTATTTTTATTTTGTTTGTAAGGGTACACTTCACAGGTGGTCCCATAATCATCAAGTCAGGATCTGATGATGGAATACTGGAGAAAACGAGAGAACTCTTCAAATTTTATAGGCACGCATGAAGCGATTTGGGTAGTTTTCGGAAGAATACTTTCTAGGAGTGGTCCTACTTCAATTTGGTGAAGATCTGATGAAGAGCTTCGGAGATGGCAACGGAACTCCTCAATAAATGATAGCAAATGGACTGGGATTGCTGAAATCTCAGGTCTGTCTATTGTTTACACCAGTTCATAACATAACATCACGCCAGTACGCTGTGAAGGGGTAAGCGCATGTGAACCACTAAAAAGTGAAAAATTAAAACTTTTTTGCAAAAATAAAACCGACTTCTAAAACCACAAACAAGTGAAAAATAACTTTAGCTTCAGAAGGTGAAAAAAAAACTAAACCAATCAAACAAAGGGTACCGACTTCTGAAGCTAAAGTTATTTTTCACTTTTTTGTATTTTTAGAAGTAAACGTCGTAGTCGGTTTTTTTTTAAGACAGCAAATTTTTTTTTTCTTGTGACGAATTTCAACGAAATTTAAAAAAAAAGCTGTTGAGTTTGATAAACAGCTAACCTAACCTAACCTAATCCAAGAAACAGTCAATTTCTGCATTTCTGTAATGTAAAAGTAAAAAATTTGGCAACTTGAATGAATGTGATTCTGTAAATGCATTCTCAGTTCGCCTTCGTATCAAGTAATATGTAATAACATAAGAGTTGCAAAACATTTTATCAATCGTGTATGCCACAACCTAGCTTTTAATGAAACTTTGAACCGAAATTATGAGTTGGTTCTTAAACATTTAATAAGACGCAGTAAAAATCGTAAAAGCCAATATATAAAATGATCAAATACATAAAAGACGGAAAAAAATATTTTTAATAATTTCTAAACTATTGAGACGCAGGATTTTCATAAAATGGTTTTTAGTTTTTTTTTTCGTTTTTTTTTTGGTCTTAACCAAGTGGTATCGTATTACCCAGTATTAAATGGGATGTCAAAATCAAAAAATCAAAATCAAAGCATTTATTTCAAGTAGGCCAGTTACAGGCACTTTTGAATTGTCGAAACAAAAATGAACATTTAATGTAGCTACAGTCCCAGTCACAAGACATAAAAACTGTGAAAGTACTGTAGTTGCCCATTCCCTAGCGTAGATCTCTATGGAGAAGAACGGGCAAGAAACTCCATGGACACTCTTTTAAATCAAAATATTGTTACAAAATCTTGGTTACATCAATCATGTTGAGATGGTACGAGTATATTATGTGAGAACAATGTAGCAAGATTTGCACGATAAAAGTGTCCATAGCAAAACAAAAACAAAATAAAACCCAAAAACAAAATAATTAATTCAAATAAACCATGGCGACTAAGACATGACCAGTCACAACTGGAGGTCAGATAGGCAGGCACTCCATGTAAAATACTGGTATTCAGCTGCATCGACGATGTGGAGGTCAGATAGGCAGGCGGTCCATGTAAAATACTGGTATTCAGCTGCATCCGGTTAGACTGGAAGCCGACTCCAACATAGTTGGGAAAAGGAGTTTTTTTTTTGGTTGAGTAAACCGAATCAATAAAAATCCTACTGTTTGTCATGTCAATCAGGATAAGACCTTATTTCCATGGCTAGTGAAGCGAGTAATAGACTTTTTGGGAAAGAAACCCAAAAAGGGTTGGAAATATTTGGATCTTTTATTTAGTTTCCAGTTGTAGTTCAATGTTGTAGGCACATCTATACTATTAATAATATAAAGCTGAAGAGTTTCTTTGTTTGATTGTATGTTTGAACCCGCTAATCTCAGGAACTACTGGTTCGAATTGAAAAAATATTTTTGTGTTGGATAGTCCCATTTATCGAGGAAGGATTTAGGCTATGTAACATCACGCTATGAGCGGAGCATGAATGAAACGTGTAGCAAATTGGGGATTTTTTTTCTTTTATAATGTGACGCAGTCGAAGTTGCGTGGGTCAGCTAGTAAATAATATGTCGTGAAATTTATATTTTAGTGGGCCTCATACCTACTACATAAATCCAATTTTGTATGTCTACATAAGCATGAATGGAAGTAGGAGATCCCCCTTTCATTTTTTTATTTATGTTTTATTATGTGTTGTTATACCGGCAACAGAAATACACATTCTGTGATGATTTCAGCTGTATTACGGATCATGAGACAGTTCGCTGACACACAGACGGACGGACAGACAGACTAGGAATAGGGGCCTGTTGGTTAGCCTTAGGGTACGGAACCCCAAAAAGAAGCAAGGCGAGTTACGGCCAGTGTGAAGCAAACAGAACGTAAATAGGCCCTAAGTTTTAAGAGAACATCTTTTTAATTGGTTTCCGTTTTATATTTTTTTTCGTATGGGAAATCATCAAATGTCTTCTCCCACTCTGGGCGGAGCGGGAGGGAGTGTCAGACTTTTACTGACTAAAACCCATCCATGTTCCTTCCTCGCCCTTTATGTTCCAGGGCCACGGTATCTCTTTGGAACAGTCCCGCAGCCCCGGCAGGTTTAACTGGTTTCCTAAACCGTTGATTATACACTGAGCTTAGTTATAACATAAATCGGCTAGATTTTTCGTTCCACTGGTCACGACTGTCAATGTGTAAATAAAATCAGGATCAGACCAAAGTCGGTGATATTGTACGGAACTCACTCACGAAAGTATCATTTCACACAAAAGGTCAATTTGAACGTGACCAGTATAAAAGAAACAGGTATCTCCTGTACTTACGTCATTGCAAAATAAAAGCTACTTTCTGCAATTTTAAAAATAACGTGGTCTGAGATTGGAATTTTATGAGTTTCGCAGTTATTTTGGGATGTTTTTGATCGTCAATCTATGTTACGAGTTGAGAATGAGTTACGTGAGCGGAAATAAGAATCATAATGTGCAGTGTTTTAAAACGGTTCCCGTCAAGCCTTTCGTATTTGTGTGAAAAGATTTTTTTATGAGTCGATAGGTATCATATCAGCTGGTTATTGTGTAGGCAACTATTTTGATCGAATAAATTATTAACTTCTGTGGTAACACGTTTCAAAATTCCTAAATGTTAATTGATATAAAACGGAGTAGTATTACACCATGATTTCAGTTTATTTTCGAACTATATTTTTTTTGTTTTGTTTGAATGTTCTAACGTTGTTACATCTCGGGTCTAAAAGTCTAGATATTACCTTTTTATTTGTTCTTTCTTCTTTATCGTGTGGTTAGTACCTGTCATAGTTTTTATGCCGTTCATGGGCGGCGTCTGACTTGGCTCTACACGACGCGCGACGTCAAGAAATATCTGTCCGGCATGCTGGGAAACCGTCTTGGTGTTATCATCCACCGAAGCAAGTGTTAATCATGCAATAGACACACAAATGAATCCGAAAAATCAGAATTGGGTTCGAACTTTAGATCTATGACTTGACACTCCGACCACTGCTAGTACACTATTGACACACTTTAGCTGTCTTTTGCTGTTTTGCTACTTTTTTATTCGTGTAGAAGAAAATTGTGTTCATCTTAAAAGAGATTATATTTTCGAAGTTCGTATATAAGTCCATTTTTTTTAAATGTTAAATCTATACTATTATTATAAAGCTTGTTTGCTTGAACGCGCTAATCTCAGGAACTGCTGATTGAAATTGAAATATTTTTGTGTTGGATAGTCCATTTATCGAGGAAGGTTATAGGCTATATAACATCACACTACGGCCAACAGGAGCGGAGCATAAAGGAAAAATGTTGCAAAAACGGGGAAAACATTACTCCTTTTGTGAGCTTTTTACCTCTTATGTGACGCAGACGCAGTTTGCGTGGGTCAGCTAGTTGAATACATATAATATTGGACTGTTCATACTGACTGCGTTAGCCGATGCGATGATCTCTCGCAATAAAGCGCGGCAAAACTGGCATAAGAACATAATCAGGGCTTTACAGTAAGATCTAGCTGCAGAACACAAAACAAATCAGTACTTCGGAAATTGAGCGTGAAGTGGTGTCGGTCTGTTTTTGGTGCAAAGTGCTCGCGGCTTCTGTGTTCTGTCTACAACGGATATCCGTTTCGGAATAAATGTTTGCACACCAGTGAGAATGTTTGTTCCTGTAATGGCACCTAACAGCCCATTTTAGCGGTATCTGTGTGGACTACAAGTCGGCCAAAATTGATTATCTGAAATTACGTGTGTTTCGAAAGAAGAACAACAAAAAATCATAACATCACCTCTGTAGTGTTGTAAGTTAACATTTTGCCAGTTATATATCACGTCCTTGCAAAAAGCGGCGAGCCTTTTGGCATAAATCCAGAGTTCCAGACCTTAAGCTAAATTTCAGATTCGGAAATTTCAGAGAGAAAATCCTAATAACACTTAGCCGCGAACTATGTATCGAACTCAAATAGGTACTTACTCATGCTCAGAAGCAGTGCTTGTGATCGCGGTTTCAAGAAATTTATTTCTCATAAGAACATGCAGTCCGCTTAAAATGAGATACAAAGTAAAAAGTATAATATAATAACTAGCTGACCCGCGCAACTTCGTCTGCGTGAAGAACCGCTGGACCGATTTTGTGCAAACTTCACATTAACCATCTACTAAATAGTCCGAACAAAGCCTAAACATTTGGATTGGATAGGTGAGCCCGTTCTTGAGTTATAAAATTACAACGAAAAGTGGCATCGATTTTTATATATTAGAATAAAAAATAAGTTGTTTTATTACTAATACTTATGACATAACAATCTAATGATAGGAACTTCGAGCAAAAAAATACTTGTATTAGGTACTTTACCACAGTGTGGATGGGTGATCACCCTTACATACCGAGTTTCTTCCGTGCTTCGGAAAGCACGTTCAGCAGTTGCTCCCGGCTGTCATTTATCCATCTTTGGTAGTAGTTACAGGTAGTCAGCTCAAAAAGTCTGACAACCAGTCTTACTAAGTGGTATCGTATAACCCAGTATTAACTGGGTTGTGGAGGTCAGATAGGCAGTCACTCCATGTAAAATACTGGTGTTCAGCTGCATCCGGTGAGACTGGAAGCCGACCCCAACATAGTTGGGATAAAATGCTAGACAGGTGATGATGAGGTACTTTAATACAGTACAATACAATTTCCTCGAGAGTATTGGAAGTTAAAATATACATACATAATATTCCATTAGCTTATTCTTAAATGTGTTCACGTGATCAATAAACTATCAAGCCATTTAAAAATACTTATCTTTAATATCAAAACGTGATTAAACACTAGGAAATATGAAATCACGTCGTACATGTGTTCCAACTTCCAACAAATTCGTTTATTACAAAGAATCTTTCTATAATATTCTATCTGTAAAAGAATCAGCGAACACGAAAATAGAAGGAAAATTGTTCACACACGTTCACAGTAAAATATAACGAGAATGTCCCGAAAATGGTAATGGAAGGAAACATGTGTCGAGCGAGTCAAGGTGTGTACTACGAGTACCTATGAGCACAAATTTACAAAAATACGGTAATAAGCACGTGTCTTACTTATTTTTTATAATATTCGAGATTGAAGTGGATAAATATTTAAGGAGCTCGTGGCTTAATAATAACAGCCGCTCAGTTCGATCTTTAGGATAAGACGTGCTTTTCTAGGTTGGTCAGTGGATGGGTGACCGCCCTTACATACCGAGTTTCCTCCGTGCCTCGAAAAGCACGTTAAGCTGTTGATCTCGGCTGACATTTGTAGATCTTTGACAGTTGTTACAGGTAGTCAGTGGCTTAAAAAGTCTGACAACCAGTCTGAGGCTGAGGCTACATTAGGCCGCGACGCGACCTGCGACACATGAGCGATTAAAACAAGTAAATGAATGCACACCTATATGGCTACACTGCACATCAAATATTACTAGCGAGAAATCAAAGATTGCGATCTTTGATTTCTTTATGCGATTGATCGGAACAACATTACTGTAATCACGCATCGGCTACACCAACATAGCGAAATTGAAGCTTATTTATTAGAAAATACTATAATAAATAATATAATAATATATATAAATCTCGCTTGTAATGTAGCCATACCATGTTTTTCTCGTTTCGCTATTCCTGTCGCATCGCAAATCGCTGCCTAGTGTAGCCTCAGCCTTACCAAGTGGTATCGTATTACCCAATTTTAAACTGGGCTGTGGAGGTCAGATAGGCAGTTGCTCCATGTAAAATACTGGTTTTCAGCTGCATCCGTTTGGACTGGAAACCGACCCCAACATAGTTGGGAAACCGCTAAGCAGATGATGAAGTGCATAAATATTTTAGCGGTTACTCATTAGAGACGAAAAAATCGCGTGCAATCAAATCAGGCGTTTATACGGGGCTTTCTTTTAGACTTATGCAAGTTTTTGATTTAGACCAGTCTCCTTATTTACACTATTGTAGAAGTAGCCCGTTAGTATGCTTTCATTAAATATTTCATCCACCTTTAGGGTGTATTTGGGCCACCAGACAAGTAACCGTGTACCAACTACCGCTACGCCTCTTTGTCAAATCGGAAGATGACCCTCGAAGCGACTCAACAAAATGGCTGTTTTCAAATGAAGAGCAATGACCAATCTAGTCGGCCTTTTATTTTGCTATACATTGGATGCCTGAGGGCGGAGGTTCTTTGACTAAACAAGTCAAGGGAACGCTTAATCGGAGTTTAGAAACAACGATTACCTTGTAGGGAGAACTTTCAGCTAACTTGATATTTTGGATGATTCAGGTGTTCCTTAATTGTTTCATTTCTCTGTAGAAATAAATCAATCAACAGGGGAAAACTGTGCTGTAAGCCTTTCTATAGTTCTACTGAATTAATAAACAATCAGTCGTCAGCAAGGTTGGCTAAAATTGGAGAAGGTTTACATTGATTCGAATTGGGTAGGTACAAACAAAAAACAATACCAAATTATGTTGAGGAGTCAACCTTTGTTGGATAAGAGTTTTTAGACTGACATGGTCACTAACACAAACATTAGAATTAAGAACGGGATATTTACCATGTTTATTGTCCCGTTCTTAATTCTAATGTTTCTTTGTTGGATAAATTTGAAAACACACATAACGTCTTCATTTAATTTTCTGACATTTTGATTCTGAGTAAAGATTTTTTTTTTCAGTCGGAAGACTCCCACTGCTGGACATAAGTCTCCCCCTAGTGTCGCCACATTGACCGGTCCCGTGCGACTTGCATCCAGCGAATCCCCCGCAACCTACACTAGGTCATGTGTCCACCTAGTGGGAGGCCCTCCAACGAAAAAACACGTCGAAATTAATTTGCTAAGAGCAAATTCTTAGCGAATTTCTTAACAAAATTGCATTTTCTGCCCAGACTCAGCTACATCATCATCTGCCTAGGCCTTTTTACCAAATATCTTGGGGTCAGATTCCAGTCTAACCGGACGTAGCTGAATACCTGTATTTTACATGGAGCGACTGCCTATCTGACCTTCACAACCTAGTTAGTACTGGGTAATACCCCTTGGTAAGACTGGTTGTCAGAATTGGGCCACTGACTACCTGTAACTACTACCAAAGATGGACAAATGACAGCCGGGAGCTTAACGTGCTTTCCGAGGCACGGGGGGAACTCGGTATGCAAGGGTGGTCACCAATCCACAGACCAACCTAAGCAAGCACAGCTTAATCTAAAGATCAATGGCTGTTATTAATTAGCCACGAGGTCCTCACTAAGCTACAAGCAATACAAAAAAATAAAAGGTGATTTTAAATAAGAGAAAATTCCTCAGGATTTTCTCACTCAGATTTGTCACAAAGCCTCCCTGAATCTGCTACTTGTTGAACAAACAAAACATAAGTTTCACCCTCATAAAAAGTTCTAAAAATTTCCAGCAGGCTGCGGTAGAAAGGTCTCTCTCTGTTTGTTTTCATTTCCCTAATGAGGTAAACTTACATAATTGAAGTACAAATGATCGACATGGTGAGAGACAAAACAATAACTAACAAACAGATATACTTATTTACCTACGTATTACGAGTAGGTACCTTTTTTGTAATTTGGTAGACTGACTCAATTCCTGAAAATATTTATCATGGGAAAACGTTTTCCGATTTTCAGATTCGTGCTTATTATATAGAGTTTCACTTGCTTCGGTAAAGGAAACGAGCATGCCTGATAGATATTTCTCGGTTTTTAAAGCCAAGTGCACCATGGGTGGCATGAAAACACCCCAGGTTAAGCACTAATCACACGATAAAGAAAAAGATGGGAAAACGTTTGACTTTTGTGAATAAAATGTTTGTATTTTTTTTATTATTTAAGGTGATTTGATGATTTGACCGCAACTCACCTCACCAGTGTCTTAATCTGAAAATTGAACTATTTAGTTTAAATAGTCCGGCTATTGTTTAAATATATTTTTGTTAATGTTTTAAAACCAATTCGTTTTACTCGTGGTTGAAATCATATTTACATTGGGTAGGATGGCTTTATCCTTACATTTCTCGTATATTGCTTTACCACCGACAAACACACCATGTACCTAACCTCATTACAATTACAAGTTACTTAAAATGATGTAAAGTTGGGCCAATTTGACACATTTTCTAAGCTGACTAGCAGCTTCTCAAACCACTCTTTAAAAGCCACAAAGTTCATTTACTCATGGTAATCACATTTTAGACGCAAATGCGAGGAGGCAGTCTGGAATAAAACCTTGAGAAGCTGAGCCCATGTGACATAATTATAATAAGGCGGGCTCCTTTTCACGATGGAACTTTTGAGGTGGAGGCCACTGTTTCATCGGTCCATGTCCGCGAAACCGTATGGTTTGCATTAAACTATGATTCGAAAATAATTATGTTTTATTATCGTCACAATGTTGTTATTCAATAATGGTGAAATATTCTTTCTCAAGTACATACATATCACTGCATTCGCATCTACTTTATCAAATATCGATTTTGTTTTGGGACGAAACATTGTAACGACGTTCAGTTTTCTTAAAAAAGAAATTGTTTATTATGTATAAATATGTATAATAGTAAAAGTAAATCGTAAAGTAACCTTCTTTTGTCATTATTACGATGAAATATATGTAATTGTAATTGAAAAAAGTTAAGCAATTGTTTAGTTCTAAATTCGAAAAATAAATAATATATTATGCCGGCCGTTACAAGGCTACGTTGATTAAAATAAATAAATAAATAAGGGCCAATTTGGTTTACTTTATGTCGTTAGGTTTTTCGTTATTTAAATACTTATTTGACATTGTTCTAAAACCCTTTTTTTGTTAAATGCCACTTATTGCAGTGTTCCTCTGCATTTCTGTAAATAAATACTTAAATTCATACTTGGAACCTTGAAGCCTTATGTTTTCTATTTTAATTCCCAGTTGATGAATGACCCGTCAAATAAGACATTTGAAGAGTAATAAAAAATAGAATGTGCTTATTTGAAGCTTTACAGAAATTACCCATAAGAGAAATACTTTGTCCAATCTTTTGCTCAGTCTTTATGTTTATTTTCTACATTGTACCTAAAGTAGAATTAAGAAATTTCTTAAGTCAACTCTCAGTAAATTACCCAACTTTTGAAAACCAGAAACATAAGAATCGAAAGATTTATTATACTCCTTGACCTATTATTATTCATCTTATTTAAATGCCACCTGACCCCTTACCTTTACAAAGTCAAGAAAATGTCCGATTCTTAAGTAACCCTGATTTCACCTTTATTAAAAAGGAACCCCTCGTTATGCCAAAAAGGATCTGAACAAAATAAAATGTCTAGAGTCTTAAACCCGCTATTTTCGGAACTTTATTAGGTACCTAAGTTTTTTTGAGAAATTATTAGGTACGTAAGATTTTCTTACGAATTGATCGTACTTAGTTACCTAATTTGATCTTTGTTTTACATTTGGTTATTGTGTTTTGAAATTAGCATCTAATTCTTTAATGTTTGCATGACAATTTTATGGCGAAATATGCCATTGCACCACATATTATTTTATCATCTTTTGTACCACATTTACTGCAAATAAATAAATTTGATTTGGCTTGAGCTGGAATTGCTAAATAAAATTATATAATTGAAACATATATAAATAGGTAGGCTAAAAATGCATTATGTTTCTTATGTAAATCAAAGATTTTCCGTCAGAAATAGTCCAGTAGTTTTGCCTTTTAAAACCAAAATTTATTTAGCTCAAACTCTGATTCAGCCGATCATTGATTATGCTGATGCCTGCTATTTGGATGCCACTGAAGAGTTGTTGAATAAACTAAAGCGTTTGCAAAATCTTGGCATTCGTTTTGTGTTTGGTCTGAGAAAATATGACCATGTCTCTCACTTCCGCAAGGAACTGAAGTGGCTCCCTATCCGTCTTCGCAGAAACACTCGGATTTTATGTCTCCTCTACAACATCCTTCATAACCCTGCATATCCCAGTTACCTACGCGATCGCTTTTCCTTTGCCCGTCCTCCTGATGCTCTGTGCAGATCCCACCTCAGACATCATCTTATTTCCCATCTCATAAGACTGAATTCTATTCTTACTCATTCTCCGTTCACGCAGTACGTTTGTGGAACTCACTTCCACCTAACATTCGTGACTCTAAAACTCTATTTATTTTCAAAAAGCAAGTCAAGGAGCACTACCTGTCCTCATATTATAGGTATATATTTACAATAATGTTATTTATTTTTTACGTGTTTATATAGATGTATTTACGTTTATTTGATGTAGCTATATTTTTCTTTAAGGGTTTTAATTTTAATTGTAATGTTTTGTCTTTTCTACACACTGTGTCTACATTTCTAATCCAACTTTCCTCTCGCAGGTCTGCTGGAAGAGATTTCTTATGAAATAAGCAGTACCTTTGTGCTCTTCTATCGTTGATGTAATGTCCTATTAAGTATTTTGTGTGTACATAAATAAATAAATAAATAGTCCAGTCCCAAGCGATAAGAACTTCTGCAAACACAATCATGAACTTCTAAAGAACATTCCGGGACGATACATAAAAGCGATATGACACATAAAATTTGTCGTTAAGGACGCCATAGCAAAGTATACGACGTGGAGAAAGGGATATAAAAGAAATATATTTGACTTGGCAGTCAGTAGCTTATGGTTTCATATAAGTTGGAATACATCTGGCACACTGAGAGGTTTTCCGCATGTTAGAAAGGATGTGCAGTAGAATTATATGTGTTTTGTACATACAGGGTGTAAACCACCTCATCACAAAGCCGTTAACCTTACTTACTTACCTTACCTTACTTAGTTTGATGTAATTCTGTACATCAAACTAAGTAACTTTACGCAAAAAATATTGCTGGGAAACAACTTTTTTTTTTAGCTTATAAATTATGTTTTGTGGTAGAACTCAATGTAACGCACTTAAAACATTGTGCTCATGGATGGATTGAATAGTACGGGGTCGTGGAGGCGTTAAAAGTTAAAATCTTACAAAAAAACTTGTATTTAAAAAAAAAACTTGTCAAATAGTTGTAACTTTGACCTCCGTAACTAGAAAGTTCCCAGGTATGGTGTAGAACAAAAAAATGATCGCAATGATGGGGAGAACAAGTGCCTTTCGGCTCCGTGAAGAGGTGTTTTACACCCTTTATTGGTCCAAAATTGTGACACAGTGGATGCCTGAAGAAGGTCGTGGTCACCGCGAGGCGTGACAATTTGGACTCGTTGCTGACTTATTGGCCAGAGAAATACAAATTATGTAATGAAAGTGTCAACAAATATTGATCAGTATTGTAACGCTGCTACACAACCAAATCATATTCGGTTTCTGGTTGAATTGCTTATATTTTGGTTTAAGAAAATTACATCTTGTAAGCAGCGGTGACACCCAGTGGTGGCGGCCCCGACTAACGAACAGTAAGTCGTGGGTTCGAACCCAGGCAAGCGCATTACTTTGTGTAATTTATTTCATCACCGCTGCTCTCAAAACGGTGAAGGAAAACATCGTGAGGAAACCGGCATGTCCTAGAACCAAAAAATTCGAAGACATGTGACATCTACCAACCCGCAATGGGCCCGCGTGGTAGATTATAGCCCATTCCCTCTCATAGAGAGGAGGCCTGTGTTCCAGCAGTGGGAACATTAATAGGCTGATGATGATGATGATGACATCTTGTAATCTTATTTTTCTATCTAGTCTGTGACCATGATCATCTATAATTTCCTTTACTTTTTTCATATTTAAAAAGCTGCCAGTACTTAGGATTAGCAATCTAGAATGATCGATCATCATCGAACCTCTACAGTATACATCCTTACGCAATTACTCCCCAAGGGAATTCGGAACACACTAGCTGATGCAGACTACTTTTTATTTATTGTTTCTATTTAAAAACAGACTACACAAATATTGCCTCTCCTGTTGTTGTCCGGAGCCTAGAGCGTTAAGACCAAATACATATTTCTTATTTTTCCAACTGAACAGAGAATATAAAGAGCATTTTTCAGAAACAATTTTTCATTTCTGTACTAGACAAGTTTTTATAATATTAATTTCTGCCAGTTTAAAAATACATTTGATGTTTCAAAGCATAAAAATAAATTTTGTTTTCTTATTAAATTCCTTTGATTCTTTGAAATGATGCGGGGTATCTGAAACTCGCGTCAAACCAAGATAAGCTAAACCGCAAGATGTACCTACACCAACCGAACTATTAGTACGTACATTCCCATTCTCATAAGGGATGTACAATCTTGTTAAGAGTGACCGCAGATTCCAATAACGCAATAGGCTAGTTTCCACCATCAATAAATTGCAAATCTACGAGTATTTAGTCCGTCAGTTAGAGTATTGGAAAATAATGGACACGTATTTTTTGTTTTTGTAAATCAACGAATATTGACAAAGATAAAACGCATCAAAACTCGGGGAGTGGGGGCTCGTGACGTCAGAACTCACTAAGAATGATACCAAACAGTGACGTATTGAGAATTTTAAAAGCGTCGTATCTTCGTCAATTTTGGTTTATGTGACAAAAGAAAAAATACGGGTCAAATAGTTTTTGATAATCTAAGTGACGGACTAATTAGTTTTTTTCAGTTAACAAGCCTATTCAAGTCACTGTGATCGATATTATCTCAACTCAGCTTGACATAATTTATATTAAATACTATGGTATAATAAGCGAATGAAAAATACGAGGACTGTGAAACATTAAGCTCATTTTCTCAAAGGTAGAGAAAGAAAATGTATAAAATTGTTTTGTTTTTAATATGGAAAATATATCATAATCATCATTTCAGCCGAAAGACGTCCACTGCTGGACATAGGCCTCCCTCAAGTGGCGACATTGATCGGTCCCTTGCAACTCGCATCTATCGGATTCCTGCAACCTCCACCATGTCATCGGTCGACCTAGTGAGAGGCCTTCCAACACAACGTCTTCCGGTTCGCGGTCGCCACTCAAGAGCTTTTCAGCCCCATCGGCCTATGTGCCCTGCCCACTGCCACTTAAGTTTATCAATTTTTCGGGCTATATCGGTAACCGTGGTTCTCTTGCGGATGTCTTCGTTTCTGATTCGATCACGCAAGGAAACTCCGAGCATAGCCCTCTCCATTGCCTTTTGGGTGACTTTAAGCCTTCAGATGAGGCCCATTGTGAGCGACCACGTTTCAGTCCCGTATGTAACACACACTAGTCATAGACTATTGCCTTGTGGAGAGGAATATAATAATATATTGTGATAAAAACTGAATGCTTGAAGTACTTAACTGTTCAATAGAATTTTGGTTGAAAATGCACCCTCTAACTAAACTAATGTTATATAAAAAATCGATTACCGTTAGTATCATCAAAATCGCCTGATGCGTTTGGACTCTAGAGCGTCAAAAAGGAATAAACATACATATATAGGCTCTCTCTAAGGTGGTTATATAATAATTGTGAAATCAAGATCCTATATACCAACAATACCCACATCATGTCTTTTCGGAAATGATATATAATATAAGAGCACGGAATGACACTCACAACAACAGAAAGACCTATTTGAAACATCTTATGTTATTGTCAGAAACCGTACTTGTATCGCATTCATGAAGATTCTACATACTGCGTCTAAGGACCCGTACCTTTGTGGTTCTAAAGCGACCGTACTTAACCCTTAGACCGCCTCACCACGAGCACAAGACATTGTTACGGACATCGGAGTGTTCAACCCATTTGTTTTTGTCAAATTATGTAGAATTCTGTTATAATACTCAGTACACTACATTTAGTTATAGTTTAATTACTCCGGGTCCTTAGCCTTTGGGAACGTGACAGAGGATACTAAAACAAAAATTTTGGAACTGCTGAACAAAAAAAAATTTAATGCTATAAAAATGAAGTTTGTTTTCTGCATCTGTAACGTACTCAACGTTGGACAAATTGATTGCTATAATTATATTTAGGTAGCTACTTTAAGTTTTTATTTTAGTAATTATTTGTTATAGTTCTAGTTGTATTATGTATATAATGTAAATAATAATTTTCAGTACAATACAATTTAAAAAAAAATGTGTTGAACAATACCAAAAAAAAAGCGGCCAAGTGCGAGTCGAACTTGAAGGGTTAGCAGCATAGCAGCAAGTAATATAAAAGTTCTTGTAGTTAAGGTAAGGTAGTTAAAGGTAAGGTATATTGCGGTTAAAGATTTATGACGTAAGTATTTTAAAAAAACTACTTACTAATTTTCGGATGTAGGTAGTTTTATCATTATCTTATTTTAGAAGTTAAAGGGGGGGAGACACATTTTACCTCTTTGGAAGTGTCTCCCGCGCAAACTATACAGTTTAGAAAAAATGTTTTTTTTTTTAATTTACCTCAATATCATTTTTGAAGACCTAGCCATAGATACTCCACACGTATGGGTTTGATGAAAAATTGAGTTAAGGTTCTAAGTATGGGGAACCCCCAAATTTATTGTTTTTTTATTTCTATTTTTGTGTAAAATCTTAATGCGGTTTACAGAATACATCTACTTACAAAGTTTCAACAGCATAGTTCTTATAGTTTCGGAAAAAGTGGCTGTGATATACGGACGGACAGACAGACAGACAGACATGACGAATCTATAAGGGTTCCGTTTTTTGCCATTTGGCTACGGAACCCTTAAAAGAATAAAATTGGTACAGGAATTGAAAGATTTTTACCTAACGCAATCTAAGTAAGTACCTACTTATATAATAATTAATTCATTCTATAAATCCGTCCTCCACCACAACATCATTCACCGATAGCATCAAGGACAGGCAGTTCTAATTAAATTCGTAGCTACACTCAAAAAACGTAAGGGTTAAAAATAAATAAAATACTGTTAAAAATAACCCAGCATGTTTGTCAATATAGCACCTGCAAAGTTTGTTGCTAAAAACAAATACGTCAACTTTGCTGACATTACTTGTTAAATATTAACCGTTAAAATTGGTTAAAAAATACTTGGTAAGAAATAACACAGTATCTTAAGTTAGTAACGACCGAGTCAAGTTGGCTGAATTTAGCCAATTTTACTTGGTTAGAAATAACACAGTATCTTACGTTAGTAACGACCGATTCAAGTTGGCTGCATTTAGCCAGTTTTACTAACTTAACTACAGCCGGCTCACTCGGTACATAACATCAGTGTTACTCGGTATTTTTAACCAATTTATCCAGTATCTACAGCCAGCCTACTCGGTAGTTAGAGCAGTGTTACTCAGTATACTTAACCAATTTATCTAGTAACAGCAGCCAGCCTACTCGGTAGTTAGAGCAGTGTTACATTTTTTTTTAACTAGTCCATCATGGACTAGTTGAAAAATATGTATAGTAAGATAAAAGAGGTAGGGCCTAGAATCTGGATCACTCCGTTTACACGCCTGTAAAAATTGTCATATAAACACTTCAATGTACGACTCGAGCTTCCAAGCAGTTAATAAATTTTGAACTTCTTCATCCATTGTCATCCACAAACAACGTGTCACACCCAATATTCACTAGCGGAGCCACGCACAAGGAGCGCAGAGCAAGGCCGTATTAAGTGCTCTCCTGACGGTCAGGGGGTCTAAAAAGGCCACTTTAGCAGAATCATAATTTGAATCACGTTAAAATTTAAAATTCTTAAAATGGACTTTATGTTTATGAAAATAAGGTCCATTAAACCAATTTAATTTTTTTAAGATGATTCAAATTATGATTCTTCTAAAGCGGCCATTTTAGGCCCGCAGGACTGACGTCGGTCTGCCGTAGCTATCCGCCATAGAAATCATGCGTGCATTCAGATTCAGAGCAGCACTGACCGCGTCCGCATACCGCGCCATACGCAAGCGTACGCACTGACCGTCAGTCCCGACCGTCAGGAGAGCCGTACTGCACGCGTGCTTACTAGAAGAGAATCGACGGGCAAATGAACGAGCGAACTAGCGACCGAGACGAAACGAATGATGGGATTGGTTGATGCTAGCCAAGCGATTCGATTATTTTTAACAGAGTTATCTACTCGGTTAAAATTAAATGTCACGAACCGGTTGCCGTTAACAGAGGTAGTTTGCAAGAAGCAACCGAGTAAAGAACAATGGCAGCCGCCCATACCTACATTTGATTTAGCTGAGATTAGTTTAGAAGTCGGTTTCTGTTTTTTTCAAAAAAGTTTTTATTATACTTCTGTAAGTATTGTTTTATTGGCCATAATAGCCTGAAATAAAGAATAAATAAAAAAGGGGAAACGAGACGATTCTAGGATTTTTAAAATACTTGCTAAGTTTCAGCTTATCAAGTATTCATAAAATCCTAGAATGTGTGTGGAATATGTTGAGTAAATTGACAAGAACCAATAAAACAAGTTTTTTTAACATCTTTATTTATTCTTCCTCATCCAAATTCTGCGGGTGTGGTAATATTTTGCTGATGTCTGGCCCATCCCAACTAGATTTAATTAAGTTAATCTTATGTATTGATAAATATGTTGGTTTGTAAAAATCAACCGAATAATTACTCGATTACAATCAAAAGAGTTCTACTTATCTATTATTAACTATAGATGTTTGTAAAAAACAACCGAATAATTACTCGATTACAATCAAAAGAGTTTTACTTATCTATTATTAACTATAGATGTTTGTAAAAAACAACCGAGTGAAATACTCGTTTAGTAACAACAACATGCTTATTGGTTATTAGCCAAGAATATTTAACAATATTCACAAGTCTACTCTTTGTCAAGTTTACTTGTAGATTTTTAGCCAAGTCTTAGTTAAAATTTACCAATATGATTGTAACCGAGCCAAAAAGGTACTTTGCTAAAATAAAATTTTTTCAAAGTAGAAAATTGCGTTGACCGCACAATTTCTGCCATCTTCGTTCAAAGCCGTCAATTTTCACGTATACCCCATAATAGTATGTTGTAGTGCGAGTACTGCAGTGATACCGTTTTAGAATTTATACGTGGTAAGTTTTAAAAGACCAGCCTAAATTTCAGAGATAATAGACTTCTATAATAGACTTCTTTTCTGGAAATTACGGTTTCTTCCTACTCCTCCGCTATACTTTCTGATTAATTTCGTTGCGGGATCCAAGACAGTTAAATTCAGGACTTCGTCGAGCTTCATTGTCTCGGCGCTTTTCTGGTGGTCGCCACTGTTGATTCTGGCTTTCAGGAGTTTAGAAAGTAGGTTTGGTTATAGGAATAGGTTAGGTTTGGGAATAGTGTGGCGGGCTTGTCCCAAATTAATAAAAAAAATGTTTTCTTTTTCTTTCTTAGAAAAATAAGAAAAACCGTATTTTTATAAAATTTTCGGAAAGTTTTTATTTAATGTTTTCATCACTCATTTGTTTTTAATCAGAATATTCAACACCCAATTATGGTTCATTGAACATTTGGCTGGTCATTGAAAACTAGCCCTGTATGAAAAGTATTGTTAGGGTCGCCTTAAGCGGCCTCCGAATGGTCTCCGTGTTCTGTGATAAAATGTGACACTAAATTCACTTTATTTTAAATTGTTCACGTCTGCAGCAGTGAAAAGGTTAAATAAATGTTTCCAACCTTGGTCGGATTAGTGTCACCGTGGGAACGTTTTGCTGTAAGTTTACATGCCTTATGAAGCACTAACACTTGACAAACAACTTGTACTATAAACCTATGCAAGTTAACTGTTTCATAATTCTTGTAAACTTTGCTCTAGCGACCTTCTGAAAATTTTCGCAGAAACATAAAACGCTTTTCGTTCGAATTTATTGTACACTTATTTCTTCTAAGATATGATGATAGTAATTTATTTAATAAATAGCTTTGAACATATTTTGGAAGCAGTTTTGGATTTGTATGAAAACAGTTATATAACTAGATACGCATGGATAAAATGGAAACTAGAAAACGAAAAATAAAAACCATTCCGCCCAAATAAACAAACTTTGAAGTGGCGAAATTGATGCATACAGATTTTTTACAAACATGGCTCATTTAATTTCCCAATAACAAGACTTGATTAGAACATGATCATAATTTTACTACCGATATTTTTTCCAGAACGGAAACGCGATTCAAAACATGTTTTCATCAATCGAACATCCGTTTTATTGATGTCACCGACTCCTTACATAAATTACACAATATCTACGTTAACACGTCTTAAACTTCCGAAAATTGGTGAAACAAAAATGAAAAAACTCTCACACCGCAATATCAATTTAAAACGCGATTTTCCGGCCAATATCTAAACCAATCCCTTAATGCCCGTTTTTAATCTTTTAAATGCCGTTGTCACATATACGTGACAAACAAGTATAAAAAAAACGACACAAATATGTGACAAAACACGCGCGTGCGTTTATGCTCTGGCGTCTAAAAGTTACTAAACGAATAAAGCCTACACCGGTGTAAGCTGGTTGCTGTGCGAATGTCATCATAAATCTAGACTGCGGACCGCTGCAGTGGCGTGCGTGCAAGTGTGTCATGCCCTTAAATTGTTTAGTTCCATTTAGTTTCCACCGGCTTTTCATTTGGGACATTAATCTTTTTATCGTGGGTAAATGGATACTGTTATTATACCTTTCTAATAAATAGTAAAATTAAAAATGAACGGTTCGGCAGCTTTTACTTGAAATGAAAATTTAAAACACTATACAGATCAAAAGTGAACGAAAAATATATAAAGACTTTGTAGGAAAAAAAAACAACGACTTCAAAAAATTAAATCACCTTTTTTTGTTTCATTGACTTTTCGTTGCCACCGACTTCCAAAAGTAAATATAGTTTCCACCTTTGGAAATCAGAAATCAGAAGAGCTCGTGTCTAAATAACAACTGCCGCTCGGGTCGATCTTTAGGTTAAGCCGTGCTTGCTTAGGTTGGTCTGTGGATGGGTGACCAACCCATTGCATACCGAGTTTCCTCCGTGCCTCGGAAAGCACGTTAAACAGTTGGTGTCGGCTGTCATTTGTCGATCTTTGACAATCGTTACAGGTAGTTAGTGGCCCGAAAAGTCTGACAATCAGTCTTTCGAAGTGGTATCGTATTACCCAGTATTAAGGGGCCGGCGGAGCATGCGTATTTCATACAAACGTAATACCAAAATAATTTGTAAATCAAACATATTCTTAAGGTAGTGTGTATTTATTTCGATTAGATTACAGAATATCTATGTTCTCAAATATATTTTTTGAGAGGACAATGATACAAAGACGAGATTATGAGGAATTTATAATTTCTATGGAAAACTTATTTTTCTTATAACTCTTGTTCTAATCAGTGTCCAATCAAAATATATATTTGAGAACTTAGATATTTTGTAATTCAATCGAAATAAATACACACTACCTTAGGAATATGTTTAATTTACAAATTATTTTGGTATTACGTTTGTATGAAATACGCATGCTCCGCAGGCGTCTTAACTGGGTGGTGGAGGTCATGTAAAATACTGGTATTCAGCTGCATCCGGTTAGACTGGAAGCCGACCCCAACATAGTTGGGAAAAGGCTAGGCAAATGATGATGATGACTTTTGGAAATCAGTTACTGTTATTTTTTCTAAAACGCTTTTAAATGAAATTCACTTAACCTGAACCGTTAGCTTGTTAATTTGATTTTCGTCTAGATAGTGAGTTAAAGTCTTTACGTCAGCCTAGACTAGATTCAGCAATAAAGGTAGAACACCGAGGTTTCTCTTCAGTAATTGGATTTTTTCTACACGACCTTCGATTGTTAGCTCTGTGCGCTTTTAACAAGACTTGAAACAACGTTTGATCAGAGTTACAACCATGTTTTGTTTTATTCTTTATCGCAGTAAAAAATGCCGAAATTGAATATAAAGGGTGTAAAACACCTCTTCACGAAGCCGAAAGGCACTTGTTCTCCCCATCATTGCGAACATTTTTTTGTTCTACATCACACCTGGGAACCTTCTAGTTACGGAGATATGGGGGGTCAAAGTTACAACTTTTTGACCAGTTTTTTTTTTGAATACAAGTTTTTTTGGAAGATTTTGATCTTTTAACACCTCCATGACCCCCGTACTATTCAATCCATCCATCAGCACAATGTTTTAAGTGCGTTACATTGAGTTCTACCACAAAACATGATTTATAACCTCAAAAAAAAAAGTTGTTTCCCAGCAATAATTTTTGCGTAAAGTTACTTAGTTTGATGTACAGAATGCTTGGTTAACGGCTTTGTGATGAGGTGGTTAACACCCTGTATAATTATACATAATTGAAAATATTACAGAAAACGAAAATAAATTTAAAAAAAATTATGTACGCTGTAATCTCCGGAATCACCCGACCGATTTTAGTTAAATTTTAAAAATGTGTATGATTGGTTTCAGCTTGAAAAATAAGATAGTTTTAGAACTGATAGGGCAGCCACTGGCCACTATTATATTATACAATGCCTAAAATTTGCAAGGGACAAACCATGAACGGCCCATTTGGTAGTCATGAAAATGGACATAACAACTATTAGTATGAAAACAGCCACATCCATGAAAACATCTGCTTTCAAAATTAGCTTAAGAGGCCTGCGGAGCATGCGAATTTCATACAAACGTAATACCAAAATTATTTGTAAATCAAACATATTCTTTAGGTAGAGTGTATTTATTTTGATTGGATTACAGAATATATAGATTTCCAAACACATATTTAGAACGTACATCGATTTAAACAAGAGTTATAAGAAAAATAAATTTTCTATAGAAACTTTAAATTCCTCATATCTCGTCTTTTTATCATTGTCCTTTCAAAATATTTATTTGGGAACATGGATATTCTATAATACAATCGAAATATATACACACTACCTTAAGAATATGTTTCATTTCCATATCATTTTGGTATTACGTTTGTATGAAAAACGCATGCTCCGCCGGCACCTTAAAAATACATTTTGGTGGAATTTACAATGGCAATCGCTATAATGCAATGCAAAAAACGGTTTTATGTCTTTTGTAATACTTATGTATTACAAAAGACATAAAACCATTTTCAATAAAAGTCATAAGTCCTATTCTTAGAACTAATTTTTATTACAAAGTTTTGCTATGATTTTTTTTTTTTTTTTTTTTTTTTTTTGTGTAGGGCATCTCGCAGTTCAGTCTACGAAGACTGGCTTCTGCTTAACCGGGCAAGTCCTGTGGATGCCTTGAATTTAAGGCCTCCAGCCAGGGCAAAAATGACTAAAAACTAAGCGACAGCGCTCTAAGGGCACCCCCTGTGGGGTACGGACCTCGGCTTAGGGCGTCGCTGGGGGCAGCAAAGGGACAGGCTGGATCTGATTGTCATTAATTAGGGACTGTTTTATTGCTAAAGGCTCAGCATCGCGGGCTGGCTCGGGCAAGGGTCGGGGAGGGATTGACTTGGGATTACGCGCCGGACCTCGGCGCGGCGGCGAGGTCGGAATGTCTTCGGTTTGTATTTGTACATTCTACGAACTGTACTGGTATCTTTCCTACTCTCTTGCAAGATAGTGATCGGATCGTCGGGGGTGACTAAGGTGTGACGCGGACGTTGGACTGAGCTAATACGCGATGGGTCGTACCGGGCGGCCGATGCGATTAGGGGGTTCCTATGTTTGATGGCAGTGTCGAAGTAACGCTTGGAAAGGCGTTTCATGAACTGCTTAACGGTAGGGATTCTAAGGTCTCCGTGTAGACTGTTATTACGGACGTACGGGGGGGCACCGGTGATCTTACGGAGGAATCGGTTCTGCAAGGTCTGCATCGTGTGGATATGACGCGGGTGGGCATGAGCGAATACGATACAAGCGTATGTCATGATGGGACGGATGACTGCGGTGTAAAGACGCAACTTGCACTTGAGTGACAACTTGCTCTTCCTAGTGATCATGAAATGGAGTCGGCCCATAGCAAAGGCAGCTCGGTCACGAGCTGCTTTGATATGAGCCTTGAATGACAGATGGTCGTCAAGTATAACTCCAAGATATTTGGCTTGCTTCTCCCAAGGGATAGGCTTGCCAAACATGGTGACGGGGGGACCTGGCGAACGCTTAAGGCGTGCCTTATAATACAGAACTGCCTGGCTCTTGTCAGGGTTAACCTCAATCCTCCACTTACGGAACCAAGCGCCGAGCGAGTCGACAGCTGTTTGGAGGATGCGACGGATGTTAGTCTGAGAACGGCCGGTGTAGTAAATTGCCGTGTCGTCGGCAAATAGGGCTAACTGAACCTTCTTGTTCTTGGGGATGTCACTAGTATACAACGTGAACGCGAGGGGAGAGATAACGGAGCCCTGAGGGACTCCGGCACGGATAGGATGGGGAGAGGATAACGTCTTACCCACACGGTAGCGGAAGGTACGGTTTGACAGAAAGTCTCGTAAGATGAGCACGAGACGGTCAGGCACACCGAGTTGGTATAGCTTATATAATAAGCCATTGTGCCAGACCTTGTCAAAGGCTTTCGCTATATCGAAATACATCACGCCCGTCATCGCTCCGCGCTGGAAGCCAGCGCTAACGTGTTCAACGATGCGGTGGACTTGATGTATGCAAGAATGTTCGGTCCTGAAGCCGAACTGTTCTTTAGGGATGAGGCCCTTTGTCTCGGCATAATCTCTGAGACGCTTATAAATAAGCCTTTCATAGATTCTGCCGAGAGCACTCAGGAGACTGATCGGCCTGTAGCTCGAAGGCTGGGCTTTCGGTTTCCCAGGTTTGGGAATACCTATAACAGTGGCCTCTTTCCACGCTTGGGGAAACATATTGTTGCTCAGGGCGCCATTGAAGATGGCAGCCAAAAGGACTATGAGCCGGGCGGGGAGGGCTTTAAAAACTCTATTAGTGAAGCCATCGGCGCCTGGGGCTTTCCGAGGCTGTAACCTATCTATGATATCTTTGACCTCTTCCGGGGTGATGACGGGGAGAGGGTCATCGGGGTCTTCTACAGGGGGAAGCGATGCTCTACGTTCGACTTCTGCATCCACCTCATCAAGGTGCTGCTTGTCTACTGGTAGAGTGCTCGGTGAACATTGGGATTCCAAACTGTCGGCCAGACATTCTGCTTTTTCAGAGTCGTCAAAAGCGACGCTCTTATCGGGACGGATGAGGGGTGGAGAAGAAACCTCTTCCGAGGTGCGCAACTTCCTCTGAAGCTGCCAGAATGCTAGGTGAGTGGGCTCAAGTTCGCTGAGCGTTTTGTCCCATTAAGGAAGTAAGGAACGCATGTGAATCTTGTTCGCTTCGCAGGGCCAAGAGCTGTAGGCACGTATGGCCGCATTCTTCTCGTTTATCAGTTCACGAATGTCGTCGGGAAGTATCCAGCGTTGATCGCTCATCGCTGGTACTTCTCGAGAACAGTCCTTCAGTACGGAAGTTTTGCTATGAACTTCTGTCAGGCGTTACATAGATAAGAGCACGCAATATTTTTTCTTCTACCTCTCACTCTCACAGAACGATGATGATGGAACTACATTGCCTGTGGAAAATAAAAGGCCACATGAAAAAGCAAGCCTCCATTCCGCTATACAAGGGTTACTTCATCCTGGTCAAATTCAAGGGTGTGCTACAGACCATCAAACTGAACAACTTTCTCCATGGGACCACCAGCATAATCGTAAAAAAATAATGAGCTGTCTCATACATTTGGTCGAGTACTTAGGTATTGGAATTTTGTATGATTGGATACAAAGTGGTACCGTGTATACCTACATACATGAAGTTGTTGAAACAGTCAATGACTCAGTTTTACAGCAACTCGTATCCCGGGCATTTCACGCACGCCCAACGGTTTACGATAGCTCTTCAACGTTCATATTTCCTTGGTATTGTATTCTAACCTTTTTGCTTTTTTATTACATCGTTGCCATCAAAGATGACTGTATTAAGTCGTAAATTCTTTTCATTTATTTCTCTTTCTTAGAGTTTATTTTTAGTCTGGAATGTTTTTTCAGTTATAAATAATAGCTGAGGGCTGGGGTGACAGTATACTGAATTAACAGGGAAATGAAAAATGTATTTAAAATCATTCCAACAACAAAACTGAATTGTTTTATAACGTAGCTTATATCACTTACAAAGAATACTAACGAAAATGGATGTGACTGAAACCGGTACATCATCTGCCTAGCCTTTTCCCAACTATGTTCGGGTCGGCTTCCAGTCCAACCGGATGCGGTACTGGGTAATACGATACCCCGGTAAGACTGGTTGGCAGACTTTTTGGGCCACAGCACACTGATTAAATGTTACGGCTGTCGAAGATCTACAAATGACAGCCGGGACCAACAGCTTAACGTGCTTTCTGAGGCACGGAGGAAACCCGGTAGGTCCACCAAAACACGAGTTCTACTGAAACACGAGCTCCACTGAAACAAGAGCTCCACTGAAACACGAGCTCCACTAAAACACGAGTTCTACTGAAACACGAGCTCCACTGAAACACGAGCTCCACTGAAACACGAGCTCCACTGAAACACGAGCTGAACTGAAACTGATACATTGAACTGAAAACATAACATAACATCACGCCTGCAATCGTCAAAGAGTTAGATAGACGTGTACCTAATAATACACCCACAATTCACTAGTTATATTCAAGTCCCATGGCGGGCGAGTCTATTGCCATCAACCAGGCGCAAAGCCAGACTCTTGGTTGCTACTGAGATATTCCAAAGCCAGACTCTTGGTTGCTACTGAGATATTCCAGAAGGAAAACCCAACAAAACTTTGCCCAAACCGGGAATCGAACCCAGGACCTCATGCTCAGCAGTCGCGCTTAGTACCACTAGACCAACGAGACAGTCCAAACATCTCTGGAAAATGTTGTGTAATGAACATGCTAGACAGCGGCGCGCATTCACTCACAATGACAGTGACTTTTATTTTGACAGTTCAACTTTAATTATCCATTGCTTTTAATAGACTAGTTTACGCCGTGAATAAATAGCAAAACTATTTAGTCCGTCAGCTAGGGTATTTGAAAATAATGGATACGTATTTTTTGTTTTTGTAAATCAATGAATATTGACAGAGATAAATGGCTTCAAAGCTCGGGGGGCTCGTGACGTCAGAACGCACTAAAAATTATGCCACCGCGGCGGCTTGATCTTGGTCCAATTTTAGTTTAAGTAACAAAAAGAAGAAAAAAAAATACGGGTCAAATATAAGTACTTTAATAATCTAACTAATTAGCTTTTTTTTTGTCACCTACCCTATTTTTTTTTCATCCACACACCTAAACACAACCTTCCTATATTGTTTATTTTATGGTAGTTTTTAATTTTGTTCAAATGTTTTTCCTTGTGTTGCCTTCCTCCTTTTATTTGCGGCAGGCTTATGTCTAGCAATTGTTGGTTTTTCGCAAAAGAACGACGTAAACATTATCATTCTTTCTTTCGTTTTTTTTTAAATAGTATACCGTACCTACAAGCGCTATGGATTTCGTTGAAATTCAAAATCGGACCCTATATGGGTCCAATTTTGTCTTTCAGCCGTTTGATTTTTACAATGGCGTTACTAACTGGATGCGAGTCGCACGGGACCGGTCATGTGGCGACACTTGGAGAGGTTTATGTCCAGCATGGACGTCCGATGTTACTAACGATAATTAGTACTAATTATAATAAATTACTAAATTATAATCAGAAACGCCTCTGTAGTCAAAACATAGTCTTATCTGACACGTAAGGTAAGTGCGTAACCAGTGAGTTACTCTCTGTAATATAACGGCCAACAGAATTCCATTAAGTGTGAGTCACATTTACGCCCGCACTTAAGGAATAATGAGCGTTCGTCTTAATATTACTTAATAGTGGTCGGGAAACTATCTTACTAACTAGACATGTGACACTTGCGTATAACTATATTCAGAATTATCTTTTAATTCTGGCTGAAACTAAGTAACTACCATTCACAATGTAAAATTTAATGTTGAGTATGAATGTAGATGGCTATAAGATTAGAGGAAGACCAAAGAAACGATGGATGGACTGCTGAGACGAGATGACGAGTAATATAGAGAATATTGAAAAAGACGAAGTATGGAATCCAGGTCTAGATAAATGGAGGTGGATAGTTGTCTTTTTACTGGATTTGACCAGTGCAGAAGCCTATAAAAATAGTAAAAAAACATGCTGCGCCGACCACAGACAAATTTGGAGAAGGGCAGAACAGGGGGTCTAAAATGGCCGCTTTAACAGAATCGTAAATGAATCATGTTAAAAAAATTAAATTCTTAAAATGGTCTTAGTAACCATTGCCTTATAGTCCATTTTAAGAATTTTTAATTTTCGTGATTCATTGTAATGAACAATCTTTAAAATTCTTAAAATGGACTTTATAGTCATGGTAACAAAGACCATTTTAAGTTTTTTTTTTTTTAACATTATTCATTTACTATTCTGCTAAAGCGGCGATTTTAGACCCCCAGAATGATAATGATTCACAATACGTAGAAAAAGTTCTCCGTCAGTAGGTTGGAAAAATCGAAAATTATATTAGTTTTCGAATTTAAACTATATAATATCTGATATAGGTTTTTGTTTTAAATAAGCTACGAGTATTATCGGGAGATGGTCGTCCCCGAACATTTTCTTGGTTTTTTTTGCAGATTTTGCTATCAAGAATTACTATCGTGCTCCTACATTACACTCATTACATTATACTACATTTCAACACAGAACAACTTCAATCTACGTGAGTCCGTCACCATTAGGTGATTTAAGATTTACCTTAGTTAAGTTGTGAGTTTAGTACCAAATATAAATATTCAGTTCGAAAGCAGTTTTTCAGACGTCAAGCGCTTAACTCGCTACTCAACTAATTCAAAGAACACACGGTTCATACAAAGTTCGACCCTAAAACCAAAGTGCCAGAAGGTCATCATGAGCTCATATCATTTATTCGCCCAGACGAAAAGATTTCTGTCAAATAAAACGTACGAAAAACCAGATTTTTCAACCCAAAAAATCAGCTGAAGGAATGGTTGTAGAGACTTGGTGCCGTAGTAAAAAGTACTCGGACTGACCTCCCCAACAGCGGTGACAAAACTTTGGTTTTTGGGCCGACAATTAATGATCTCCTTTGAATGAGCCTTTAGGATGGGTCTGTCAAAATTAATATTCCCGAAACTGTTTCAAATGTTCCATATTTGTATAGTTATAATTTCGCGTTTGTCCATGCGTGTTTGTCTTCATCTACGTGACGCAACGGTTGACAGATTTCCAGATTAAGCCGGGTATGTTTTATGCCTTAACAATTTTGTCCGGTATTTACTAATTAGAACAGCGTCGCTAGTGCCCTTTTTAACTTTTTCAAAGACGCAATGTGAAACAGAAATGTATGTATTCCTAAGTATGAAAATTAGGTACATTAATTATCTTAAACAATGTTAGGATCACGATTTTAATAAACTATCAAACACTTGACGGCGACGTTCACACACAACATTAATCAATAAAAGGGATTGATGGATAGAAAGTCTTTAAGAAAATCCAGGTCTAGATAAATGGAGATGGATGGATGTCTTTTTACTGGATTTGACCAGTGCAGAAAGAAGCAAGGAAGTGTTGAATGTGTGTGAATATTAACAAAGTTAGAACGCATCAAAGCACGAGAGTGGGGGCTCGTGACGTCACGACGCACTAAAAATTATAGCGCGGCGTGACATATTGACAATTTAAAAGCGCCGTATCTTCGTCAATTTTGATCTACGTAACAAAAGAAAAAATACATGTCAAATATTTTTTGAATATCTAACTGACGGACTAATTCGATTTTTTCAGGACACAGGCCTATTATAAATAATCTAAGCACTCGCCTACTTAAGCTAGCCATAACATTCTTCATTACGTATAATGTCAACGTGAGACCAATCTCTAAAACCAGCCAGAAAATAAGTCATCAAATCAGAAAAAGTGATTAATACGCCCCTCTGAACGATTGGACACCTCATATCATTAGCAAAATTGACACGACACCCGAATTGACGCCGTCAGAAGGGACCAAGTGGGGTCTAATAAAGCCCCTAATTAATGACAAAGGCAACGAATCCCTTTTTACTTTGGCAATGCCCTTCAGTAATGATATTAGCTGTGATGATAATATGGTAAGTAGGTAGGTATAGAAAAAGCTTTTTTATGTTTTGTTTATTTTGGATAGGCTGTGGACGTTACAAGTAGTACCTCCCTAATTGAATTAAGGATGTTGATAATTGCTTTTGACTTTTCAGGAGAACTGTTCGATAGGCTTGAAAGAATTACGGGCCATGAAATCTTGCAATTTGTGAGAGAATTTGGGAACGTTTCGAAAATTTTGTTAAAAGATATCATGTAATACACACAATAAACAAATTACGAATAAAAATACGAAAACCAAAGTTGACTCGTAAAGTTTGTTTCGGTAATTACGTAGGTCCTCCTATATACATTCATATCAACTCAAAGTTTTTCTTGATGGCTTGTAAAGCCAAGTCAGAGGCCCATGGGCGGCATTAAAAATCTGACACCCGATACTGATATCTGACACACGATTAAGAAAGAAAGAATTTTAATTATAGGCCTTTGTGTTATAATTCTCTCTTAATAATATAACGTCCAAAACACGCTTTAATTAGGCAGGTACCTAGTTCATACTGCACAAATATTTGATCTAATCGTGCCCAAATAATGGTTCCATGGCAAACATTTGGGTGAGCCAAACTTGTAATTAAAGACAAACATGCAAGGTTATCAACGTCTCCATTTATTATATGTGTTAAATAAACACCTGTATGTGTCAGAGGGAACGTTGAATTTTGAATACTCCCCCTAGGGTTTTCTCTAAGAAAGAGCCTGAATAATCTATAGAGCGGTTTAAGTCTGATGCTCCAGGGTAGCCCACGAAATTCAAATTTTCATCCGTTTTTTTTTAATTTGCACGCCTGTGTCAGGTTGTATGTTGATGAAAATATCGTTCGCGACTGTAAAACGTATGTAGTTATATAATTGTAATTATAGAAATCATCTAAACAGCCCTTCAAGCTCACAACGGTCGAGGAACGACTTTGACATTGAAAAATGTCTGCAAATTGAGGTCTTTCTTCTTATGTCGTTTAATTTCAATAACATCTGGGTATTCATCTGTAAATATGGGTGGTATTCTGGCTTTTAATTGTGCGTTGCGTTTATTCTTGATAGAAAATATTTGGAATCTTTTGACTTTTATTCTACCAAATAATGATTGCTGGCTGTGTTTTTTTTAAACATCTAGAGTGAGAATAATATAATGTCATGTTTATCCCGGAACTGTCTACACTCTCAGAGTTAGGAGTGAATTAATAAGTGATAATTTTATACAAATATTTCAAGAAGCGCTCTCTAAGTATGAATTCAGCAGTAATAAAATCACAAAAAACATCATTTAATCATTATCATTTAGTGACGTGTGTTGGGATTTCATTTGCACCCCATATCCCTGTGTCAAATAACTAATGAATCTTTCTTTTCTTTTAATATTATTTAATAGTCGCTCTCTACTGCTGAATTCATACTTAGAGAGCGCTTTTTGAAATATTTGTATAAAATTATGACTTATTAATATACAATTCCCTCTTGACTCCGTGAGTACAGTTCTGGGATAAACATATATTGACATTATATTATTCTCACTCTAAATATTTAAAAAAGACATGCTGTATTTTTAATTGTTAAAAATAAAAATCAAAAGGTACCAAATATTTTCTACAAAAATAAACCACGTTACCCGAAATATTCAATCGGGTAATCTAGATACAATCTTATTTATTACGTGTACAAAGGCGGTCAGCGGTCACGGTCAATGTACAGGATTTAATGAAGCGTAGAACGACCGGGCGATATCTAGGGTTAGGTACAATAGAAAACTGACATTGTACGATGAATATGACGGTGCTATAGAATTTTGGGGTTAAGCCAAGTATTGTAGAGTGTTTTTATAATATTTTCGGGCAAAAATGGGTTTCTTTTCTTTCTTTTGTCGTGTGGTTAGTGTTTAACATGGTATCAGAGGTTTTATGCTGCCCATAGGCAATAACATGGCTTCAGGCGATTAGACGAGCTAAATTAGCAACTCTATTTGTGGTGGTTCAAACTTCGTTTGAAATGTTGTCAGAATAAAGTTCTACTCAGCTTGCACTATAAAGTGGTTGTTACGTCAGTCACTGCGGGCCAAATAGCGCAAAATGAGTGGTTTCGATCGATTTACAAAAAAACTATTGATTGGATTAAAAAATTAAAACACTATCATGCTATTATATTGCTTGTAGAATTATTTGTCAAAAAATCAGAATGATCGCATGCATATTAGTATGTTTTTTTTTTGTTTGAAAGATATTTTTAGAGATAAGTTCGTGATTTTTTTTTATCGAGTCAAATTAATTGTATTATGTTTTCAAAACACTATCATGCTAGTATATTTCCTGAAGAACATCATATATTTTTCTGGTCTTGTTTATAGCAGTGAATCATATACTTTTAGTAATTATAAAACTCGCGTTAAGCTCATGTAATCCCCTTAATATAAAAAATATCTCTCATGCATGCTGATTCCTTACGAGGTTTTCCTTCACCGAAGGCAGATAATTATACAATACGCACATGAATCCGAAAAATCAGAGGTGCGTGTCTTGGGTTCGAACTTGAGACCTGTGACTTTGTAGTCCACCGGTCACACTGCTAGGTTATCACTGCCTTATTCTTTTCGGTGAGAGCATACCTATGTCAACTGGAGACAGTTTTTTTCACTTTTTAGGACCTTAATGAGACCGTTAAGGTCCTAAATAGTTAAAGAAACTGACCCCAGTTCATTCAGTTCTGCTTGTCCATTAACACAGCTTAGAAAACTCAATACCAATTCTACATCCACTTTAAACCATTAAAAGTACATTAATAACCCAAACAAACAATAAAACCACCTTTTCCATGTTGGAAGAACGGTCATAAAAAGGAATAAGTGAAAGAATACGTTTTTAAGTGCACTCAATTTGGCACCCGCTGTGAATTATAAATTTTGTGGCCACACGCCCATAACTCATTCCGGATAGAGGAACCTACGCTTTTTCCTTCGCCTGTAATAAATCCCAAAAATTCAACCAAGCGAACAGGGAAAATGTACCTAATATTATTTCAATTACACCACATATTGGAGTTAAGTAGATCGTACGCAGTGGAATGGAACACCTACTCGAAAATGGTTACCATTTTTCAAGTACATCATAGGCTAGTTTCCACCATCATTAAATTGCAAATCTATTTAGTCCGTCAGAGTATTGGAAAATAATGGACACGTATTTTTTTTTTGTAAATTGACGAATATTGACAAAGATAAAACGCATCAAAACTTGGGAGTGGGGGCTCGTGACGTCAGAACTCACTAAGAATGATACCAAACAGTGACGTATTGGGAATTTTAAAAGCGTCGTATCTTCGTCAATTTTGGTTTATGTGACAAAAGAAACAATACGGGTCAAATATTTTTTGATAATCTAAGTGACGGACTAATTAGATTTTTTCAGTTAACAAGCCTATTCTGAGCCCCCCCCCCCATCATCATCATTTCAGCCGAAAGACGTCCACTGCTGGACATCCTTCCCCAAGTGTCGCCACATTGACCGGTCCCATGCGACTCGCATCCAACGGATTCCCGCAACCTTCACCAGGTCATCTCACCTAGTGGGACGTCTTCCAACGCATCGTCTTCCGGTTTGTTGTCGCCACTCCAGAACCCCCACATAGAAATTATTCATCGGCTATTAAAAAAACTGCTATTGCCTACAAAAGTACAATACCTGCACAGTCAAAATATACGGCACAACTGATTTTAAAAAAATACCGATGGTGGGTGGTTAGGGGGCTCAGATTGATGGTTTAAAAGCCTGTTAACTGTGTTTGCGTCGGTGGCCCTCCTATCTTATATACCACTGGCTTTATTTGCATATAAAAAACCTATCAAATATCCTATAGCACTCGGTAAGAGTGCAGCTTTCCATCAAATATTTTTTTTTTAATCAGATGAATAAGGTCGCCCCGTATTGCATGGAACTTAATTATAACTGGCGAAAAGTAGGTGTACTATTTGGAACAACAACAACAACAACATCAGCCTGTTGATGTTCCCACTGCTGGGACACAGGCCTCCTCTCTAGGAGAGGGAATGGGCTATATATATATATTTGGTACACCTCTGCGAAACTATACGGGGTTTACAGGCGTGAATAATTTCGAAGATTATTTCCTACAACCAAATTGTACCTATTTACAACATGGATAGAGAATGATTTAGTCTAGATTTTCAAGGAGATACAAAAAAAGGAAAAAGTCCGTTGATTTTGCTGGTTTAGTTTTAACTTCGTCAGTCGATGGCTTATTCAGGCCATCAATAAGTACGTAGTCATTTGTTGATTCCAAAACATCAAAATAATTGAAACGCATATATTTGATTTATACACGTGTTGGAAGCTAAAAGCAACCAAAATGATTTGCTATTTTTCTGTAATCCCAAAAGATAATAGAAAAACATTTTTCTATTAAACACAGATAAATAAGAAGTTGTTTGACAAAGAAATGAGACTATTACCGAAACTTGAAGACAAACAATCTTGGCTCTGAAAGAAAGGCAATTTTTGGCAAACATAGTATATTTATTGGCTATTCCATCTGACGAGTATGTATAAAGATATTGAAAATCTGTTTGTTCATACCTAACTTTTATCTTTATATACTCTTCGCTTTTGTTTTAGGGTTCCGTAATGAAGGGTCTTAAGTACGAACTGACACCGAGCAATTTAAACGATTTATTCGGTAATTTGTAGATCTTTGACAGTCGTTACAGGTAGTCAGTAGCCCGGAAATCTATCTTACCAAGGTGTAACGTATTACGCAACACTAATTGGGTTGTGGAGGTCAGATTGGCAGTCGCTTGTTGTAAAATACAGATACTCAGCTGCATAAATGACATACCACTTGACATAATACGACATGCCACTTATTATGAATTTATAATTTTGAGTAATTCAGCAACTCGTCCCACATGTCCACGGCCCATTTCGGACGAGTTGATGAAAATCAATGTAAACAATATTTTCATTCTGCAACTCGTCCCACGTTACATTGGTGAACCAATTATTTGCATGCTCATATGACAAAATGTCGAGAACTTCATTATAAAAGAACATCTATGTACCTAACTATTACCCATGTTTGCAAAGAATTAATGATTCGATTTGATTTATTGTTAGACCGGAAACTGACCCAACACAGTTAAGAAAATGCTAGGCAGATGATGACGATGATTCGGTCCTTTTCGGCACATGACTTGATATAATTATTTCCTGTAGAAACCAAACTTCGTCCAATAAAATTGTGCAGCTTTTTTCGCTACAACACGTTACATTAGTGTGATTTATTCATTAGTTTATCCTCTCACTGGAATGCTACAACAAAGCAATTTAACCAATGGAACAAAATTAAGCCTATATGCTGGCTCCATACTGTAGTGCTGGGTCACGCTCGCTCACGGACCGTCAGTGATGCATGTTTGTATTGTGGCTTGTTATGTCCTACAATTAAGCATATCTGAATGAGCATATTAGGAGGGACTAGACGAGCATTAACCCAAAACAATTAACATCGCTCAATGTACTCGTAAGTTTCTAACTACCCCGGGAGTCACAAGTTCGGCCCTTCGTGACATAATGATATCCGGAGTGACTCCCGCTTTAACAGCTACCTGACTTTTAACAATGTGCCATGGGAACCATATTACCCGTTGTAATATGGTTTCTATGGCACATCTGGTATCTGTCCGTCTGTTTGTCACAAGGTTGTATAGTTTTAACTGTTATAACACTTTAGAAGAGAGAAAAATATACAAGAAACGTGTCTTTCTCAGCGTTTCTTTTACGAAACCCTTCGTGTTCGCGTCTGGATTGCTCTTGACCGGTTTTTTTTTTAATTAGTTTACGGTCGCAATTCCAAATAACCTTTGATGTTCAATACCGAAGATCTAAATCAGAACAAAAAAAAAACTAACCCTATTTTAAAAATAAACTTCAGTACCTTGTCTTGAATAAAGTGTCAAAGAAAGTCGTTAATAGGGTTAGCAATTTTTAATTAAAGTCCCGACAGAGAACGAGAAGTTACCTTTGAGTGAATACCTTTGTTATTAATTTCTTTGTAGATGAAGACTGAGGAATTTAATATTTGTGCAGATTCGTAGATTATTCAATTATGTGGTTTTACTTACTGAAACCCTGGAGTAAAAAAGAATCAGTCACAAAAAACGCAAAATTGCGAGTTTTACTCATTGAAATTATGTTTTCCTTCAAATAACAATGACTTGTTACAAATAGTTCGTTTCCTCTACTTCAGTAACAATAGGACGAATTTTAGGTAACTAATTTATTTATTTAGTAAAAAAAACATTCCCCCGATGCTTGTTTGAGCAAAAACTCAGGGAAACCTGATTTGATGATTTTGGGACCTCTAATAATGTGTAGATCCTGAATATACATATTTACAATCAATATTTTTTTTTCGTCTCACAAATGTTCTAATACTTTGATAATAATAGAATACTTTTTCGTTTTATGCCTTTTTAAGTAAATTGTACAATTAGCGTAACACGTGATACGTGACAAATATAAAAGGGCTCTTAATGCAAACTTGGGGTTTACAAAGCGTCACCCTCTTAAACGGTTGCAGATGGGTAAAACCATAACGAAAAACTTTCCCGATATTTTGAAATCAAATATATAATTTCAGAGATTACCTTCTATATTCAAACCTATTTACATCTTTATTACATTCAATGAAATGTTTGTGTGAACTGAAGAGCATGGACATATTTTGTTTCCGAGTCATGGATGTTTAAATGTATAATAAGTACCCATGTATTTACTAACAAAAAGTATAATGTAGTATATCAACTGTTTGGTGTCCACGACACAAGCCTTACTTAGTGTGGCAATAGATGGCACTGTGTGTAATGTCCTGCGATATTTATATTTATGTACCCCAACTACTTATTCGAAAAATTCAGCCATGTTGTTACGAACGTCTTAACGTATTAGACGCCTTAAAGTGTGTATAGTCTCCTTTCAAAATCTCCAGTCACCTTTGACGTCACATTCGGAATGGGGGAGAGAGGCGTATTGTACGAGTATATTCAGAGCCTAAAGCTTTGAGATCTGTCTTGAGAGGAAATTAATTAACATTGCCAGACCAGTAATCCCTCGTCTACCCTATACACAACGGCATGCAATCAAATCCGTCCTGTCCGGTCGGTGCAGTGATTTCGGATATCTATGAAGAGAATGGGCCAAGGAATGTGGGTTTATGTTGCGGAGATTTCAAAGATTTCCAAATAACAACAAAAAACGGAACCCCTTATTGACTCGTCGTGTCCGTGTTTGTCTGTCCGTCAGTATGTCACAGCCGTTTAAATTTTACTCCGAGACTATTGGAATTTTGAAATTTGGACTTTCGAGAGTAGGTTTCCTTCATACAACGTGTAACAAAAAGGGTATAGTCTTAAGAAGTGCTAGAGACCATCAAACTGAACAACTTTCTCCATGGGACCTCCATCGTAATCACACATCATGTATCCCATGGCAACCACGTATCCAAATACAATAAACAAAATAAAATTATCATGAAAGTTAACATGAAAATAAAGGCTACATTAATTCGCACCCAGCTAAAAATTGGCATGAATGTTGGGAACCCTATTACACACAATTTGTCAATTATTCACATGAATCCATCATGTGGAAAAAAAATTATTCAAGGTCAAAGTCAAGAAAATGAGTTTTTCGCGATTTTCACCAAAACGGTAAGTTTTATCATAAAATTAGCTCAGACTAAAATTGTAGATCAGATAATTATCTATAAAATTGTTTCAATACTCTTTTTTCCTAAGAGCAACCGTTTTTGAGATATAACAATTCCAAAAGTTGAAAAAGTGGTACCTAATCGAAGTTTTCCTTGAAATGTTCCACCTTTACACCGTAAAGTGCCGATTGTGAGAAATATATGCCATTCAGGATATTAAACTGATACTTCTCTGATAGCTTATAAATATAAATCGTAGGATTTTAAAAGCAAAGCAATTTATAGAAATTGTGTGTGCGTCCCTCTAATTTCTAAAGTAGCCAACTATTTGAGCTGTGCAGGTTGCTACAAACTAGTCAGATTGAGTTCATCGACACGCAAATAACTAGAAACTAAATGTCCGCCTAAAAATATTGCGCCGTTGAATTGTCAAATGTTTTTGCTGAACTAAGCGTTGATATAATTCAATAACACTTTTTTTTCTTAGATATTCATTTAGACTTTGAAGTGTTACTTAAAAACGAACCCTATGTCCGTTTAAAAATTGAAGTAGTTTTGAGTAAGAACACAGCCTTATTTAGTCTCCACAGAATAGTAAAATACTGATAGTTAATATTTGTGTTCTTGTGCACGAATATTAAAACCTTACTGGTTTATTATTTTTTGGCAGTATTCAACCGCTTCTGGTAAGTTTGTGTTACATCCACGTGGCAGCATGTTGACTTTCATATAATAAATTATGGTTGAAATGCTCTCAACATGAAAATGACAGTTTTTGCAAACTTTAATTTGTGTTAATGTTCTATTTTTTGTTCGAAGACAGTCTCGAGATCAACGCTCTATGGGTTATTTAGAAGACATCGTTTATAGTTATTTGTAGTTTCTTTCGAGGTTTTCCTCAAATGTCAAGATTTTTTTGTTAAACTTCATAGTATAGAGTTGAATGCCTTAGGCTAAACATGATGAGATTAACACTAAATTATCATAAATTATTTGGAAGAAAGAAAAAATACTAATGCGTTACAGTAGATATACATACAGGGTGTAAACCACCTCATCACAAAGCCATTAACCAAGCATTCTGTACATCAAACTAAGTAACTTTACGCAAAAAATATTGCTGGGAAACAACTTTTTTTGAGGTTATAAATTATATTTTGTGGTAGAACTCAATGTAACGCACTTAAAACATTGTGCTGATGGATGGATTGAATAGTACGGAGGTCGTGGAGGGGCTAAAAGTCAAAATCTTCATCAAAACAACTTGTATTTAAAAAAAAGTTGTCTAAAAGTTGTAACTTTGACCCTCCATATCTCCGTAACTAGAAGGTTCCCAGGTATGGTGTAGAACAAAAAAAAAGTATCGCAATCAAATGATGGGGAGAACAAGTGCCTTTCGGCTTCGTGAAGAGGTGTTTTACACCCTTTATACAACATGTAACAGAAAGTGTATAGTCATATGAAAGGGTGTGAGACCACCATCGTAATCGCGAAAGAATAATCAACGGCCCTATACAAAATTCCAATACCTGCTCGAGCAAATGTATAAGACAGCTGATTATTTTTTCGCGATTACGATGGTGGTCCCATGGAGAAAGTTGTTCAGTTTGATGGTCTGTAGCAAATACTTTCATATGACTGTACCCTTTCTTTTACACGTTGTATATTATTATGTATAGGTAGGTACTCGGCCGTGAATATCGCCCATCGGATTTTGCAAGACGCTGGAGCTTTTAGATCTCTGACACTTAGACGTGTGTAATAATCCCTCTTTGAAGTTAAATATTTTCATTGATTATACTAAAACACCTCAAAGATATATCTTACTTCTTCTTACAAACACCATTACTTATCAAATCCAGTTTTTCCCGATCCCAAAAATGGAAATTCTGACCAATATGACGTTCTATACTTAGCTTCCAAACAAAAAAGGGTCTCGGTTGATAATATAGGCCCTTCATAGTTTTTGTTGCCTTGGTAACAGCTGGGAAAGATTTATGTTTCATGAAACGGTGACCTCAAGACAAAAGACTTTCCTTGTTGACGATATAAAGGGAATATACAATGTAATATAGGGCCTCAAGCGTTCTCAGGGAACGCGAAAGTATTGGATATTAAAAATATATTACGCCGGTCGATATTCAAGAAGGCTTGTTAAGGGGTGCTACCTACATACTTTTACAGGTCCGGAAAACATTCGATTTGGCAATATTTGTTAAGCAAGAAACTTGAACCGAAACAATAACTACACGATTATATTCAGTTTTCAATTCATCATCATCAGCCTACAACGGCTTATACAATCTGACATTTGTAGAATCTGGCATTTGTAGAATCTGGCATTTGTAGAATCTGGCATTTGTAGAATCTGGCATTCATAGAATCGGGCATTATAAACCCGTCTAGCATTTCTAGAAACTGACACTTACCGACTAACCGGCTGAAAAGTATGCCACTTAACTCGATTATCGGTAACTCCTGTCCAGTTGCTATAAACCCACCCAGCGAAGATCGTCGCTTCACTGAGCCTATGGGCGTCTTTTTCAATTGGTTCGTGGCAATTTGCAAACTAAGTTCGGCCGGAATCTACAATCGCTAAATCGTTTTCGACAGGGTCGACTTGGTTCCCGAACATGATATGTAGCGGTTCAATAATGTTTTACCAAAACTCCATTGACAAATTTTCATTTTACAACCAACGTTTCGTATACTATTTATTTCGCAAACAACTTATTTCGCAAATGTTTTATTTTAAAAATATTCGTTTTATAAAAATTTATTTGGCAAATACTTCTTTTATCAAATGCATCAGATCATATTTATTCATTTATAAATTTTTCATTTTTTACTTAGATACGTTTGGATAAATCACGTTTCAACAAAATAATTTACAGGCTGGTATTTTTTTATTACTCTATTTTAAGAAAAAAATTAGGAAATGCATAGTTTTTTCATGACATGCAAACAAGCATACTCCATGCATGCAGCAAGCAAGCAGCAAGCAAGCAGCAAGCATGCAGAAAGCATGCAGCAAGCGAGCTTCCACCACCGCAGCTTCGGTTTGCTGGCCGGCTCAGCCGCGGCGGCGAGTGGTAAAGTCACCTGCTCCTCAGCTCGCGGCCCGCCTCGCCCTTCCGCCACTTCGCGGGCTTAAATTACACTCTAGGGGTAGGGCAGAAAAGACTACGTGGAGTCGGTTCTGCAGCGATTCATTTCTGTCACAAAATTTGTGCTTATAGGAAACCAAATTCATTTATTTTCTTTTTTTTTTTGGAATGGCACAATCAATATGTGTAATGTCTTTATTTCAAACGTTGTTTAATGAGATAAAACGAAAAAATAATGAATTGTTTGTCAAGTAATACGTTATTTAATAAAAGTTAATCGGATAATTATTTGCGAAGTGAATTATTTGTTAAACTAGTAACTAGTTGTTGTTTGTTAAACTAGTAACAACAACTGTTGTTGTATGATGATGAAATGACAAATAATGTGTTTTCTAATAACGATTAGAAGCACACAACGGCTTGTCAAGTAAAAGTTTGTGAATTAATGTTTGGTGAACTGACTGGTGAATTTGTAGCACACCGAAAAGCCAAAGCCTAGCTTAGGTACCTTTCCTAGTCTAAAACGGTAACCTCTATCAGCGCATTTTTTAGCGGTAAGAAAATAAGGAAAATTATTGATTTGAAAAGAAAAATGTTCATATGAAGAAAACAAAGACGGCGACTAAAGAGCACCCTATTTAACTTTGAAACTCTGTCATTGGTCCATCTTTTACGACGCTTGGTCATGTAAATGGAAAAAGAAAAAAAATGTTATCGTCTTAAAAATAATAATGATATATCTTCAGAAAGATCTTAATTATTGTAAAGGAAGGTTGAACACGAATTAGCGAATGTTCAGAATATGAAATAGGAGTGTAATTATTACAAACGCTTGTCAAAACCTGTTGAACCTGTAAACTGACGTTAATCAAGCCTGAAACTTGACGTTTGATCAAAGATTTCCATATTACAAATCCTGAGAGAAACATCCTTCCATTGTAATTATACCAGCGGTACCTAATGTTTGACTGTAGACTAAAACATTAAGGGTCAATTCACTCCGAGATGCGACGCGGCGCAACGGTGCGAGGTCATTTTAAAAGAACGACTCAAAATATAACTTTATTAACTACACGTAAAGATAGACATTTCATTGCGATGCGTCTCGCGGCGGCGCGCGGCGTTGCGCGAAACTACTGACCTCTTCCAGTACTCTGCAGTGGCGAGGAGTCCGTACAACTCGAAACCTACCGGCTTTCCTTCGGAACAACCACTGTACTGGAGTCTACTACTGCCAGAAGTAAAATAATGTAGGTAATTCAATTAGGACGTGATTGCCCAAACATGACTAAAAAAACTACAAATGGTTCGATGTATGATTTTTTCAAACATTACTCAAAATATGCACCGGATCGGCTTACCTGTTACAAAAATTATTCCTTCGCTACTGGTACTCTGTCTCAGTCTCTGTTTGAGTCTCGGTGTGAACTGACGCTAATACAGAAAAATAGGTACCTACGTCATATTATTTCATTTTTCACAAGTATTTTCTTTTCGATTTTTACTCGATCGGCCTAAAACGCTACGGTAACAGAAAGACAAAATAATCTCATTTCCTTCAGACAAACTTATTTCCGCGTCCTAACTACAGCAATCGATTTACCCAATAGGCAACCGTCGCGTTTACACACACACACTTTTCCGGAGAACCGAAAGGCGCAAACACGCATTTGGGTTCACTGAGCAAAATGAAGTCAACGGTGTATTCACGTGATGATCGCTTTGATTAGAACGCGTCCTACAACAAAATCTCGAGCATATAATAACAATCAGTAACATTTCCTGAGGCAATGGAAATAACAAGGCAATATTTCCTCGCATATTTTTCTTTCATCCCTTGTTACATGAATAACCAATAATCATATTCAAAGATTTAGATCGTTTAGATAAGACCTACCGCGTAAAAAACATCATGTTACTGCTTCGTTGATAACGGCATGAAAATGGTATTGTCTCGCTCACTCATACTGAAAATCGTATGTTTCGATTCATTTAGGGACGTGCGGGCTCACTGTTCTCAGTATAAGCGAACACTTTTCACGCGACCATAGATAATACACTATAATACAAGATAGATGCGCAACTCTGGTTTTCGTTTTTAAAACTGTGTACCTCAACTGTTAGATGGCGCTGTTAGTTTCTGTTCAACCAAATAAATACAAAAAGTAATTCTTGACTACGGATTCAAACTTGGAAACTATTATTCACAAGGCAACCGCTGTCACCGCTAGGCTATCTACTTCACTGAAAAATTGTCTAAAATAGCTGTTCTCTTTATGACAGTTGTAAAACAGTCAAACAGTTGAAAAGTTTGTGTCCTCAAATACACAGATGGCAGCACTATCTATGAAAATTTTGTTTGACGCCAATGTATGGAAGTTTCACCCCCCTGCACGCTTCTTAAGTACGGTAAAACAGTGGCGTGCCTAGAGCCCAACAATATGGCAAGCCTCTATGGCAAGCATGCTTTTTAAAAACCCGAACATGATGAAGAGCATAATTGCTGCCAGTTAAAATGATATAACGGTCATTGACCCACCTACATTTATTAAAGTTCTTAACTTTGAAAACCAAAAATAAGCCTGTTCCAGTCTTGAATCGTGATCCCCGTCGTGATCTTCAACATTTTTTCTAATGAAAAACGATACATGGTTCATTTGTTTTGGACTGTACGAAGAGATATTAGGGAAAGGGTAGTGACCGTTTTTGTCATCTTAACTAGCATTAACCAAGCTTCTTATAAGCGTTAACCAAGCTTGTAGGCTTCTATGAAAGTACCGACTAGGTGACTACTCTGAAGATTTAAATCGTTCTACATAATGTATTTTGCATATCAAGTTGAGAAATGTAATAAAACAAAATTTATTGTGGGCTGAGATGTTTTCGGATTACTACCATTGTTATTACGAGCACAGGTGTGTTTCGACAAAGTAATCGCTTAAAGCTGCTTTAAAGTAGCCAATAACATCAAAACTCGTAGAATCGTAGACCGTTACTAATTTGTTAGTACTACCTAGAATAATTTTACAAGTGTTTTGTTTTTGTTTGGCAGAGATTGGGTAAACAATAATCGACTGAAATGTTTTTGGAGTACCTTTTTGGATGAAACTTTTTATAATATTGAATAAAGTAGGTATTTAAATTCTGCTTCATGGTAAGTGCTAAAAGGTTGGATTTAGGTTACGTATGAGGTACCTTATAATATCTAAATGAATTTACTTTCGAAATGTGTAGTTGTAAATTCCAATTAAGCTGATAGTAGGTATTTTTTTAACCCCCGACGCAAAAACGACGGGGTGTTATAAGTTTGACGTGTCTGTGTGTGTGTGTGTGTCTGTCTGTAGCATCGTAGCTCCCGAACGGATGAATTTTGTTTTTTTTTGTCAACTCCCTTAACATGGGTGTCAAATGAAAGGGCTTGACTAGTACAATAATGTATAGGTACACTGTATTGAAAGGGAATGAGGAATATTACATTGTTGTAGTACACACACACAGCATACGGCATTTCGATACGTGACAATTTTTACATTTTTTTTTTACTAAATCGCGTAAAACCCGTAAGATGCGTTAAGGAACTTCGTTCCAAAAAAACACTTTGAAATTATGACCCTGTGTCGGGGGTGTTAATGTCATTTTACCAATTTCCTGATATGATTTTTTCCACTAAACAATTCTGGTCCTTAAGGTTTACGTAAGTACCTTTGTACCTAAGTTAACCTGAACACTAAAACCTTAATATTATTAGATGATAAAATCAATGATTATTTTTATTACCTACCCTCGATTCTCTTCAAAACTTATACCCGAGATAGATTCCCGTTTCAGACGCCTACGATTTTCGTCCAAAAATAAAACTTACATATTCTTCAGTTCTCCTTCGCAGCTAGACTTTTCGCATAAAACTTTATTGGATAGTTTATCATGAAGAGAAATTTGATAGCACTCCGTAAACCAAAAAAAGGTATTTTATAAAAACCGTGCAAAGAACTCAATCATCAAACGTGCGAAAAAACAAAATCGTGATATTTTTCATAAAGGCTGTGCTCTGAGCATAAAATTTAAATTTAGTACTTAAATCAAATTATTATTTAAAGAATCACAATGCACACTGTGCAACAAACACTAAGGTCGAGATTTATAAACGTTACCTTATCACGTTCTTTGACTAAGCGTTATTCCTATCGCTCTCGCACACATATTAAACTTTAAGTGCAAGATAGAGACGGGAACATGTCTAAGACAAAACACGTACTAAATAAAGTTCAAAAATCTCAGCCTTAAAACTTATGTGGTGTTAGTAAACCCCCTCATCCGTTCCCCAAACACAACTCACTCGCGAAAGTATTTCCTACGACTTGAACCAGCATGTCTTCGTAAGATTGTTGGTCCATTAGCTCCCAGCCAAATACATCTATGCCTTGGGCAATCATGAAGTTATGGATAGTGGCAGCAAGCAAATAGCCGCCAGAATCGCCCACAATAATTTCATAAGCCGGAGTGTCGTATATCAATGCTGCGCGACCCCATTCAAATCTGTGGGAACCGAAATATGTTTAGAATAAGCACTAGCGACATCGACATCTGTTATTGAGTTGCGGAACGAAAAACACTCGCAAGATTGTAAAATTCGTAACAGCGCCATCTCTGTATCGTATTTGGAACGTCGTAGTTTAAACCGACGCGGCACGGCGCTTTACTTACCACTAAAAACAGTCGATAGATGGCAGGAGATTTTTAAATTCTAAACTTACTTGTGTATTTGTAGCCGACGTAAAACTTCAAGTTCTCTGTATAATTCAGGCCAGCATCTGATGTGGTGTCCCATGGGGTGTAAAGTATTTCTTCTTTCTTGAGGAAATTGGCGAAGGACTTCATCATGAGATGGCACGTCGACTTGCCGGCGACGTGCAACTGTGACTCGGGCTCGTTGATGAGCAGCAGTTGCTTCCAATCGTAGCTAGATGGCGTGGAAATAAAAACGTGTTAGCAAAGCCAAACTGTGGAAAACGTGCTCAGAAACAACACACACACAAACAAAAAACATTTAAAGTTGGTATAATATTATAATGCGGAGCACAGAAAGGCAGATTCGATTCCGTGCAATGTATATTTTTCAGAATTTGAGAACCCTGTATTGTTTTTGGTACCTTCAACAGAAAAAAATAAAAAAGCCCTATGTGCTTTTCGTTTTTTTGTATTCAAAAGTCGTAATGCATATATTTTTTTGTGTTCTTTTCCTCTCGCGAGTACAGCTTGCTGAAGTCTTCAATTTACAATTCAATATTTGATTCAAAGAATGTGTAGTCAGTGATAAAAAGCGACTCCTTCGTCCCTCAAACCCGAGGGAATTTCGTAAGAAAGGGCCTCTTTGCTTCGGACTAAGGGAAAACCTTTTTAGCTTAGTCCGAGTAAGGTACTTCCACCTGCTTATGGGCGAAGCTTACGTTGCACAAGGGACTGTGATTGACTGGTTACTAAAAGGAAAATTATGAGGAAAAAATAGGGCCAGAAAACATTATACGTCGCAGAAGAAAAAATGCCACAAGGTACGGAAAGGACCGACTAAAATTTAAAAAGTTAATTATTCAAATTAGGTTTAGCTTCATCTGTTTGAACGTCACAAACAGTCCACAAACTGGAAATGTTATTACTGTCAAACTTTCGAGTGCAAAAGAACTAGATTTCGTGTCGTTCGCGCTTAGCTATTTCAAGTTTTTCATTAGCTAGTTTGAAATCTACTTCCATTTTTTGAGTTTTCAAATCAGAATATATTGTTTGAGTGTGATATTTTCCTAGATTTAAGAGGAACTTCCGTAGAAGTGTTTATTTATTGTGGTACCACGCGACTCTGATTCATGGACTTGTGCTTTAAACCAGATGATACATAATGTAGAAGGTCTTTATTGCCAACAAACAATCTCGACTTGATGAAGCTCTAAAAACATCGGCCGCCTACAGTGGCATATTTGGAAAAGGATTGAATTAATTGCGCACACAAGAAGGCGGCTGCAAAAATAAACTGCGTAATAAATAAATAAAATCGATCGATTATCGATTCTATGTGCGAATGGACTCTGATCGGACCATGTCCCATATGCTAGAGTGCCCCAAATGACCTGTTACTTGCACCCATGGCTATGGCATGGCTGCGTTTCCACCAGAGATAAGCAAGGATGCGTTGCGAGAGATGTGTGTGAAACTAACCAAAAATCACTCGCTTGGTCACCATCAGGGATTTTAATTTTGATAACACAAAAACTTATAGCAATTTGTCGCCAAGTCACAGATTTAATCGGGTCTTAGTGTACAAGATATTATAATGAGTTCAATAAGTAAGGTATAGTCCAAGAGCTAGATCGAAGAGTTCATAAGAGATTAAATTTGTGACTTGGCGACAAATTGCGAGTAATTAGCGACTATTTTTTTTGTTATCAATATTAAAATCCGGAAATCCTTGATGATGGCCAAGCCAGTATCAATCATACAAAAATATCGCTTCTTTTTTACAGCTTGAGGTATTCTAGCTGTGTGATTGGTTTAGTTCCACACACATCCCTCGCTACGCATCGTAACTGGGCCCAAACAGAACAATACGGATGTACAAGTTAATATACCTTTTTTTTCTTTCTTTTTTTTTCCGCATGGGAAATCACAAATGACTTCTCCCACTCTGGGCGGAGCGGGAGGGAGTGTCAGACTTTTACTGACTACAACGCATCCATGTTCCTTCCTCGCCCTTTACGTTCCGAGGCCGCGGTATCTCTTTCGAACAATCCCGCAACCCCGGCAGGCTTCGGCCCTTGCGGGCCCCTCTCTTTATGCTGACATCTCTGAGGCGCGCGTGGAACACGAACGCGCCGTCGACATGACCTGTCGTCGTTAGACGGACGGACGGCTAGCTAGCCCATAGCTAACCGTCCACAGGCCCGCATCTAGGGTGGCCGGTAGCCCCCACGTGGCCCCCGACGCCCGGTGAGTCTCCCGCGGCGGCTGGGGCGAGAGGTTCGTTCCCTCTTCTGCCGGGGCTACGGGACAGTACCTTATGACTGTGACTGTGTGCTTTGCTTTTTTTTTGTATTTTTGACACTCAAAAGTGCCTTAATGGTCTAATTAAAATAAATGCTTTGAGTTTGAATTTTTGAGTTTAACGTCCAATTGGAAAAGAAGAAAACAAAACAATAATTTCAGGAACATTCATTGTACTGAAAATGTCAAGTGGCGTACGTTTCATGCGTAAGTACGTACTTTGCTGAATAAATATAGATAAATCTGATAAGGCAGAAAGCTCGACTGTTTATTATTTTCGGACATTTGAGTGACAACTGAAAGATAAGTTTATGAATATAGTTTCTATTAATAGTGGGACAATGTCACAACTGTGGTGTTTTGTCGGCGAGTTATTTCGGTTAGGGAGATAGTGTTATTATTTTAAATACAATAGGTGTAGAAAATGTCCGCTATGTCTGACAGACATTAAATAGATGATTGATAACAATACCGTCACAAATAACAAATTCTTTGTGACGGTATTGTTATTCTATAAGATTGGATTTGCTTAGGCTTTGGTTTGCTCTGATTCATTAGCAAGTGCGAAGGAAAGTAGATCACCCAAAAAGGCTGTTCGAAACTTCAACGTTTCATTGTACTGTAACGCTGCTATACTATTGAAACGCTACTAACCAAATCATATCCGTATTTTGGTTGAATTGCTTATAATATTGGTTTATTAAAGAAAATCACATCTTTCAATATTATTTCTTATTTCTGTCACCATGATCATCCATCATATTCTTTACTTTTTTCATACTTGAAAATTATTTACTTTTTAAGCCTTACTAAGCGGTACTTATTAGCAATCCAGAATGATCGATCATCATCGAACCTCTACAGTTCTAGGTGTAAAAAACCCTTCACCACAGATAGACAATAGTACTACCTTCAAGAAGGCGTCAACAACTCATTCTGTACAATACGTGAACGTTACGTTTATCTGACGTCACATTGTAAAAATGGTACTCCCTTTTTTGACCTAAAATTTTTTGTCCGAAAATCATTATCTATAACACGTTTGCTATAAACTTCAGTAACCATAATGTTCAAAATCCCGAAATTTTGTTTTACATAATAATCTTTACTTCTAAAAGTATTCTGTCATAATATCGAATAATATTATATTTGAATCTCCTAATTTGACAAGACATTAAGTCATAATTATGTCCTAAGTATTGTATCATACAATCTGTATTATTCCGAAAGTTTATTTATACATTGTTAGTCTTAATACATTTGTAAGGTTTTAGTGACAGAAACGAATCGCTGTAAATCCGACTCCACGTAGTCTTTTATGCCCTACCCCTAGAGTGTAATTTAAAATCGCGTAGGCGCGGAGGGGCGAGGCGGACCGCGAGCTGAGGAGCAGGTGGTTGTAACACTCGCCACCGAGGGGCTACGGGGCAGTTCGAAAGAGATACCGTGGCTCCGGAACATAAAAGGGCGAGGAAGGAACATGGATGGGTTTAGGCAGTAAAAGTCTGACACTCTCTCCTGATGTTTTTCCATCCGGAAAAAAATTACTACCGGGCCATTTCTGCTCTTATTAAACGAAAAGCTCGTAACAAAAGCCACATTACGGCTGTACTCTTTATTTATTCAAAACGGAACGAAAACAATAACTTATTTAACTCTCTAGACATTAAAACTGTAACTCTGTATTCAAAACACGAACATTATAAATAATGAATAGCATAATAAAATAAATAATGTGAACAGTTAGTACGAGAACAAGAATTAAAGTCGATACATTGAGACCACTGAAATATAACGTCTTTATGTAACGGGAGCGATCAATTGCAATGCAATTGTTCAGTAAATTCTTCGTGTTTAACGTATTTTTTATTAAATTTGTTTTTTTTTTTCAATTGAGATAATATGCTAAGAAGTATGATACCTCCCAAGTATCTACTGTTTCCATTGTCCATTTAGAGTTTGTTTTTATTAAAAATCATTTTTTTTTTATATTAATACAGGGTGTAAACCACCTCATCACAAAGCCGCTAACCAAGCATTCTGTACATCAAACTAAGTAACTTACAAAATATTGCTGGGAAACAACTTTTTTTTTTGAGGTTATAAATTATGTTTTGTGGTAGAACTCAATGTAACGCACTTAAAACATTGTGCTGATGGATGTATTGAATAGTATGGGGGTCGTGGAGGTGTTAAAAGTCAAAACCTTAAAAAAAAAGTGTCTTTCGGCTTCGTGAAGAGGTGTTTTACACCCTTTATACATAATTTAATAAAACAAGAATAAATAATTGAATTTGAATACTTAAAACGAGGCTTGTCTAGGCCTTTGCTAGAATCTTTAAAAGTCATTATGTTAACTTTGGTACATTATTTTGTGAAAGAAGCACCCAATCTTCTCTATCGTCCGCCATTAGAACAACTCGTGCATCGCTTTATATAACGGCCCTCCAAACGGACAGTATTTGTCCTCCTAAATGGACCATGTTCGCACGCCATCAGTGGAAATGGATGGACACAATGGTCTACCATTTTCTCCGCTTACAATACGACTTAGCTACAAAAGTTACGAGATAGATAAAGTTTAACTTTCAGTTAGCGTTTATTTGCCTCGTTGGGTTAGACTTAGGCCCATGATTTAGGTGGTAGCGACGTGTGCGGTGGTTTTATTCCCGCACACGTTTTATAAAATGAAAAAAAAAAAAACGCACGAGTGTGGAATACTCGTACATTGCATGTTGAACCTAATCGTTGTTCAATGAGAACAAGTTTTCGAGGAAATATTGAAAATACTTTTATTTGTACAACTTCATAATTGTTTGGTTGATCAAACTTTCCTAGATATAACTTTGTTTTTTCTTCTTGTGGTCCCAAAATACCACTCAAAAATATTTAGGGGGAATTCGGGAACCGCGGTCCCGGTCCCAAAACTCCCACGATCCGTGGTGCGTCGATTTAAATTTCCGCTCCATTTTCTCATTGTTGTGTGTGAATGGTGAAATAAATGGCTATAAGAGTAAAGGAAGACCAAAGAAGCGATGGATGGACTGTGTGAAAGATGATATGGCTAGAAATGAGGTGTCTGATGAGATGACGAGTAATAGAGAAGCATGAAAGAGGAAGACATGCTCTGTGTCGACCACAAATAAATTGGAATAACGGCAGGAGAATAATGATAATGATAGTGTTCTCATTGCGGATTTAATATCACCCCTCTTGCATTCAACGTAGAAATGCAGTTTATATTCTGTTTAGCTTCTGCCCGCGATTTCGTTTCGCAACGCATTCGCCTGCTCAACGGAAGCTTTTTTCCCCGCTTGCAACATTTCTTATTGCTGCTCCACTCCTATTGGTCATAGCGCGATGTTATATAGCCTATTTCTCGATAAATGGACTATCCAATGCAAATAGATTTTTTGAATTCGAGCCGGTAGTTCCTGAGATTAGCGCGTTCAACCAAACAAACAAACTCTTCAGCTTTATAATATTATTATAGATATTTTACATATTGCAATTACTGCCTATTGATTATTCATGTTGCAGAGGGCAAAAATGGTAGACACAGAGAACACATTGATTTTCAGGAAATAGAGTGGAAGTCATTTTTACGACGACCTGAATGGCGTAGTGGTGGTGAGGCTGCCTTACGTTCTTAGGGTCCTGGGTTCGAATCCCGGTAGGAGCAAATGTTTGTGTGATGAGCATGGACATTTGTTTCCGAGTCATGGATGTTTATATGTATAATAAGTATGTATTTACAAACAAAAAAGTATATATGTAGTATATCAACTACTTGGTGTTCACGACACAAGCCTTGCTTAGTGTGGCACTATGTGGCGCTGTGTGTTAATGTCCAGCGATATTTATTTTATTATTTATTTGTTGACAAAAAGGGTTAGGAGCGATTGGCTGCCTCTATCTGCCAGTTGCAATAAGTAAAGTATTGTTTTCAGTTATGTCCGGTTAGACTGGAAGACGGCTTCAACATAACTGAGAAAAGGTTAGGCAGAAGATGGTGTTTGTGCCCAATTCTTTAATAGAGGGTATTATTTCCAATTTTTGTTTTTGTCAAAGGAATTGACTGCTTAAGATTTCCTCGCTACCTTTTTCAGAACTCTTTTTTTTAATATAGGGTGTTATTTCCGAATGTTTCTTTTTTTGTCAAAGGAAGTGACTGCCTTTTTTTTTTTTTTTTTTTGGGATGGGAAATCATCAAATGACTTCTCCCACTCTGGGCGGAGCGGGAGGGAGTGTCAGACTTTTACTGACTAAAACCCATCCATGTTCCTTCCTTGCCCTTTATGTTCCGGGGCCGCGGTATCTCTTTCGAATAGGCCCGCAACCCCGGCAGGCTTCGGCCCTTGCGGGACCCTCTCTTATGCTGACATCTCTTTGAAGCGCGCGTGGAACACGAACGCGCCGTCGACACGGCCTGTCGTCTTTAGACGGACGGACGGCTAGCTAGCCCATAGCCAACCGTCCACAGGCCCGCGTCTACGGTGGCCGGTAGCCACCACGTGGCCCCCGACGCCCGGTGCGTCTCCCGCGGCGGCCGGGAAGAGAGGATCTCTCCCTCTCTCGTTCCGCCACCTCCTTTGCTAGCATGACTGCTTCACAGAAGGAGGTGACGGCTTCCCATTCCGTCTCGCTCCGGACCATGGATTGAACCAGGGCCGGACGCGAGAGGTCGCCGCCGCCGATCGCCGCTACGAGGACATGGCGGTGCTCCGCCCACGCAGGGCAGACTTCCACCGTGTGCTCCACCGTGTCCTCCGGTCGATCCTCGCAGTGGAGACACCCGGGCGTGTCCTCCCGCCCGATTCGGTGCAGGTACCTCCCGAAACATCCGTGTCCGGTGAGGACCTGCGTCAGGCGGAAGGTGAGGACGCCGTGGCGCCTCTCAAGCCACTCCTCAAAGAGGGGACTTACCGCCACTATCGTGGCGTGCCCTGCACGGGGTTGCGACAGTCGCTCTCTCCATGTCGCCATGAGATCGCGCCGGAGGTCTGTCCGCTGAGCGGCAATTTGCCGCGGCAGCGGAGTTTCCCCCCGGCGTAGTGCCTCCGCGCGCCAGTCGTGCAGGCGCGCGAGTACTATCGCCTCCAGATCCCATGGCGGCAATCCGGCAAGCAGGCCCGCCGCCTCGCGGGAGATCGTGCGGTACCCACGGACCATCTTTACGGCCACCACTTTTTGGGGCGCGTTCAGATAATGGGCGGCTCGCCGCCTCAAGGAACGCGCCCACACTGGGGCCCCGTAGAGGGCCATGGACCGCACGACCCCCGCGTAGAGCCTGCGGCAGGAGGCGTTTGGCCCCCCAAGGTTGGGCAGGAGCCGCCTGAAGGCAGCCCCGGTCCGTTCCAGCCTGGGGGCCAAACGTCGGAAATGTTCCACGAAGTTCCATCGGCGGTCGAGTACGAGTCCCAGGTACTTCAACGTCGGCTCGACGCCGATGGATACCCCTCCCACCGTCAGCGTGGATCCCGATGGTGGCGCATTCCGAGACCCATGAAAGCACATGGCCTCGGACTTGTGCAATGCCACCTCGAGACCCAGTTGCCGGATCCTCTCAACGACTATCGCAACCCCGCGTGTCATAATTTCGGCCGCCGCCTCGTGCGACCTCCCCTGTGCCAGCACCAGGGTGTCGTCTGCGTAGCAAACGACGCTGACACCACTAGGGAGGTCCGCGCGTAGCACCCAGTCGTAACCGATGTTCCACAGGGGCGGTCCCAGAACCGATCCCTGTGGGACACCGCACGACATCTCTCGCCGGTTCCATTCTCCGCAGCGACTAGGGTAGATGACGGCCCTGTCCGTCAGGTAGTCCCCGATCACACGACGGAGGTAGGTCGGCACCCGGTGATACCGGAGTGCCTCCCTGATGCAGCTCCAGGGCAGGGAGTTGAAGGCGTTGGCGATGTCGAGAGACACCGCCAAGACGACTCCGCCCCGGGATATCGCATCCCCCATCGTGAGGGCTCTCACGCGCATGATTGCGTCCACTGTGGAGCGCCCCTTGCGGAAACCAAACTGGTTCTCCGCAAGATTCGGCCCCATCACCTCAAGGTGCTCGGCGAGGCGGTTTGCAATCACTCTCTCAAAGAGCTTGCCCACCTCGTCGAGCAGCACAATGGGCCGAAATGCGGACGGAGAGTCCGCAGGGCGCCCCGGCTTTTGGATGAGGACCAGTTTCCCCGTCTTCCAACGAAGCGGGAACTGGCCTCTCTCCAAGCATGCGCTTAAGAGCCCTTTTAGTCGGGGCCCGAGAGCCTCCTCATCCGAGGCCAGGACCCAGGCTTTGCCAGGCAAGCCATCGGGTCCCGGGGCGGTATTTTTGGCCTTGAGCCTACCTACCGCCACTCTCAGGTCTACCCCAGTCACTTCCGGAGTGTCGTCGTCGTCGCTTGGGTCCTCTTCCGGCACCGCAGGTGGCGGAGCCATAGGCGGGGGCGGATGTTCCCCCCGCGAGGGGAACAGAGCGCTCACCACGTCCTCCACGAGGTCAGGCCGGAGACTCTGCGTCAGCGGGGGGGCCCAGGTGCGGAGTTTATTCCGCACCATCTTGTAAGGGCGCCCCCACGGGTCTCTGTCGAGAGTCTCCAGCATCTCCAAGCGGGCCAGTTCCCTGGCCCGCAGGACAGCGTCCCGGAGGGCGGTCTTCGCCGCTCTGTATCCCTCGTACAGCTCCGCCTCAATGGCTGCCGCATCCGGCGGGCGAATGCGGAGCCTGCGATGCCTGGCGTACAGGCGCCGCGCATCGACTCACGCCTCGCGCAGAAATGTTATTTCGCGCGACCACCAGTACACCTGACGTCGGGCGCTTCCTGGCCGAACTCGGGGCATTGCCACGTCACAGATGTCGGACATGGCCTCCTGGAACCACTCTGCCTCAGTATTAACGTCGGCAGGCCTGTCCGGTGATGTCACCCAGGCCTGCACGATCGAGGCTTCCAGGAGGAGCTCCCGGTCCAGCTGCTTCAACGCCCAACGAGGACCACTCGGGGCCTGTTGGACCGGCGCGCTTGAGGACTGGGTGGAGACGTCGAACCGGATGTACCGGTGGTCGGAATAGGTCTCCACCCCCTCCATGACACGCCAGTCAACGACACGCTGTGACAGAGCGGGGCTAGCGAACGAGATGTCCACCACCGACTCGCCCCGCATCCTCACACACGTGGGAACAGAACCCCGGTTAAGGACGACCAGGCCCCTTTCCAAAGCCCAGTCCTCCACCATCCTTCCCCGCACGTCTGTGCAACGAGAACCCCAAGCCAAGTTCTTGGCATTGAAGTCCCCGAGGACAAGCACGGGAAGGGAATGGCTCCCGACAACGACACTCAACTCTTCCAGAGAGTTGTGGAACTCGGCGAGAGTTCGGTTCGGGGAGAAGTAGACTCCCACTACGACGATCTCCCCGAACCGTGCTGCTACGCACCCCCGACCCCTCCTGACACTTTCAAGGGTCGGGGTACCGGCGGCGGCCGATGACACTATGGTCACCGAGCCGTCAAGGTCTGCCACCCAGTCTTCCCTGGGCACGACAAAGTACGGCTCAGCGACCACAGCGATGTTAATCAACCACTGAGCCATGCTCTGGAGCAACAGATTCTGAGCACAGGCGCAGTGGTTGATATTCGCCTGGAGGAGGCGTAATGGTGCCGTTATTGGCATTCCATTATCGCCTCCTCCCCCCGGGCCCCCTGTGAGGGCCCCTCCGCAGGCGAACTTGCCGTGCTCTGGGCGGCGGCGGTGGCGACAGCGGCAGCGGCTGTGGCGGCCACGGCAGCGGCGGTGGCGACGGTGGCGTTGGCGGAGGTGGCGGAGGGCCTTCCCCTGCCTCTGGCTCTGGGCTTGGCAGGTGCAGCGCAGGCCTTGCTCCCGGCGCGGTGATCGGCCGGCTTGCGAGCCGCCGCACATGCTGGGCAGTGCGGCGCAGCGCTGCAAGTTGCCGACACGTGCCCGGGCTGTCCGCAGCGGAAACAGAGGCCACTGCGGTCAACCTCCGAGGCGCATTGCACTGACACGTGGTGACCCACGTGGCAGCGATAGCACCTCAGAGGTCTGGGCTCCAGCAGTTTCACCTGCGCTGATACCCAGCCCACCAAGATCCTTCGGCCCTCCACTATCGTTTTTGCCGCCGTCACGGGGCAGCTCACCGTAACGGTTCGCATTCCCGTAGGGTCCGGGCGTAGAGTGCCTGCCTTGATCTGCTCGGCAGAGCACCCCCCGGACCTGGCGACGGCGGCCACCACCTCCTCCTCAGTGACCGAGTCGTCCAGACCCATGACGCGCAAGTCTGCGCATCTGACGGGTCTGGACACTCGGGCCTCGTCCGCGTTTAGGGACGCTCTCAGCTTTTCAGCCAGAGCGTCAGCGGACGAGCCGCTGGTTTCTCCGGGGATCTCCAGCATACGAGCCCCCGTCGCGGTGACCTTAAGCCGGAGGCCCCCGGTGATCCCGAGCTCCCCGAGATCCACCGTCTCCTTGGCCTTCGCCAGCAGATCGCGGTAAGTCACGCCCTTCTTTTCCGCCTCTGGCTGTAGTGTGATCACTACAGCTGCGGTCTTCGGGGCGCGAAGCCTAGCCGCGATCTTTCGCTCCCGTTGCTGGCGCTGCCGCTCCTGTTTGCGGGCCTTTTTGGCCGCCTTTCGCCTCCTTTTCTTCTCCCCGGTCACCTGCCAACCGGCTTCAGCCGTGGGAGGTGCAGGGAGCTGGGAGGGTGGTAGCGGCGGCGGCTGACTTGCCGCAGGCGCTGGCGCTGGCCCACTCGCCGTTGGCACTGGCAGCGGCACAGTTGCAACCTGTGCCGCTGCCTTGCCCTTGCCCTTCTTCCGGCCCGCCTTCTTCTTCTTAGCCGGAGCCGCCACCTGTTTGGCCGGCGCCGCCGCCTGTTTGGCCGGCGCCGCCACCTGTTTGGCCGGCGCCCCCGCCTGTTTGGTCGGCTTCCCGGAGGATGATGGGGGGGGCAACGCAGCCCCGCCGGAGGGCCGGCTGGACGGTCCCGGTCCGGATGCAGCAGCAGCAGCCGCCGCATATGAGACCGTACTCGGGCCCGCGACCGCCTTGTTTGCACCCAGGGGAGGACGCAGAACGATTCCCTCCAGGACGGAGAACCGTGCCTGGAAGGAGGCCAGCTCCTTTCGGACCAGGTCTAAGACCTGGTTCTCCACCGGCACAGGCTGGCTCTTTCTCTGTGCCTCCCCACTTTGAGGCGCCACGCGGGGGCCAGGCTCCCTCAGACTGGCCAGGTCCGCTTGGAGCTTGGCGTTCTTCTTCTGGAGAAGCTCCATAGCGGCCGTCAGGCGGGCCACGTCGGCCTGCAGCTTGGCCACCTCGTCCCCTTGTGATGAGGTAGGGGGAGGCCCCCCAAAGTTGGCCTCCGCTGCCGCAATGATGGAGGCGGAAGCCGCGGGTATGGCCCGGAGTTTCGAAGAATGTTTTACTTTGACGGCCACACTCCTTAACGCAGCTTCCACCTCCTTTGTGAACCTGGCCTTACGCTCCGCCTCGGAGCCACCAGGTGCACTCGCCTCACTGCCAGACCCCGCGGCAGTCATGCCCGGGTGGCGCCCCTCTTCGGCCAGTCTGGCCGACCTTTCTGAGGCAGATAGCCCCCCTCGCTTGCCTCGGATCCCACCGCGCTTGCTGGTGGGGATCTTGCGAGCAGAGGCCATCTGCTCTTCTTCGGACGACGACACCCGGTCGCCATCTTGCCTGGGACGCTTCCTGTAGAACTTGCCGCTCTCCGCAGCAGTCCCGGCCCTCTCGCGGCGGGAGCTCTCTGAGCCTCCCGCTACGCTCACTTCACTCAATGCGGCGTCGGACTCCGACGCCACATTACTCCTCTCCTCTTCGTTGCCGTTTCCGGCGGTGTTTTTTGGTTGTGTTGTATTTTTATTTATATTCATATTTGAACCCACGAGTATGGGGGAAATAAACTCCTTACTAGGCAGAGACCCCTGTACCTAGAAGGGCAGCTTTTTAGTTTTTATTACTCGCCAGGGGGTCTGCAGGTACCCCAGCGAGGATAAGCAGTAGCGACTGATTCGTCCAATAGGCACACCCGTCAGCCATACATCCCCTCGCGCTGCGTCGCCGCTTGGAATTCGGGGTAACTTTTTATAGAGGTTTTCTACCTCGCAGTCCAGGCAGTTAAGCCAAGACCCTCGGTCCCTGTCCAAAGGACTCGGAGTCGCGAGACGTGATCCACTGCACTCCGATACGGGATTACGATATCAACGGTGACAGAGAAGGACGCATCCTTCTCTGTCTGCTCGGCGGCAGGGTAAGTGCACACCGAGCCCGCCGTAACACACTCCTCCGCTGTGCCCTCTGCTTAACAGAGGGCATGCCGAGGAACCCACCGATGGTCCATATTGGACCCCGCTCGTGATGCCAGACTCATTGGCCGCGGCAGTGCCAATCCCAAGGGATGAGAATTTCTTCTCATTCCAAGAGGAAGGACACTGCCGCGCCCGGGGTGCACCGGCCCAGCGGCTGCCGTTTCCTCCAGACGTATCGAGAGGAACCAGCAGCTGCCGGGCACACGTGGAGGACTTCTGGCATCGCACCCCAGGAAGTGACTGCCTAAGAATTCCTCGCTACCTTTTTCAGAACGTTTTTCTTATTGAAGATGATTTTTATATTCTACTCTCCCGGTCCCGCTTATGTTTCAGGCAGATCGCAACTTTTACGGCTGGATCCAAATATCCGGATCGACTATCCCATTTTTTTATCAATCGGATTGCTTGATTGACTACCTATGATTATATCTCAATACTGCCTAGAAAACAGTTATCAGATGGCGCTGCCGTCACAACAACATATCGCTCCGTAAATTTTATTTCTTAATATTCAAAAAGCAGTAATACTACGATAAATTTAAACTTAACTGACTTGAATAAACAATATACATCAGTGATAGTGTTATCAAGCACCAAGAAATAACACAAAATAAATAAACAATGAAATAAGACAAGAACAGTGGAAGTGACAGTGTTTTTCATATAAACATCCATAAAGTGTTTACAAGTGGTGTAATAATCAGTCAAATCTGTGAAGAAGTGAGAAAAGGCCATTACAAGTGAGCAGATAAGCAGTGAAAGTGATAAACCGTATCAAAACTTGAACTTCTCACAACGACCAAAAACGTTAAGAAAAATATTTCGAATAATGGCACCGTCATAGGATAGAACACTTAGAACAACGCCATCTGTATTGTAACGGCCGTATCAACAAAGTGAAGTCGATAAAACAGAACACATTACTGGATCGACAAAGGACTCAACATTTTGGTTCAACTACGTAAGCACTTCAGTAGCGGTGAAGCGAAACTGTGTGCCTGCCTTGGAGCACATCTTGGAGTGAGTTCGAATCCCAGTCACGCAGGTACTTTTTGGAAGCGATTCGACAATTTAAAATGAATACTAGTATCAAGAGTAACATAACGGTGCGTCAAAAACGCAAAAAAACTTCTACCTCATTTGAACGACTATGTTTAACCAGCCCATCATCATCTGAGAAGTCAATAGCAGACAGTCTACCCGAACATATTATTACAAACTACGACGATGACTACACAAGAAATTTAAGAGAACAAATTGAATCACTGACTGACCAACTCAATAGCGCACACCAACAAATTGACGAACTGTTACTCGAGAATGGCTCCCTTACCAAAGTAACACAAGAACAACAAAAACAAATTACGTACTTAAAAACCATATGTGCAAGCACTCCCCAGAGTATGAGTCAGACTCGCAGAAAGAGGAACAAAAAGCAATGTAGGAAAACACTTGATTTCGAGAGAGAAGATAGTGATACTACAATTAAAGACTATGAGAAGAATGAAAGTAGTTTAAAATCATCTCAAGAACTCAATCCAGAAGAAGTTGTACAGAACAAAACAGCTAAACAGTCTTGTGAGAAGCCTAGAATTATTATTCTCGGAGATGAACAAGTTCGTGGTCTTTCACAAATACTAATAAGTAGAAGGACGGCAGAGTGGAATGACTGTTACACGGTTGAGACCGGCCCTGGTTAAACCAGGTGCAACATGCTCCGAAATGTTATGTTACAACTTAGAAATATTTAACTCGCTGACCGAGCACAACATTGTAATACTTTCGGTAGGAACCAATGATAATAATCCAACCCATCTCCTGAAGGAAGTATGTATAGCACTTAATAGTCTAAAAACTTGCCAACAAATTTATTTACTAGGCATACAATGTAATAATTATTTAAATAAGAACATGTTAAACCAAAGCTTACAACACTTAACGAAAAATTTCTCAAATTGTAAATTTATAAATTTAAACGAATTTTCCTATTATAAGCGATACTATTATTTAAGACAAAATAATCGCACTTATTTAAATCAACTTAGCTCTAAATTAAATATTGAAATTGATTATCTTAAATACACAACAGAATTTCTCATAAAAAAGCCTTTGTTGTATACTGCACGTAATCTGGAAAAACGTAGTGAATTAACTAACATATGCTCGAATCAGAAGACAATTTTGCGGAACATGCATTGACAACATCATCGACAATATAAGGGGAAGTAAATGCGTAACGGTCGAATTGGCGTTGTCAGATCATACAGCGCAACTGTTACAATGCCCTGTTAAAAAAACTTGCGTACTGCCATATTGGTTTATATTTAGACGTAGTTTCTGTAAAGAAAATATGCAAAAATTTAAAAGTTGCTTACAAAATTTGACATTTAATGATATTTATTCCTCCACAGAGCCCAATGACGCATTCAATAAGTTTCACGACACATTTAAATTTTTGTATGATATCTGTTTTCCGCTTAAGAAATTAAAACAATATGCAGTGAAATCACCTAAGTGGATTAGTAAAGGGATAAAATTATGCTGCAAACGCAAGCGCGAAATGTTGTGGCAATTTCGGAAAGACCCCAACCCCCATACTAAAAATTATTTCAAAACATATACGAAACGATTAAAAACCATAATTCGTCTGACTAAGAAATCCCAAAATAATAACCACATTAACACTGCGTCTAATAAGTGTAAAGCTACATGGCAAATAATAAATAATTCCAAAAATAATAAGCCGGTGGAAGGAATACCAAGACTTAGAATAAATGACGAAAACATAACTGACCCACAAATAATCTCTCAAATTTTTAATGACTATTTTATTGACGAAATTGAATTATTATCTGACATTAATATTAGTAATCAAAATTTAAAATTTGACATGCATCTTGATTCATTATTTTTAGTACCCACAGTTCCCCCTGACATTATAAAATTAATAAATTCATGAAATAACACTAATAGCTCTGGTTACGATGACATTACAACAAATGTTATTAAATCTGTTTCATTCAACCATTATTGCACCAGTACTTAGTTATATAATAAATATGTGTTTAGAATTGGGTGTGTTTCCGGAGAGGTTGAAACTAGCAGTTATAAAACCACTGCATAAAAAAGGTAGCAAGCAAGATCCAGCCAACTACCGGCCTGTTGCCTTGCTGCCCATATTCTCTAAAATTTTTGAAAAAGTGATATATAACACATTATACACATTCTTTGAACGTAACAATCTTTTTGCTGAAGAACAATACGGTTTTAGAAGGAAAAAGAATATAAATATGGCGATCTTCAAGCTATTTGAAAAAATTATAACTGGCATTGACAGGAGAAGTCCTGTAGCTGCTTTATTCATGGACATGAGCAAGGCATTCGATTTTGTGGATAGGACGGTACTTATAAAAAAGTTGGAAAGGTATGGAGTGAGGGGCAATGCTTTGAACCTTTTGAAATCGTATTTGTCGGACAGAACACAAGTTACGAAAATTGGGAAGGTATGCGTTGCTTCAAAAACCGAGTGTACGTATGTATCGAGTCAGAGAGCTAATAACTATGGAGTACCCCAAGGAAGTATTGTAGGGTCATTATTATTTATTATTTACATTAATGACATGACCTTAGAAACGCATCACCCGATGGTTTTGTTTGCTGACGATAGCACGGTAGTTTTTAGTGGTGATAATGATCCGACGACACTTGAAGGAGAGATTAACCACTGTCTCCATGCATTAATAGAATGGATGGGCGCTAATAATTTAAAAATTAATATTGACAAAACTAAAATAATGACTTTTGAGCAAAGGGCAAATCATAAAAAACCTGACGTAAAATACAGAGACAAGATTATTTTAGAAGCGACAACAACAAAATTTTTGGGGCTTGAACTGGATAGGGACATGTCGTGGAAAACTCATACTGACAGTGTGTGTAAACGTCTGAGTCAACATTCATATGCTTTACGTACTCTCGCAAAGGAGGTAAATCAAAAAGTTTTAGTTACGGCGTATCATGCATATGTTACATCTACATTGCGATACGGAATAATATATTGGGGCAACTCCACTAACATAGAAACAGTATTTAGAGCGCAAAAAAGGTGTGTTAGGGCAATAAGCGGTATAAAAAGCACGGAAAGCTGCAAACCGATCTTTGCGAATCTCCGTATATTAACAGTACCCTGCCTGTATATATATGAGGTGGCTGTATTTGTGAAGATGAACTTCCACTTATTTGAAAAACTACACAGCTCGCGACACAGATATAAAATAAGCACTAGACAACACAAAAAAGCAGTATTCCATAAAAACCTCCTAGGAATGGCACCACATATTTATAATAAATTACCTAATGCTTTGTTGAGTATAAAAGATATAAATGTATTTAAGAAGCAACTAAATAATCTTTTGTTAGGTAAGACATACTACACTATTAATGAATACCTGTCAGATAGGAATTTCTGTGCATAATAATGCAGATAATTTGGGAATACTTGAGTCCGATTTATGTTATTTTATGAAAATTATGTTTACTATGATTTTCCATTTACATATTTCTTAATTATTTTGACATTAGATACTCTGAAATTACTTACATATTAATTTTAATTTATAACATTGTAAAAGGTATTATTTATGAATTTATGACATTGTGTAACGGATTAATTTGATTTTGACATTGTACAGGGTATTATTTTATTTTATTTATTATTTTTCAATTTATGACATTTTTTAACGTATTAATTTGAACTTATGACATTTTCTTAGGTTAATTCCATTTTATTTTCTTTCCGACTCTGTTCGTGGTATTAATTGGATTTTATGAAATGTATAATTATAATTATAAATTTTGCATGCCTGAATTGGTACAATACAGTGGACTGCGCATTCACTTGACATCTGGAAATGTATAAATGTACTGTGTTGAGCAATAAATATTTGAATTTGAATTTGAAAACTAGCATCATTTTACTGTCGATAGCGAAACTGAAAATCTCAATAAAGATTTGTTTTCTTATTTGACATCAAAGACTTTGAAACATACTAACTTCTACCTATGATTACCTTAATACTGCCTTGAAAACTACTATCATTTTAGTGTCGATAGCGTAACTGGAAATGACAATGAAGAATTGTTTCCTTTTATGACATCAAAGATGTTGAGACATACCAACTTCTGATGAGTCCCGTTCATCAGAAGTAGGTGTGTTTCAAAGTCTTTAAACAGTGGGTCCGTTTAAAGACTTTGAAACATACGTCAAAATTTACTTTCAAGGGTTGTCTGTCAGTCATGTCGGACATTGGCAATAACGTACCTATATTTTTTATGATGATCATCATCATCAGCTGCGTAGTCTTTTCCCAACTATGTTGGGGTCGGCTTCCTATCTAAATAATATAAATTTGCTTTTTCTATGATATTTCTTCAGATAGCCAACGGCGATTTTGTTTTTAAAAATAAAGTATCCTAACAATGCACCAATTATTTCAATAATGGGTGCAGTAAGAATACGCTTTAGTGTGTCAATAAACAAGTTACAGCCTACCAAAGCACTTGTTACTTGATTTCCTTGTTTCTCCTGGTTTCGCGGAAGTTAGATGAGAATGTGGAAATGCAATTTTCTAGGAACGTTTCCGCCGGCTGAGGCCTTGCATTCAATTTTGTATCCAAGTGTGCAGTTTTCGATTAACAACTCTTCTTAAGAAAGAAAGAAAATACTTAATAGAATCACACAGGACATGTAAAATCGGATAGAAAAATAATAAGACAAAATTATTAAAAAAAAAAGTTAACATAAGAAAAATATAAAACAATCATCATAATATCTTCTGTTGGTACCTTATTATTCATCATCAAAATCCGCCATAGGTTGTTCGCCATTCTCAGTACATTATTAGGTTTAGTGTAGCCAAAATACCGACATTGACCTGGCTAGGATCCAACCACAAAATATTATTTACGAAAAAACAATGCTTCTTTCTTCAATAACTTAAGTAACGATTTGAGTCAATGTTGATATCATATCGACGGATTTCAGCAAATATCGAACTGCCAAACAATCTGATTTACTATGGTAACTTATGCCAATTCAATATCAATAATGCGGATTACTTTATTTATGAACCACTTGAGGCAATTTGCCCCAAAATATAAACAAAAAGAGTTTCTTGTCCTCTAATAACTTATCTTACCACGGAAATCATAAAAAGCAGAGAAAATCCCAAGTTACAACGTAATATATGGTAGCCTTATTAAGGCCTTATTTTATTTGTCCAATATCAAGAGTTTTTAACCGACTTCCAAAAAGGAGGAGGTTCTCTATTCGACTGTATGTATTTTTTTTTTTTTTTTTTTATGTATGTTACCCGATTACTCGAAGACGCCTAAACCGATTTGAAAAATTCTTTTTTTGTTTGAAAGGGTATACTTCCAAGTTGGTCCCATAGTCGCCAAGTCGGGATCTGATGATGGAATCTTGGCGAAATCGAGGGAACTCTTCAAATTTTATAGGATAACGTACAGCAATTTTTATATTTTCTACAACAAGTGAAGCATTTGCGTTTGATAAGAACCATTCTACCATCAGATCTGATGATGAAGCCAAGAGTCACGGAACTCCATAATGAGACAATGTATCCTAGTCGTGTTTGGGCTTGTTGTAATTGTAACGGTATGCACTTTCCATGTGAATTACTAAAAAGTGAAAAATAAAAACTTTTTTGCAAAAAGTAAAACCGACTTCAAAAAGAAAAAGTGAAAAATAACTTTAGCTTCTGAAGTCGGTGACAAAAAAATTAAATCAATCATACAAACGTCACCGACTTCAGAAGCTAAAGTTATTTTTCACTTTTTCTTTTTGAAGTCGGTTTTTTCCTTTTATTTTGGGAGTGGCAATACCTCAAAGGTTGATAAGTAAGACTGACACGAGAGAGGTCATTCGTTATGTAATCTAGTACCCGTTAATTAAACTATAAATTTTAGCATATTAATAGGTTAGACGACAGAAAAATAGTAATTAGTTCGTCAGTTAGATTATCAATAAATATTTGAAACGTAATTTTTTTTTAACTTAAATCAAAATTGACACGACGCTTTTAAAACTCTCAATACGTCACGCCTTGGTTTAGCTAGTTCTGACGTCACAAGCCCCTACTCCCGAGTTTTGATGCGTTTTGTCTTTGTCAATATTATTTTACATTTGATTTACAAAAACAAAAAATACGTGTCCATCATTTTCCAATACATTCGCAATTTCTTGATACAGTCGTCGTGCATATTAAATGGAAAAAAATGATTAGAGCATAATTATGACGGAAATTTAAAAATTGTTTTGCCCTACACTAGGAATTTCCCCTGCATCGTGGGCGCATTTACAAACATTTAATATCACATACACACAAACAGCCAGAACCGGAACAACTGCCTGCAGGCCACATATGGACAAATATTGTCCGTGCGGAGATCGAACCCGCGCCACACATCGCAGCAGCCATAGCTCAGCCACTACGCCAATCGTGCTGTCAAAACATTTCATCAAGTTCCTATTCAGTATTAAAAAATTAAAATTGAGCATTAAAACTTGAATTACAAAAAAGCAACGCTTAAGTCTGTAATTGCACACAGCTTACGTTTGCGTTCAGAGTTTCACACGAATGACAGAGAGATTAAAATTACGTTAACAGAAACGTGCAATTTCTGAAACGAAATATTATATTATTATCTCCTTTATTCATTAATCATCTTACTTTATACATTTTTAAATATTTCTTCAAAAACATATAAAAACATTTAAAAATATAAAAAATAGGGATCCGCCGGTGTCGGGAGCGGGGTCCAAGTTACCGGTGGTCAAGGTTGCAGAGACAGGAACCTCCTCACAATGCGAGCCGTATCGAGGAGTACTGCCTTCTGAATCAGGCCCTTGATCCAACCGCCTAAAGATAACTGCAACAGATGTTCGTCGAGGCTCTTGGCTATCAGGCCATTGGCCGTCACGACAATCGGCACAATGATAACCGAGTTCATATTCCACATGTCGCGAACCTCGTGTGCCAAGTCGAGATATTTTTTTTGTTTCTCTTTCTCAGCTTTCACGAGGTTCTCGTCATGAGGTATAGTAACATCGATTATAATTACGCGGCGCGCTGATCGGTCTATCACCACTATGTCAGGTTTATTGGCAACAATAGTCCTTTAAGTAGTGATAGACTGATCCCAGTACAGCGTGACATGGTCTTTCACGAGAACTGGGTCGGGCACATACTTGTAGTACGGTACCTCAGATTCCACAAGCTTAAATTTCAAGGCAAGTTGCTGGTTAATAATTCTGGCTACTTGGTTGTGCCTGTGCAAGTGCTCGCCATTAGCCAGACGAGAACAACCAGAAATGATATGTCTGATGGACTCACCCGGACAGTGGCATGCCCGACACACGTCAACCGTCTCGTCCTTCAATATATTATTATTATTATATATTTGCTCAGAGAATTTCGTAGTTTTGTGCTCGTATATTATTAAACAATTCTGACTTGTGTTAATTAATTTTAAGTAAAAGTAGTAAAACTCTTTTTATCTTAAAACCTTTAACTTTTATTACGGTTTCACTTCGATAGATTACAATCTGCCGAAAAATAAAGCGTTATATTGTAAGCAGTATGTTCACTTGGCAATGTTTCGAGAGTTTTACACGTTACAATCTAACGTGTTTGAAAATTTTACGGTGACATATACACAACATACAACATACAGGGTAAAAACCATCTCATCACGAAACCGTCAACCAAGCATTCTGTACACCAAACTAAGTAACTTTACGCGAAAATTATTGCTGGGAAACAACTTTTTTGGAGTGAAAAATCATGTTTTGTGGTATAACTCAATGTTACGCACTCAAAACATTGTGCTGATGGATGGATTGGATAGTACGAGGTTCGTGGAGGTTTTTAAAGTAAAAATCTCACAATTCAAACTTGTATTAAAAAAAAAACTTGTCAAAAAGTTGTAACTTTGACCCCCAATATCGCCGTAACCGGGAGGTTCCCATACCTGGGAACCTTATAGTGGAGCAAAAAAATGATCGCAATGACGAGAAAAAAAAGTGACTTTCGGCTTCGTTAATGGCCGCCATAGACGTTCAAGTAATTTGATCAAACAGGCTAGTTCAAACAATTTGATCAAATTGGCATGACTGTCTGTGGTAAAATTTGAAATGGAAGGAAGAAATATGAATTTTCGTATTTTTAAAATTTTGAGTGTGTGTGTAGCGAGCGCTCAGTTGTTGCTATGGAAGTGTTCCCTTGCGGACGTATTGCGATATGTCGAACTGCGATGTTCTAGAAGAATTCATACAAATATATCAAAATGAAACCTGTTTATGGAACATCAAAAATAAAGATTACCATAACAGAGATAAGCGGAATGCTGCTTATTGTAAACTAATAGAAAAACTTAAAGAAATAGAAAAATAACTTTAATTTTCGCATAATAGTGTCTTCTTTTTTAATTAATGGACTGACTAACGACAGAAGCTTTAAATATGTTTCCATATTCATTCGCAAATAATTATGCCAGTCTTTAGGAACAAACTTCAATTCATTTAACAAGTTTTTATGCGAATATTCGTCTCTTTTCATGAGCCACTTTTTACACCATGCAGAACGTTTTTTTGTCTTTTTGTGGGCCATCAAAGCAAACACTAAACCAACAATTGCTAAAGCATCATCTGTAGACATTTTAAAGAACACTACCACTCTTCGCCCGCTTCGATACTGAACTGACACCGCTTCAAGTCTGCCTGATGGTGTGTGGTCGCTTGGAAGGTCATGCCAATTTGATCAAACTATTTGAACAAACCTGTTTGATCAAACTGTTTGAACAAACCTGTTTGATCAAATTACTTGAACGTCTATGGCGGCCAAGAGGTGTTTTATACAACGTTTTATGTCCGTGCTATTAACCATCGAAGAAGAGAGGAGGCAACATCTCGTGAGGAGACAATGCAGGCTGCACCAACAAATCATTTGTCATAAAAATGTATTGTCACCAAAACCAACAGAGTGTGAAAAAATTCAGCTTAATTGGGAAAACTGGTATGAAATTCAGTTGCAAGATTTGATCAATGCATACTAACAAACAAACGAACCAACAAGGCAAGTTAAATAATTGCTTATACAACGTGTAACGTTAAGGGGCCGGCGGAGCGTGCGTCGTTTTGTATGAACGACGCACGCTCCGCCGGCCCCTTAAATGCGCAAAACCTTAAAATAGTTTGATCAGAATCACGAGCAGAATCAATTGAACCACTTCTTAATATAGGTCACATTTTTCAAAAAATCTTCATTAAAAATGTTGCTTTGTCTATTTAGTAATAGGTCAAGCCATCACGTGCGCAAACCCACTAAAATAGGTAAACAAACAAACACAAATGGTTGTCGTCGAAAATAAATTTTCTTATACGCGGGTTAATAATAGTTCTTGCCAGTAAAACTAAAACAAAATAAATAAAAAAAAATACAATTTTTTTTTAATTTGTTTTTTCTCTTTCAGAATTAGGTCAATTGAATTAAAAATCATTTGGGGTGTCTGAGGTTTTGCGCATTTAACATTAAACTTTGTGAACCCACGTGGGGAAATAATGGTATTTTTGTTTTCTTTCATTTTAGTTACTAACACTAGTTTTTTAATTTTTTTTTTCAACCCTAGTTGTTCAAGTTTTTATTTTTATTTTATTTTATTTTAATTATTATAAGCGTTCGCCAGTGGGAACGTATAGTCACCATTCTCCTGCCTCGTCCCAATTTATTTGGGGTCCGCGCAGTATGTCTTCTTCTTTCATACTTCTCAAGTAATAAAAATTTTCATTTGACAATAAGATTCAAAATTGGTGGTACCTACACCACGTAACTTTACGTAAGCTTCGGAAGACGAAATGACCTAACACAGGCAATTTTTCTCTATAAGGTCACTTCAACTACTTGTAGTAACTTGTGAAATAAGATAAATTATTTGTATTTATTTGTAAATTATTTGTATTTATTTGTAAATTATTTGTAAATTATTTGTAAATTATTTGTATTTATTTGTAAATTATTTGTATTTATTTGATTTTTTTTTTGTTTGGAAATTATTTGAATTTACTTGGAAATTATTTATATTTCTTTGTAAATTCTTTGTACACAACCCATAATACACCCGCACCAAAGCTATCAAACAAACACGTGCGTACTTACCTTTATCATGAACTATTCGTATTCTTCAAGCATAGAATGCAGCGATGAAAATTCTTAAAAGTAAGAAAACTATTTTGCAGTCCAGTCACAATTATTAGGATACCTTGCATCACTGTCAAAACCACAACAAACTTTATTTTGAATAGCAACAAGATTGCAATTAGGTTGCTGTCACTGATTAGTCTGTCAAAAGACAGTGATCTTCAATCTCTTTGGCTTGAATTCCTGCGACGCGGACATCGGTCGGGCACGGTAAGTCGCGTACGTAAGCGAATTAAACAGTAGCAACATACGTCAGTGTCGCAGTAGGGAACACAATGTATTCTCATACGCGCGACCGACGCACGCAACTAACGTCAGCGCAGGAGGAATTCAAGCTTTAATATTACTGTTGCTGTTAGAATGAAGGTGGTACAATAATTGTGAAAAGACTGTACCTACATATAAAATATACCTTTGGTGCCTCCAATGACCTCTTTTGGTGGTTGTTTTAAATAAATTAATATTAAGGGTCAATTCACACCGAGACGCGACACGATCTTTTAATAGAGCGACTCAAATTTACAATTTTATTTATAATACACACTGGGATTACTAACAAAGTTCAAGACTGATTGAAATTGCGAGACCGTTGACATTATCCAATAAGTACACAGACTGAGAGTGTTTAAGGGACTACATTGTCGATAAAATCGAGTTAAAAATAGCATTAAAAACTCCAGATGATATAGATACTGCTACCCAGTATATAACAAATATAATCCAGGAAGCATGTTGGAACAGTACTCCTCAATATACAAGTAAAATCAGAATTACGAAAAGATACACATTTAATTGCGATGCGTCTCGCAGCGGCGTGCGGCGTAGCACGAAATCACTGGCCTCTTTCAGTACCGTCGCACCCCGTCGTGTTTCGGTGTGAACTGACCCTTAAGCTTCACTCGAAACCCTTTTAACGTTGCAACAAAAATAATGCAAAATGTCGTTCAAAATATGTGCTCATTTTCAAGTAAAATAATTCATTTATAACGATCTGAACCAACGTGCAATGTAGAAAAAAAGTTCCGGGATGATGATTAAGGTCCATGTTCACCAAAAAGATGACAGTCTGATTATCTAAAACAGCTGTTTAAAACACATTTTTGTATGGTCATATGTCACAGTGACAGATGTTTTTAGCTAATCAGGCTGTTATCTTTTCGGTGAACATGGACCTTAGTAAAATTACCAAAAGAGCAAGCAGGTTCTACTTGCTTGGTAAATTACAGTTAAATAGGCAAAAGTACTCACAATCGCATCACGTCAATGATAAAGTAAGCCAAGTCTTGGAAGCCAAGAGGTCCAGCTCGCACCAGCATATAAAACTCGTCTTTGCAAGTTCGCTTCTGTCTGACAAAGTCAAAAGTGAAGCCTCCAGTGGTCACAAGAGGAGTGCCAGTCCCTCCCAGGAACTTTGCTATCCTGGCGACGGAAGCTGAGGACAAAGAAAGATTGTGTTTTAGAAAGCAATCATTATTATTATATTCTTACTAGCTGTTGCCCGCGACTTCGTCCGCGTAAACCACCCTTGTCACCTAGAGGTATAAAAGTAGCCTTCAACTTGTTCTCTGACCTACCAAAAATACACAAAAAAAAAATCGGTGAAGTCGTTTCGGAGGACTTCGATAACAAACAATGTGACACGATATTTTTATGTATTAGATAGCTTTGTCTGCGGCTTTGCTCGCGTTGAATTTGGGGTAATTTTAATTCAAAAAAACCGGCCAAGAGCGTGTCGGGCCACGCTCAGTGTAGGGTTCCGTAGTTTCCCGTCTGTCACAATATAAGTGTTCAATGCAATCCGGTTTTAATAATTATTTTTTTGTTTGAAAAAAGATACGTTCAGGATAATAAAATATGTTAACGAAGTTAAAAAAAATGCCTTCATATACGATTATACTACGAACTTAGTCCAGAGATTATTTTGAACAACTTTTTGTCTTTTTTGTACAAAAACTTGTTACCATCCAAGTTCAAAATAATTTTCCTAGAAAGTCCTTATAAAGTTCTACTTTTCAGATTTTTTTCATATTTTCTAAACTTATGGTTCAAAAGTTAGAGCGATTATTTGCGAAATTATTGACATTATCAAAAAATGACTTCAGTAAACCCCTATTCATTTTTAAATACCTTTCCAACAATATATCACACGTTAGGGTTGGAATAAAAAAAAAATCACTTCCACTTTACATATAGGGGGGCTACCCTAATAAAACATTTTTTTTTTCAATTTTTTTTTTTACCACTTTGTCGGCGTGATTGATACACATATTGGTACCAAATTTCAGCTTTCTAGTGCTAACGGTCACAGAGATTAAGCGAGGACGGATGGACAGACAAACATGGCGAAACTATAAGGGTTCCTAGTTGACTACGGAACCCTAATGAGGGAATTTCATTGCGCAAAACAAAGAGTAAGTAAAATTCAAGATCGAGCAGTATTTTAAAGATATACATATCTGGGTTGCTCATAAATTAGTTGGTTTCAAAGCAGAACAGAGGAAATTTGCAGAAGTATTGTAAATCTTAAATTATTGTCTAGGATGGAATTACTATGGCCGGTAAATTACATAACGATACGTAGCTACGAAGACAAACAAAATTTAAAGAAACTTAGATTTGTGTTCAGTGAAAACCATAAAAACGACACCCATGAAGGCAAAAGGAAAAAAAAATCATAGATGCGTTTTTGGATTTTTATTTTGACCTCATTTTCGATATCAGCGACCCCAAAAACCATGAAAACGACACACATGACGAAAACTTTACTTCAACGCCATTTCGATTTTCATTTCGATCTCATTTTTGTAATCAGCGACCTCGAAAACCATGTAAACGACACCCGAGATGAAAAAAAAAATACTTTTCCTCGGCGCTATCTTGGATTTATCAAAAGGAGTACTCTTGTGAAGTTTCGAATAAAATAGTCTAACTATTCTTTTTTCCCCATACAAACTTTGGGGACCCGTTTCACCTCATTAGAGGGTGAATTTTGAAAAATCCTTTCTTAATGCACCCCTAGACTACATAAGAAACTTACTTGCCAAATTTGGAATCTGTAGACTCAGCGGTTGGGGCTGTGCGTTGATTTTTAGACTTTGTCACCCCATTAACCCCTCTTAGGGGTTGAATTTTGAAAAAACCTGAAACCCCTTTCTTCTCATTTATCAATAGGAGTACTCTTGTGAAGTTTTGAATGAAATAGTCTAACTAATTTTGTTTTCCCACACACACTTTGGGGGCCCGTTTCACCCCCTTAGAGGGTGAATTTTGAAAAATCCTTTCTTAGTGCACCCATAGACCACATAAGGAACCTACTTGCCCAATTTCGAATCTGTGGACCCAATGGTTTGGGCTGTGCGTTGATTTTCAGACTTTGTGACCCCATTTACCCCTCTTAAGGGTTGAATTTTGAAAAAAACTGAAACCCGTTTCTTTTCATTTATCAATGGAAGTACTCTTGTGAAGTTTCGAATAAAATAGTGTAACTAATCTTGTTTCCCCATACAAACTTTGGGGGCCCGTTTCACCCCCTTAGAGGGTGAATTTTGAAAAATCCTTTCTTAGTGCACCCCTAGACCACATAAGGAACCTTCATGCCAAATTTGGAATCTGTAGACCCAGCGGTTTGGGCTCTGCGTTGATATATCACCCAGTCAGTCAGTCAGTCAGTCAGTCAGTCAGTTTACCATTTTATATATATAGAGATTATAGCTAGCCCACTGCCTGCAGGGCAAAGGCGTCCATCCCTTCCGAGCCCTCCTTTCCTAAGAACACCAAACACTTAGGACTACGGTGTCTTCCAGTTTAAAAAAAATCAAGCTCATTAATCAACGCAATATAAAAATATGCCATTTATTTCGCATATATTTTGCTCATTCGTTAGTAAATCAAAACATACAGGGAACTTTCCGTTTACCCAGAATCATTAAATTTATTAAGAAGCAAGGTCACATAGCACAAGAACAGAAAAAAGAACCGAAAATCATTAATTTTAACGATAAAGGATGTAAATAGACCTTTAATGAAGCCGAAAGGCACTTGTTCTCCCTATCATTGCGATGTTTTTTTTTGTTCTAGATCACAACTGGTTAGCTTTTAGTTACTAGGGGCAAAGTTCCAACTTTCTCACCAGATTTACTTTAAATACTCATTTTAATGGAAGACAGTTAGTTTAATCACCTCCACGACACTATTCAATCCATCCATTATGGAATACCTACTTGAGTGCGACAGCCGTATCATCGTATTTTGTTTCTTCGAGAAACTTTCAACGACATTTCTATACTGCGACGCCTTGTTAAATCGACGTCTTTTTACTGCGATATTTCGTAACATCGAAAAACTGTACTGCGAACGATTTTACTGCGTAAATATCATACTGCGAAGCCTTGTTCAATCGATGTCTCGTTACTACGATGTTACTGGTTTTATACCCTGTCAGAAATCTCTGTGCACGAAACTGGTGGCGCTTAGCTAATCATACTACTCGTATGTATCTATTATCATGTTATTAAACTGTACTGATTTTAATCGAATTTTTAATTTTGTTTTGCTATAAAAGAAACGTCCCAACACTAGTACACTGGTTCGTAGGTGCCGAATGTGGAATAAAAGTTAAAATAATAAACTATTCCACTAATGGCACCTACGAAAAATATTGATAGGTGCCGAATGTGGAATACCTCAGGTGCCATTACCCCAGGTGCCCTTAAAGCGGGTGCCCAATGTGGCATACGTCCATCGAATGACCTTACGGCGATAATCAAGTACATCGATTTTCGGTCAAAACAATACCTACTTTTTTAACATTTCTTTAAAAGCAGAGTCAATAAAAAGGAATGCTAAAACGAATGGAGGTTTTTTTTTGCTATACCAAAATAATATATCAGCCCGGCTAGCATGGGCAGGGGATAAAAATTTTATCCACCGGTTATTTCAACTTTTGTTTGAATTTTGTCCCTTGTCAGTGGAAAAACCGGTGGATAAAATTTTTATCCCCTGCCCATGCTAGCCGGGCAGGTGCTTGAGGTTGCATGGGTTAGGCTTCTATGAACAATCTGTGGGTAGATTAAAAATTGTAATGACAAGAAATATTATAACTTTTTTTTTTACGTCGTTTAGTGTTCTAGAAGAGTTCACTGATAATTTTATTGTTTATTGCTAAAATTACTGACTCTGTTATAATAGAGAAATCGAAGCGCAGAAATGATATACTGATTATTAGTGGATATGAGTTTTGTTTGAATAAAAAAATGAATGACAAATGTGGTGTTCTGTGCTTAAGCAAAGGAAGCAGTGTTCAAGTACTATGACGACCGAACTTTGTACAAGTAATGGGCATTCCATAATGAAAAATATTAATGAACACTCTTACGTTCCTAATGCTTCATTGTTGCAATCAATTTCATTTTAAAAACAAATTAAAACAATCTGCGGCTACTACTTCGATGACACCTGTACAGATCATTCAAGCTAATTTGGGGGCTGTTCTGTATAAGTGCGTCTGGTCTGCCGAATAAAAATGCTTTGAGGCAAATAATTAACCGTGTCAGGAGGAAATTTAAGCCTAAAGAACCACAGACTATAGATGAAATTGAAAGGCGTCTTCATAATATTATTATATGCTTTCGTCGATGGAGAACAATTTTTGGCTCGTGACACTAAATTCAGTGATAAAAACCGCTTATATTTTGTACTAAACAAAATATCAAGATACTTTCTGATTCACCAGTTTGGTTGATGGACGGAACTTCTTAAACCTGTCCGGCCTTCTTGTTTCGTCAGATTTATTTCTATTCACGCTATGGTTGGACATCATCATCAAGATTGTTTATTCCACCTTGGTCAAAATGTGTGGAAGCAACTCCAACGATCTGACGATCCGGGTAAGCTTCGCGCTATGGCAGTGAAAGTAACTTCTCACTGAAATTAAGATATTTAATTGCTTTGGCCTATCTTCCGCCTGAAGAAATTCTTGACCCATTCAAAACTCTTCAAAAAAGTGTACTACCAGAAGAAGCGAGAAGCATTACAGTGGTTTGAAATGTACTTTGTTTTGGGAAAACTTATGTACTGAGCCAGTAATAGTACTTCAGTCTCCATTTCAAGATCTTCCCCAATATTCTCCCTTCAATTGTGGTATATAAATACGAACAATGAACTGCGATTGCCCACGTGGGCGAAGCCGCGGGCGCGAAGTTAGTCATTTATAGCTAGAAAAAAACAGACGAACTTTGCAATGATCTACAATCTTTACTTAAACACTGATATTCCTGACAGATTGAACAAGGCTTCGCAGTTTAATATTTACGCAATAAAATCGTTCGCAGTACAGTTTTTCGATGTAACGAAATATCGCAGTAAAAAGACGTCGATTTAACAAGGCGTCGCAGTATAGAGATGTCGTTGAAAGGTTTTCGAAGAAACAAAATTCGATGATACGGCTATCGCACTCAAGTAGGTATTCCATGCATTAGCATTAAAAATGTCAATGTAATTGCATATTAATCAGCAATCAATTATTGTGGACATTTATTATACACCAAAAGTATGTGAATATGTAAAAATAAAATTATATTTATCTAAAAAACATGTACAAAATACACTTCTACTGTCAACGGAACGTGAAACGTCAACTTTGATGTCTACCATGGCAAATGGCGTGCTTTTTTCCAATTAGTATAGAAACTTTAAAAAGTTAAATCTCGTAAACCGTGGGCGTCCAACTATTGTAAATTTGTATAAAGAGTTGGTAGGTACTTATGTGTACTATCTACAAAAAAAATGAATTTTTAAATCGTTGTCCTGTAATAGAAAGTTCACCCATTTCAAATCCTCTCATTTTTTTAGTATCCTTTAGTAATTATTTTTCTGAAACTATAAGTTTTATCGCTAAACTTTCAAAGTAAAATTATAGGAAAAACGATTTAAAAAAAAAAAAAAAAATTGCGACAGTAAATGTTTACCGTTTCGGAAATATGATTTCTTTCGCAAAAACCTCTTAAGAAATCTGAAAGGCACTTGTTCTCCCCGTCGTTGCGATATTTTTTTGCGGAGTTTTTTGCTCTACACTACACCTTCTAGTTACGGAGATATTGGGGGTCAAAGTTCCAACTTTTTTTTTTAAATGCGGTTTTTAAGATTTTTACTTTCAACACCTTCACGATCCCCGTACTGTGCAATCCATCCATCAGTACAGTGTTTTAAGTGCGTTACATAGATTTCTACCAAAAAACATGATTTTTTACCCCAAAAAAAAGTCGTTTCCCGGCCATAATTTTCGTGTAAAGTTACTTATGTACAGAATGCTTGATTAAGGGCGTCGTGATGAGGGTTGCGGGACTGTTCGGGTTGCGGGACTGTTCGAAAGAGATACCGCGGCCCCGGAACGTAAAGGGCGAGGAAGGAACATGGATGGGTTTTAGTCAGTAAGAGTCTGACACTCCCTCCCGCTCCGCCCAGAGTGGGAGAAGTCATTTGATGATTTCCCATCCTAAAAAAAAAAAAAAAAAAAAAAAAAAAGGGCGTCGTGATGAGGTTGTTTACACCCTATTATATTTTCATTCTTTCGGAAGCACTCGCTTCCATGTTAAAAAATGCACGTGTTACTGTGTTTACAAAGAGTGCACAAGAGCTTTGAAGTTGTCAAGAGACCAAAAAAATGTTTCGAGTCAAAAAGGGTAAAAGCAAAATCAATTGTTTTTCATACATATCCCTGTATCAAAGGATCACTGTAAGTAATAAAATATGGACATAAAACATGAACAAAGGGAACTCTTAAAAGTTACTGAAGCGTTTGGGTCGTAGTTCGCAACTTACATACGCGTTTCTGCACGAGTTTTCATGAAAATATGTGTATGTTCAAGTTCTTTGTGAATTTTATGGTATATTGGTTCTGATATTTCCGAATGTTTACATCTTACTTGTAACAACGGTCACAGGCTGTTGTTTTGAATGGTTACACATTACAGTCATATGTTTCTTTCTCGGGAGTACTGCAAGGATCCCATCTAGCACCAGTCTTGTTCTTGGTGTTCATCAATGATAGCTAATCAAATACGAAACTGCAAGATTTTGATGTTCGCCGACTACTTCAAGATTTATAAGACGATAACTTCACCAAACGAATAAATATATGTTTCTCACATTTTTAAAGTGCTAGTTTGCTGAAAAAATATAAAAATACATACAGCAAAGTTCACCTGCGAAAATTATCTCAAAGCAAACGAAAAATAAGTAAACTGTCTTGCTATGAACTAAACGTATAGTGATACAGAAGACAACGGCATCGCAAAACTAGAAATTCATTTTCTAGCTAACTACATAATTATATCTTACCAATTTACTAAATGAATCTAACAGACTTTCCGTTCAACTAGCATCGTGGCAATGGACCGAGAATATTATTGTGTATCGAAAGATTTATTACCTCCTGCCAATGTGACTTCATTCCCAGTATTTTCGTTAAATCTGTCAATTAAGCCAATTGGAAGAAACGGATGGACTCAGAATTACTTCTCCAGTAACACAATTTCAAGTTTAATCCTACTAATATACAGGGTGGAATTTTACAATGCCACCTGGAGGGAAAGTACTTGAAATACAGGAGAAAGCAAATTTTACTCAAAGGAAACATTCCTTTATTTTTAAACAGAAGCAAATCTGCATTCACAGATTTTTGAAAATTCGCTTGCCATATATAGTCGGGAATCGAACCCGGGATAGATCGACTAAAGTTCGAAAAAATAACATTCTGTACCTTTTTGACATCAATCGGTGGATCAAATCTCTCTAACAAACATGATTTTGTTTCTTTTTAAAAATAAAGGAATGTTTCCTTTGAGTCAAATTTGCTATCTCCAGTGTTTAGAGTACTTTCCTTCCAGGTGGCATTGAAAAATTCCACTTTGTATATACTATATATTATATTATAAGTGCGAATGTTTGTGAGTACGGATGGATGTTTGTTACTCTTTCACGCAAAAACTACTAAACGGATGTGGATGAAATTTTGTACACAGATAGTTTGTAACTTGGATTATTACATAGAATACTTTTTATTCCGGTAGTAAGATCCCATGGGACAGTTATCAAACTGTACGCGGGCGAAGACACTGGCAGAATCTAGTTTCTCTTATAATTCACCATTGCAGAGATTATTGTTTTATTTATTTTAACAAAACATGCAGCTTTTATTACAGTTTTAGGTACCTAATACAATAGAGTAGTTTTATTTAAAGTTACAACACCTTACCAAAATAATTTTGCAAAATGCGGCCCGTGTGACTCCACTCAGTGTACAATTTGAAGCAGTCAATCTGTTCTGACACCATATTGAGTGTACGCAGGGGTGCATATTATACCTATTTACAAATCTTGGTAACTCAATTTGAGATCTTGCGAACGTAAAAGTTTTCTTTCAGCAAATGCAAAAAGAAATGAAGACATCCGCAAGAGAACCAAGGTCCCGACGTAGCCCGAAGAATTGCCAAACTTAAGTAGCAGTAGGCAGGGCACATTGCTCGCAGAACGGATGGCCGATGGGGCCGAAAAATGTTGGGCGCGAACCGGAAGACGATGCGTTGGAAGACCTCCCACTAGGTGGACCGATGACTTGGTGAAGGTTGCTAGAATCCGTTGGATGCGAGTTGCATGGTTGCATGGAGATGGGGCTGGCCTATGTCCAGCAGTGGACGTCTTTCGGCTGAAATGATGATGATGATGAAATGCAGAAATGCATTGATTGCGAGGGAATCATCATCATCTACCTCCTCCTGTCCCATGTTACTTGGGGTTGGCGCAACACGTTTTTTCTTCCATGCTCCTCTGTCAAATGTCACCCTACCATTTACTCCTATATCTTACACTAGCCGACCCGACAGACGTTGTCCTGTCAACTATGAATATTTAATTCGAATTGACCTACTATCTACCACCTACCCACTACTTACCTACCACCTACCCACTACCTACCTACCACCTACCCACTACCTACCTACCACCTACCCACTACCTACCTACCACCTACCCACTACCTACCTACCACCTACCCACTACCTACCACCTACCTACCTACCTACCACGTACCCACTACCTACCACCTACCTACCTACCACCTACCCACTACCTACCTATCAACTACCCACTACCTACCTACCTACTACCTACCTACCACCTACCCACTACCTACATACTAACTACCCACTACCTACCTGCCACCTACCCATTACCTACCCACTACCTACCTACCACCTACCCCTATCTACCCAATACCTAGCACTACCTACCGACGGAAAAATAAAAAAAAGAAACAAAAAAAAGTATCCTATGTCCGTCCCCGGTTCTAAGCTACCTCTCCACCAATTTTCAGCTAAATCGGTTGAGCCGTTCTTGAGTTATAAATAGTGTAACTAACACGACTTTCTTTTGTAAATATAGATATCATTCCTCACACAATACATTCATCGTTTCTTTGGTGTCTGCAAGTTAGTATACTTGGAAAAACGATAAATGTATCGTAAGTCATATAACTAGTCTTCATCAGAATCCAGAAACTTTCTGTGTACTGGCGTACGCTTACAAAATGTTTTTAACTGCAAAAACATTTTCTACGAACATTTTCTCTCGCAAAGTCTACGTCAAAGTCCAATACATCAATCGTATTTCATAAACTACCACGTGTACGATGAGTTTTGTTCTTAACCTTGAAATACCGCCCTACTTCTGAATTTACTTAGGTAAAGACAAATAGCAGGAGATAGCGAAGGAAACAATTAGGAGCGAGCCAAACAAACTTTTAGCGGCACATGCTACCAAATCCTTTGACGCAATTCGGGAATCAAGATTGGTTAGACGAGGCCCTAGAGACAGCGAGTCTTGTAATAGGTATACAGGTGTTTACTTAGATAAAAAGGAGCTCGTGGCTGATAAATAACAGCCGCTCGGGCCGATCTTTAGGTTAAGCCGTGCTTGCCTAGGTTGGTCTGTGGATGGGTGACCAACCTTTTTTTTTTTTTTTTTGTATGGGAAATCATCAAATGACTTCTCCCACTCTGAGCGGAGCGGGAGGGAGTGTCAGACTTTTACTGACTAAAACCCATCCATGTTCCTTCCTCGCCCTTTACGTTCCGGGGCCGCGGTATCTCTTTCGAACAGGCCCGCAACCCCGGCAGGCTTATGGGTGACCACCCTTACATAACAAGTTTCCTCCGTGCCTCGGAAAGCAAGTTAAGCTGTTGGTCCCGGCTGTCATTAGTCCATCTTTGGCAGTCGTTACAGGTAGTCAGTGGTCCAAAAAGTCTGACAACCAGTCTTATCAAGTGGTATCGTCAGTACTCGTATTAACTGGGTTGTGGAGGTCAGATAGGCAGTCTCTCCATGTAAAATACTGGTATTCAGCTGCATCCGGTAAGACTGGAAGCCGACCCCAACATAGTTGGGAAAAGGCTAGGCAGATGATGGCAGATGATGTTTACTTAGATAAAAACTTCCATCCAGAGTTTCTGAGCCTCATCATCATCATCGGCCTATTAATGTTCCCACTGCTGGGACAGGCCTCCTCTCTATGAGAGGGAATGGGCTATATAATCCACCACGCGGGCCCAGTGCGGATTGGTAGATGTCACATGTCTTCGAATGTATGGTTCTAGGACATGCCGGTTTCCTCACGATGTTTTCCTTCACCGTTTTGAGAGCAGCGGTGATGTAATAAATTACACAAAGTAATGCGCCTGCCTGGGTTCGAACCCACGACTTACTGAACGTAAGTCGGGGCCGCCACCACTGGGCCACCGCTGCTCCCCATTTCTGAGCCTGTTTCAATGAAAAACTTCCATCCAGAATTGCTGGGCCTGATTAAATGGCTATTGAAGTATGCTTTCAAGTTAGTCTTGGTTGCTTAGCTTTTTAAAAGGCATTAATTATAACACACATTGAACAACCGTTTACTTTCCCGCACTGTTTCTGCAGCACTCGCGATCGTGACAGGAGTGACGGATACCAGTAAAACAATGACATGGTGTATTAACTGTCTATTGGTACTTTTTAAATTATGAATCATCGCAAGCCCTAGTCAATAGTCTGTCTACTGAAAAAATGTAATTAGTCCGTCAGTTAGATTAATAATTTTTCTTTTGTATTGACTCGTATTTTTTCTTTTGTTACGTGAACCAAAGGCGAAGATACGACTCTTTTAAAATTCTCAATACGTCACGCCGTGGTATAATTTTTTGTAAATTTTGACGTCACGACCCCCCACTGCCGAGTTTTCTTTGTCAATATTCATTGATTTACAAAAACAAAAAAAATACGTGTCCATTATTTTACGTACTCCAACTGACAGACTAAATAGATTTGCAATTTATTGATGGTGGAAACTAGCCTATTCGCGGAGAATCTTGACACCGCGATTCAAAAATCGCCGCTCACACAACAACACCATCTATCGGTTTAAACCTAATCAATATTTTCAACACACATTATTTTCATGAGGTGAAGACATTTTGAAGGCCCGACCACAACCGTTTGAGCAGGGCACCCGGAGAGATTAGTAAGGCCAATATCTTCAGAAGCGGATTGGCAGGCGTCGGGAAATTGGGGCTCAAATAATAAACCAAATCCCTGGTTGTGTGTAGATTGCTGTTTGTCGCCATATTGTTTCTGTAAATATTAGATACAGGTTGGAACGAAGATCTGATTTAGATCTTACTAGATATTATGACTGTGGCAACGCGCCTGCGTAGGTCGATCCCCACGGAAATGTACTACCGAAATAAAAATGATTTTATGTACGAACTTATAGGCCACAGCTCACGAGCGCGCGGTCTAAACGTAACGGTAAAACTAGGTTTTTGAATCGATAATACAATTATTCTATAGCATATTAGTTAAAGTTTTTGCATAGCCTCTTCCCAATTATGTTAAGGTCGGCTTCCAGTCTTGCTGGATGCAGCTGAATACCAGTATTTTACATAGAGCGACTGAATTCATGTCATCTACATATAGATATGACTAAATTTTTAACGAGTATTTTTCCATTCAACGCTTACACCGCTCACTCGTGCCTGCGCATCGGGTGATGCTTTGGATCTGCTCGGCCGTCACTCGGTTGCCGCTCGGTATAACGTGAGTGTGTCCATACAAAATATATGTATTATTTAGTTGACCGTGCTATGGCCGACCCTCGGCTCCGACCCGACACTATCTCGCGTGGGTTTCAACGATTTTTTCAGCCAATAAGGCGTGAATAGGTAACAGACGGGTAAAGTAACTTCTGCATTTATTATCTTAGAAGAGATAGACGAACACAGTTTTACATCTATTTAAATCCTATAATTCAGTACTATTATCTTCTGCTAGTTTTCATAATATTATTGATGGCTCAAGGGTAATAGAAATTATATAGAAATGAGTGTTGTTGTTTTGTTGGTGAGTGAAACGATTTTCCCTTTGATAGCGGTATTTGTAGTGTAGATACTGTTGATATCAATGTGAATTGCTTATTCGAAACGTGCGTGCTCAAAGCTCTGATTATATAGAAACTTTTAATTGCATATAACCCGAACAAACACGTACTCGTATATTTTATCGTTTAGCCTTTCGAGAAACCTACATTTTAGACATATTTGAAGTGAACATTTCTTTAGGTACGTGTGACCGTCACCTAACTCTTCGTAGCACTCGTAGCCGATTCGCTACGGCGTAGCACCACTTAGGCGTGCGCGGGGTACAATCCGTAGCAGAAATAGCTTACATTACTTAGTTTACACTTCTGTCGACAGTCTCCAAAAAATGCACCGCATGTATTTTTTGTTTTTGTTTAGGATAAATTCTGGTTAGTTATGTATTCTAGTATGAGCACTTCATCTCAGGTCTGGTCAGGTATGACACCTCTGTACACGGTATCAAATTGTATTTGTAAGAATGAGTCCATTTTTAACAGCAGGCCATTCTTTGTCTCCCGTTCTGGGCGGAGCGGAATGGAGTGTCAAACTTTTACTGATTAAAACTCATTTTGTTCCTTCTTAGCCCTTTGTGTTCCACGGCCGCGGTATCTCTTTCGAACAGTCCCGCAGCCCCGGCAAGCTTTGGCCCTGGCGGGTCCTTCCATTATGCTGACATCTCTTTGAGGCACGCGTGGAACACGTACACGCCGTCGCATTATGCAACCTTATCATTGGAAAGTTAATTAATAAAATAAAATAAATTATTCCATGCATTCACTAAATAATTTTACAATATTGAATACAAATCATCATCATAATCATCATCATGCTTATGTTTTTTCTTTGAAATATTACAAAAAATAGATTAAAATTAAAAAATAAAAGATTGGAAAGTTATGGTAATGTTATTGGGGCCTTCTCCAGCAAGCGATGTAAACAAAACAAAAAATTACAATTTTAATAATGTGAACGTCAGCTCCAATATCGGCTTTTCTTTATATTTTTTCTCAAAAATAAAGCCGCTGCGGTGAATTGAAATGTCAAAGTCGAGTTTCGCTTCATCTCTCAAATACTTGATGATCAAAACATGTTAAAACAAGTTGTTTTGGCATATTTTGATTATATTTTACTAACGTCTTGAATGTGTACGTGTGTAGTCTTGTATTTTTCATCTGGTGATATGGATTTCGGAACTTCAAGCTTTATTCTAATAAAGCCAAAATAAATGGTTTTGTTTATTGATATAATTGAGTACATTGTTGATGACATGTTCAGACCTCCTTTCTTTGTGTATGTGTAATTTTAGCCATTTGCTTGCTATTTTGTTTTTCACGTTCTTAGTGAGTTTTTGGAATCGTAAAGTCAATTCTTGAATTTGGCTATTTTAATAATCGTGTTGATTTGTCCCTGCTTTCTGTCCCATTCTTTCGAACCCTCCCGTAGTGGTCACCCCATCGCACCATGTGGCAGTATATGTTGATCCTTCTTCATTATAAATCGGCCATATTTGTCTCTTTGTTCACGACCGTGTATCACCGATATGCGATATTCAAAACGTGGTCGACAAATTAATCTTGTTTTCTATGCTGCAAAAATGAGTCCTTTATCTTGCTTATAAGATTTCTATCTTGTCATATTTCAAAGTAAACAATTTACAATCTAAATAAAATTCTGTTGTTTGTTTCTGAGGCTGTGATTTTTTATTTAATTTTCACTGAGTTTTTATATTTATTAATGAACCATGGAAGACGTGCAGTTAAACAATGCTCTTCTAACAATAGTACAGTGCAGGATTTTTCAAGTTTTGTCTTGTGTAAATCTACTGATTTGGGTGCTTAAGTGACTTTGGCGTTGACATGAAATTCGAGATCCCTAATAACTTCAGATCTTGGATGGAATTTGTTCAGGTTGTACGTTGTTACGATGGATTACAATGTAGCTAGGATTGAGCGCTTTCAAGAGTATCTTAGTACCCGGTAGCTATTTCTACAAAGTTGCTTTCACTATTTAATGAAACAACATAAAAGAGACGATACACTTGGGTCCATAATACCAAGTGCCTCTGTACACACCGGGACTCACAGCTTAGTACGGCAGCAAGTGCGTGCTGTGGCTACGTTTGAGACAATTGAGCCTGGCTCAGTACCACAGACCCTACTGACTCCATACTTAGCCCCAGTTATTAGCCCTATAGTAATTACCTACCTATATAGCACCATACCAAACGTAAGTTACGTTTTTACGTTTGATATAGTTTTACGTGATGGAAGTCTGTTACAAAGAGACCTACGGTAACAGATGGAGCTTAGGTTGAACTGAAGCTCTCCTACAAAACGTAACTTAATACATAGTACACGTCCTGCTCACGCTCACACACACAGTGTTACTCTCTCATACTACACGTACACTCACACACACAGACTCATACAACCACACATCCTTTAACACTCATAACACTCAACAACACACACACACTCATGCACACACTCACTCATGTCCATATAATTATATTTTGTTATTTTGTTTTACTGCATCCATGTACTGTTTTTATTGTGTTTTAAGTAAGTACCTACTGTTGTGAAGGAGCGGAGTCCTCTAATACAGGCATTATCTGCTTAAATGAAGACTCCAAACCCAAATTGTTTGTGTATAACTTTTGGACACAATAAACTTTATTATTATTATTATTATTAGGTGGGTAGAAGGATTTGTGTACGTCGTGCAATGTACGCAGGAAATGGTTCTCTCACTGCCGATCCCACAGACTCATTGGCCCGTGTAACTATGGCAGATAAAACCATACATTTTACTGATTACCGAATTTTCATCGTGTGAAATACTATAATTGTAAATAAACTACTAATTACTTCTACCAATACTAATGTTGACACTATAATTAACAATCTATTAGTGATGTTTATAGCTAACATTAGAAGTATTTATGTCACGTTCTGGATACTTATAATTAATCTAGTATCCAATAATTATCCAAGAGTTAATTAAGCTTTATGTATGTACAAGGAGAATATTAGTGGTGCTAACTGTGTCATTAGTCTTGATTAAATTATGGTGTTATTATGCCTAGTGCGGGTTGGTAGATGTCACATGTTTCCTCGCAATGTTTTCATTCAACATTTTGAGAGTAGTGGTGATGAAATAAATTATACAAAGTAATGTGGCCTGTCTGGGTTCGAACCCCTGACCTCTAAGTTGGGGTACAACTGGTCCACCACTGCCGTCATTTTCACTTTCTTACATATTTTCAATGAAGCTTGCGAGATCGTCAAAAATAATAGTAGAAAAATGCTGACCTAGCAAATTCTCTCTCAGTCCATACCTACATTTATTCAACGTTTGTGAAGAGTCAGCCAGTTATTCTCAAATGTTGGAGCAATTTGAAGCTTCTGTGATAAATCTTTTGTAAGGATATTGCACGCTCAGCGTACAATATCCCTACAAGTTACCTACTTAGTCTTTGAGGTCGTAATATCCGAAGAGAAACCGGATTATTGTGATACAAGGCGTTCTGATCAAAGCATTTTTGGTGTAGACAGGTTGTGAATTTGAGTCCGCAACGGGTCTTGAAAATATGCTACGCCGAATAATGTTATTCTACGTGATCAGCGGGCCAGATAGTGGAGCATCTGTTGTAATTCGGTGCAAATTGGATGATATCACCAGCGAAGCGTTTTTTGCAACCTCTATACTACTGTACTATACTACCTTTACACCATTTTTATAATTAAAAAAAAAATAAAAGATTAATCCTGTACTGGACCAGACAGCCCTTAAATTAGCAATGGTGCTGCAACGTTTTAAAAAATTATCTTACCGCTGGTATTCTGACGGATACCGTAGTAGTGATCGAGCTGATACGGAGTTAAACTAATTATTTTATGAAAATAATCAATTCCTTATGAGTGAAGTATCTCGGAGACAATATCTCTTCCGTCAAGTAATAGTTAAGAGCGCGTATCCAAAAAGTTGGCAACGTCGCAAATAGCTGTCAAATATTAACCTATTTTAATTAATTTGGCAATATTACTGAATGGAAATAAGAAATATGGCTAACTAGTGAACTAAAATATTAATAGTGAATTACAATAGAAACACTGAATTTGATGTTGTAACCGTTTTAGATGTAGAAAAGACATTTGGAAAATTTTATAATAGTTTTTTCATCTTAAACTGATTATTCGGTGTTACGATATTAATTTTTGCATTTCATAATCAATGTTTTAGTTCGCTAGTTAGCCATATTTCTCATTACCATACGGAAATATTGCGAAATTAATTGAAGCAGGTAAATATTTGACAGAATTATATTTGCGAGGTTGCCAACTTTCTGAAAGCGCCCTCTTATCGTCCAGTAACTAACAGTAACCCCAAAGAAGCCTACCCCTTTCTTTTTGTTTCTGTTGGAAATTCATCAAATAACTTCTCCCACTCTAGGCGGAGCGGGAGGGAGTGTCAGACTTTTCCTGACTAACACCCATCCATGTTCCTTCCTCGCCTTTTTCTTCCGTGGCTACGGTATCTCTTTCCAACAGTCCCACAGCAAGAAGCCTACCCCTCAAACAAACATTAACAATGTTTAACTCAAATTAACACTAAACAGAACTATAAGAAACTGCTCACTTCACAAAGCCGCTTTTGCGATCGTCAAGGGTTTCATTTCAAATTTGACACCATTCACTTCGAAGTTTCAAGAAACATGATCTCAAAGCTTTGCGGATGGTACTCATTCCTGAATAGTTGACATTTATGTCGGTATGTGTATTTGAATGAATGTAAAGGCCACCCCACAAAGTAAACAAAATTTTCCTTGAACTACAGTGTCGTAAGGGAGAACATAGGGTCTAAAATGGCCCGGGGTTGCGGGACTGTTCGAAAGAGATACCGCGGCCCCGGAACGTAAAGGGCGAGGAAGGAACATGGATGGGTTTTAGTCAGTAAGAGTCTGACACTCCCTCCCGCTCCGCCCAGAGTGGGAGGAGTCATTTGATGATTTCCCATCCTAAAAAAAAAAAAAAAAAAAAAAGGGTCTAAAATGGCCGCTTTAGCAGAATCGTTACGATTCTGCTAAAGCGGCCATTTTAGACCCTATGTTCTCTAAATGAATCACGTTAAAAAAATTAAATTCTTAAAATGGTCTTTGTTACGATTGCCATAGAGTCCATTTTAAGAATTAATTTTCGTGATTTATTTTATCGAACAAAATTTTAAAATTCATAAAATGGACTTTATGGTCATGGTTACAAAGACTATTTGTAAGTTTTTTTTTTTTTTAACGTGATTCATTTACGATTCTGCTTAAGCGGCGATTTAAACCCCCTGGTGCACAACCTGTTATCACGAATCAGAACATCTATTTCTATATCTTCTATACATACATATAATAAAAGAGTAAAAAAGCTGTGTCTGTACATTGAATGTATTTAAAAAAAAATAATTGAAGGGGGTTTAGAAACAGTAATAGAGCACGAATCCAAAAAAAAAAGTCTGTTTGTCTGTTTGTTTGTACACGCTAATCTTCGGAAGTACTGGACGGATTTGAATGATTTTTTTTTGTTGCATAGATATTATGTCTGGGCAACATATAGGCTATAATTTATCTTGGAAACCTGAACACCTGATGTAGAACCGCAACAGACCAGCTAAACTATAAGAGATACAAAAATGACACCATAGCAAAAATTATTCCACGTGATGAGCATTTTCTGCTGAGAGAATAAATTTGAAGATTTGGAATACCTGATGTGTAACTCCAAGAGCCCAGCTACACCATAACACATATAGGAATGACGTCTTAGCAAAAGTTGTTCAATTTGATGAGCACTCTGTTGGGGGGGTATGGGTCATTTTAGCCCCTTGTATTACAATGTACTATTTCACTCCTCCTGCTCGACCGTCATAATAGCGTACCGGAGCGGGCGTAAAATTGCATATTATGCCCTAGGGAAAAAAAGTTTTTATTTTTTTATTTTCGTCGTCGGTTTTAGAAAACGCATAAGTCTTTACTCATAATTCATAAAGAATTGACTTATTACTGTGCCATTAAAAAATAGTACATTGTGATACAAGGGGCTAAAATGATCCATTACAGACGAGGTAGTTTTACTACCGAGCTTTAGCGAGGTAGTAAATAGGAACCGAGTTATAATGGGATTTTAGCGCCGTGTGTTACACCGTACTTTTCACTACGATTGCGAGAAAATAAAATAACCGTATTTAATATGATAGTTTATTTTATTAAAAATGAAATGTACAATTTGTACTGTTGTTCTAATGAGATTTTTTTTCCCGGCAACATAATCTCAGTTCTCTGTGAAGACGAATATAATATTGTGTCGTCTGTGAGGTATTATAATATTGTGTACTGCTTGTACACGAATTTGACTTTAAATTATTTCCTTGGGTTGATAATACTGTATTGAAAAAAATGCATACTTGCTCTCTATTTATAATAACAGATTATTCTTAATTTTTTGAGCTTGGTATATTAAAATAAAGTTGAATGCTTGCCTGATACAAAAGGAAGATAATTATGATAAACAGCACTTGAAACCTTGGGTTACAACTTATTTAAGGAAACGTGACGGTACATTGGATTCGGGGCCATTATTGGACAACAGTATTTTACAATTCTGGTAAGACTTTAGATTAAGCCTTTGCTATGGCTAGTAAATAGAAAATAATGGGTTTATTTCGGTAGATGGACCGAAGGATATTGGATAAACTTAATAAATATAGGAGTGTAGTCATTTTTGTCCAATCTATGAAAAATCTTTCAACAACTTGCTTAATATGGCGCACTCCATAACTCTGTGTACAGTCTTCTTATGCGATCCACACTTTTTTTTTAAACAACATTTTACGTCACGTGACTTGACAGTAGGACCACAAATCCCTTTGTTAAATATATTTGCGCCTGCGCTCCAAAACAAAAATTACTGACGTTGCTCGAATAGCCGCTAAGCTGAAGTGAGACTGGACTGCCCACGTCTACCGCATGCCCATTGAGCAGTGGGCCAAAACAACCACTTTCTGGAGCCCTGATACAGCCAGGAGGCGTCGCGACAGACCTCGCAGAAGATGGCGGGACGTGCTGGACAAAACCAATGACCAGTGGCCAACACTAGTTCTAGATCGAAATAACTGGAAATCATGGGGAGAAATCATTTGTCAAGCAGTGGGAAAGCAGACTATCAGTAACAGTAACAGGAACTATCCAGAAATACCACGAAACGGAGTGTTTGCATTGTTGTCAGGAAACATAATATGTAGAAGTAATAAATAAGGGAAATAATAATTTAATTTAAAACCTAAAAAAAATTAAAAGTAAAATTAAAAATACCTTACGCATTTAATTTCATGTTTTCATTCTCAGTTTTAATGAAACACTGTACCTACTAAATTTTCTATCAAAAATAATAATCTTGAAAGCAATCAAGTAAGCTCAGCACAGCGTGATACGTCACGCTGATTGCTCGAACGTCAAATAAATAATTTCGCGTCGGAAACAAGGCCAGGCGGGTTTATTGCTCATTACCATTTAATTTTTATGTACCGACGTGACACCGATGGAAATGTAGGGAGACTCAGAATTAAGCTAGCGCCGACTTTGATTGCGTTCTTAATTTGTTCTTACATTTTCTAGGTTGTGTTGGTGCTTGCTTTGATGAAAATATTCTTTTGTTCAGCGCCTTCCCAGGACGGTAGAGATTCTATAAATTCCACTTGCCTAAGAGTAGGTAAAGATCAAAAAGGAATTTTAATTTTATAACATTCCTTTGCAATATTTTTAAAGTAGTCATCGACTACCTAACCTTTCCTCAACTATGTTGGGGTCCAGTCTAACCGGATGAAGCTGAATACCAGTATTTTATATGGAGCGACTGCCTATCTGACCTCTTAGTAGTAGTTAGTACTGGGTAATACGATACCCAGATAGACTGGTTGTCAGACTTTTTGGGCCACATTTTGTTTTTTTTTTTGGTTTTGAAGAAGTAGTTTTCTCAAAAAAGAAACAAAGAAATTTTAAACAAAATGTAGAAAAACAGGGATCCGTCCATGCCGATTCCTTTTCATATCTGATGAAATCCATTGTCACCCCAGTCGCTCCAGATAAATTCTCATCTACTTAACAATTTGTTCTACTTATTGACTGCCAGACTGATAATGAAGTCGGAAATGTTAAATATTCGGAAAATTTTACAGCTCCAATAAACACAGCGTGTCTATTTATAGGCTGTTGTTTTCTGTTACATTTACAGCAACACGAATCTTGGAAGTTGGTAGTATCATACACCGTTACCTCGGAGAGTACTTTAAGAGGAAAGCGGCATGGTAGCCCGCGGAATTCAAATTTTCAAACGTTTTTTGCAATTTGCAGGTTTTTTCATGAAATAGTTCTCGCCATCAAACTGTCTTCTCGCCATCAAACTGTAAAGTTAGGCGAGTAAAAAACTGTAAAAAAATAACTTGTAATTTTATGAGATTTATTAATAAAAAATATAAAAAAGTAATTAAATGGGAGTCTATGAACGTAGCGGGTTGTGTTGATGATTTGAATGATTTTAATTCTGTTACTACATACGTGTAACGGTGGCAAATCACATTTTGTTCAACAAACAGTAATTTTTTTCGAATGAGAAATTATCAAATTACCCCTCCCACTCTGTAGTCGTGTGGCAAGTAATTCTAAATGGTTAATTTCCATAAATTGATATTAATTTGTGGATGCTGAGGGGATAGTTATGGCACAATTTAAACATTACACACATTCATTGTTTTCCAGAAAACCGATGATTAAGTTTATTCTAGTTTTACCATGTTTTGAGCAGTAAAAAGTTTATTAAAGGATGGGAAAAATAAGCGCTTCTGCGAATTTTATGGCACAGTTTTTATGTCTTGTGACTGGGACTGTAGCTACATTTAATGTTCATTTTTTTTTTCGACAATAAAATTCAAAAGTGCCTTTATCTGGTCTACTTGAAATAAATGCTTTGATTTTGAGCTTGATTATGATTTGCTTTTTTATGTCATTGTGTAGTTTTCTGATAATACGGTAATACGAGTATGGATGATAATACCATTTTTCGTTTATAAAATATTTATAAACCAAAAATGTCTTCAATGCAAATGGACCGAATTATAATTATATTATGTTTGGAACGATATAAAATATAAAAGTGCGTTTGGAAAACAGTTTGAACTTATGATGAGAACTGACTTTTGTTCATTCTTCATGGAGAAAATAATAAACTAATACTCACATCACCCGGCCTAACAATGATAAAAAAAAAACAATTTTTGTACAGGCAACACACGTACTTATAAAATGGCAACACCACGCGTGAACATGTCGGCTAATGTAATTTATCACTTAGATTTATTGTGTGATCGCCCTGACAGATGAGGCATAGTCAAAATAAATTTACATTTTATGCGCCTCGCTACAGAATGGAAGAATTTATTGAGTTTGGGTAAATAAATGACGCCTACTTTCCTTGGTGCGGTGTTAACCAAATTTTGTACAAAATCGATGTACTCTCAAAAGCACTAATTACTGACATTGTTTTATATGCCGTTAAAGCTGCAGTGGGACTGGGCTGACAACGTCTACCGTATGCCCGACGAACTGTCGGTCATTTGGACCACAATGTGGCACCTTGTTTCAGCCAGAAGACGACGTGGCAGACCTAGAAGATGGCGGGAGGCCATTACATTAACCCTGGATCGAAAGAATTGGAAGTCATGGGAAATACCTTTGCCCAAATGTGGGGCTCGTGGATAGATAATAACAGCCTCTCGGATCGATATTCAGGTGAAGCCGTGCTTGCCTAGGTTGAGCTGTGGATGGATGACCACCCGTTCCATACCAAGTTTCCTCCGTACCTCCGGAAAACACGTTAAGCAGTTGCTCCCGGCTGTCATTTGAGATATTTGACAGTCGTTGCAGGTAGTCAGAAGTCCAAAAAGTCGGATAATCCAGTCTTACTTGAGTCTTACCAAGGGGTACCGTATTACCCAGTACTAACAGGGTTATGGAGGCCGGATAGGTAGTCGCTCCATGCAAAATACTAGTATTCAGCTGCATCCGGTTAGACTGGAAGCCGACCCCAACATGGTTGGGCAGATGATGATTACGTAACCTTATAATGGATGTTGAATTAGGCTCATAATTAACAATGGTAAACAACTTCAGAAGCTATTAATGCTTGTCTAAGGTAACCCAATTAAAAGTAAAATGATATTATTCTATTTTTTGCTTTTACCACCAGAGTTCAATCTACATAAAAACGAACTTTTCTCGCAACCCTAGCAAATTACTTCCGTAGGGTTGTTTGTGGAAGGTTTCAGGGCTAAAAATGAGCAAATATTTACTCACCAAAGCCCGCAAAAAGGTTTGAATGGAATTCCATTCAGAGAGTATTCTTTTGCTAGAAATGCACGACTCACACTTGACTTTTACACCGTTTACATACCTTCGACGTACTTTACATTGCATTAGACTGTCGAAATTTGAGTTTGAAGCAAATACTTTTACAAATGTTACTCAAAATTGTTTTAAAACCAGGAGGGGAAGAAGTAACTTCAGTTTTAAACAAACTGAGTTCGATAAAAAAATTGTTGAAGTTATTTTCTTTTACTCTCCTTCACTTATTCGTGCTTTGAATTGATTTTGCTGTAGATAGTCGAGTTGGAAAACGTTTAAATAACGACATTGACATTTAGTCGTTTCTTTGTACTTTGTTTATGGAGTAAAAACGTACGAAACACGTTTTAAAAGCTCTTTTAAATTCGTACTTTAAGGTTCTGTACCCCAAAAGGAAAAAATAGCCTTATAGGATCACTTTGTCCGTCTGTCATGATCTCTTTTGTCAGAAACGCGTAGTGGCATCAACTTGACATTTATGTAACCGTTTCTGTCGCATATTTCTCGATTTCACAAGGGAATATCTATGGGAAACTGCCAGTTGACCGAGAATCATGATATTTGTCAGTAAGACAGTCTTTAGCAAGGAGCAATGTTTTACAGAACATGTAATTGAAGAAATCTGAAAATCATTACTAAGTTGTTTAATAACAACAAACCAGCTTACATTTTGAAGTTTGTACGGGTACCCTCGGTGCACGAGCCCAACTTGTCACTTTTTTTCTTTTACGAGCGGTTTTTTTTTCTTTTCATTTCCACCCATTTCATTGCACATAAAGCGGGTTGAATAATGTCGAACAAACTCTAGAACGCTATATTCCCCCCTACCTCCTCCTCTTTCTCTTTCCGTTGCTACCTTTTCTGTTTCGATTTGAAAAGAAAATGTTTAAAAGTAATATTATTTTGAATCTAACTTTACTCTCCAATCTTTGGGAGCTTCTGATAATCTATTAAAAAAAAACAGATTTTTTTATTATGACATGGACCTACTCTTGACCTCGATCACGCCTTATGGAAAGCGATAGATGAAGTCTATGACGGAACGAGTGTGCCCAGAAAATGCCTGTTAACTCTTAGATTGCTTTGAAGGCAGACCGGTTAAATGTAGGAGGGAACACAGATCACAGACACAGACAGAAAGGCAGAGAGCTCCACACTTTGGTTGTGCACATAATAAACGTGGAGAGCTCCACACTTTGGTTGTGCACATAATAAACGTGGATAAGTACGACTAGTGGGGGCATATCAACCAATTTTGTTTTACAAAATCCTGGATCACTTGGGAAGCACTCGCATGTGGATACAACCCTAAGTGCACAACAATTTCATCAAAAAACCTCGGGTGACGTTAAAAATTACAATGCTAATACCTTACCCTACCAGTGAGCACTAATTACTACCCTCCTGGAGGCAACTCGTTAAGTTTCAGGCTAATTAACCTTAATTTACGCCGGTTGTTTGAAAAGCCACGTCGGCTTATTTAAAGTTACTTTTGGCAACTTTGTTTAACTTAATCCTTGAAAGATTCAGCAGATTGAAAGCCTTATTCATAGTTATTTTTGGAATAAAAGCCCGCGTTTGATAACTCTAATATTGAGTTTGTTAAGGAACTTTCCTACGATCGAAATTAGTTTGGCAGACTATCGTCTTTATACGTCATTGTAAAAAGTATTAATAATAATAATAAAATAATAATAAATATCGCTGGATATCAACACACAGCGCCATCTAGTGCCACACTAAGCAAGGCTTGTCTCTTATTTTCCACAATCATTGTCAATCTCTAAATTTTTCAGCTCGCAAAAGCTGTTACTACATTTTTAACCAACTTCCAAAAGGAGGAGTTTCTCAATTCGTCGGAACCTTTTTTTTTATTTTTTTTTATGTATGTTCCCCGATTACTCGAAGATGGCTGGACCGATTTGGATTATTTTAATTTTGTTTGAAAGGGTATCCTTCAATAGTGGTTCCATAATCTTCAAATCAGGATCTGATGATGGGATCCTGGAGAAATAGAGAGAACTCTTCAAATTTTATAGGCACACATGAAACGATTTGGGTAGTTTTCGGAAGAGTACTTTCTCGGAGTGATCCCACTTCAATTTGGTAGATCTGATGAAGAACTTCGGAGATAGGCAACGGAACTCCTCAATAAGTGATAGCAAATGAACTGGGATTGTTGAAATGTCATGTCTGTCTATTGTTTACACGCTGTGAAGGGGTAAGCGCATGTGAACCCCTAAAAAGTGAAAAATAAAAACTTTTTTGCAAAATTAAAACCGACTTCTAAAAACACAAAAAAGTGAAAAATAACTTTAGCTTCAGAAGTCGGTAACAAAAAACTAAACCAATAAAACAAAGGTCACCGACTCCTGAAGCTAAAGTTATTTTTCACTTTTTTGTGTTTTTAGAAGTCGGTTTTATTTTTTGAGATTTTTTTGTTGTATAAAACTAAAAATTTTGGTTACAATGAGTATTCGGTACTCCAACGGTAACCCAACTATTGCTGTTATAAAGGTTAACCCACAGCTGGGTAAAGGCCCCCCATGACCTCCGAATCTTTCGATGAACCAAAATCCAAAACCGATTTCACATTTATTTCGTGTTGAGACTTGGAGAGATATCACTTCGAGTAAAAGATGGCGTATAATAAACAATTAAGACGGTTTCAGTTAATATGTCACAACCAGCAGCATTGCTACCGACTTGGTCGCCAATGAGGGGTGTAACAGTAGCGAAGGGTTATTTTTTGTAACAGTTAAGCCGGTCCGGTGCAAATTTTTAATAATGTTTGAAAAAACCATACCTACATCTAAACATTTGTAGTTTTAGTCATGTTTGGGAAAACGTCTTAACTGAATTACCTACATTGTTTTACTTTTGGCAATAGTAGACTCCAGTACAGTGTTGTTCCGAAGGGAAGCCGGTAGGTTTCTAGTTATATGAACGCCTCGCCACTGGGGTGTAATATTAACGTTTCATAGATAACTTACAACTCGTGCATCTAATTCAGTACTCTGGATTAGAACTTTAAATGGCATTCAAAGTTCCCGTGCGTTGATTAACCACTCGCGAATCTACGTCCATTAGTGTATAAGGAGTTTGCAATTACGGTTTTAGCTTTATCAGTGTTTCTACCTTGTTATTTTTAAACTGCACCGGATGAACATCACATATCCCTTTTAACTGGCTGATCACGTTCCAAAGCTGTGCCGTTACGGTTTTTATATTTATGTTGTGTGTGTGAAGGTCCTATGATCTGTTTGAGCAGTGCTGATACCATTATCTATTATTATGATAGTAAAAAGTTAAGACCCTTTTCTCCCACCTCTTTTGTACGAATAATGAAAAGCCTCTTTACAATATTTATATGTAACGGCTGAGAAAAGAGAATACAAAAAAAAACGTGAGGCGACCCCAAGTAAAATAGAATAGGAACAGGAAGATCGTGAAGTGGTAAGTAGTCGATATCCTTTTTAAAGTTCTTGTTACTTGAGTTTTTTTTTAATTGGCCTGTTCTGTTCCACTGCTGGGCAAAGGCGGAAGCCTTAAAAGTGCAAAACACTAGCCATCTCTCCCAGCGGTTTGCCTCCTCTGGCTAAACGGTCAGGAACGAGTCCAAATCGTCACGTCATCGTTTTTTAGGCCTGCCTCGGTGACTACGACCGACTTTAGAATATTAAGTAAATAAATAATAAATCTTTATTTTCAGACCAGAGATTAGACAAATAAAAAAAATATTAAATTCATTTATTATACGAAATAGTATCTACATTTGAATTAACCTTTTATCTATATTCATCATGATATCTAAATCACAGAATTCAAGCATTTCGATTCCTTTCAATCTTCCCCGATCATACAAAATCAATGTCTTTTGATCCTTGATTTACGATCTAACAATTCAATTCAGTTCGTCGTCATCTAAATAGACAAAAGAATCCAATTTTAAAATCTGAAGCAAATCGCTATTTTTTTGGTGTTGTTTTTTTATTCAAGCAGCTTATCGCTTATTGATGTCGCAATGACCATGCTTTATTCAACTGAAGCTCTTTAGAAGTGTAGTATTACAAAACTAATTATGCATTGTTTTAATAAATTTTGTGTTCAATTCACGTACGTTTCATCAATATCATTTCAGCTGAAAGACGTCCACTGCTGGGCATGGGCCTTCGCCAAGTGTCGCTACATTGACCAGTCTCGTATGACACGCAGCCGTCCAGGTATCGGTCCACATAGTGGGAGGTCTTTCATTGTAACGACTCCAGAACTTTTTGGCCCCATCGGCCAGCTGTTCTGCGAGCAATCTGCCCAATTATACCACTTAAGTTTAGCAATTCTTCGGGCTTCGTCAGTAACCTTGGATGTCTTCGTGTCTGATTCGATCACGCAAAGAAACTCCGAGCATAGCCTTCTCCATTGCCCTTTGGGTGACTTTAGGCCTTCTGATAAGACCCATCGTGAGCGACCACGTACGTACGCAAATACGTTGACTAGGTATTTCGAAATTTTTAAAAGTCCTGATAAAAAGCTGGACTTATACAAAAGTGCAACCGTTTGCAATAAACTCTGGTCATTTTACTTTTTGATATATTTTTCTTCATGCTCTACTAACAGTTTCATGTGTCCAACTAGTGGGATTCGTTAGCTGATTATGCTGCGCAAATTTCTCGTCAGTTATAAGTCCAGAGAAACTACGAACAGAATGTAATCTTGCTAGCTTGAGTGCATCCGTTAGGAATAGTTTCTTGGCATGATGTTTGTAATGCGGTGCAGTGCTGTGCAAGTTGTTCCTTGTTGTTTCTTAAGTCAAATAGTAAAGTGTCGCAATATACTGGGTTTCGACAAACACCATAATTTTGTCGTTACCCGTCTTCAAGTCTACCCTCTTCATGTATGTACATATTGCGTTTAGAGATTATGTAGGGTGATTTTTTCGAAAATCCCAAACTATGAGGAATAGCGAAAAATACTCAAAAGGAGTCTCGAGCCCGATTTTGATGAAAACCAAACCTGCAACATCAGCCAGGAAACCAACCCGTTGATTATGGAAAGAAACACACACACACCATTCGATAACGTTGCTATTATGGATCAAATTCTGGTAAGTAAAGACAGCTCTTGCATGAAATGACACATTGCAGCGTTCTCACATAAAACCAACAAGACGAGCATGTATGCATTAAGACAATATAAGACACACAAGATATTGTGCAAGAAACACACAGGAGATCCACGAAAAAAAGAAATGTGTGCCAAAATATGGTTTGTGCCTAAACCACCGACTTGTAACAACTGGTAACACCTGTATTTTAAGCAAATAAATTATTCTAATTCTTATTCTCAAGGCTGCGTAAAATAGGCCCAGTTCAGCAAAAAAGAGTCAGGTCTACTGCCTTAGGCAAGAAAGGTGTAAAAATACTCTTAACAAAACCGAGAGACACTTATTCTCCTCGTTATTGCGATCATTTTTTTGTTCTACACCATACCTGGGAACCTTTTAGTTAAGGAGATATTAGGGAGTCAATGTTCCAACTTTAGCACAATTTTTTTTTAAATACTAGTTTTTAAGGTGTACTTTAAATTTACTATTTTTTTAATTTGCCATTTACTATTAAATGCGTCCATCAGCACAATATTTTGAGTGCGTTACATTGACCCGCAAAACGTGATTTTGCACCCCAACAAAAATGTCGTTTTTTTTTTTTTTTTTTTTTTTTTTGTTTAGGGCATCTCGCAGTTCAGTCTACGAAGACTGGCTTTTGCTTAACCGGGCAAGTCCTGTGGATGCCTTGAATTTAAGGCCTCCAGCCAGGGCAAAAATGACTAAAAACTAAGCGACAGCGCTCTAAGGGCACCCCCTGTGGGGTACGGACCTCGGCTTAGGGCGTCGCTGTTGAGACTGTAGCGCCGTATTTAGCCTCAATATTTAATTTGTGCGTGGATCAAGGGGTCTTCCCGGATCTAATGAAATTCAGTAAGGTAATACCGCTTTTTAAATCCGGGGACAGTAAAGACACCAACAATTATAGGCCCGTATCCGTGTTGCCGGTTTTCAGCAAGGTGTTTGAAAAGATAATGCTCGATCAAATGCTTAACCATTTTAACACCAATAAAATCTTACACGAACAGCAGTATGGTTTCACCAAAGGACGTTGTACGACTGACGCCGGTGTCACTTTATTAAAACATATTTTTACTGCGTGGGAAGAGGCACAAGATGCCATAGGAATCTTCTGTGACCTCTCGAAGGCATTTGATTGCGTAAATCACGAAACCCTGATTTTGAAGCTTGAGCATTACGGTTTAGGTAAACTTGCGCTCAGTTTAGTAAAATCATATCTGAATGATAGACAGCAGCATGTACAAGTAAAGGGTGTAAATTCGATGGGTTTAATAGTAAAAATGGGTGTACCACAAGGTTCGATATTGGGTCCCTTCCTCTTTTTAGTATACATTAATGACCTACCCCATTTATTTAACAACCATCCGCAAATGGTGTTGTTTGCTGATGATACTTCTTTAATATTTAGGATAAACAGACGTGCCACAAATCTTGACGACGTAAATAGCGCCCTACTGCAGGTTCATAATTGGTTTACCGCTAATAATTTAGTACTAAATGGGAAAAAAACTAAGTGCATAAGATTTGCTTTACCAAATGTCAAAAGTAGTGATTGTGACATAGTATTGAATCAAGAGAAACTTGAATTTGTCAATAAAACGGTTTTCTTGGGAATTACGCTTGACCACAGGCTACAATGGGGTCCTCATTTAACATCTCTTGCAGGCCGGCTGAGCTCAGCAGCGTATGCTGTTAGAAAAATCCGTCAATTTACTGATGTTGATACGGCGAGGATAGTCTATTTTAGTTATTTTCATAGTATTATGTCATACGGTATTTTACTATGGGGACGTGCTGCAGACATCGAGTCTATTTTTATTCTGCAGAAAAGAGCCATCAGAGCCATATATGAATTACGTAGACGCGATTCTCTAAGAGAACTGTTTAAGGAAATTAATATCATGACAGTACCTTGTCAATACATCTATGAAAACATCATGTACGTTAGGAAAAATCTGCATTTATTCAGTAAAAGAGGTGACAGACACCACTATAATACTAGAAATAGGGACCAACTAGTTCATCCAGGTTTCAGGCTTGCTAAAGTAGATTCATCTTTCATGGGGTACTGTTTAAAATGTTACAATAAAATACCTCCCCACATTCTACAACTGAATGAGACGAAATTTAAATCTTGTGTAAAACGCACACTATGTAGGCAAGCATATTATAAGCTGGGGGATTACATTGAGGATAAAAATGCTTGGCTAAATGCTGGTCCTGCTCCGCAACCTTAGATGCAAACTTATTGGACAATTATTGTGGTAGCTGCAGAAGATTGTAAAAATATTCTTGCATTGTATAGATTCCATCTCTTAGTATTGTATAATTGCATAACACATGTGTGAGTACCATGTACCGTAAAGCTACCATTTGCATTTAGTTATGTTTCATTGACTTGAATATGCCTTGGTGGCTGAGAGAATGTGATACATATCTGCCCACCTCCTACCCACATGTTATAATTGTGAACATTGTCTTTGTAATACTTATGTACCAGCAGTAATAAACTAGCCTTTGTACCATACACTCGTTTGTTTCTTGCTTCTCTACTGAGATATCTATCATTGGCGACGAGATCGGTCTTACCCTCGCGTGCTTAAAAAGAAAATGGCGAAGACTTTTTTGGGAAATTTAACCACCTTTGATTACAAATCATGCGAGTGGTTAATCTATAAAGGTCGGTTGACGCAATTTTTAAAGATCAACGATGTAAAGGAAGAAAATAAAAGTGCCATTTTGATCACGCATTTGTCAGATGATTCGTATCGGTTGGTGCGTAATCTGGCATACCCTCAAGATTTGGAAGAGCTGGACTTCAAAAAGCTGGTGGAGTTGCTTGATAGGTACTCATTTTAAACGGAAGCAATGTTCTTATGCGGACAAAGCGAAGTTTTACGGGGCGAATAGGAACACAGGCGAATCGATTGCCGATTGGGCGGCGCGATTGCGAGGTTTGGCGAGCTACTGCGAGTTTGGAGCTGCCTTAGACACGAACCTTACTGATCGTTTCGTCCTTGGCCTGGGCTCTGGGCCCGAGCGCGACAAATTGTTTGAGCAGGATGCCTCAGCGTTGAGTTTGTCGAGAGCAGTGGAGATAGCAGAACGAGCTGAATGCTCTAGGGAAGCTAAGAAGGAGATATCTGACACAGCTTTGATAAAAGAAGAGGCAGTGTACAAGATATCGTGCAATGGTTACAAGCGGCCGAGCGGCGGGAGCGGTAAGCGAGCTGGGGGCAATGGCGGCGGTGCTCGGGCGAGCGCGCGAGAGGCGCGAGCGTCCACGTCGAGTCGTGATCGTGGGCCATCCTACGAAGATCTCCGTTGTTCGGTGTGTGGATTAAAAAACCATAACAAGGACAAGTGCCGTTATAAAAATTATAAATGTCAAAAATGTGGTGTACAAGGTCATTTAAAGAAAGTGTGTGACAAAAAGCATAAATCCGGGCGAATCCGAGTGAATAAAATAGACAATAATAGTGATACAGACACGGAAGCAAGCTGTGAGGAGTGTCATAATTTTAATATCAGGTATGTAACGGATAAACCGTTATGTATAGAAATTACCGTCGGTGACAAAATAGTGATTATGGAATTAGATTCCGGTTCTGGCGCTTCTGTTATGTCTAAAAGAATGTATTCGGAGATGTTTTCACATTATAAATTAAATGACTGTAAGATCAAAATGTGTCTATATAATGGGCATAAAATTTCACCGTTAGGATATTTTGAAGCAACAGTTAAATATAATAACCATAAGAAAGAGGTAAAATTTTTTGTAGTAGACTCAAATGGCCCACCCCTACTCGGTCGTGATTTTATGTCCGCTTTTGGGTTAGTTTTAACAAACATTTATAAAATAAGCCAAGACGATGAAGTCAATGCATTATTGGAACGGTATCCTAACTTATGGCGTGACGAACTAGGTTATTTTAATAAGTTTAAAGTTCACTTGCAACTGAAGGAAAATTCTGTGCCTAAATTTTTTAAGGCTCGTCCCATACCCTTTGCGTTGAAAGAGAAGGTGAATGCTGAATTGAGTAGGTTAGTCGGGTTGGGTATCTTAGTGTCAGTAAGTAATTCACATTATGCAACTCCTATAGTCCCAGTTTTGAAAAATGACGGCACAGTTAAGATCGCAGGAGATTTTTCAGTCACACTTAACAAGGATCTCATAATTGATAAGTACCCGCTACCTAGAATTGAGGAAGTGTTCGCGAAGCTCGGTGGGGGCGAACATTACTCAAAAATAGACTTAAAGAACGCATATAACCAATTTTCTCTCTCGGAAGACTCCCAGGAGCTTACCACAATAAATACACCCAAGGGTTTATTTAAATACACACGCTTAGTTTACGGTCTTGCCAATGCTCCAGCCGTATTCCAAAAAGCAATGGAGGTATTGCTGTCGGGTATCGAAGGTGTGAGCATATGGTTAGACGACATTTGTTTAACAGCGCCAACGAAAAGGCTTCATCTGGCGAGATTAGCTCAGGTTTTGAGTAGGTTAGACGAAGCCGGGTTGCGCCTTCAAAAAGATAAATGCGAATTCTTTAAGGAAAACGTAACTTATTTAGGTTACGTTATCGATAGAAATGGTTTGCGTACTAGCCGCGACAAAGTTAAGGCCATTTTGAACGCTCCGGAACCGACCAACATAACTGAAGTCAAAAGGTTTCTCGGAGTAGTTAATTACTACAGAAATTTCATTCCAAATGCGTCGAGCATTATGAGCCCGCTCCACGAGCTACTGCGCGCCGGCGCTAGGTGGGAGTGGGGACCGCGCCAGCGCCGCGCGGTGCGCCGCGTCGGAGCCGAGCTTGCCTCAGAGCGCGTGCTCGCGCATTTCGAGCCGAGCGCGCAGCTGGTCCTGGCAGTTGACGCGGGGCCGCACGGACTTGGTGCAGTTTTATCACAGCGGGATAGCGACGGCCACGAACGACCATTGGCATTCGCATCACGGTCGCTCTCAACGAGTGAACGCAATTACAGTCAAATACAGAAGGAGGCGACGGCAATCATTTTCGGAGTAAAACACTTCCATCAGTACTTGTATGGGAGGAGTGAGCCATTTATTCTTAAAACCGATCATCGGCCCCTAGTATCAATATTTAATAATAAAACAGGCATTTCGATAACTACAGCATTACGATTACAAAGGTATGCAATAATATTATCCGCTTACAACTACACAGTTCAGTACATATCGAGTGAGAATAACTTAGTCGCCGATTATTTCTCCCGTGCGCCTTTAACTGATGTTGTGTGCGAAACAGATAAGGGCTATGACGCATACTGCTCATTAAATTTTTTAGATGCGATCGCGCCGGCCGTGTTATTTTCGGATATTAAGAATGCCACTGATAATGATAAAACCATGCAAACTGTCGTTAAATATACCAATGTCGGTTGGCCTCGAAAAATTGTTTGTGCATCAATTCGACCATATTTTTTGTGTAGAACAGACTTACAATATGAAAAGGGTATTTTAATGCGTGGACATAAGGTGGTAATTCCGATGGCATTACGCGAAAGAATGCTGCGTGAACTTCATAGCACTCATTTAGGCATAGTAAAAATGAAATGTAATGCTCGCGGTAGGATGTGGTGGCCCGGTATAGACGAAGATATCGAGCGATGGATAGGCGCATGCGACAAATGCACAAGCGTGCGGCACGCGCCACCACGAGCTACGCCCGCACCGTGGCCGAGTCCGGCGGCACCATGGGAACGGATCCATATCGATTACTTGTCGATAGGACAACAAACTTACCTGGTGGTGATTGATGCATACTCCAAATGGTTGGAGTGTATCTGGATGCATAATGATGTCACTACCCAATCATTAATAAAGAAATTGAAGCAATTATTTTCCGTATTCGGTATCCCAAGCACGCTAGTATCTGATAACGACGTTAAAATAAATTCTAAGGATTTTAACAACTTCTGTTCCAATAATGGCATTAATTACATGACTTCACCAATTTATCATCCATGTAGCAACGGGCAAGCAGAAAATTCAGTACGTACTTGCAAAAAGATGTTAAAAATAATTTTAAGTGAAAGCTTGTCTCTTGGTGTATTGCAAGAAAAATTATTAGGATACCTTTTCGAATACAGGAATACAATACACTGTACCACCGGATATTCGCCCGCAAAATTAATGTTTGGGAGGGATTTAAGATCGCGTCTTGATTTAATATTTCCAAAAGAATCTAAATCGAGTGAAACATCTTTAAGGAAAAATGAATGTAAGCTAAGAGATTTTAAAGTTGGTGACAGGGTATGGGTCCGTTGGTATAGTGGTAGGAAAGAGTCTTGGAAATTAGGAGTAGTAAATAAGGTCATAGGAAATAGAATGTTTAAAATAATGATTGAAGAAGAAAATGGATTTACCATAAGGCACGTGGACCAATTGCTACATTGTAAGAACGGAAAATGTTCTAAAATTTCCGGATCATTTGATTGTCATGAGCCAGAACCGTCAGGCTCATTTCCTGTCTACAGTCCAATGTCTTCACGAGTTCCCCTTAGATCACCAGTATTGCCAATGCCAGAGAATGGCAGCGAGTCCAATATAGTTCTCTCAGTAGTTGGTGCAGCTACAGAGGAACCGGTGAGGGACGATGGTGCATCACCGAATGATACTGCGGCTGCAACCGTTGTTGAAGCTGACAGGGATCAAAGTGCTGTCACTGGAACTGTGAGCCAAGAACATGCACGTCATACATGTAGTGAGGTATCCGAAGGTCAGGCTCCTCAAGCCTCGGCCGTCATACAGGAACCAGCTACCTCGCCTGTGTCACGAGCACGTTCTGAGCGTCCCAGAAAGAAAGTAGATTATTCTAAATATTATAAATAGTAATAGTGCAGCTTATGATTGTTTTGTTAAGTTATTTATTGTTATGTTATTTTGTCAACAGGTTTCAAAACTAAGTGTGGAGGAATGATACATATCTGCCCACCTCCTACCCACATGTTATAATTGTGAACATTGTCTTTGTAATACTTATGTACCAGCAGTAATAAACTAGCCTTGGTACCATACACTCGTTTGTTTCTTGCTTCTCTACTGAGATATCTATCAGAATGTCATGCTCGCTTAAATGTCTTGCTGATGGTGGCGGATGGATCGGGTCATTTAGTTCCCTACAATATGGTTGAATTGAATGGCGCTGATTCATGCGTCATGTTCGTGAACGGGCGCTGTCAGTCGGGACTGGTCATCTCTTAGCTGCCGTGGATCATTTGAATTGCTTTATTTTTAATTGTTGATTTATTTATTTTTACTCTGGACGCTCTTATTGTGCACGTCTTTCTACATCGTTCTCACATATATGTATAATCTCAACATGAAAGATGTAACCAAGATTTTGTAACAACATTTTTGATTGAAAAAAGTGTCCATGGAGTTTCTTGCCCGTTCTTCTCCATAGAGATCTACGTTAGGGAATGGGCAACTACAGTACTTTCTCATGTTATTATGCCTTGTGTCTGTGACTGTAGCTTCGCTTTATTTTTCGTTTTATCGACTTTCAAAAGTGCCGTAATGGTCTAGTTGAAATAAATGATTTGAGTTTGAGTTTGAGTTTGAGGGGGCAGCAAAGGGACAGGCTGGATCTGATTGTCTTTATTTAGGGACTGTTTTATTGCTAAAGGCTCAGCATCGCGGGCTGGCTCAGGCAAGGGTCGGGGAGGGATTGACTTGGGATTACGCGCCGGACCTCGGCGGCGAGGTCGGAAGGTCTTCGGTTTGTATTTGTACAATCTACGAACTGTACTGGTATCTTTCCTACTCTCTTGCAAGATAGTGATCGGATCGTCGGGGGTGACTAAGGTGTGACGCGGACGTTGGACTGAGCTAATACGCGATGGGTCGTACCGGGCGGCCGATGCGATTAGGGGGTTCCTATGTTTGATGGCAGTGTCGAAGTAACGCTTGGACAGGCGTTTCATGAACTGCTTAACGGTAGGGATTCTAAGGTCTACGTGTAGACTGTCGTTACGGACGTACGGGGGGGCACCGGTGATCTTACGGAGGAATCGGTTCTGCAAGGTCTGCATCGTGTGGATATGACGCGGGTGGGCATGAGCGAATACGATACAAGCGTATGTCATGATAGGATGGATGACTGCGGTGTAAAGACGCAACTTGCACTTGAGTGACAACTTGCTCTTCCTAGTGATCATGAAATGGAGTCGGCCCATAGCGAAGGCAGCTCGGTCACGAGCTGCTTTGATGTGAGCCTTGAATGACAGATGGTCGTCAAGAATAACTCCAAGATATTTGGCTTGCTTCTCCCAAGGGATAGGCTTGCCAAACATAGTGACGGGGGGACCTGGCGAACGCTTAAGGCGTGCCTTATAGTACAGAACTGCCTGGCTCTTGTCAGGGTTAACCTCAATCCTCCACTTACGGAACCAAGCGCCAAGCGAGTCGACAGCTGTTTGGAGGATGCGACGGATGTTAGTCTGAGAACGGCCGGTGTAGTAAATTGCCGTGTCGTCGGCAAATAGGGCTAACTGAACCTTCTTGTTCTTGGGGATGTCACTAGTATACAACGTGAACGCGAGGGGAGAGATAACGGAGCCCTGAGGGACTCCGGCACGGATAGGATGGGGAGAGGATAACGTCTTACCCACACGGTAGCGGAAGGTACGGTTTGACAGAAAGTCTCGTAAGATGAGCACGAGACGGTCGGGCACACCGAGTTGGTATAGCTTATATAATAAGCCATTGTGCCAGACCTTGTCAAAGGCTTTCGCTATATCGAAATACATCACGCCCGTCATCGCTCCGCGCTGGAAACCAGCGCTAACGTGTTCAACGATGCGGTGGACTTGATGTATGCAAGAATGTTCGGTCCTGAAGCCGAACTGTTCTTTAGGGATGAGGCCCTTTGTCTCGGCATAATCTCTGAGACGCTTATAAATAAGCCTTTCATAGATTTTGCCGAGAGCACTCAGAAGACTGATCGGCCTGTAGCTCGAAGGCTGGGCTTTCGGTTTCCCAGGTTTGGGAATACCTATAACAGTGGCCTCTTTCCACGCTTGGGGGAACATATTGTTGCTCAGGGCGCCATTGAAGATGGCAGCCAAAAGGACTATGAGCCAGGCGGGGAGGGCTTTAAAAACTCTATTAGTGAAGCCATCGGCGCCTGGGGCTTTCCGAGGCTGTAACTTATCTATGATATCTTTGACCTCTTCCGGGGTGATGACGGGGAGAGGGTCATCGGGGTCTTCTACAGGGGGAAGCGAAGCTCTACGTTCGACTTCTGCATCCACCTCATCAAGGTGCTGCTTGTCTACTGGTAGAGTGCTCGGTGAACATTGGGATTCCAAACTGTCGGCCAGACATTCTGCTTTTTCAGAGTCGTCAAAAGTGACGCTCTTATCGGGACGGATGAGGGGTGGAGAAGAAACCTCTTCCGAGGTGCGCAACTTCCTCTGAAGCTGCCAAAAAGCTAGGTGAGTGGGCTCAAGTTCGCTGAGCGTTTTGTCCCATTGACTCGAACGAAACTCACTGGTGCGTTTCTTTACAGCACGCTGTAAGGAACGCATGTGAATCTTGTTCGCTTCGCAGGGCCAAGAGCTGTAGGCACGTATGGCCGCATTCTTCTCGTTTATCAGGTCACGAATATCGTTGGGAAGTATCCAGCGTTGATCGCTCACCGCTGGTACTTCTCGAGAACAATCCTTCAGTACGGATTGTACGTGTTCTGTAAACGAGTTGATTGCGGCCTCGGTGTCTGCGACAGAGACAATATGGTCGGGAATACCATCAAGAACCGGTGACGTTTCGGATTTCAGCATATCGCTTACTTTCCTCCAGTCAGTGGTGAGAGTGGTGGGAGGGGGTTGGCTAGGGTCAATGATACCCGAGCGAGGAATCAAGTGCATGAGCACTGGACGATGGTCGGAATGGAGCTCGTGTAACGTCTCAATCAAGTGTAACCGAAGGTTCACGTTCTTGAGCAGCGCTATATCGAGCACGTCAGGATGCAAAAATGTCGTTTCTCGGGGTTATCTTTTGTATAAGAGACTGGCGGCTATGACGGCTTCGTTAGGGGCCGTTTACACCATGTACCAGGCATGCCTTTTATGTTCTGTCGTTTCCATATTTCCCGGCAATTTTGAATTTGGAACTGTTCTATATTCGAATGTGTTTAAATTTTGAATCTCAAAACAGTTGAAAGTATTAGGATTAATGCTATTGTTTAGTCACAGCGACGATTGGAACCTGTGAGGTCACGTACGAAAATGAATCTTTCGAAGGAAAATGTTCGTGCAATAATTTTCTACAACTTTAGAAGAGGCCTGACACGGCTTCAGTGTTTTGAAGAGCTAACATCTGTGTTCAAAGATGAAGCCCCATGTCTGCGGACTGTCGAACGCTGGTATTTAGAATTCCAGCGTGGACATACTAGTGTTAGTGACAAATCTCGCGAAGGACGCCCAAAGTCCGCCTTCACTGAAGATAACATCATTGCTGTGAGACAACTAATTCTCGAAGATCGTCATGTGACGTATCGAGAGATAGAGGCTCTATTAGGCATCTCAGGGACAACCTTTCAGAAGATATTGCATGAAGCGCTTGGTGTGAGAAAGCTAGTATGCCGTTGGATACCGCATCTGCTTTCCGACGATCACAAGGCGGCCCGCGTCAGATGGTGTAAGAAAACTCTTCAGAGGTTCAACCGAGGAGAGTCAAATCACGTCTACGACATCATCAGTGGTGACGAATCTTGGATCTATGCCTACGATCCTGATTCCAAACAACAATCTACAATCTGGGTCTTTCAAGACGAGCCAAAGCCGACTAAAGTTGTTCGTTCTCGAAGCACTTCAAAGAAGATGGTGGCCACGTTCGTTGGAAAAACCGGTCATGTTGCGACTATTGCACTTGAAGATCGTAGAACGGTTAACGCAGAGTGGTATACCACAGTTTGTTTACCACAAGTCATCGCCGAACTTCGAAAATCTAACTCAAAGCGACGCATCATCCTGCACCACGACAACGCAAGCTCACACAGCGCTTGTCAAACGATTGAGTATTTGAAGCAGGAAAAAGTAGAAATTCTTGACCATCCTCCATACAGTCCTGACCTAAGCCCTAACGATTTCTTTACATTTCCTAAAATTAAGAAAAGTCTTCGTGGTCAAAGGTTCCAGTCCGGTGAAGAAGCAGTCGACGCTTTCAAGTCGGCCATTTTGAACACCCCCCCTTTAGAGTGGAATAAATGTTATAATAACTGGTTTGAGCGAATGGAAAAGTGTATTAAGCTACGTGGTGAATACTTTGAAAAACAATAAAAATTACTACAAGGTTCTAGTTGTGTTTTTTTCTTCAAACGACAAAACTTAAAAGGCATGCCTCGTATATGTACAGACGCCAAGACAATATCAAGCTTTCCGAAACTGACAAATTTTCTCAATCAACCTTGAACCTTAAGCTATAGCGGTAAAGTTGCGAATCTTTTAAAGTAATGTGACATAATATTGTTTAATTGCTTCCAGTTAAGATCAATAGCGGTCATTGACTCACTATATTTATTGTAAATAAATATAGTTGAACATTACACACAGCGCTATCTAGCGCCACACTATGCAACGAGGCTTGTGTCGTGGACACCAGATAGTTGATACACTACATAGATACTTTTTATGTCTAAATACATAGTTAATATACATATAAACATCCATGACTCGGAAACAAATGTCCATGCTCATCACACAAACATTTGCTCCTACCGTGATTCCAACCCGGTACCCTAAGAACGTAAGGCAGCCACACTACCACTGCGCCATTCGGGTCGGGAAGTTCTTAACTTTAAAAAACCACGAGGAGCTCGTGGCTAAATAATAACAGCCGCTCGGGTCGATCGTTAGGTTAAGGCGCCTATACGAGCTAAATTAGCAACTCTATTTGTGGTGGTTCAAACTTCGTTTGAAATGCTGTTAGAATAAAGTTCTAATCAGCTTGCACTACAAAGTGGTTGTTACGTCAGCCACTGCGGGCCAAATAGCGCGAAATGAGTGGTTTCGATCGATTTACAAAAAAACTATTGATTGGATTAAAAAACTAAAACAGTATCATGCTAATATATTGCTTGTAGAATTATTTGCCAAAAAATCAGAATGATCGCATGCATATCAGTATGTTTTCTATTGTTTGAAATATATTTTTAGAGGTAAGTTCGTGATTTCTTTTTATCGAGCCAAATTAATTGTATTATGTTTTCAAAACAGTATCATGCTAGCATATATCCTGAAGAATATCATATATTTTTCTGGTCTTGTTTATAGCAGTGAATCATATACTTTTAGTAATTATAAAACTCGCGTTTAGCTCGTATAGTCGCCTTAAGCCGTGCTTGCCCAAGTTGATCTGTGGATGGGTGACCTTACATACCGAGTTTCCTCCGTGCCTCGATAAGCGCGTTAGGCTGTTGGTCCCGGCTGTCATTTGTCCATCTTTAACAGTCGCTACAGGTAGTCAGTGGCCCTAAAAGTCTGACAACCAGTCTTAAAAAGCGTAAGACTGGTTGTCAGACTTTTAGACCTCTATTTAATTATTTATTCTAATAAAAACGATACATGGTTCATTGTTCATTGTATTAGGGAAAGGGGACCGCTATTGACAAGCTTAAACGCAACAACTACACAGCTGGATATGCTGGAGCCTGTATTACAACTTTGTTTACAAGCCCCAGAACAAATAAAAACACACTACCCACACATTAGCTAATTTGTGCGGAATAACACCCGAAACGCCAGGAACATGAAAACTCCATTTTTATTATTTCCGTCACTAAGAGCAATTTTTATGCCAGTTACGAAGTTATGCTCATAATAAACACCATTATTAAACTACGGGATACCAATGGGACATAAAACTATGTTTACCTACATTTTTCGTATCACATCACACTATTCTAAAAGCAAAAGGTTTTGTGTGAGTATTTGTATGTTTGTTACACTTTCACGCAAAAACTACTGAAGGGATTTGGATGAAATTTTGCACACAGATAGTTTGTTACCTGGATTAACACATAAGGTATTTTTTATCTCGGTAGGATACTTTTTACCCCATGGAACAATCATCAATCATCACATAGGCGAAGCCGCCGACAGAAGCTAGTAAAAGAAAAAGAAATACAATACATCTTGATTGTAAAAAGTTTCAGGATTAAATCGGATTTGCTGAAACAAATTTGGTGACGGCCGGGACTTGTTTGTTTCGACTCTTGGTCTTTTTCGATATTTGACGGTGTAGGTGATAACTATGTAGTATCTCTGTGTATTGGAACGAAATACAGCAAGTATCGGAAAGTTGCATAAAGGTACAGACATCAACTTTCTTAATGAACCAATATCATTTTCCTGCCCTGGTCCCATTCTATTTGGGATCGCCGCAACACGTTTTCTTTTCCATTCTCCACTGTCAGACGTCACGGCATCATTTACTCCTTTCTCAGTCTTTCAAGTCAGTCTTCACACAATCCATGGACCAACACCGTAATCAAAAAATAAAATCTGCTCAAACACTGTTTTAAGATTTCACGTTTTGAAACTAAACTTTTATGGGATATTTTTTGATCATTTGTTATTTTGAGCTCCCGCTGGCTCAGCCGGCATCATAATAAAGACGCCATAAAACCTGGTGATACTGTGAGTGCGGTTTGTCGTGACTTAGTGTCGAGTTCCAATAGTGCGCGTAGCAAAAGACAAAGAAAGAGGCATCCACCCGCATTCTCCAGTCAACCCGCGATCACGGCGATTGCAACAGCGTCGAAATATCGGGAGCTCAAAATAACAAATACTCGTAATCACGGAAGATATCCCGTAAGCCCCGTAAGTAACAATATAAGTTTAAATAACCTGCTGTCCTTTACAAAACTTCAACACCTTGAATTTAGTATAGTAATGAATCTGACAGCTCATTTTTACAAATCATCTAATTTTTTGTTCTGAAAGAAATCACCCACTATATGAGGCAGGTAATTCATAAATCTTCCACCGATTAGAATTGATGTTCTAGGATTAGACAGTTCCATTAAAATGGCACAGATGTTGATTGAGTTGAGCGAACAGGCGCGTTACTCTGCATTAATTGTCAGCTCCGTCATCAACAAAGCTGTTACGTCATATGACACGTCCTTCGATGCGACATAATGCTAGGTGGCAGGTTCGTATTAGATTGATGATAGGTAGAAATCGAGCCATTTACAGCCAAATCATTTCACCTTCTTTCTAACCGTATCAAGATTCGATTTCAATTTTCTCTGATTGTGCAGTTCAGTTTTTTGTTAGTACTTGTGAAGTTCTCTAAGAGCAAGTGAAGAGTTGTTCTCAACAGTTTCTCGGACAGCACGGTGAACGTTTTTTTGCTAGTTTTTGTGCAAGCAAAGGTTTGCTCGGCAAAAAACTCCCTTTAGAACCGAAACAGAGTTTTGGAAGGATTTTCCACAGCGGGTCAAAAGTGGATATAGCTTGTGTTGTCGGCGATATTATGGCAGCCTAGGGTCAGGATATTTTGTAGTCTACGAAATTCCCAATATACACATTCAGACCCAGTTTAACTTTAAAAATCCGTGCCATATTTCTTCTCTTCGGATGTTTTGCGATGTTGAAAGTTGACATGTACATGAATTTTATTTGCATCGCTGCAGCTACCGACCTGAGCTTTTATGTCAATTTAAAAGTTGCTTCAAGCGCTTGAGACTTGGAATGTTGCACGGTGATGGCATTTTGGCGTAACCATAGCAACCGATGCCGAGAAACCGGCGGACAGGCATTGCGTCCCTGAACGTTCCGACCGAATACCTAATTTTGACAGTACCTGTCTCTTTTTCTATCTCATATTAATGTTTATGGATCGAGAGAGAGAGGAGACCAAAAACAAGATGAATAAATTGTGTGAGGCATGAAAATATGAAAAAAAAAAAAAGTGTAAATGATGACACAGAATTGAAGAAAAAAACGTATTGCGCCGACTCCTAATAACATTCTGTTTGAGTTTTATCTCGTGTTATTAGAGAGAAAAAGATAGCAATAGCCTAAATTAAGTTTAGTTTGTGCACAACAGAATCGACACCAGTGACTCGACTGGCGCGGGCGTGCCAATCAGATTTAAAATCACCTAAGCGACCTCAAAGCAGACGGACTAAGCAGAACGTTTAAACACAACGAAAACAAATCGATAGTGAAACACAAAACCATCATGAGCTCAATTAATTCTAGACTAAACATTCAAACTACTAATTTTACATTACAAATTCTAAATAGGAATAGCGCTACTCCTACACCCGATAAGTATACACAAACAGGGATACTAATTTAAATGTTAAGTGTTCTATCAAAACTACAGCTGGATTTTATACATACTGTTACTGTACTGTCAGTCTAATTCATTCCACTGTTGGGCATAAACCTCTCCACATGACTTCCAGTTAGTTTTATCCATATCTTCCTTTTGTTTCTTGGCAAAAAAAACACTAATCGCATTTTTGTGATTGGCGATACCGTATTTATATGGAGCTTATTCCTGAAATCCGGGGGATTATCAGGGGGGAATTGTAGACTTTTCTTTTTAGATTCCACTTTTCCCCCTTAGGGGGACTTTTAGGGGGGATTTCAGGAATAAGCCTTTATATGGAATGGTTGAGTTAAAAAAAACCTTTATTCTATAACACTAAGGTTCATGTTCACCAAAAAGATAACAGTCTGATTATCTATAAACAGCTTTCATTGTGACATGTTCCTATACAAAAATGTGTTTTAAACAGCTGTTTTTAGATAATCAGAGCGTCGTCTTTTTGGTGAACATATGGACCTTAAAGTACTTAGGTACGAGATAATATCCGTGATTTTCTTTTGCTTCTCCCGATATTTCAAAAATACAATTTCTTTACTGTACACGAAAAACTCTAAAATTAAATTGTTCATTGTTACAGATGTATATATAGGTAGGTACTAATATTATAAAGCTGAAGAGTTTGTTTTTTTGTTTGAACGCGCTAATCTCAGGAACTACTAGTTCGAATTGAAAAAATATTTATGTGTTGGATAGTCCATTCATCGAGGAAGGCTTTCGGCTATATAACATCACGCTACGACCAATAGGAGCGGAGCATAAATGAAAAATGTTATAAAAACGGGGGGGCAATTTATTGAATTGCTTTATTTTTAATTGTTGATTTATTTATTTTTACTCTGGACGCTCTTATTGTGCACGTCTTTCTACATCGTTCTCACATATATGTATAATCTCAACATGAAAGATGTAACCAAGATTTTGTAACAACATTTTTGATTGAAAAGAGTGTCCATGGAGTTTCTTGCCCGTTCTTCTCCATAGAGATCTACGTTAGGGAATGGGCAACTACAGTACTTTCTCAAGTTATTATGCCTTGTGTCTGTGACTGTAGCTTCGCTTTATTTTTCGTTTTATCGACATTCAAAAGTGCCGTAATGGTCTAGTTGAAATAAATGATTTGAGTTTGAGTTTGAGTTTGAGTTTATTCCTTTTGTGAGCTTTTTCTCTCATACGTGATGCAGAGTGGCGTGGGTTAGCTAGTATTATATACAAAGGCGAGCTTAGCTCTGAATTGTGATTAATAGTTTTCCTAAAGGGTAGATTTTGTTGATGTCTTCCTCATAATCTTGAGTTTCATCCGCCTCTCTTTTGACTGCCACAGTCGAAAGCATTTATATTAATCCGTCAGATTGAATACCGAAACATATTTGGATACCTACGCTTTTTTTTGTGTTATCAAATTAATACTAATTGACGAAGATAAAACGCGTCAAAACTTGTGACGTCACTTTCTGGTAAAGTGTACCGAACTTTAACGTCATACGAGTTTTCGACACGATTTATCGTCTTCATTTTTGTTTTACATGTAGAAAAGAAAAACTACGTTTTCAATATTTTTTAGAAATTTATCTGTCGGCCTTATTAGAATTTTTTGTCACCGACCCTATAAAATTTACAACGTAATAATTTAAAAAATACCCATACACGAACGTTGAATAAAATAAATAAATAAACATATGTATTTTTCTTCAATACTAAACGAGTCTACTGTTCCTCTCCCCAACTCTCCGCTTTCTGCTGTGACACAAACTTTGACCTACACTCAACAACCTTTTAAAGAAGATTTATTTTCAACATTAGGTCACATTACCGGTAGTGTGTCGTGGTCCCGGGGAACGTCGATTCATCTTTCGGCTTTGATGTTCCACCCGATTCATGTTCCAATCGAAATGAAAAATGTTTTGCGCCTACCTTTGTGGTGATGGAGGGTTGTCATAGATTTCTTTTTGCATAGGGTCCGTAACAAGATTTTCAGTGAAAACGAAACTCAACCTTCGGCCCTGGTCACACTTTCAGCAGAAACCGAAGTTTATTAAAACATCTTAAATCGATAATTATTATTTTTTTTATTTTTATGTTTGACATGCTAAATTGACGGGGATTATTTTCACTACTCATACAGTGCACAAAAGTTAAATAAAATAACATAAATATTTATTAAAGTGTGTAACAAACATAGTTATTTTATTAACCCATATTATTTCTCTTGCAGCTTCACTAAGCAACTACAATAGGCTAGTTTCCCCCATCAATAAATTGCAAAACTAATTAGTCCGTCAGTTAGAGTATTGGAAAATAATGGACACGTATTTTTTGTTTTTGTAAATCACTGAGTACTGACAAAGATAAAACGCATCAAAACTCGGGAGTGGGGGCTCGTGACGTGACAACGCACTTAAACTATAGCACGGCGTGACGTATTGCGAATTTTAAAAGCGTCGTATCTTCGTCAATTTTGGTTTATGTAACAAAAGAAAAAATACGGGTCAAATATTTTTTTATAATCTAACTGACGGACTAATTAGATTTTTTTAGGACACAAGCCTATTTCGGCTTCTGTGCTAGAGATTGCAACTGACGTCTGTAATTTGTTTCTTCATGATATCAGACCTCCGTAAACACATACAAGTCCTGAAGTGTACCATCCAGTGTCAGGATCACTACCATACACTCTAATATTGAAATATTATTTGACTCTATTTTAAATGTTTCCAACATTTCGGGTATGGCCAGTGCTCCTGGATGAGTGGGCATTTTAATTGTACTCTTTATGACATCCAGTGTACCAGGATAACTTTTAAGCAATGGAGTTATCAAAAACTTCCACGTAGGCCAATTCTGTCCGTCCAATTTGTTAATCTCGATCCTTGCCCGAGATGACTGCATGATAACGATCGTAAATTTTACTAATACTCGTATCTTAGGTACAGTTTGACTTTTACGTAAAATTCAAGATTGTTACTTTATTTTGCTACCCACCCATAAAATTTTGCCTGAAGCAACTCAACGCTCTGCTGCCATATTAAAGTAAAACCAAAAGAGGCATAAACAATATAAAATGACTTTAATTATACACGCTGAAATTTTAGTGGTTGTTTTCCCGAAGCGAAATGAGATTGTATCGGTAATACAATCGATTAATATATATAAAAAAAAATAGTCTCAATAAATGGCAGATTAACAACGTGATAAACAAAACTCGAAAGCGACTTGAACCAACAGTAATATCTACGCGGAACGCGAGACGGGCGCGGGGGGTGTCCAGAACAGCTGTTCGGTCGTTGCACTTCGCGTATAAATCAGCTGATCACTACTCCTGACTTAATACAACACAAAACCCAATAAGTTATAATAATAATTTGAAAAAAAAAAAACTTTTTTTTTAAGTTTAACCTTTGCTTTTCGATAGTGCTACTGATGGGTAATCGTCCTGCCGCGGGAAAACAACCGTTAAAATTTCACGCTGTATTTACACATTTTTATATGAAGGGATATTTTAAAGAAGTGACTGACATCTTATTCTTTTTCTTGAAGCTTGTCAATAGTCATTCTACTCATAAAGGTTCCATATAGCTTCACTTTCGAAGAGTATACCAACTCTTAACTCAACAACTTTTTGACAATTTTAATTTTATTTTTACTATAAGTTTTCAATTTAAGATTTTAATTCATACCTACCTGTACTATTTAATCCAAATCCATCCATCAGCACAATGTTTTGAGTGCGTTATATTGAGTTCTACAACAAAACATGATTATTCACACCAAAAAAAAAAAAAAAACGTTCCCCAGCAATAATTTTTGCGTCAAGTTTGATGTACAGAATGCGTCAAGCATTCTATGATGTATAGAATGCTTGGTTGACGCATTCTTGACGGCTCAATCATTCTTGACGGCTTCGTAATAAGTCTGTTTACACCCTGTATTAGAACTACACCGCTGTCAGCGTCAGGGCTGGCTGTCTGCCGGCTGTGCAACAGACTGATTATACTATTTTATGCATCACTTCATATGTCCCTATTATCTATTTAGGTCGCGAGTTAACAGACTTCTTTGAGTTAACTGGTTTGATCGGCGACCTAATCTCTGTCCTTGGGTCAAGAGTAGGACCATCAATGCATATTGTAAAACAAAGTCCTCCGCCGCGTCTGTCTGTCTTCTCGCGATAAACTCAAAAACTACTGCACCGATTTTCATGCTGTGTTCACCAATGGATAATGGAAAAACTTTCTCGTACTGAACATTCCTATCGCACAACTAAACTCAGATATTTTGTAGGATAGGGCCGTCTCCAACTCTCCGGTAACTCAAAGTGAATCAATCAAAAGTCTCTCAACGTAAACTCGGTTGCAAATTTATTTAAAGTTTCTTTTCATAAAGTTTTCTTCCTCCTACTGAAAGTAAATTCGCGTCTTTAAAAGCGAAATAATTTCCTGCGCACGTGTTCAGGACAGTGACGTATGGGGGCTTGGATCGAAAAGTTTTAAACGTCAGATATTTGAATGATTGCTTATTATTAGTATTATGACAACTTTAGTGAGTTTAAATTTACTTACGGGATATCTTCCGTGATTATTTATTATTTTGAGCTCCCGATATTCGTGGAATCCAGTTTTGAGTATGCTCAAAAGTAGGAGCCGGCATCATACTAAAGACTCCACAAAACCTGGTGATACTGTGAGTGCATTTTGTCGTGACTTAGTGTCGAGTTCCAATAGTGCGCGTAGCAAAAGACAAAGAAAGAGGGTAGACAGATTTGTCTGCTCCAAACAATTTATTTTCCATCCACCCGCATTCTCCAGTCAACCCGCTATCATGGCGCTTGCAACAGCGTCGAAATATCGGGAGCTCAAAGTAATAAATAATCACGGAAGATATCCCGTAAGTGATAATATAAGTTTAGTTTTAAACCGTGAAAGCTTAAAATTGTGTTAAGTCAGTTTGTAGTATTTCATATTTGATAAACAGAACTGGCGAAATGCACGTATAGGTGTAAAAGAAAGATAGTAAACGGTGTATTAGGTACCTGCAGCTCTGCCCAAACCTTGGGAAAGTACGAGCATGATGTTTGTAAAAACAATTTTATTCGCTCCACAAACGGAATGTTCATTTGCATAGAGCAGTAGTGGTTTCTGAATGGAGGCTTTTGAAATGGACTCTAACAAACGGATTAGGCTAATGAACTGTTGATGCCAATTGCGTAGCGTTTAGGTCCAAAGTGTTTGCTAACTTGAGTCCTATATAAACATTTTGATTACTTTTTAGGTGGTTTCGGTTGTTTTTAATACATATATAGGAGTATTTAGGTGCTCATGGCTGGATAATAACAGCAGCTCGGGTCGATCTTTAGGTTAATCCTTGCTGTCCTTGGTTAATTGGGACATACCTACTGAGTTTCCTCCATGCCTCAGAAAGCACGTTAAGCCGTTGGTCCAGGCTGTTTTTTTTGTAGATCTTTGACAATCGTTACAGGTAGTTAATGGACAAAAGTCAGACAACCAGTCTTAAGAGCGGGCCTAATGCCAAGAAAAATTCTGATTTCCCCCGCGCGTCTCGCCACACCCGCATTAGTGCGTTTGTCAAACACGGGCGGCGGCGGCGCCACGATGCGCGACGCGCGGGACCGAACTCCAGTACTTGAAATCGTTGAGCTGAGTATATGCAACATAGATAGATGAAACCACTTTCTTTTCTTTTTTTTTTTTAGTTAATTTTTTAACACCTTCAATGCATTCCTATGTTGTTTGTATGTAGTGAAATAAATGTTTTGAGTACTCCATTTCATCTCAGTTTTCTTAATATTAGGTATTTATTGTAGACATCGGATAGTTGGATGCATTTATTTACTATAGTTTTTGGGCAAGTAATTATGGAAGCGGCTTTTTTCAACATAAATTCCAGAAATTCCGGGAATGCATAATTAATAGGATACAATGGTTGGAAGTGACTTCTTAAATATGTGGTATATTTTTTTTCGGCAAACCGGGCGAGCACATAACTATTCGTATGCTTGTATATGTCACCGTAAAATTGTCAAACACGTTAGATTGTAAAATACCTAGAGAGATTGTAAAATTTGTAAACTCTCGAAATATTGTCAAACGAACATACTGCTTACAATAAAATGCTTACAGTGAAACCGTAATATTGTGAAATGCATCCGATGGAAGTCAACTCGCGCAGTGTGGAGGAGAGGGAGGGAAGGAGGGGTCCCCCTTGCCCAATGGTACCACTCTCATGAAAAGATATTCTACCATTACTGAGAAATACCGATTTATATAACGTAACCTCAAAACACTATATTCCCTTAAAAAGCGTAGTCGACGGGGCCCCTATTTCTGTCTGCAGGGTTTAAAGGAACCTTACTAACCTAACGTGAGGGTGCTTAAAGTCCCGATTATGGGGGTAGAGATACTTCAGTCGCATGCATTTCTCTATATTACGGTTTCACTTCGATAGATTACAATCTACCGAAAAATAATGCGTTATATTGTAAGCAGTATGTTCAGTTGACAATATTTCGAGAGTTTACAACCTCGCTAGAGAGACTACAATCTAACGTGTTTGACAATTTTACGGTGACTTAATATAATTATGAAATTCATTTTTTAAATTACCTACTTATCTTGACGTTTGTTACGCCATTTTGGTAATCTACTATTCGACATTAGTTAGCATTTGATTCTGTAGTCAGAAAGTTCAAAAAAATATTAATTCCGGAATACGGAATAAAAAGAAACGTTGCAGGTATCCATACATTCGATTCTATAATCAGAACTCTAAATTGGTTTTTAATTTTGCTACAAATAAGAAACGATCATAAGAAATATCGTATTATCATCATATTAATATTTGTTTATTAGTTTTATTCAAAAACACTGATGACTGAAGCTTCATTTACATGAGGCCATTTTCTTGGACATACAAGTG